>PVLD010000008.1:16143-647030 GCA_004027595.1 Dinomys branickii
TATACACCCATGTATGTTATAGTATAGTCTGAGGCAGCTATATCTCTTCCCAAGGCGAGAGTCCAGGGGTATAGATAAACCCAGGAGTACAGTTATTATCACAGGGAAGATGACTGATTGAGTGGTAGGGCAACGGAGATGAGGGAGGAGAAAAACTGAATGATCAAATGGGCCATCATCTGTGTAACTGAGTAACAAATGTGAAGGTAACGTTATGTAGGACAGCATCCAGAGCTAGTTCCCTTCTATGTTCTCTATAATTTGTATTTCCTCAATCGTTTTTGTATTAACAGAAGTGAAGATAACTTTATATTATACAGCATCCAGTGCAAATTCCCTACTATCTTCTCTATAATTTGGTATTTCCTTTAATGTTTTTGTGTTAACTAATATGAAGATAACTATGTAATACAACATCCAGTGCTAACTCCCTACTATATTCTGTATAACTTTGTATTTTCTGTATTGTTTATGGCTTTTCTGGTTCATATGTCTCCATTCTTTTGTCTTTAAAATAAAATTAAAAAAAAAACAGCATGTAAGGTAGCAACCATTGTTAATTCCTGTCATTTTGTTTTGGGGTCATGTATTGTTTTGGTTGTTTTGTGTTGTTTTTATTTTGTCTTGTTGTGTTGTTACTTTTTAAAATTTTTAAAAATAAAAATAAAAGAAAGATTCCATGGATTCCGATAGCAGTGATTCTATTAGTGATTGTGAAAGTTGTCCTACACAATAACCCTCCTCTCTGGTTTCCCTCACACCAACCACAAAGGTTTTCAAAGTTAAGAACAAGCTAATTCGTCTATTTGCCTTTATATTTTCTTTGTTATTTTGTTTTATATTATAATATTATAACCTTTTATATGGATTTTTGGGGTTATAGGATGAATTATGAGTTTCCATTATTTCTTATGGCAAAATTCACTTTGATATACAAGTGTTTTGGATTACAAGTATATTTCCAGAATGAATTATGCTTGCAAACCGAGGTTTTACTGTATATCATTTTCTCTTTCGTACACTGCCAGATACTACTTGCTAATATTTTGGTGAGGACTCTTAATTGTATACTTCTGGGTCAATGCCTTACATGAAAGGGAGAGAACTTTCTAGAATGTTCTGTCGTTGGAGTGCCAAGGTTCTTGACTACACACATTTCTCAAAACTTCTCAAACTATATAGTTAAAAGCTGTACTTCTCAGCTGGGTGTTGTGGTGCACACCTGTAAACCCAGGCCCCCTCAGAGGCTGAGGCAGGAGAATCACAAGTTTGGGCCCTGCTTGGGCAATTAAACCCTGTCTCAAAACAAAAAAATTAGAAAGGCTGGGGATGTAGCCCACTGCAGAGTTTGGGTTTGGGGGGGTATGCTTCTTATTATTGTCAAATTTCACCTCAATAAAATTACCTAAAAATCCTCCTTAGAAACAATGCAAAGGCAAAATAACAAGGCATCTGGGATTGAACAACAACAAAGTCCAGCACATAAAAAAGAGTAAAGGGATAATAAACACTTTTTTTACAATATCAGGATAGCAGAGTTAATCAAGTTATTAATTCTCTTCTTAGCTTTATTCCAAATTTAAATATAACTTGTTTCCAGCAAAATTAGCTACCCTTGGGGCTCTAACTGCAAGGCAGGCGCAGACCGGAGCTCCCGCTGAGGCTGCGGTCCGGGGGGATGGGAGGGAACCGTGGCTCTCCCACAAGGGCGGGACTCCCATCGAGGCGCGCGAGACCGCGGGAACCTGCAACCGCAGGTGGAGATAATTCGAACACCCCGCCTTGCGCACGCGCGATGTGCAACCGACTCCGGAGTCTCGCGGGATCTTGCAGAGGCGCTCAGGTACGCGTTAACTGGCCGGGGTTCCAGAGAGGCCATGGCGGACGATCTCCGAGGCTCTTGGCTGCGGGGGGTCAGCTGACCTGGCGGGCCATCCACATCCTCCTCCCGGCGGGTCGCCTCGCGCCTGCGCAGGTGGCACGGTGGGTCGTGCCCGGTGTTTTGGGCCATGGGGTTGACCCGCGTGAGGGCCGTGTTCTTCGACCTGGACAACACGCTCATCGACACGGCTGGGGCGAGCCGGAGGGGCATGTTAGAGGTAACGCGCGCTCCCGCGTCCCGGCGTCCCTGTGCCCGAGCCCCGAGGAGCTGGTGCTTGAACCGGCGGACCTCGCCCCGAGGTGATCGGAAGGGGGCCGTGGCCCCGGAGACCCTGCCCCAGTGGCACCCCGCCCCAGGGACCCTCCCGCTGTCCCGGCTCTCGGCGTCCCCGCTGCGCGGGCGCAATGGCTGTGAAACTAGCCTGGGGCCGCGCGCTCTTGACCCCGGACGTGGCGTCTGTCATGGCGAGGTGACCGGGGCCCGGCTGCTGTGACCCAGAGCCCCGGAGGTCTGTCCTTCCTGCTTCTGTGGGTGCCGAGGAACCTCTCTGGCTTTCATCTGCCTTCAGCTTCCAGGAGAGATGGAAGAATTCTCAGATATGGAGAAACCACTTTCCAAAGCCAGACCTCGATCCCCAGTGCCCGGTGCTTCTTGTTTCATCAGATAGTGTCTTTCCAGGTCTAAAGTCTCTTCCTCCTTTTCTTGGCGTATTCTACGCGGGCTGTATGTGCATGTCTGATACTTGATGATTGTTTTTTTTTTGAGACAGTTTCACTGTGCAGTTCAGGCCCGCCTTGAACTCACTTTGTTCCCAGGCTGGCCTCCAACTTGCAGCAATCCACCTTCCTCAGCCTCCCATGTGCTGGGATTACAAGGCGTGCGCCATGTCTGTGGTATACTTTTTAACGAATTGAAACGAACACCTTCGTTGGACTTACCTTCCTGTAGTGGTAGATGTGGCCTCTCTTGACAGCCGCGTTGTCAGGAGAAATCTGTACCCACTGTCCCCATGTCTGTCCCACCTGTTCATTCCTGAATCTTTACAAGGAAGCATCTGTCTCCACCACTAGAATGGGATAGACTTGCCGGGTCGTTAGGGCCTTCCAGAGTGCCAGGGTCTGTAGGCGTTGTGCATCTGTGTGTGTGTGTGTGTGTGTGTGTGTGTGTGCGCGCGCGCGTGTGTGCAGGTGATAAAACCCTAGCCTGCTGTGCCACCACCACCGAGCGACAGTGCTGGCCTTTTGGGTCTTACTGCCTGTATTGATGCCTTCCCCTGATGATTGCCCCATCTTCACTTAAAGTTTGAGCCATAGTTCTCCCAACACCTAGCTGAAAGCGCCTGAACAAGTTACCTTTCCATTGTAAGCCCCAAATTCACATAAAATTTGAATGATTGTATTCTCATTAATCAAGTTGAGTAGGTTTAATACAGTGCACGGGAAGTATGTGGCATCCAGCGTTCACTCAAGGAACTGTAGCTCCATCCACCTTTGCTGCCACTCCCGGCCTCACCCTGCCGGTGAATATTCCTCTTGCTCTTACCCGAATTACAGCTGGACGCCTCTCTCACCTAGACTGTTGCTGTGGTCTCTTCTCTAGTCAGACCAGGTCCAGCTTATCCTCTACATTTCTGCCGCAGGGTGACTTCTAGAACAAAAATTTACTTGGGAGGTTGGGGCAAGAGGATCACAGGAGCCTGGATATTTAAGACCAGCCTAGGCAACAGTGAGGTTCTAACTTAAAAAAAAAATCAAAAAGATTATATTTCTCCCTAGTCTTTGCATCCTTGCTTACATTAGTACCACACTTTCTTGTTCAGATCTCTAACTGTGACATCAAAGAATGTTACTAATTTGCCTGCAACTAAATCATGAGGTTCTTGAGAGGGAATATGCTGTCTAATGATCTTTGTTTGACACGTGGCAAGTATTCAACAAATACGGGGTGGGTGGGCAAAAAACAGATCTCCAGTCTTGGCCCATCACCATCTTGTCTTAGTTACTTTTCTATTGCTGGGAGAAAATACCCATTTCCTGAAGTTAAAGGAGGAAACGTTTATTTAGCTCACAGTTTGTAAAGGTTTCGGTCCATATTATGGGCTGGCTCTAAGGCAGGGTGGCACATGGCAGAGGGGCAGCCATTCATGGTGGCAGAAGACACCAAAAGCAGCAAGAGCAGAGGAAGGAGCAAGCCTCCTTTCTTCCCTTATACTGTACTCAGGTTACCTCCAGGGCGGTGTAGCACTCACACCCACAACCCCGGCACTAGACAGTGAACCAGTCACAAACTCTATATTCAGCTGCCTATGAAAAGCCCCCCCCACACACATGAGGCTTTGGGGGGACATCCACACACAAACCACAACACATCTTTTTATAATAGCCTATAAAATGAGTAGAATTAGATGGTGTGGATACTTTATCATATGAAGGTGCCACATCAATCAGAATTAATTGGTGATCTGCTGAAAAATAATGCGTTAGTGATTTACCTGCGGAGGAATGGGGGAAGTACCAGCTTTTACTTTGAGCTTGCGAAAAAGGACTCATGACGACTCTAAATCAGTTTTAGTTGCTTTTTCATTATCTGGGAAAATGATTTCTTTCCACCCTGTTCAGGTCTGTCTTGCAGTGTCTCTACACAAAAGGGACCTTTCTATAGAAAATTACAGTTTCTCACTGAACAAAGCAAAAGATTTCTGCATTTGTGAATTTTCTTTTAGTGGGAATGACAATGAACGTAATAAATATATTTTTAGTGTGTTAGAAAAAGTAGCCAGGGAAAATAATTGCTTTTTTTTTTTTTGTACCAGGAATTGAACTCAGGACCTTGCACTGGCCAGGCAAGTGCTGTGCCGCTGAGCTGTATCCCCGGCCCAGAATTACAATGTCAAATTTTACCTCATTGAGTCAATGATACTTGAGTGAAAAATCTGAACTAGAGAAATAACAGGAGGGCTGCGTGCATTGCCGGCTGTGCGCAGGCACTCGTCACACTTCCCTCAGCCCCTTCCTATCTGAATAATCATTATTCAGAAAATACTTAAAAGTGTTACTAGGTATGATATGGCTCCCAAACCAGCCCTCAAAAAATTCTTTAAAATTCACTTAGGTAAACTAATATTTTTGACAGCAACTTTGGTTCTGAGAGTAGGAAATGAAAGATAGTGCTTCCTTTTTTGTGTATGTTCAGAAAGCACCTTTCGAGTTTTATTGTAATCTATAAATTGATACTTCTTCTCTACCAGTGGGAAACCTCTTGGGGCCTACAGGTGCCCTGTGGGCTTATGGTGTCGGATTCTTTTTCACGCCTACCTTCCCTGAGTTCTTCACCTCCAAGTTGGAAACCTCTCCTTCTCTTGATGCAGGGGCTGGGAAAGTTTGTAATAATGTATGTGAATTCAACTTAGGTATTATTTCTATTTAAGCTAACGGGGTTTTTTTTTTTTTCTTTGAGACAGGACTTGCTATGCAGTTCAGACTGGCCTTAAGCTCACTTTGAGGCCCAGGCTGGCATCAAACTCACAGTGATCCTTCTGTCTCAGCCTCCTGCATGCTGGGATTATAGGTGTGTGCCAGCACACACACCTTAATTTTTTTTTCCTTAAAGATGTTAATATTATTAAAATGCATGCAAAATGCAATAGCCTGAGCCTGTAATCTAGCTACTTCGAAGACTGGGGCAGGAGGATCACAAATCCAAGCCCAGTCTGGGCCACTTAGCAAGGCCCTGTCTCAAAATAAAAGGGGCCAGGGATGTAGCTCAGTGCAAGACCTTGATTTCAATCTCCAGTACCACCCTACCCAGAAAAAGAGTAATTTAGTTTCTGTTGCTGGAAAGGACATAATCCTGGAGAATGGAAAACCTTGATATGCTCATTTAATTTTGCTTTGCAAAGCAAAATTTTTCAGTGTTTTGCCTTCACCTAAAACTCTTAAAGCCAGTGCATTTTTCTTGAGCTAGTAAGACTTTTGTAATTAACGCAATGTGAAAAATAATTCTTTGTCCTTTGTTGTAAGGGGTTCTTAAACTCTGAGGGAAGAAAAATGTGTGTGTTTAATCTCTTTACCTTATCAGTAGGTGAACTGAGCATCTGCTGTGAGCGGAATGTCACTTACCCCAAGTCATTTAGGGCAACACAGTTTTTTACTTATGGAACTGCTTTGTTTTTAACAGCAGACCCTGTGGAAGGTGTGTCAGGGGAGATACTCAGAGGTGAGACTGGAGAGGCCATCTGGAGCCATCCTGCAAAGAACCTCGGAGCTCATGCCATAGGAATTGCTGCCAGCAGCTTCACAGTGCAAGTCCATGGGCTTCTCTGGCTACAGGCTTTATTTGGCTACAGAAGCATCCATGCATCTAAGCTAGGGCTAAAATGTTGCCCCTGGAGCAGTCTGTAACCAACAAGGGGCAAAAGCTGCTGGATAAATAGTATGCATCCTTACCTTTGGGAGGGATAGGTGGAGAAAATTCTGTGTACTTCCCCCTTCCACTGCTCGCACCTTGGTCACCTGCTCACCAATACATCTATTAGATTCTTCCCCTCCTGTCTTATTCCCTGCATCCCTCAGCACTTCCTGAGGCCACCTTCCAAGTGAGCAGCCTGCACCTGAAGCCTGTCTCAGGTGCAAGCCAAGGAAAGCCAGCTTTTCTGGAGATGACTGTGACATCTTTGGGATTAAAAAGTCCCTGCTGTGATGGGCTGGGGGCATAGCTCTGTGCTAGAGAACGTGGCTGACAGGGAAGAGGCCCTGGTTTTTGCCCTGAGCAACCACCAAAGAAAGAAGGCAGCTAGTTATTGGCTATGGCTATGGGTTAAGAACTTTCTTAGACTAGAAATTGGATATATATATGTATATGAAGGAGTTGGCTAGAGAAGTGGGGAGATCCTCACCATGGTGCCTCTAAAACCAATGCCACCAGCTGGGGATGGAGCTGCTTCAGACGCTTCCGGCCACTGCATGACCACACTCCTTGGAGCATGATTGTTAAAGACATAGAGTGCTTTGTGTGTGTGTTGTAACCCTAGGCCTTTACACTGAGCTGTATCCTTAGTCCTTTTTTATTTTTTATTTTGAGACAAAGTCTTGCTAAGGTGCTCATGCTGGGCTCAAACTTGGAATCCTGCCTTGGTCTCTCAAGAGTGTTGAAATTACAGGCATGCACCACCATGCCTAGCTACAAAGTACATTAACTGAGTTGTTTTCCTTTGTTTAGGTAATAAAGCTATTACAATCAAAATACCATTATAAAGAAGAAGCTGAAATCATCTGTGAGAAGGTTCAAGTTAAACTCAGCAAAGAATGCTCTCATCCTTATAGTATGTGCATTACAGACCTGAGGACTTCCCACTGGGAAGAAGCAATCCAGGAAGCAAAAGGCGGTAAGAACAACAGGCGATTGGCCGAGGAATGTTATTTCTTGTGGAAATCGACACGTCTACAGCATATGACCCTCGCAGAAGACGTCAAAGCCATGCTCACGGAACTTCGCAAAGAGGTCCGCCTACTCTTGTTAACAAATGGTGACAGACAGACGCAGCGGGAAAAGATCGAGGCCTGTGCCTGTCAGTCCTACTTTGATGCCATCGTTGTGGGTGGAGAGCAGAGAGAGGAGAAGCCAGCCCCTTCCATATTTTATCACTGTTGCGAGCTCCTTGGGGTGCAGCCCGGGGACTGTGTGATGGTCGGTGACACATTAGAAACTGACATACAAGGAGGCCTCAATGCGGGACTGAAAGCTACGGTCTGGATAAACAGGAGCGGAGCCTTGCCGCCGCCCTCCCCCACTCCCCATTACACAGTTTCTTCTGTGCTAGAGTTACCTGCGCTCTTACAGAATATTGACTGTAAAGTCAGTTTGTCCGTTTAAAGCACATCAAAAAGCACAGTTTCAAATTTTAGATTCTATTTTCAGGGTTGAAACTAAGAAGACTTAAGCCGTTTCATACATTATGGTCCAGGTTCTAGAAATAATTTGACTTAGGATTTCATGGCCGATCTGTGAGGGTCTTCACCACCCCATTGCTCTTTACTCCCAGCCATGGACTTGTGCTTACATCTGAAGATCCAGACTGTGGTAACACAGGTTACTTTTAGTGCTGTAGTTCATAAAATTTGAGGAGATACATCATTTTTTAGTCTGTAACTTAAGATTTTAAAAAAATGTATTTTTAATCTTTTAGTGTTTTAGCTTCATGGTACAAAGCAGGATAGGTTATACCTGGATATGCAAGTACAGGTTGTATGGCTTAAAAAGAGATACTTTTTTTTTTTTTTGGTACCGGGAATCAAACTCAGGACCTTACGCGTGCCAGGCAGGTGCTCATGCCACTGAGCTATCTCCTCAGCCCCAGATACTTTTTAAAAACAGATATTCTAGCCGGGTATGGTGGCACACGCCTGTAATCCCAGCACTGGGGAGACTGAGGCAGGAGGATTGTTGTGAGTTCGAGACTAGCCTGGGCTACAAAATGAGCTTAAGGCCAGCCTGAACTGCATAGCGAGACCCTGTCTCAAAAAGACAAAAAATAATAATAAATAAATAAAAATAGATATTCTGAAACATTTATAGTAGAGATTTATCAGAGAAATTGGATCTGGTTAATATGAAATAAATACTAATGCAAATCCATGCATTTTATAGTAAAAATTATTTGGCATTTTTTAACATAAACCATATTTTTTTGCCTATTTTGGGTGTGTGGTTTCTTTTCTATTATTAATCTAATGGTTCTGCATGACCTTTTTTAAAGGGAGTGATTTTTCTATGGTATTTACACAATGAATAGATTGTTGGGGTTAAAAATTAGCTGTTAAATCAACATATGGTGCTTCCTTTCCATGACATTTTCACACCTTTTTAGAATGAGCTCATAGCTTTCTTATAGTTGTGCCTCTTAGGGAAATACTTACCTTTGCTAGGGATAAGTACAAGCCACGGGGGGCCAAAAGTGCTTTTCCTCCTGTGGGTCTTCAAGACAACGCTTCCTTCCATGCAGCCAAACCATGAACCTCAGTCCCATCTGTTCTCTCTTCACTGAGTAGTTCACCCATAAAAGTTAATAAAAAAATCAAGTTTTACTATGAAAATCAAGTTTTACTATGAATCATTTATTTGGACCATACCATTTTAATATTTGATTGACTCTTATTAGAGTTACTGTCTGCCTTAGAATCTTTTACACATATCGAGAACTGTCATTGTATCTAAGTCATCACTGTGTCTAACTCAAGGTTCATTTTGAGTTTAATTAATACTTCCATAGCAAGGCATCACCTTGGAACTAGAAGTTTTCCCAGAATTGTTAGGATAGACAGTCTCGTGATTCCACTTACTGTGGTTGGAGTGAAGCAGTTAATAAAAGAAATACCATGTGGGGTTTTGTTTTTGTTTTTACATTAAGTACTAATATATTTGGATGAGTATAGCTGTAATTTAAGAATGATACCCAGAATAAAATTCAAGACAGTATCTGAACCTAAAAGTTTTATGTCCAAGAACTGAATTCTCTGCCTTGTGCAGATGTCCTTTGTGTTTACTCTTGACTGTTGATGTTTAAAGATAGGATTGTGCCTTGACTGCCCTAGAGTACTGTCACAGTGAAGCTAAAGACCTATGAACAGAATGTGTTTATAATTCTGGGTGTGGTGCCTATGTGCTTTGATTGGTTTTAGCTATTTAAAAGTTGTTCAACTGTGGAGGGTTCTGGCAAAACTCGTGCATGATTTCTCTAATAGGTGAATTGACTTGTAATGCTGAGGCCTCATCCTTTTTGCTGTGGATGCAGGGTAGCAAATCTCAGCAAGATAGCTCTGGAAAGTTAGAAGAGCGGTTCTTCACCCAAAATGATCTGGGGGAAAAGAGATTAAACAACCTTGTCTTCAGAGTTTGTGTTCCACATTCCATTTGCACCTTCCTCAGGGAAGAACTTTGTGGTTTTTCTGCCTTCTGACTGGAATGTCACAGAATAAATTTTAAAATGTTGGAATAGAGGTATGGTTTAATAATGTTTTTGGTTGAGAATAATATTCCCTAAAAATTAAACAGTGAAGCTGGGCATGGTGGCACATGCCTATAATCCCAGCACTAGGGAGGGAGGCTGAGGCAGGAGGATCTCTGTGAGTTCGAGGCCAGCCTGAACTGCATGGTGAAACCTTGTCTCAGAAGAAAAAAAAAATTGATGTAACAGTGGTGTTTGATAATTTTTTTTCTTCCATTTTTCTGTAATAGCAGGCTCTTCCAAAGCAGAGATTCTCAATTGTCCAGTTGATTTCCCAAATACTAGTTACAGAGCAAGGCCTAGAGTAGACACCAGTGGACTGACACAAGGTGGCCCTGTCCCCTGCCTGTGTGCTTGTCTACTTCATGAACAGACAGCTAGATCTGGGAGGGCTGGGTTAGTGCTGTGGGGAAGTGATTTCTCACAGAAGTACTTGGTTCACGGCTTTCAAACTTTGCAGCCTACAGTAAGCATTTTCCAGGGCTAGGGAGGTAACTCAGTGGTACAGTGCTTACCTGACTTCCATCCTCAGCACCACTAAAGAAAAAAAATTATCACAAACTCTTACAGTAAGCATATATATATATATATATATATATATATATACACACACATTAAATATAGTTAAGTTTCACAAAACATCCATACTACATATGCATGTTTTTTATTCCACTTTTTGAAATTCAGAATGTTTTCATATTTGAAAAAGCAGTACTTGAAATATGTAAGTGGCAAAAGTTACCTGCCCTAAATGCCCCTACATTCTCAGCTTTGAGTATATCTGCATGTGGAAGTACAGCTGTGGGCATCCTTAAATCCAGATTTATTGCTGCGTTTCAGCTCTAGGAAACAACAGTTTGGCTCAGAATGATTTATGGAGAGTCACGAAGCTTCAGTGTAAACTATTTGTGGAGGGAACACAGCATCATATAGTCTCAGCCATTATAAGACCCATCCGGTGAGGAGCTGTTCCTGACTCAGCCTCAGAACCCTGGCCCCCACCCCAGGCTGACCTGGTGTGACCCAGTGCCTAGTGCTTAGCCCCACCCTGGTGGTTCTCTCCTCTTGGGTTGGATTTCATGTTCTCTGTGTGTTCCCTTTTTTACTCTCCGTGGGATGCATGCCTGTGTAGGTTCTCTGTAAGTGTATGTGGGAGGTAAAGTGAGACCTTAATACCTGAGAAATGTCTTTATGTATTTGGTTAGCATTGTAGTGGGTACGTCATAGGTGTTAAGTCTGTGGTCTTCTAGCAGTTATATGTGGCCTTTTTTTTTTTCTTTTTTTCTTTAGAATCTTGTTTTTTTTCCAGTGGTGCTGGTGATGTGTCTTGGCAAAGGTGTATTTTCATCCTATGTGCTTGACACTGAACCTTTTTGGTCAAAACCTTACATTCTGTTGTGTGAGAAATCCATTTATTTCACAACTGCCTTCCCTGTTTCATTTTTATGGTGATGGCGCCCCCAGCAGTTTGTTTTTCTGGAATTCCTATGCAGATGTTACACTTCCTCTACTCACCCTCCCCTTTGTTTTTTTCTGTCCTGCTTTTCCTTCTCTGTTGTTCTGTTAACTTTTCTGAATGGCTTCTCTAGGGGGAGGGTACTGGGGACTTAACTCTGACACCTCACTTACCCTACCAAGATAGCTGGGATTATAGGCGTGCACCACCATGCCTGGCTTTCTTCAACTTTTATCTTCCAGTGATTCTGTTGGTTTTTTTGCCTCTGACTTCTATTGTACTTGCCATTTCCAAAAGCTTTTAAAAATATTCTAAGTGCTCCTTTGCCCATTTTTTTTCTGGGAAAGTCAGCCTGACACAGCTAAGATACTCAGCTCAAAATCTTTTAAAGTCACAGGAGATAGAGAAACTGGCTTTAACCAATGAACAAGGTAGGAGATGCTAACTTAGTATTCCGAATAGTTCCTGTTTATAGTTTTTAGTACTTAAAGTACTCACTGATTATTTTGTTGGTGCTTAGAGTTTAGCAAATTTACTAGTTTAGATTCTCACATAGGTATCGGCAGCCCATCGGGTTTGGATGTTGGTAAGATGTTGCCAGTGTAACTTGCCCCACAACAGCTTTCCCTCTCAGCCCGGCCTCGGGGGTGTGGCACAGGCCTCCTCCCTGACAGCCCGCTTTGCTGCACTTGAGTGGTCCTGGTGGGTGTGGCCAGCACTCAGTACTTGAGTGAAAGATGATTGCCTATTCCGTGAAAGTTTTATCTAATTAAAATTCCCACTTCCCCTAATCAAGGAATACTTCATCAACTCAAAGTTTACTTTCCTGCCTATCACAGGCTGAATTGCCAACTCACAGAGCAGAACTCTGATACAGCCATGATGCTGCTCGCTCCTGACCGGCCAGTCTCCAGGAAGCAGCTGATAACCTGCACTGCCTTGCTCCTTGGAAATGAAGGTGGATGGATGCCCACTTATTTGAAAGATCCATTTAGTAGCTGGGTGTGATGGCACATGCCTGTAATTCAAGCACTTCAGAGGCTGAGGCAGGAGGAGGATCCTTGTGAGTTTGAGACTAGGCTGGGCCACAAAGAGAGCTCAAGTCCAGCCTGAACTGCATAGTGAGACCCTGTCTCAAAAAGACCAAAAAAAAAAAAAATCCATTTAATGGAGAAATTCTTTTTTAGTACAATTTACAAATGGTAGTATCTAGAATTTGAAATGTGCCTATATTAGGAAGGGCTTTTTAAAAAATAAACCTTATAGGCCACTGATGGCAAACGTTTTGGAGCTTTCAATGACACAAATAACCCGCTGTGGTGTGTGTGCCATAGATCACCACTACTATGGGCTGTTTAGTGAGGGGAGAAGTCAAAGGAGGGCATGTGCCTAGCGTGCAAGAGGCCCTAGGTTTGATGCCCAGCATTGGAAAAGAAAATAAATTTTTGAAAAATTTAAGAGGATGAAAATAGCTATATAGTCAGCTGAGACACTAAAGGGAGCATAAAAAAGCAGTTCCTAGAGCTAGAGATTTAGCTCAGTGGTAGAGCGCCTGGAGATGCTGAGTTTGATCCCCAGTACTACACAAAAGAAAAAAAAGTGAAATGAAATCTACTTCAGTACTCTATTACTGAGAAAAATAAACCTACATGTAGCAGTGGGTTAGAATAACAGCAATCACTTACCTGCAGCATCAGCTGGGATTCTTTCTCGGTGAAGAAGCCTGAAATGACCACACTGGTAAATTGGTAGTTCATGCCGGCTGTCAGCAAGAGTTGAGCTGGGCGGTGGGACCTAGGCCTGGACCACACTGACTCTCTGTGAGGTCCCGGAGCCTCTGCATGGGCCTCCCTGGGCTTCCTGTCATCGTGGCGGCTGGGTTCCAATCAGAGGCATTGCAAGGCAGCAGAACACAGCGTAAATACTAAGCTTCACTTTGCAACATGCTGTCTTCTAATATCTCATTGGCAAGAGCTAGTCACAGAAACTAATTCATTACTCTTGCAAGTGCGGTGGGTCCTGCTTTGGCCGCATCGAGAGGTGAGGGAAGATAAGGGACGGGTTTCCTCACTGAGGAAGCACGCTGCATCCTGGCCCATGTATTTCTAGTTCCGGTAATATTTATGATAATTAAATGAGCCACTGAGCTCATTTCCTCATCTAAGAGAATTGCTTCAGTATTTGACATACCAAGAACTAGCTCAACAGCTGAGTTATTTCACTGATATTCTGAGAAATCTGAAAAAGTGACACACCTTCTCCCTACATCTGATCTATTCAGCTGATACTCAGTAAATTGATGTATTATTTCAAGAGTCTGTACCCGCCCCCAGAAACACACACATGCGCATGCGCACCTCTACCTGCCCACCCACAGGCACTCTGAAATAAAACCCTGGTTAATTTGCTGGTGTCTGATACCTTTATCACACTTGCTAAGTTCCTAATTAAAAGGGATGTCTGTTTAATCTTTGTGTACATCTACCAAGCTCAAAGTCTTGGCTTGAAAACATAATAAAATCAGTTGAACACATTAATAAAATAACTTTGAAAACTCTGTAGACTGGACATTGCTAAGTATCCAAGAGACATTGTTAAGATACTTAACTCTGCTTCTCTAAAAAATAGCTCTGTATTGGCCCTACGTTCAATCCCCAACACCACAGAAAAGTGAAAAAACAAAGATAGGTGTATGGTTATATTTAACTCCTGGTAATGACCAAATCTTGTGGGAGGCTGGAGGCTCCCTCCAGGAAAGACAAACAGCACGAAGCAGGAACAAGGAATTCGCTTGGTGCACACGCCAAGGTGCAATGCCTTCTATTGGCTAAGACTGTTAGTGTTCAAAGAATTTTTCAACATTTTATGGTGACTTCATCCCAAATGAGGACATGCAAGACTCACTTGGTGAAATGGCCCTGTAAGGCCCATGGGGGTGACATCAGGGCCATACTGGTTCTGTGCTATCCAGGTCCAGCACATCCCATGCTCAGGACAGCCCATGTGGCAGATTAGACACCCAAGGTCATGCTTGGGACTCCAAGTAGATGTAAACACTAGAAAGCAATAGGAAATAGAAGTGTGCTAACACACAGGGCACTTCTGGCAAAGGTTTAGGTGGCTCCATCCACATCCCATCCACCTCCTCCACTGTCCTTTGGCCCTGACCTAACCCCCTCAAGTGCGTATGCTCTGCAGGTTATAGGACAACCTCCTTTCACAGCTTACCACTGGGCCCACATACGAGGTTGTGGAGAAGCCACTCCTGCACCTGCCCCAGGGGCCAGGCTCACAGACTGCAGCGCTCTTTCCAGAGTAATCCCATGGAGCTGGGTTGTAGCTGAGTGGTAGAACACTTGCTTAGCATGCATAGGGCCCTGGGGTCCATCCTCTGGGCTGCAAAAAAACACCCCATTTCCGTGTCCACTTTCTCAACAATTTTATATTGTATAGAGCAAAGGAGTTCAAAAGTCAAAAACAAAACAAAACCAAAAAAACAGTAGCTACTTGGAAAACCCCAGTGAGTCTCATGCTCAGATTGGTGTCCAGTATCTATTGACTTAGACCCAAGTGTCAGTTCTGACATCCTAGTACGTAAGGAGTGTGGTAATACATACATACTCCCAAAGAATGTCAAATAAGGGAATGGCCTGCCAGGCCCACTAAACTGGGAGCTGAAGAAGTGGAACACCCAACTGGAGCAAAAAGGGTTTTTTTGAGAACATTTCCAGAGAGAAAGTGAATTTAGTTCAACATAAATTCAGAGCGCCAGGTACCAAGTGCTAAGTAATTACTCACCTGCAATCTCCAAAGCAGGACTGCGACACCCGGAATCTGAGCAGGTGAGGAACGACACTTGCACAGGTTGTGTGTGTGTGTGTGTGTGTGTGTGTGTGTGTGTGTGTAGATGTGTACAGGGAAACAGGTTGGGTCTGTATGGTCTCTGTACATGGTGTGGCTGTGGTCTGTGTATGAGTGTGACATATAAAGTGGCAAGCAGCAAGGCTGAGGTTGCGGGAGTCTGGTGAGTGTGGGTGCAGGTGGTTGCGTGCATGTGTAGGTGTGGAGGACAGTGTGTATGATGTGTGAGTGCCAGGGCATACTTGTTTACTGGTGTGTGGTGGGTTGATGTGTGTCCTGTAACTAGGTATAGCACAGTTGTGTGAATCCATGGGGATACTGTACGTAGGGAGAGTTTATGTACAGATGTGTGCATGAATAGTTCACGTGTTGTATAGTGGGATGTGTGTGAGGTTATGTTTATAGTAGGATGTCTTAGTGGGGTGTATATTTGTGTGGTGAGGTGTGTGTAGTGGGGTTTATTGAGGAAAGGGGTATGTGGATAGGAGTTTACAACATGTTGGTAACAGTAGGAAATGGGGAGTGGTGTTGGGCGTGGTGGCACACATCTATAATCCTAGCACTCAGGAGGCTGAGGCAGGAGGATTGCTGTGAGTTTGAAACTAGCCTGCACTATATGGTGAGTTCAAGGCCAGCCTGAACTACATAGCGAAGCCTTGTCTCAAAAAAAAAAAAAGTAAAAAATAAAGAAAGAAATGGGTGTGTTGAGGAGTGGGTATGGATGTGCTGGTGTGATGCATATTGTGGGTGTGCACACAATGGTGTGTCAGAGAGCTGTGGGTGTGTGGATAGCAGGTTGTTTAAGTGTAAAGTTGTGCAGAATATGACCTGGGTGCGTGTGTTGGGGGTCTGGTGGTAGCTGAATAAGAACAGCGTGAAGAACAGAGGGTTCCTTCATTGGGTTAAAACTTGCCTGGATGAGAGAGAAATAACGGGACAGAGGCTGGGAATCTCCTTGATGGTGCTGAGCAGAGACGGTGATCACTAACTGTGTGAGCAAAGCAGCAGCAGCTGTCTGCAGGCCCCGGATAACAGGCCTCAGAGAACCAGCCTTGACTACGCTGACCCTCCACCTCCAGCTTCTGGATACCTGAGAAGGTAAATTTTGGTTGCTTAAGCCACCCAGGCTATATATATTGCACTAATACACTAATGCAGAAGGTAACAGCTGGAGGACCTGTGCAGGGCTGGTTCTGTCATTCAGTCAACAAACATTTGAGCAGTACATACGCATACATGTGTGCATGTGTGTAATAAAGTACATTAGGCATGAGTCCATAGCAGGGACTCAGAGGGGGCCAGCCCTGCTCTTATGTAGCTCGCAGGCTCAGAGGAATCATGGGACACCCCCACCCAGTAGACCCTCCCTGTGATTAAAGCTCACATGTGTGCATGTTATCTCAGGCTTCCAGGAGTTGCAGGCTATCAACAACAGCCCTAGGGTCCTGGACCACCTTTGGACAGTTCTGTTGGTAGACCCACGGGACCTGGTCATTTACCCTACCAGGGTGTAATATAAACCGCTTCGGGAGCCAACCCTGCACCTGGGAGGCTGAGGCAGGAGGACTGTTGCAAGTTTGAGACTAGCTTGGGCTACAAAGTGAGCTCAAGGCCAGCCTGAACTGCATAGCGAGACCCTGTCTCAAAAAGACGGAAAAAAAGAAAAAAAAAAGCCAGTAATAAACTAGGGTTCTGGGCCCCTCAAAAGCTTTTAACACAGGGAGATAGGGAATGCAAAATGGTGTGGATATTGTGGGGGACAGTTTGGCATTGGCTTCTACAGTTAGACAGACTTACCCTCACCATCCCCGCTCAGCATCTTAAGGGAGATTCCCAGCTCTCTCTGGTTATTTCTCTCTCTCTTACCCGGGCAGGTTTTAACCCAACAAAGGGTCATCTCTTCTTCATACTGTTCTTACTCAGCTACCACCACACACAGTGACTCCATTCACAGGCATTTATTAAAGGTAGTAGAAAACTTAGGTTCAAGCAAACAACAGTGTATGAAATCATTTATAGTAGTTCTTTTCACAGTTGCCAAAAGGAATGAGCTACTGATTCACATGAAAACAGGAGTGAATCTTAGACTGATTTTGCTAAGTGAAGGATGTCAAACCCCAAAGTCTACATAGGATAGAGTTCTTTCTCTGCACTATATAACATCTTAGGAAAAACAAACGGATAGGGACAGAAAGCAATCAGAATTTGCCAGGGAAGAGAGTGGATCTCTGCAAAGGGGACGCACGGCAGCCCCTGTGGTGTAGGACGGCTATGCAGGGTACGGGGGCACCTCAGGGCGTATGGCAGGGCTCCACGCTTGTCAACTCATGAATTTTACTGTATACAAAGTAAAAAGGACTGAACTGGGATATTAAGGCCCTAGTATGGAAAACAAAGGGTGTCAAATGATAGATTTACTACAGTATTAGAAAGTTATGCCAAAACCTCGCTGAGGACGGCAGGGAGCAGCTGACTGAAGTCACTTGGGAAGTTTGCACGGTGGCTGGAAAGTGTGAAGCTGAACAAATGCACATAAACACTGCACTCCGGGCTGTAAACTATATTGAAAGCACTTTACATCTATTGAGGATCAAATAGATAAGTCAATAAATCTGAGAAGTGGGAGTCAGATTGCTCACTGTCCAAGGAAAACATTCAAAGAAGAGGGGAAAGGTAGCCTGAAGCCTACAGTGTCAGACTTAACCTGGAGACATGAGTGAGAACTCATGTTTAGTTTCATAAGCATATAGGGAGGTTGGTAAGCAGACAGATAGATAGGTAGATATACAGATAAGGTAAGTATTAATAACATGTTTGTATAGATGAATATTTATATACACATTTCCTGAGCCTTTCACCTGAAAAGGCCTGGAAGTAGTGACCCCCAATAACAACACAGTCTCGCTCAGATCTTGGCTTCTAAATATGATTCTCCCGTGAAAGCAATCAGGGCCT
Organism: Dinomys branickii; assembly: GCA_004027595.1. Classification (NCBI taxonomy): domain Eukaryota; kingdom Metazoa; phylum Chordata; class Mammalia; order Rodentia; family Dinomyidae; genus Dinomys; species Dinomys branickii. Next base: position 34,300 of record PVLD010000008.1, read on the forward strand.
CTGGGAGATATGGCTTAATACAAGGGCATCGACAAAGAAAATATAAGAGGACCCCGGAAAGCCGGGCATGGTGGTGCATGCCTGTAATCCCAGCACCCGGGAGGCTGAGGCAGAAGGGTTGCTGCTGTGAGTTCAAGACCAGCCTGGGCTACAAAGTGAGCGCAAGGCCAGCCTGAGCTGCATAGCAAGACTGTATCTCAAAAAGACTGCCAAAAAAAAAAAAAAAGGACCCTGGAATAGTGGATGGTGTCAAAGGCCAAGCAAAAGATGAACCTGAATCTGGATGAGTCCCCAGTGGCTAATGCTGGAACAACCTGAACAAGGAAATAGATAGTGTAGCCTTAGGTTATAATCAACAGTATAAGGTAAAATAGACAGCGATCCATGCAGGTATAATTTAAATGGTTCAACAAATGCATGAATGGAGGATAAGACGTGGATCTTCCTCACAGACAATTCTAAATATGTATCAGTATTTACCCCTCCAGGAGGTGGAATTTAATCTTCCCCTTCTTGAGTACAGGATGGATTTACTAACTTGCTTTCTAAGAACACAGTATGGAATGGGAAAAACTGAAACTCTGAAATGGGGAAAACTAGCAGTGGACACCTGAACCAAGTCATCAAGATTAGTATCACCGACGTTGTCATGTAGCTATTCAAGAGGCTGAGGCAGGATGATCACTTTCACTCAGGCATTTGAGGCCAATCTGGGCAACATAGTAAGACTGTCTCAAAAGAAAAAAGATCACATAGATGTCAAGTATTCCTGATCATGATGTGACAAGCACACATCTCTGTGTATTGTCCTCGGAAGGAACATCAGTCTAATCATTAGAAAACATCAACAAAACCAGACTGAGGGACTTTCTATGAAATGTCCAGCCAGTGCTCTTTACAGTGTCAAGGTCATGAAAAACAAGTACAGGCTGCTTAACTGTCATAGATCAGAGACCATGGAGGGTGTTGGCTGATGCCGTGTGGAATCCTGGAATTCTGAGGACTCTTCCATCATTAGCAATTTCCTGGTTCTGATCACTGTGTGGTGGTTGCGTAAGATCTGGGAAACATTAAGGGAGAGTGGACAAAGACTATATGGGAATCCTTTGTACTCAATTTGCCACTATCCTATAAATCTAAAATTATTCTGAAATAAACATTAAAAGGAAAAGAAAATGGAAATTACTACAAGGGTCAGATTTGGTCAGACTCAGTTACATTGGATATATGTGAGTAATCAAGGTTTTTCAAAGGGTAACAAAGCAACACATCTACAAAAGAATGTATTTTCCAGTTGTTCTGAGGTCAGCACATAGCAACGACTCCCATAGACTGCTCTAGGAACCTGAAGGTGGCAGGTCTTTCCTTTAAAGAACAAAGTTCCCTGTTGAGTCATCTGGTTGATGCTATTTTAATTGAGTTATGAAATATGAATGTGTATTAATAACACTGCAAAGCACATTCAGTACCTTGAGGCCGTTTGTCACTGCATACCCATCAGAGTGTGGCTAGCACGTCTCCATTCCCCACATCACAGATGACAATTTCATGATAGGTTTAAGAAAAATTAGCATGTCTGTTGCATAAACTACGCTTTTCTACCCCACATTAATTAAAACCATTGCCACAAACGTAAATGCACCCCTAAGTGTGTACGTTCCTCACGTATGAACCATGACACGAACAGGAACACGGGGCCACCGTTCCTTTTGTGCAACTTGCAGTGCAGAGCTAAGCTCTCCCGAGGCAGAGGTCCCGCAACTCCTCTCCGGGTGGGTCTCACATGCCCCTCCCCTTCCCAGCACCTTCCGGCTCTCCCTGACCTCGGCCAAGCCCCTGCGCTCCTGACCCCCCAAAACCCCGGCTGCTCTGCCACTCTTTCACAATTACAAATACATCTACTTGAGAGTTTTAAATTGTCTTCTGGTATTTATCTCCCATGAGCGACAGGGATCTTCTACCTTGTTGTCACGGCCGTGTTCTATATACCCTTAAGACAACTTCTGGCACTAGTAGATCTTCAGTGAACGTACATTTATTGAGTAGATGATGGAGAGACGAGCAGCTGAGTTTTGTGCCTCCCAGCTCGTCGTTAAAGATTGATTTTGGGTTTTTTTTGGTGGAACCGGGGAGTGAACTCAGGACCTTGTGCTTGCCAAGCAGGCTCTTATCGTCGTTAAAGATTGAGGTCTCCCCTCTGGCTGCTTGGCACTCGCGGTGTTTGACACAGAGGATAGACCAGCACCGGTACACAACAGAGCCAGACCAAAAACACAAGCTACCCAACTCCCCAGCCTCAGACGCTGGGCCTGGCGGACGTGGACGTTAATTGGCTGAGGGCTGCCCCGCCCTCCCCGTCCGCCAGCCCCGCCCTCCCCCAGCCCCGCCCTGACACCGCCCCACCCCTTCTCCTCGGCCCCACCCCTGAGCTCCGCCCCTTGCCCTGAGCCCCGCCCCAGGTCGGCCGGCTGGGACCTGGGAGGCGTGGGAGGCGGAGTGGTGCTGGCGGGTACTGGACACAAAGCGCGGCGGCGGAAGCATCCTAGGTGAGCAGGCTGCAGCCGGCTGGGACTGAACCTGGCTCTGGAGGCAGGGGCGCCGGGCCAGAGTACGTCCTCTCGCAGCCGGGGGGGGGGCGGGGGCGGAGATCTAGCCCGCGCTGGACCCAGGTTCTGCCCGGTCCGGAACCTGAATCCAGTCGCGACGCAGTTTCTGGGCGAAGACCTACAGCGATTCCCTCCTTTGGATTCGCGGTGCTGTCGTCCTCCCTCCAGTCACCCACCCGCCTGGGCTCTGCCCATCCACCTGGTGGTCACTTCGCCGTGCGGTCCGGTGGCTGTGCCACAGGTGGTTGAGCCACAGTGGCTCTAGATTTCCTTTCAGACTAGTCCTTGGCTTCAAGTACAAAATAGGACTTCAGGATGAAGCCAGAGATTTGATTAATCACATACAGCAAAGGACGAAATCTTGGAATCAGACTTTACCTGGTGCTGCTAGGAGGGGGCAATAGTCAAAAAGGCCAAGTTCATCTCCACCCTTTGAGCATCCTTGAGCCTGTGGGACTCTGACCTCCTTTTGTCCATCGGTAGGGTCTCTTATGGGATGGTGAGTCTTTGGAGCAGGCTCCTATTGGGCCTGCTGCTGTCCTTCCCTGCCACTCCCAGCCTGGGTTGTCCCTCCCTGCGCTTCAGAAGGAGAATACTGTAGTTGGACAGTGCCACACTCAGCTTCTCATTTTTTTTCTTTTCTTTTTTTTTGGTCTTTTTGAGACAGGGTTTCACTATGCTGTTCAGACTGGTCTTGAACTTACTCTGTAGCCCAAGCTGGTCTCAAACTTGCGATGATCCTCCTGCCTCAGCCTCCCTAGTGCTGGGAATAAAGGCATGAGCGACCATGCCTCGCTCTCAGCTTCTCATTTGTAAAAGACCGGAGTGGAGTTTCCTGGAGTTAAATTATTTGTTCCTTTCTGGAATAAGCCAGAGCCCTCCAAGTAATTGTGATGCTCTGGAACTGATGTCAGGAGTGGTAGATACCAATCTTTGTGTATTGTCTGTTATTTTGTATCTTATTAGAGGGAACTGGGAAATTTCTTGTGGTATGATATGACATGTTCTCTGATAAGTCAGTTACCTCCTTTGAGATCTACTTTGTTTAATAAATAATGATTTAGGCGTGTTGGGTTTTAACTACCATGATTTAGTAGGGAAAATCATTCCTTACAAATTCTAGTTTTAAGATCCATTGGTAAATGTACCTCAGTGAAGATGTTTCAGCTGCTGGTAAGCGGAAGCCCTGCTCAGTCTGCTGAAGTGCCTAGGGCTTCGGGTTGGCTGCAGCCCCTCTCCTGTGCAGTGTCAGGTTGTACAGCTGCCTCACTGCTTTGAGGGAAGAGAGGTTGGCACCTGTGGCCGTTAGCTGTAGAGCGCTCTTCCTGGTTCTCGTTCTAGTCAAGGGCCAGGAAGTTTATATCTGTGATCCCATGGAAAAATTACTGGAATTCTAATGAGTCAATTCTAATCTACTACTTCCAGTGCAACCCATGGCAAGAATAAGGACACTAAGGCAGATTTGTAGTTGTGGGGAGCCCAGGGGCCCTGAGTCCAGCCATGCTGATGGCTGTCTGCAACAAAGGCCTCAACCCAGGACTGAACCTGGATTTTCTTAATTTGTGAAGAAGGGAGTGGCTTGAGGATGAGTGACTGTGGGAATGGCGGGAAGTAGGTGAGTGCTGTGAGCTGAGCTGGGTAGGAGGCCTGAAATCACCTCTGCAATAGGCAGAGAGAAGAGTAACCTACATAACACAATTGAGATAGTCCTAATGTTTTGGGGTCAGTGCTTCAGCTCTGATATGTAATCTTTTTTTTTTTTCTTTTGTCTTTTTGAGACAGGGTCTCGCTTGGCAATTCAGGCTGGCCTTGAGCTCACTTTGTGGCCCAGACTAGTCTCAAACTTGCAATGATCCTCCTGCCTCAGCCTCCTGATTGATAGGATTACAGGATGCACCACCACTCCTGTCTGATGTATAATCTTTTAAGCCCTGTGAAATCATATTGCGGAGCACTGGCTCTTCATCCCACCTAGTCCCAGCTCACACATGAGAGACACTGACCTGTTGTCTATGTTTCAAAAACTACACATCAGCCCCTCCGCTGGACTGATACGCATTGCTTAAAGCCAGTTAAAGGGATAAAGAAAAGTCCTAGCCAGCTCTGTACATATCCATACATGGAAACAGGGCCAGGTTCAGCCAAAATGGAGACAACTGCTCCTCCTTCAAGGAGCGTCACCCAGGTGGTCCTCCACACTTAGCAACTGGAGTAAGCAGTTCCTTCAGCCAGGTTGGGGGTTGTCTCCAGCTACTGGAACCCCTTGTGCACAGAGCCTTTATCCCGGGAGGCAGGATGGCCTAGGGCTGAGCTGGGGTGAGCCATGGGTGGTGCCTGGGCTGGTGACGGTGCCCCGCTGTGAGCCTGCATCTTGCTGTGGTTGTGTCTGACCTTTCAGTGAGCAGTACTGCATGCACGCAAGGTGCTGCACCCAGTGGTGCAGTACACTTTCTTTCTTTTGTAATTAGTACATGTTTGCGATACATAAACGTTTACGTTGCTTGTGTGGAGCTGGTGCAGGTACATAACGCATCTCCTTTGGCAGCATGTTGCACTCAGCCGTCTGAGCTGGGCTTTGCTAAGCCCCATCCCCCACTACCTCAGAGTGTCTGCATAATTTCTTTATTTTCAGTTTTTTTTTCCTAGTGCTGGGGTTTGAACCTAGGGCCTTGAGCATGCTAGGCAGGCACTGTACTTCTGAACTACATTGCCAGTCCAGTAACTTTATTCCTTTAAGGAGAAGTTATTCATTTTCAGTGCTGATAAAATGCTGTGACTTATGTGAGGGGCCAGATGGGAATTGCTAACTCTGATTCCATTTTTGAGTAACAGTTCTGATGATTTAATGTACTGTGCTTTGCTTTTTATGGGCTTTCTGTGCACATGTGTGCCCGAGGAAATAACATTTTAGAAAGTGAGTCAAATGCTGGGATTGGGTCCCTAACAATCCTGAACCTCCATCAGCTACATACAGAGGGGTTTCTTGGGCTCCTCTTGCAGGGGTCTGCATTCACACAGGAACCCCTGGATCTGCTGAGGTCACAGATAGCATCCAGCCAAAGATTAAGAGCCAGCATCAAACACCACAATGAGACAGTCATTGGCTTGGGGTGTTAACTCCAGGGCCATAGGAATTTAGAAGTAGTTACATATTAAAAAGCAAACAAGGCAGTGTGCCCAGCCAGCCTTTAAGCATTAAAGTGTTGCAACCCCGGAGAATACCTGTGCCGACCACTCCTCCTGGCCTGAGGAGGAGCTGGCCTGTGCAGCCATGCGGCCCTGGCTGCGAGCTGTATTCGTGGAAGTAGACGGAGCCAGACAGGCCGAATGGATAAACGTCTCCATTGTGGAGAGGCAGCAGAACTGTGAGCAGATTGGTGTGTGTGTGCGTGCGCGTGTGTGCTGTGTGGATGGGGTGGCACCTTCCACCCCAGGGGTTCTCAAGGGCGGGCTGCAGCTTGGACACTTAACTCCCTGTTCCAGTGACTGTTTCCACTGCTCTCCTAGGACATGAATGAAGAGAAGGGAGAGGGCAAATTTGCCCCTGACTGCAAACAGGGACAGAGAGGGGGCCCATTCCTGTCCACAGTGGTATACTCTCACCTCTGGCAGTGCTCCTCAGGAAACACTTTGGCAGGATGTCTGTAGGGTCCTGACGAGGGGGACACAGCCCACTGCTACCGCTGGTCTAAGACCAGCTTTGCCTCAGCAGAAACCTACAAAACAGTGCATAGTACTGTGGCCGTTAAAGCTAGGCGGTTGTAGGTGCAACTTATTTACTGTTTATTTGGTGCTCGAGATCTATGTAGGGCCTTAGAATACTTTAAATTCCAGCCCAGAAAAATTTAAATTCCTATTGAATTTTCATTATTGCAAGTTGTATGCATAAAATAAGACTCTGGTATTTATTGATTTTATACTTAAAATTTTCATTCTTCAGATTTACATAAAAGGTGACTTCCCTGCTGTGGACACCATCTTAGTGATTTAAGTTAATGTGACAGCGGAGAACTAACGCTTGCTTCCTGATGCGATGCACCGGGAGGACACAGCCCTGCCCCAAGGGAATCACCACCTCTGTCAGAGCCTGATACTTCTTGGTGTGGGCTGGGGGTGGGATGTCAGGATATTGGGATGGAAGCCAGGGCCTTGTGCATACCAGGCAAGTGCTCTCCCACTGAGCTACACCCTGTGCTCATAAACTGACAGAGATAACAGACAGTCCATGTGGGACAGTCTGTGAGACAGTTGGCCTCCATAGCCTTCAAAAATTTCAATTAAAATTTTCAAAATTGTAATTTCAGAAAAACAATTAAAAAATTTTTGAGTTAAGGAAAAATGTCCAAGGTTAAGAAACAGGGAGAAAGACTGAGGACCTGTTCCAATGTAAAGGAATGTCCCAAGACAGGACAGCAGTACAGTAGTTGACCCTGGACTGGACCTTGGACTGTGTGGAAAAGATGGCAGTGAAGGACATGGTGGACAGCGAACAGAACTTGAATGTGAGCGGAGGATTACACGCACTACTGTGTTTCCTGAGTTCGGTCTTTGTTCTGTGAGTACCTCCTCGAGTTAAGTCAGTGCTCACTGGAGTGTGTACACTGTGGGGCACAAAGACTGAGGCTCAGGTGAAGGGAGGAGAACGGAGAAAAGGAGGGAAGGAGAAAAGGGTACCGTGGGCTGGTAGGTAGTGTCATTAAAAGCCAGCAGAGTAAGGGGAATGAATCCACTATGAGGTCGGAATTTGATGGCATGTTGAGGTATAATGGAAATTTAGGAGGCAGGGCCTACAGGGGGGGGGGTCATGGGATGTTTTCTTGGGGACTGTAACTGGTCCCTGGCTCTTTCCCTCTGTCTGCTTTCTGGCCTGCATGTGGTGAGCAGTTTTCCTCTGCCACGCCTTGCCACCAGGCCAAAAAGCAGCGGAGCCAGCCTACCATGAACTGAGGCCCCAGAAATCATGAGCCAAAAGGAGCACTTCCTCCTTCAAGCTGTTTTCCTCAGGGATTTGGGCAGTGATTAAGTGATGACCAACACATGGTGGCAGCTTTGATTTGATGAACTGTGGTATTTTCCTCTGGCTCCACTGACTATAAGAGAGGGAAAAAAGAAGAGCCCTAGTAGCTTCATCTGAAAAGACTTTCAGTCTGTCACACCCATTCTAAACATCAGGCTAGACGCTTGGCTGCCTTTGGTCACTCTCACCCTTCACCTCACAGTACTGCACGGGTTCCAGACTGCATTTCTGTCTACACCTCTGCACCGCCTCTGCTCTTCCTCTGTTGCTGTCTCAGCGAATGGAAACCCGATCTTCAGCCAGTGATGGCCCCGGAACATCCAGGGGGAGGGGCGCAAGTCCAGTCCAGGAGCAGACCCCAGAGACTTGGCTTAAAGTCAGGTGTGCCTGGGGGTTAGAATTAAGGTTGGGCCTGACCCCTCTGCCCAGGCCCAACCTAATGTCGATGGTCACGATAGGTACACAGTATGTAACAAGGCTGCATTCTGAGAAGTGTGCCACTGGGCAACGTTGTAGTTTTGCAAAGCGTCACAGAGAGTTGTGTGTACACGAGTGGAGTCATGGTTGACTGTGATACCCTTGTATACTGATGTCTGTACTGGTTTTGTTTCTTCTCATTGTGTAGAGTGACTCTGGGACCCAGATGTCCTGCTTTGTTTTCTGCCTTTGTCATGAGAATAGTCTTCTCAAGTCAGTTAGGATGAGGCGACCTGAGGTGCCATATAGCTCTGAAATTCTGTGGTTTTAAATAGGAGAGCTTTTAAAAAGTCTTTCACACAGGAATCTCTGAATAACAGACGCACCTTAGGCGTCGGCTGCGAGCCGGGTGCCGAGAAGGCCAGGTTGCTGCTTCTCTGCTTCCTGACCCCAGCCCCACCCTCCTCAGTCTGGCTCCTGTGCTGGCTCCCTGGACGCTTAGAGGGACTCACACCTGACCTTCACGTCCTTTCAGGTTTGTAATGCTGTGTTTCCGTTCATTCTGTCTGGCTGGAACTCGAGTATTTGCAACAGCAGAACACGGTGATTTCCCCCTCGCCTGCTTTCTCAGAGTCTGTGTTTATCTGCCTTTGGGGTGACTGGTTCTTGGCAACCAGTCTCCAAACCTCTTTAGAACCTTTGAGATGCTGTTGTTGACTTGACCTTCACAGCGGGCTCCTTCTTCACAAGTGGAAACCAGAATATTCATCTTCCCAGAGCCCGCGGACTGTTTAGATGTGCAGAGAGCAAGGAATGCCCGTGGGGCCGCAGGTCCTGCATGGCTGGCATTTCAACGGGGAAAGTGGAGTGCTCATGAGAATGAGGGCGAACTGTGAGGGTTTTCTAACACTGATTTTATTCTTATTCTTTTTCTTTATGCCCAACGTGAGACAAAATGTCTGCACCAGGTTCTGGTGAAGAGAGTGTCGCACTGTTTTCTAACAGATGAATAGAAGGGCTTGGAATGTGCTATATTTGTTTGAAGCCTTGTTTGTTTTTAATTTTGGAGACTATTCAAGTTATTGTTCTTTATACAGATTTTTTTAAATACAGATTCTTGCATCACATTAAGAATTTCCAATTTGGTTGAGAGGTGGAAGAGGTAGTTTTCCAGTATACTCTGCATATGAAATTCCTCCACTTCATAGAACAGTTTTGAAGTATTCAAGCTATTTGCAGGTCTGCGTGCTATTGGTCGCCGTCGGGCAGTGCATACAGGTCGGTGCTCCAGCTCGAGTCAGACCTCAGTATGATTCACTCACCGGCCAGTGAAGTGTGCCTGTCCCAGTCCTTTGCAAGCGTTCTTTTTACAATGAGGTTGTTTTCTGTTTCATTTTTTATGTTTTGGAGTATATGGCATTTGTTAGATGCATGGCTCGCAGATGTATTCTCCCAGTCTGTGGCTTTTTGTTTTGCAAACAGTGCCTTCATACATCAAAAGTTTTTATTTTGCTGAAATCCAACTTACCGATGTGTCTTCTGTAGATTGTACTTCTGTGACCTACCTAAGAACTCACTGCCTAAACAGAAGTTACAAAGCTTTCCCTGCCAAGTCTGGGAATGTGGCTCCGTGGAAGAGCCTTTGCCTAACATGTGTGAGGCTCTGAGATCAATTCCCAGCAGCCCCTCCTCCAACATTTTAGCTGTTCTAGTTCCTTTGATGTATTCCAGAATGCACTTGTCTATATGTTGAAGGTTTTTGTTGTTGTTTTGTTGTTTGGTTTTTTGAGCAGAGCCTTGCCATGTAGTTCAGGCTGGCCTGGACTCAATAGAGTGCAGTTTGGGAAGAACTGACATTTTAACCACCACATTTAGTCTCCTAATGCGTGAGAATTTATGTTTCTCAACTTAATTTTTTTTAAAAAAGGTCTCACTGTGTAGTTCAGACTGGCCTTGAACTCAGTGTAGCCTTGGCTGGCCTTGAACTTGGAGCTATCCTCCTGCCTCAGCTCCCAAGAGCTGGGATTACAGGTGTGCGCTACTTCGCCTGGCTGTTTACATCTTATTTGATTTCTTTCATTAGTATTTTGTAGTTCAGCATATAAATATGCATGTTTTGTTCAAATTATTATTTAAGTATTCACTTTTTGCAGTTTCTATGAATGATAATGTTTTACAAATTTCAATGTCAAAGTTTTCATTGTAAGTCCAAAGAATGACAGTTTTTTTTTTTTTTTTTTTGTCTTTTTGAGACAGTGTCTTGCGGTGCAGTTCAGGCTGGCCTCGAGCTCGCTTTGTAGCCCAGGCTGGCCTCAAACTTCCCAATGATCCTCCTGCCTCAGCCTTTTAGGAGTGCTGAGATTATAGGCCTGGGTCACCACGCCTGGCCTTGAAGACAACTGTCTTTGCTAAGCTCACTTCAGAGTTTTTATAGATTTCTTAGATTTCTTGGGTTTTCTTTGTCGTAAATGGTGTCGTCTGTGAATAAGGATGGTCTTACTTCTTTTCAATCTGTGTGCCTTTTATTTCTTTCCATTTGTTGACTTTGCTAACTAGGACCTCCTCCCAGGTTGGCCAGGAGTGGTGAGAGTGGATATCCTTGCCTGGTTGCAAATCTTTCCAGGAAACAGTTGTTCTTTTATTGTTTGTATGATGTGAGCTATAGGGTTTTGTAGATTCCCTTCATCATCTTAAGGATATTCCCTCTACTTCCCTTCTGCTAGTTGAGGGATTTTATTATTTTTTATTTTTTTTCAGTTGAGAGATTTTAGTCATGAGTGAATGTTGAATTTTGAACTACTTTTTCTGTATTTATTGATGTGACTATATAGTTTTTCTTCTTTAATGTTAAAGTCAATCACTGATTGACTTTTTTTTTTTTTTTTTTTTTTGCTTTAGGGATCAAACCCAGGACCATGCATGTGCCAAGCAAGCACTTTAACACTAACTTCCATCCTGACCCATTTAATTGACTTTTTTTTTTTTTTTTTGCGGTACTGGGGATCGAACTCAGGACCCTGCATTTGCTAGGCAGGCGCTTATTCCACTGAGCTATATATCCCCAGCCCTAATTAACTTTTGTTAAATCTGTTTTCCATTTCTGATGTAGGCCCACTTCACACATATTATTATTTTTATATGTTCTTGAAGTTTGTTTGCAAATATTTTAACAAATCTTTTCTTCCTTTTACTATTTTGACAAAGTTTTCATCTGTGTTCATGAGGGATATTGATCTAAGTTTTCTCCCTTATATTGTTACAACGTTAATATTATTCCCGAGTTATTGCAGACTGATCAGGCCTGTCTCCCAAACGAGTGGATGGAGAAGGCTTACGTAAGAAATGAAATGATTTCAGGGATCCAGAAGGTTCCAAATCCTTTCACAGAATTCAAGGTTCCCGGGTTTTAGACAAAGAACTTCCCTAGGCAGTCTGTATTTATTAGGTTTTCAAAGGAAGGGACTGCTGAAGAAAATGCAGGAATCTGGGCAGGACTTGGGAGTCCCTTTAAGGGCTTCTCCAAGTAATATGTTAATTTAAGAGAACTACATTGTTATCTCCAGGAAGGCCTTTCCCAAAGGAGTGAGATGCCTGCAGCTACAGTCTGCTTTTGTTAACTAGATTCGGAGGCAGAAGTCCTCAGCTGTGGCCTTGTCTTGTCCTTTGAGGCCTCAAGGCTTCATCCCCCATTACAGGCCTCAGTAGGGAGCAGTGACTCACAAGTGAACATGGAAAGCCAGTTGATTAATTTAAGTCCCAGGGCTGGGGATGTAGCTCAGTGGAATATGCGCCTGTCTAGCAAGCGCAGGGTCCTGAGTTCGATCCCCAGTACTGCCAAACAAACAAACAAACAAACAAAAAAAAGAAAACCACGGGGGAAAAAATAAAATTTAAGTCCTGCTCAGAGCTGCTTCATAGTGGTCTCCATCATATTGTCATAGTCTAGTTTTGGTATTAGTTTAGTGCTGGTCTCATAAAATAAATTAGGACAGATGTCCCATCTTTTATCATCTAGAAGGTCTACTATAAAATTGGTGTTATTTCTCATTTAAATGTTCGATACAATTTTTCTAATAAAACTGGGACTGGAGATTTGTTTTTTGCAAGTTTTTACAAGTTCAGTTTCTTTAATATTTATAGGGCTGCTGTTCAGATTATTTCATCTTGGGAAGTTGTGTAGTTTGTGCTTTTCAAAGAATTGCCCTATTTAATCTAAGTTGTATTTCTGTATATGTAGTTTGTTTACAGTATGCCTTTATTTTCCTTTTATTGTTTGTAGAATCTGTAAAGAGCTTCCTAGTAATGGCAATTTATATCCCATTATATTAGTCTTGCTAGATGTTTATAAATTTTATCAATCTTTTCAAAATATCAGCTTTGTGCTTGGTTCTTTTCTATTACCTTTCTGTTATAAATTTCATGGATTTCTCTTTTTTATTATTTTCGTTTTTGTGCCTTCAAGTTCATTTTGATCCTTTTCTCTGGTTTCTAGGGAGAAGCTGAGATTATTGATTTGAGATTTTGCTTCTTTTCTAATATAAGCTTTTTAATTATAGAAATTTCCATTTGAGAACTGCTTTAGCTGCATCCCACAGAACTTTATAGGGCACATTTCCATCTTCATTCAGCTTAATAATATTTTAAGCTTTACCTTGAGATGCCCTCTTTGGGGCTGAGGGTATAGCTCAGTGGCATAAGCGCTTGCCTGGCAAGCGCAAGGTCCTGAGTTCGATCCCTAGTACCGGAAAAAAAAAAAAAGAGAGATGTCCTCTTTGACAAAAGAATTATTGAGAAGTGTGTTAATTTTCAAGTAAAGTATATAGAGATTTTCCTACACCTTTCAGGTGTTTTTTTCTAATTTAACACCATTCCAGTCTGACAGCACACTTTGTATGACTCACATCCTTTTAGTTTTGTTGATATACCATTGTCCCTCACTATATTGCGGTTCACTTATGGTGGCTTCACTGTATTGCAGTTTTTTAAAAAGAAAGTATCTAATTCTATATCATGGAGTTTTCATTTTTTCATAGGATTTTGTGGTATATAGGTATGTATATAATATTTATATTTTAATTATTTTTGCCTAAAAAATTTAAAGCAATATAAAAATATAAAAATGTTAGTTCAAACATATTAAAAGAATATTAAATCAAAATAAAATACAGTGTGTATTTCATGAGCAGATGAATCCCATACTGTACACAGTGGAAATGCAGTACACCACTACCACTTGTACAAGTTTGCCAATGTGAAATTGTACACAGTACACTATTGGCTGATGGAATGGAAGGCGACCAACCACAGTACTGTGTTCTGTATCCTGGGCATTGATTGGCTCAGTGATCATAGCACCCATTGGTCTGTTTGCTTCAGCATCTCTCTTTGTCCACTTCACATTGAGTACCCATATAGAATTTCACATGTTGTTAAAATTACGTAAGTTTAAGGGTGTAGAAAGTGTTTAAGAGCATATGAAGTGTTTATAAGACTGTGGGAAAGGGTAATAGGAGAGTGAGAAAGGTTTATAGGAGTGTGGGAAGGGTTTATAAAGCCTTAAAATATATATAAGTAATAAAATAAGTATAATACCACTGCTTCGTGGATTTTCATCTCTCGCAGGCGTCTCTGAAACGTAACTCCTGTGGTAGGTGAGGGATCACTGTATGATTTAAAGCACAGAATGTGGAACATCTTGGTAAATGTTCCATATGATAGTGAGAAAAATGTGTAATCTGCTTTTGTGTTCTATGAACACTAATGATTTCCTGTGACATATTCTGTAAATGTCCATTAGACTTGACTGTTGGACAGTGCTGTTCAGTTTGGCTATGTGTATAATGATTTTCTGCCTGAGGGGTGGATCAGTTACTGAAAAAGTGTGCTGAAGTCTCCAGCTTCCAGAGCGGCTGTATCTCCTTGCACTTGTATCAGATTTTGCCTCTTATATTTGGGTGCTTTGTTGTTAGGTGAATGGATATCAAAAATTGTTGTGTCTTCCTGGAGAAATGTCCCCTTTATCATTAGATTATACTCCTCTTTGTTCCTTATAATTTTCCTCTTTCTGAATGAGCTTTAGCTGAATTCAATATTGCTACTCTAGCTTTCTTTTAATGAGCTTTAGCATGGCTTATCTTTCTTCATTTCTGTACTTTTGAGTCTTTAATGTGGGTTTCTTATATATAATATATATATATTGAATTTTTATTTATTTATTATTTTTTGAGGTATTGGGGATCAAACTCAGGACCTTGAGCTTGCCAGGCAGGCTCTTATTCCGCTGAGCTATAGTCCCAGCCCCCAGTACAGTCATACATAGTTCAGTCATTTTTGGTGCCCTCCCTCCTGTTTCCCTTTCTCTGCAGTGCTGGGGATTGAAACCAGGGCCTCATGCACAGTCACGCTCTACCACTCTACTACTAGGGCTGTACTGCTGAGCTGCATCTCCTTCCTGGTTTTCATTGAGCATTTTATATTATTTTATTTCTCTTTTCTTAGCACATCAGTTCTTCCTTTAAAAAATATTTAGTTCAAAAAAATTTAATGGTTGCCTAGAATTTGCAGTAAACATTTACAAGTAATGTAATGCTCTGTCAAAGAGCATTTTAGCACCTGACAGGTAATGCAGACATCCCATAACAGTTCAGTGCAGCCCTGCTATTGCTTTTAACATTGCTGTCATTGAAGTTACTTTTCTTTAGGCCACTTATCTATAAACCATCACTGCCTAATACATTGTAGATTGAACAGTGATCTATGAGATCAGTGGAAACTCTGTATTGTTTATAATTTGTTTTTATTTTTTATTCTCTTTAGTTGTTTGATCAATCTTGCATTCTTACATCTGGTAATCTGACAAACTTTGATGAAGATAACAATCTGTAATATAGCAGCCACTGTTAATCCCTATCATTTTGTTGTGAAGCCCTGTGTCATTGTTTTTTTTTTTTGCTTTTTGAGACAGGGTCACCCTGTGCAGTTCAGGCTGATCTTGAGCTCACTTTGTAGCCCAAGGTGGCCTCGAACTCACAACGATCCTCCTGCCACAGCATCTTTGTTTTTTGTCTATGTTGTTGGCATTTTGCTATTGTTCTTTTTATTTTTTAATTCTCTTTAAAATGAAAAATAAGAAAATTAAAATATTTCATTTTATCGTCACTATTTTTTCTGTAACATTTTCCCTTTTCTATGTTGATCTGAGTTTCTGATCTGTGTACCTTTCCTTTTTTTTTAAAGAACTTTCCTTTTTTTAAACATTTTTTGCAAAGCCAGTCTACCAGCCTTAGCTTTTGTCTTTTAATTCTGAAGGATAAATGTCTGTGGATACAGAATTACAGGTTGCTAGGCACAACATCGCTGTTACCCTGTTCTTGTTTTCATTCGTAGTTTCTGTGGAGAATTTGGATGTACTTCTTCACTTTGCCCCTCTGTAAGGGAAGGCAGTTATCTTTCTGGCTTCTTTCAGCATTTTCTCTTTGTCTTCAGTGGATTGCAGTTTGAACTTGGTAGGCACGGGTGCAGGTTTTGTGTCTTTGTATTTGCGTTTTGTCTTATCCTGCCTGGTATTCTCTGCACTTCCTGGGTCTGTGGTTTGGGGTCTGTTGTTTGGTATCTGTTGTTTGGGAAGACTGTCAATCATTGTTACTTCTAGTATTTCTTTTTCTCTCTTTTCTTTATCTTGGATTCCTGCTATGCACGTTACATTTTTATAATTGTCTTATGGTTGGGCCTTCTGGAATGTCCATACGCTTGCATGTGCGCGCGCGCGCACACACACACGCACGCACACACACACACATGCACGCGCACGCACACACGCACACACGCACACACACGCTCGCACGCGCGCACACACACACGCACACACCATCACCATCATCCTTTCTCCTCTGCTTTTCAGTTTGGGGACTTTCCATTGACATTATGGAGCTCCCGATTCTTCACTGTGTCCAGTCTACTAATGAGATAGCATTTTTCATTTCTGTTGCAGTGTTTTTGATTTCTAACATTTCCTTTTAGGTATCCATATCTTAGCATCACTTTTCGCGTATTGTTCTCCTTTTTTCCACTTGTGCCCCAGCATATTAATGTTAAAGTTTCAGTCTGATAAGATTGAAGGATTTTTGCCTTATCTGAGTTGGGTTCCGATGCTCGCTCTGACCTTGTTATTTCTTGCCTTTAGTGTACTTGGTAATTTTTGGTCGAAAGTCAAATATGGTATCTTAGGTTATAGGAACTGAAATGACAGACCTTTCTTTCTCTAGTTAGGGCTTAGTCTGTCTTTTTGAGACAGGGGCTCACTATGCAGTTCAGGCTGGCTTTGAGCTCATTTTGTAGCCCAGGCTGGTGGTCTTAAACTCCCAAGATCCTTCTGCCTCAGCCTCCAGAGTTCTGGGATTACAGGTATGCACCATCACGCCTGGCCTCTTAATCTGTCTTGAAGGTTGGCTGTAGCTGTGGAAATCAGAAGCTTCAAATTCCACTGGCGTCTTTTGTGTCTCCCTACTGTCCGAGTTTTCCTAGAAACTCCTGAAGTGGAATCTATATCACACACCTTGCTCATTTTCTCACTTTTCTCAGCCCCACTGTGACCAGTGCACGGTGTGGTGACTTAGTGTTGCGGGGGAAATGTTCCGTAGTTCTGTGCTTGTATCTCAGTTTTTCTTAGTGGACTGTGCTCCTGGACTGGGACCCTGAGGAGAGCTTCTTGATCTTCTCGTCCTCCCTCCCTCTGTCTCTCTCCTGTGTGAGCCAGGGTATCTGGAAGAGCCTCCAGCGGTCAGATTTCCCTCGCCCTGGCTCAGGTAAATCTCTGGTAAAATAGTTTATCTGAGGATTGGCCTTTGTTACAGAGGACAGAATGTTCTGGGCATTTTTCAAAATAGGTACTTTCCTCCTGTGATGTTTCACAGTGGTGACTTTTCATTTCCCTCTGTCCAAAGCGTGAGAGACTGCCACCTTCAGTCCTCCCCGGGAGGACCCGGATGGCTCTCGGACACAGTCACCCTCAGAGGTGGCCGGCAGTTCTGCTCCAGCACAGCTGTCACTGTCTTGTTTCTTGCCTCTCCCCCTGTTAGGGTAGCACTTGACCTTGGGACTCATCTCTCTGATGGACCCGAGGAGAGCTTTCGGTTTTTATTTTGTTCAGGTTTGTTTAATTGTGGGGAGGACCAAATGGCAGCCTCAGGCTCTGGGTGTGTTAGACCTGGAATGAGAAGCCAGCTGTGCCTGTTTCTGCTTCATGTATTTTGTTGGTTTCTAGTGAGGTGCAGTCACATTTAGACCTGTCTTCAGGGTGAATGGACTTTTGAAAGTCATTACTTGGTGCCCTATTTATTTCTGGTACTTTTCCTTAGTACACAGTCTATTTCTTCTGATATTAATGTAACCACCACATATTCTAAAAATTATTGTTTGCACAGTATATTTCACCCTTTTTCTTATATTTGAACTGAGTTTCTTTAACTGAATTCATATCCTTGGGCCTTTTAAAAAATTCAACCTGATAGTCCCACTCTTTTACTTGATATGTTTAGAACATTTGTATTTAGTGGAACTATTAATATATTAGCTATAGGTATGTCATTTTCTTACTTGTTTTTTCTTTGTCCCTGACATTTTTATTTCTCCCTTTCTCTTTCTGGAATTGCTTGACTATTTCTTCTATTTTAATCAATCTACTGAGATTTTTGACTATGTACCTTTGCATAGTTATTTTATTAGTTATGTAGAGAATACAGTATTGATATTTAACTTTTCTCCACTTTCTTAGAAACCTCACCACCATTCAGATTCCCTCCCTTATTAGGCTGTGGTTAGGTGTATTACCCTGAAAACTTTCAGTGTTAAGAGTTTTGCTTTCAGTTATCATACATGTTTTAAAGAATTGAAGAAGGGAAAAATATTATATTTATCTAGTCTATTATATTTTTTCGCGATTTGTATTGCTGTTCATTTTTTCTTAAAATTATAATTTTCTCCTGGCATTGTTTCCTTTCCAGCTGAAGAATTGTCTTTAGCATTTCCATTAGAGAAGGCTGGTTGGTGATACAAGCTATCACTCACTCTCAGGGTCCTTGGGTAACTACAGCCTCCCTCATCTCTTCCTGTAGGTCCCTAAGGTCCTTGGCAGGGTCAGGTTTGGGGAGAGGAGACAGTAAACAACTTGGAAAGGGAATAAGACTCCACAAGGATGATCCCCTAAGACCAGGAGAGTTATGGAGGCTGGGGAGAGGTCTTCAGTTCACCTTTATGATCCCATGAAGTGACAGGCACTGGGAGCAAGAAGGTTAATGGCTTTTGGACTACAAAGGATCTTGATTCGGAGCATGGAGGTTAGCAGCTCACGGATTGCTGAGGGAAGCTGGCCTGCGGGCCTTGGACCAGCAAGTATCCCATGACCACCTTGCCAGAGAGGTGTTGGGGCCACTTGAGTTCCCAGGTTCGTGGGCAGTCTGCTGACTTCACCATCTTGGATCACTGAAGAAGTCTGGGGTCTGTTTAGGAAGAGTTCCTGTGAGCCATAAGACCTGACACCTGAAACTTACAGCACAAAAGGTTTAATTTGGCTCAAGTTTCCAGGGGGCTTAGTCCATAGTCAGTTGAAAGGGCCTGGCAGAGCAAAACTGCTCACGGAATGGTGGCCAGGAAGAAGAGAGAGGAGGCACGCCACCAGTGACCACCTCTTCACACCAGGCCCTACCTCTGAACCTTGAGCTGTGAACCCATCTGTGGACCAGTCCACGGATGCATGGAATGTCCCCACGATCCATTCATTTTCCAAAAGCCCCACCTATGAAGTCAAGACTTTTGGGGCACATTTTAGATCTAACCCATAACAGAGTCCTTCTGTTGACAATATTGGCCATGTAAGAAGTGGAAAATGAGCGAGGGTTAGTTCCTCTCTTCCTAGAAACTTTGCTCTCAGGTTTTAGTGAAAGAGGGTCTCGGGATAACTTCTACCAATGACCAGGAATCAAACTCAGGACCTCATGCTTGCCAGGCAGATGCTGTGCCATTGAGCTAAATCCCTGGCCCCTCTCTTGTCTTTTTGAGACTGAGTCTCACTACGTAGTTCAGGCTGGCCTTGAGCTCACTGTGTAGCTCAGGCTGGCCTTGAACTCTGAGAGATCCTCCTGCCTTTCCAAGTGCTGGGATTATAGGCGTGTGCCACCACGGCCAGCTTATTCCAACATTCCTGAGGCTGGGTTGTTTTAGTGGTCATTAGCAAACAGCCAGAAAATCTTTACTCAGTGGCCAGGCACAGAACATTTAGAGGTCAAACTGTTACACTCTTAGATTCTTACCCTCTGAGGGTGATGAGTGGCCATAAAATATACCCGTATTCCTTACACTTTTTATTTCTCCAGTAACAGTGCCTTTTTAACATTCACCAGCTAGCTGAGAACCCTTGAGTTTCACCACTAAACACCTGCTGTTGACGCTCACGGTTCCACCAGTTCCCAGTGAGTCTGCAGCAGCTCCTTTCAGCGTGGACTTCCCGTTTAGAGGCCCAACTGGCCACCCAGCCTGTCCTTTTCTAGATAAGATGCTGCATCCACCTGGTTTGTAGCTTAGTCCTACTAGAGCACATACTGGTTTGTGCTGGTGAAATATTTAAAAGTAACCAGCCAGGTGGAGTAGCACATATCTGTAATCCCAGCTACTGAGGAGGCTGAAGCAGGAGAGTTGCAAGTTCGAGCCTAGCCTTTAAAACTTAGTGACTTAGGGAGACCCTGTCTCAAAATACAGTTTTAAAAAAGGGGGAGGTCTGGGAATGATTGTAGCTCAGTGCAAAGGCCCTGGGTTCAACAGTGCTGAGGGAAGAAAAGGAAGCCATAGGGATGAAAACACCACTCACAGAGAACCCAAAAACAGAAACTGTAGATGAGACAGCCCTCATCAGATGCCGTAACCTCTGGAAGACCTGAATTGTGGCCTTCAGAATCCCAGTAAGGGAAATTGGCTTCCTACCATTCCAGAGTGGGGTTTAATTTAATGGGGAAAAATACCTGGCATTTGTCACAAAATACAGTTTGTAGAACAGTATGTTAGTCAGCTTCCCACAGCTATAACAAAACACCCGCAGTAATCGCCATAAAAGGAGGAAAGGCTGCAGTCCATGGTCGCTAAGCCTCCATTGCCTCTGGGTCTGTGGCACACAGCAGCAGCGCGTAGATAGACCGCAGAGCAAAGCTGCTCGCCTCCGGGCAGCCAGGAAGCAGAGAGGAAGAAAGGGCCCGAATCCCAGTGTCCCCGTCAAGGACATGGTGCCAGTGACCCGCTAGGCCCCACCTTTGGGACCTGTAACACACGGGCCCTGGGAGGACTTTTATCCAAACTGCAGCAGGTTGACTCTGCATCTGTTACTCAGCTATACAGTCTATGTGTAATCTAAGTACCAATAAAACTGTACAATGACCCAAATTCAAATGAACACTGTCAATTTAATGTAATAGACAGTGTTTTCTGCCAGGGCACAAAGCCTGTGGACGTGGCTGGCCATGTGGTGCTGTGCTCCAGGCTGGCCCCTGGCACAGCGTGCTGTGTGCCTGCCCAGTCTTTGCCCCTCTGTTCTCTCTGGATTGTGGCAAGAGCTCCACGAGGTGGCCATAGTGTCCCTTGGGGTTCCAAGTGTGTGGTAGAGGAGTTAAGTTTACCGCTGCTCTTTCCATCTACAATGGTGAAATGCCAACCCTGCGCTGAATTTTTGAGACAGAATTCAGTTGAAAGGAGATTACACACCCAGAAAGAAACCCGCTGTCATAGAAAACTCTGCCCGCGGAGGACCTGGGAGACCCAGGCTTGAGGACCTGTCCTTGCTGTACCTCTGGTTTGGGACCAGGAACAGGAGGGACTTGGTACAGTGCTGCCACAGCTAGTGACTCTCCGGCTGTCCGGATGCTGTGAAGTCAGCTCGTATGAACTGTGTGCGGCTGCTCCAACTCTCCCTTCCGCTGCCTTTCCCTTCTGGCACCAGGAGGACGTCGCTGGGCCTGGACGGAGGCGGTCTGAGAGGTGTGCCTGGCCTGCTTGTCCGAGGTGCCTCTCCTGACCTGGCCTCTTGTCTTACTGGAGTTTATGCACTTCTGAGGTCGAGCAAAGCCCTGCTCTCAGCCATATGTGTCCCCACCCCCTGGTGACCTGGACACTGTGCTGGCTCTTCTGAACCCATCAGAGAATCCTCCTGGGTAGATTAATTAAATAATGAAAGGAAACTACAGACTCTGGAGAGCAGGTTGGGAAGTACTGGGTTGGGGTGAGTGTCCCCCAGAGGCCCCTGTGTGGGCAGCATGGTCCCAGCCCGCGGCCCCACCTCTTGGGAGATGCTGGGCCCAGTGGAGAGAGATGAGGTCCCTGGAGGCTGCATGTGCCCCTCTCCCCCTCAAGTACTGTCACCCCGCAGGCCCCAAAGCCATGAGACCAAGTAACCCAGGGCTGAAACTGCTGAACTCTGAGCCAAAATGACACTTTCCTCCTTTAGGTAATCTCAGCGATTTTGTCACCATGAGGGAATGCTGACCCACACATGCCGATTCAGCGAGCCTCTGAGGCACGGGAGGCCACATGGCTGGCTGTGTGGGTGCCTCGCTCCGCCTGGCCTGATGCAAGAGGTGCCTGCCAGGTGTCCTCTGCAGCACAGGCTTGTGTAGAGGCCGCTCCCAGCATGGCTTCCCGGGTACCCTGTGCCCTTTCTCTCCCTGCTTTACTTCTCTCTATACACTTAACACCATCTAAAATATGATTTGTGCTTTTTTCACCTCTCCCCTTAACTAGAATGTGAGCTGCCAGGGGATAGATTTTGTATGTGTTTGCTGCGGTGTCCAAGGGCCTGGACGGTGTGAGGTGCCTGGTGGGTGCTCAGGGACTGTTTTCAGTGGGTGGATACTGTTTCGTCTCTTGCTTTTCTGTACACACCTCCCGTTTTCTGAGATCAGGTGTTGCTCTGTGGCCTGGGCTGGCCTCGAACTCCTGGGCTTAAGCAGTCCTCCTGCCCTCCCTCCCAAGAGCTGGGATGGGACTGCAGCTGGGCCTGGCCTTCCTGTAAGAGATAAGCTCTCACGTCATGTGCCTCTTGGCTTTTTTTCAGTACTGGGGATTGAAGCCCTAGGGCCTTTGCACTGAATTATATCCCCAGCCCTTTTTAAAATTTTATACTTTGAGACAGGGTCTCATTAAGTTGCTGAGTTGCCCAGGCTGGAGTGAAATTTGTGATCAACCTGTCTCAGCCTCCCAGAGTCCCAGGACTACAGACATACATCATCACCCTCAGCTCCCCTTTTAACATACCCCACGAGTTAGCCTGACACCGAGCTTCCCTCTGCTACTCCAGCCAAGTGTGGAGCATTTCTGACTGCCTGGGGCTGGTGTGACAGGAGGTGACACACACCGGTCAGGCGTGATTGGAGAAGTGCGCCTCTTCTCTGCCTTGTTGTCCCCATACGTTTCTGGGATTTGTGCCTCTTCTGAGGATAAGCAGAGCCCTGCAGTCAGCCATGTGGGTCCCCGGGCTGG
This sequence comes from Dinomys branickii, assembly GCA_004027595.1. Classification (NCBI taxonomy): domain Eukaryota; kingdom Metazoa; phylum Chordata; class Mammalia; order Rodentia; family Dinomyidae; genus Dinomys; species Dinomys branickii. The sequence goes on from PVLD010000008.1 coordinate 56,854, forward strand.
GGATGGAGCGTCTGTGGGCTTCACTGGCACAGACAGGCGCTTATTCCACTGAGCTATATCCCCAGCCCTTCACTGGCACAAAGGTGGCTCCTGGGTGCAGGTCCCTAAGGCCCACGGCCATCATGCAGTGATCAGTTAGATAGACCAAGGCTGTGCAGGCCTCTTGGGATGGGCAGAAGCCTACATTGCTAAGAAGCAAAAATATTATGTAAACATGTAGAGCCCTGGAGAATATTACAAGGCCTTCAGAGCAAAATAACCTTGCTGGAAAAAGCAGTGAGCGCAAGCCTGAGTCTTGCCTCTGCAGCTTGGTGTTGGGAGCAGCCAGTTCACTCTCCAGGTTGAATTGTTTTGTTTTGTTTTGTCTTTTTGAGGCAGGGTCTCACTATGCAGTTCAGGCTGGCCTAAACTCACTTAGCCCAGGCTGGTCTCGAACTCGCAATGATCCTCTTGCCTCAGCCTCCCCAGTGCTGGGATTACAGGTGTGCAAGCCTGTCCAAAAGTCTGCTGTTTTGTTACGAGTGTGAAATGGGGCACAGGCCGCCTCCACTTTTACCGTATGTGTTTGCAGCTCTCAGGAAACGCCTGCACTCAGACACTGACACCTCTGCCTGTGGTTTGCAGTTCCCTAAACACATGTCTGAAGGGAACCAAAGCTTCTTTTCAGTATCTCCTAGGAGAATCTGAGAGTAAGAGAGGAAAGGTGACCATGCTTTGAGAAGATCAGTGGTTTTGAATGAACCTCCATGCTCAGGAGAGTTTGTCAAGAGGAAAAAGGCATCAGTAGCATATTTCTTTGGTCATCTTCTTTAAGAAGACTGTTTTTTAAATCCTTATTCTAAGGAGATCAAATAAATTATTATTAAATTGATGTTTTTAATTCCTGCTCATTCTCTCAGCACATTTATTATATACTAGTCCATGTGTTTTGAAATAGTTTTGCTTTTCAGCAGGAGCTTTAGGCTTTGATGGAGCCTTAGGAATCTCACACAGAGCACCTCGATCATATGCATGAAGCAAGCAGAAGCTTGGAGGTGGAGGGGACACCGGGATTTCCCTGCTCCTCTCCTGCGTACAGTGGACTCGGACAGCTAGGCTGGGTGTGTAGTAAAATTAGTCAGATTTTTTAGAAAATATGCTTAAGATCATTGAAAATAAAAGATAAAATGGAAGTGTAAAGGCAATTAGGTTTGACTAAAATAACTGTTCTTTTTTTAAAAATTTATTTTATAGAAAAAAAATTTCAAAACAAGGTAATAGGAGAGTAACATTGCATATTGTTATCTTTAAATTACTCAGAGTACAAGATATAGGCATTTAATTGTCCAAACAATATCAGCACAACCCTTTCTTTCCAGTGAACTAAGAGAAGTTAGTAGTATAATGGTCTTAACTGTCATATATATGTGGCTTTTTCCTTCTTTTCTCCTTTCCTCATCCCATTTTCTCTTTCCTTTTGAACAATTCCTCCTCATTTTATAATAAATATTGTACATTTTGGATCTTATTTTCTCTTTCATCTTCTCACACTATGGAGACAATATAGTATTTACACATGTGCATCTGGTTTATTTCACTTATGAGTATGGTCTCAAGTTACATCCATTTACCTATAATAGTCTCAGGTTTACCCTTCTTTCTGGCTGAGTAGTACTTTATTGTCTAAAAATACCACATTTTTTTTGATGGGCATTTGGGTTGTTTGCCAGACCTAGCTATTACAGACTGTGCTACCATAAACATGGGTGCACATATATCACTGTGGTATGATGTTTTTTAATTCTTTTGGGAAAATACCCAGAAGGGGAATAAGCTGGGTCAAAAGGGATCTCCAATTCTAGTTTTTTGAGGAATCTCCACACTGATTTCCACAGTAGCTGCACCAGTCTACACTCCCAACAGTGGAGAAGGGTTCCTTTCTCCCCACAGCCCCACCAGCATTTGTTCTTGATTGATTTCCTGATGATAGCCATTCTTTCTGGGGTGAGATAGAATCTCAGTGTTTTAATTTGCATCTCTCAATGACCAGTGATATTGAACATCTTTTCATATATTCATTTGCTGTTTGTATTTCTTCATCTGAGATGTGTGTTATTTACCTCAGATGACCGCTTTTGGATTGGGTCTTTAAACTTGGCAGGTCTGATCTTTTTTGAGTTCTTTATGTTCTCTCTAGTAATCCTTTGCCTGAGGAACAGTGACAAACACTTTTTCCCATGCTCTGGATTGTGTCTTCACTCTCTTGGTGTTTTCTCTGGCTGTGCAAAAGCTTTTTAATAATCCCAATAACTGATACATTCTTATAAAATTGGAAAATACAATATAGTTACATAAGACTAGGTCATCTAGCTCTCTGCCTGGGGTCAAGCAGAAAAAGCTGGCCGAATGACTTTGCACCTGCAGGAAGGCACCAGAGAGCCCGGGATGCAGACTCCCGGGTCACGCTGGTGAGCGCAGCAGCATGGGAGCTCTGAGCCAGGCAGGTGCGGAACATGGTCCTGCGCTCTCAAATCAGCACTGCCCAAGAGGCCGAGTGCCTCATGGCAGCCACGCAGTTCAGCAGATATACCTGGTGTCCAGGCCCACGAGCCAGGTGCCTGCCCCACTGCCCACAACCAGGGTCAGCACCGTGAGGAAGACTGAGGCTCCTGAGTGAACCAGAGCTTCAGACTAAACGCAGGGACTAAATGCAATTTTTATCCATCTCAGCCACAGTCACACAGGATGTTATCAGGGACCTGAGGCCCTTTCCTCTCTAGAGGAACTGTCATCCTGAGGCCCATATTTTCCCTGTTACATGAGTTGGTACACAATCGAATGCTCAGGCCCACAAGGAGCCCTGAAAGTGTGATGAAACACAACAGTGTCCCCAGCTCCTGAGGGTGCAGTCACCAGACACAGACATGAGAAAACCATGCTGATGGAGATGGGAGACAGGGCTGAGAATCCCTACAGAGAGCTACAAGCTGTTAAACAGGTGGAGGAGCTTGCGGGAGAGTTAATTCTGGAGAAGAGCAGCAACTCAGTTGAACCCACAACTTTACCAACAGGAGGGAGGGACAGCTGTGGAACTGTCCCAGGACATACCCAGAGTGGCCCAGAGAGTCGGACAGGTGGGAAACCCAGAGACAGCAAGAAGGCCAGGCGGTCTGACATCCGTGACTGGAGCCTTGGAAGTTGAGGGGAGCGCAGGGCATTTCTAGACCTGGCTGAGCTCCTGCTGATCCTGACATCTGCCCCTCTGATGGTCGCTGAGGAGCTTGGGGAGTGCGTGTCCTTCCCCCTGGGGCCAGTATGGCTTGGAACGGAAGCTCTGGAATCTGCCTTAGTGTTTGATTCATAGGAGGACAGTGCAGTTGTGAGCCTTGCGGGCTTAAAGGGGTGTGACATTCCTATCAGTGGCTTTTAACTTGGATGAGAGGAAAGGAGAAAATAGAAAAAGATTCAAGGCAAACTGGGTGTACGGACACAGACCTAGCTACTTGAGAGGCTGAGGCAGGAGGGCCGGCAGTTCAAGGCCAGCATGGGCAAGTTAGTAAGATCCTATCTCAAAATGGGAAGGGCTGGGACGTAGCTTGGTGGTGTTCCACTCGCCTAGCATGTGTGAGTTCCTGGCTTCAGTAGCCAGGACTGGAAACAAACAACCAAACAAGGCTTTAAGAAAATAGCTCCCACCATGACCTACAGTACTAGGCCACCGCAGAGCCGACAAAACAAGGCTAAGCACCGACGATCAGAAATGTGAACCCACAAACCAAAGTGTGTCTCACACTTTGTCACTGTGTTGGAGAGCTGACACCGTTTTTGTCTATACCTTGTGTGCTTGTTAATATGGATGTAAATCATAAAAAAGAAGAGTTAGAAACCTAAAAATAAAGTTGGCCTTGCGTTTACCCATCTAGTTACCTTTGCCAGTGCTCTTACGTCTTCACGTAGATTCGTACTACTACCTAGGTCCTCGTATTTTAGCCTTGGTTCAAAAAAGACTCCCTGGCACTCCAGGGAGTGTAGGGTAGGTCTGTTGGTGATGAACTCACTCAGATTTTGTTTTAAAATGTTATTAATGCCTCCTTTGTTCTCAAAGGACGGTTTTGTCAGATTGCAATTCTTGGTTAATGGTTTTCTTCTGGGTCTTTACTTTGTCGGCCCACTGCTCTCTGGCCTTCCTGGATTCTGATGGACAGTCATCTGTTCATCTTCCTGAATCTCCCTTGCATGTCATGAGCTGCTTCTGTCTGGCTTTTTTCAGACTTCTCTGTTCATCTGTCTTAGTCAGTTTCCTTGTTGCTGGGACAGTGTCCCGGACACCTGCAGTTCAAAGGAGCAGAGGCTCATTTTGGCTCATATTTTAGGAGTTTCTGCCCTTGCATGGCCGAGGGGAGCCGCTCACCTCATGGTGGCCAGAAGCACAGGGTGACAGGGGAGCTGAGGAGGGAGATGCACCCTTCAGGTCAGGGCCCCAGTGACTGCCTCTTCCCACCAGACCCCACCTTTAACAGCACGCTCAGCTATAGCACCTCATGATTCAGTCACGTTTCCAAAGCCCTGCTTCTAGTGCGTGAGGCTTTGGGGGAGGGGCTTCTAGCTGTAGACCACAACACCGCCTTTGGGTTTCAACGGTATGGTCATAGGGATCCCTCTGAGATTTTATTTTCTTAGACCTATATGTATGGTACTGGGGATCGAACTCAGGACCTGGAGCGCTTATTCCTTGCCAGGCAGGCGCTTATTCCACTGAGCTTTATCCCTAGACCTATATATGAATGTCTTTCATCAAAATGGGAAACTTCAGGTCATAGTTTTTGTAGTACTGGGGATCAAACTCACAACCTCACACTTGCCAGGCAGGCGCTGTGCCACTGAGCTGTATCTCTGGCTTCGGGTCATATTTTTATTAAAAAAAGATTCTTCTTAGTATTCAGACTTTTAGACCATTTATTTTTCTTCTCTTTTATTTCTGTTTTTTTTCAGGGACTGGATTTTAATTATTTTCACATTCACTGCTCCTTCCGCCTGCTCAAAACTGTTGGTAATAAATTTGTCATTTCAGTTATTGTGCTTTTCAGTTCTAGTATATTTTCTTTTTTGTTGTTTTTTATACTTCCTTATTGATGTTCTCACCTTGCTCAATGTTATTTTCCTAATTTCCTTTAGTTTTGTCCATGATTTTCTTTAGATCATTGAACATATTTATGACAGTTGATTTAACATCTTTTGAAAACAATTAATTCCAGTATCTGACCTTCCTCAGGTTCAAATCAGATTTCTATCCATTTTTCTCCAGTGAATGGGCCAGGGACATCTTCTTTCTTTGTGTGTTGTGTAATTTCTTATTAAGAATGGGACATTCTGAGTGTTGTACTGTGGTAACTCTAGAAATCTGATTCAGCTCCTCAGGACTAAAGATTTTTACTGCCTGAGGGCTACAGTGCCATTTTACAAATTTTGTAATCTTTGTTGTATGTGGTGACTGAAGTTTTTGTTCTTCCAGGTCAGCCATGATCTGGCAAAGGTCTCCCTCCCCAAGGGTGTTCCCGTCCTGGTATCTTCTGGTCCAAGCTCCTGAGGGCAGCTGCTGCAGCCCTGAAGTGTGAAAGCAAAGCAGGTGTCTGCTGCAGTCCCTGAGGATCTCCACTGCTCACCCTGACAATGGCCAGACTCTCCAGGGACAGGGGCCACATTGTCACAATGCTCGAGTGGCTACAGAGTGGGAGGTGGCAGTGGCACACACACCCCTTACAGGGATCATGCAGATCTCCATCATGTTATGTGTCTGATCTGGCTCCAGAATTTAGAAGTAATTGATTCTAATTATGGCATGGCTGCTTTGGTGGAAGGTTGTCCCTTAGGACTCCCTGCATGTTCTTGGTTACATGGCTGCAAAAATTGTGGTTTTCCAATCCTATGAGTTTCTTCTACATTCCTATTGGCTCTTTCTAGGAAGGAAGGAAGGAAGGAAGGAAGGAAGGAAGGAGGGAGGGAAGGAAGGGAAAAAGGAAGAAAAGGAGGAGGGAAGGAAGGAAGGGACGGGGGAAGGAAGGGGAAGAAGGAGAGAAGGAGGGAAGGAAGGGAAGAAGGAAGGAAGGAAGGAGAGAAAAAAAGAAGGGAAGGAAGGGAGAGAGAGATACCACAGCTTTCTTTACAGTAGAATTTTGTAGGTGAATTTGTTAGATGTTGGTATCTTTATGGAACGTAAAGCTTTCTATATTTGTAATGATACCCATAGAAAGCTCATTTTATATACTCAGAATTATATGTGCAAACTCCATGTGTGGATAACTGTGGAACTATTTTGCAATTACATGTATAGATATAAAATTATAATCTTAGTACAAATAATAGTATAGGTGGTTATGAAAAATTTTATGTCCATATGTTGACATAGAATTTGAACACATAAGATTATCTGTATGTGATTATTAATCTTGCAGGCGGTAAGTGCCCACCCTGTTCCAGGTGCCTGTGCGGCTGTGGGTGTGCTTAGGGTTGTTCAGTATTCACCCTGTGCCGGGTGCTGGCCTAGCACCTGCCATGTTCACATGTGTAGCACGACTCTTGCAATTCTCTTTTTTTTTTTGCGGTACTGGGTATCAAACTCAGGACCCTGCGCTTGCTAGGCAAGCGCTTATTCCACTGAGCTATATCCCCAGCCCCTGCAATTCTCATAATGTCCTAGTGAAGCTGTTCACATCAGGTAGCTGAGGCCCAGCGAGGTAAAGTAAGTTGTCTAACATCACGGAGCTCGAATGTGACAGAGTGCACATTAAAACGGGACTCAGACATCAGAGTCCACCATCAGGACAGACCAAGATGTCTTCTTTAGGCATCCTCAGAAAAGTGGGTTTTCCAAAACAGTTTTAAAACTTGATAGCTTTACAGGTTTTGGTCTAAAAACTACTTTGTAGGAAAAAAGAATATTATAAGTAACAAATGAGAAGTCAGCTTACTTTTACGTTGTTGGGACTGGAACAATAAAACAGAGTTTCTTACGCTTTCTTTGACACAAAAGGCAGCTTTCAGGCCTGAGGTACAGCTCAGTGGTAAGTGCTGGCCTCACACGTGTGAGGTCTTGGGTCCATGCCCAGCACCACACCAAAAGCAAAAAAGGGTAGGTTTGAAACTTTATCACCATGCTATCTGAGGCCTGTGTAAGCAAAGTAAGTAACATACATCTTGGAAAACGAAAGCCTAGGAAACAACGACTGCAGAAACAAATTCCAGAAATGGCTCAGAACTGCCGAGGTGTGTTGCGAGTGGTGCTGCTCGCTGCTCAGCTGGAACCTAAAGGTGGCTTCAGTATTTTACTGGGGTGTGACACTTTCCCACTGCGGAATGCACCTATCTTATCTTGAAGGCTGCGCCTAATCTCCTCTCTGCAGAGTGAGCAGACTTGCAGAGGGCCTGGCCTGGAACTGCTTCCTGTTACAGTGGTGTTCTGGGTCCCCGGTGGCTTCTCGGGCAGATTAAATTCCCTCAGCACTGTGCATAAATTAAGTGCAAACTAACACCTTGCTCCTCAGCCTCCAGAGGGCTGTGCTGTCCTGCAGAGCAGTGGCCCAGGACATTTGTCGCTGTGGCAGTGTCCAGTTTCTTTAGAGACAAGATGAAAACAGGATTTTGGTTCACCTAGCAGCAGCATTCATGCTTGAATTATAGCTTAAGCTTTCTGACTTCCGAACTGAAACCGTGAGAAACCAGGAGCTGCTTCTCCCTGTCTAGAACCTTGTCCCCAATTCTGTGGTTGGCTGCTGCAGGCTGGCCAGTCTTTCACATGGTTTGATGTGCACACATCTTACACGTGGGTGGACTCCTGGGGAGGATTAGATCAATAATTCAGTTGTGATGGAGAAGAAACCAGAGAGGCCTCTGGACTGCCCAGGTACGTGTTGTTTGTTATTTATGACAAAGCACTCTGATTGAGGCTGCACTTGGGCAACAGCAGAGGCTGGGCGCTGGCAGGGCTGGGGAAGACGGCGGAGCTGCTGCCCAGGGCCACGAGGCCCGGCTGTTCCTTTGCTTCTTCCCGCTCAGGGGAGGGGGCTGAAGGATGTGGTGATATTCTCACCTTTGGGGAGTCTAAACAGAGGATCCCTGGCTCCTGTGCTGTGGGGTCAGCTGACTAGTCTTCTCAGGAGGATGGGGCAGCACCTCTGGAAACAGAATCCTCCCCATCTGTCGGGTGGGCACGGGCCTCTGGGGTTATTGGCGCCGCACCACAGTAAGTAGGAACGACAGTGGCTTCCACGTAGGAAGCACCTGCTATGCTCCGTAGCTGCATCTGTAGTGGCCAGCCTGGAGGGCACATGGTTCCCAAGGAGTTCATGTGGTCCACAGTGGCCAGCAAGGCACTCTGGTCACCATGGCAACAGTGCAAAGCTGAGTCACAGAAGCTGTGACCAGCTAGAGCCAAGCAGTCCTGCTTAGCATGTGAGACCTGGCTGGACCACTCTGCCTCTGGGAAGTTTATTTTGCAGTCTGGTGAGTCATGTCTTTTCCTGTCAGTTTTCTCTCTAGATGTTTTTTGCAGTTGGCTGCACCAGGTAGAGGGGGTTGGTCACTGCTCACTCTTCTTAAAACTGTCCCATCATCTGCTGCTCCGGGGCAGGAGTGTTTTCCCATCAGGACGGAGGGTATCCCCTCGCAGATGGCCACACCTGCAGCAGCTGAGGCCATGGCTGAGAGTGTTCGTTCTTGGTGTGTGCGCTCACTGGTCTACAGTTACTCAGAGGTATTCAAGAGTCAGACGAGGTAGTTCCCGCCTTCATTCCCAGTGCCCTATGTCTGTGAAGATCCATCCCAGTTCCACAGAGCTCTCACTCACGCCTCTCTGCCTTGCAGCAACAAACTGCAGCACAAACCACCCCACCTGCACCTTAGCAGCACATCTGTGTTAAATCAGCATGTATCATGCTGGGCCCTACTCATAAAAGATGTTACTTTATTGTTTCATGTTTGTGAATTATCCCACTATTATTAGTATTCTTATTTGGAGGTACTAGGTTGAACCCAGCGCCTTCACCCCAACCTACATTCCCAGCCCTTTTTATTTTTTATTTTGAGACAGAATCTCACTAAGTCTATAAGTTGCCCAGGCTAGGTGGAACCTGTGACCCTCCTGCCTCAGCCTCCCAGAGTGCTGAGTAAAATTTCTTGATATATTGACACTGTGACTTCCCTCAGTGTTTATGGCTGACCTTCCTACAGCAGTGTGGGAGTTCCCCTTCTTATGATTACTTTTTAGGACTGGGAGGTTTTAGTCTGAATAATTTATCATGGTATCTCTTTGTTTTAATTTGAGCACTTTTAGGTAGTTGTTAATTACATTATTTTCTTTTGAATTTATTAACATCTCTGTATATTTTTATTGGAGCTTCCATCTTTCCTGATAAGCAGTTTTATTTATTAGCATTTAGTAAAGTTTTTACAACTTACTTTATATTTGTAAGTAAATACTTGAATTTGTAAGGAAAAACTGTTTGTGTGCTGAAAGATTAATAATAGTTTTTATAGGTAATAGAAATCTGAATGATTTTAGTGCTCTTTGTATGTATCTCCCTCTTTCATCCCTTCCCTTCATTTTCTGTTTGTTTTTTTTTTGTGGTACCAGGGATCGAACTCAGGACCTTGCACTTGCCAGGCAAGTGCTTATTCAACTGAGCTATATCCCCAGCCCCTCATTTTCTGTTTTGCTGTGTTTTGTCTTGTTTTTCTTTTTGCTATTTTGAGGCAGGGTCTTGCTATACAGTTCAGACTGGCCTTGAACTCACTTTGTAGCCCAGGCTGGTCTCGAACTCACAGCGATTCTCCTGCTTCAGCCTCCTGAGTGCTGGGATTACAGTTGTGCCCACCGTGCCTGGCTCCTTCCTTTCATCTTTAGCTCTGTTTTCAAGTTATTGTACAATAAGACATTTTTTTTAACATACCAGAGACATTCTGGTTCTTCTGACTGAGGTCAAAGGGCTGCCCATTCTTGCTGTCCCTGCCTGTATGCAGTGTGTCTCCTGCAGAGGGGGCTGTGCCCTCCCAGTGCACGGTCCAGAGAGACTCCAGCTCTTCGCTCCTCCGCCAGCTCTGCACCTGCGCTTACCCAGCAGTGCAGGAACATTTGTGGTGGCAAGAAACTGGTCCTCATGTTTCTCTTTTCCCCCAGCAAGGCCAGCCTGCTATGGGATGGATGAAGAAGACAGTTACTACATCTCACAGCTCAAGGATGTCTACAACAGTTGTGATGCCACAGGGACAGGCTTTCTGGACTGGGAGGAGCTGACCCAACTCTGCCGGAAACTCCACCTGGAGAAGCAGCTGCCTGCCCTCCTGCAGACTCTGCTTGGAGACAGCCTCATTGCCAGGGTGGGTATCAGCCTCTGTTCACAGCACCACTGGGTTTCATTGTTAGCTGTGGTGAGAGTGAATCTTGGTTGTCAACTTGATTGGCTTGAGAGACATCTAGGAGATAGTAAAGCACATCTCTGGGTGGATTGCCAGGGTACAACCGTGGGGACTCTATCTAGTCCCTGGCCCTTCCTCTCCAAATTTTCCTTTTCAGCCCACCTTCTGAGATGCTGTTGTAGTTTGGGGGTTATTTTGCAAGGAGAAACAATATAATACAGGACACATATTTTTTAAAATTTTAATACTCACCCAGGGAATCATGTACAACAGAGTGCAGGAAATCTGTCCACACACTGTAGACCAAAAATCCGGCTGAGGGCCTAGATCCCACGGTAACGTCCTGCATGAGTCCAGCTGAAAACCTAGAGCCCATAACAATGCCTTCCACGAAGGCCCAGAGCCCACGACAATGTCTCATGCCAGCCTGTTTCATATATCCGCACTGGGAAAGCCCAAAGGTCAGTGGTGGAATCTAGAAAGTCTATGCCAGCGGGATGAAGGATCTGTGCTAGCAGGCTGATGGATCTGCACTGGAGCCAGAAAGCAATGCACAAAGTAAGAATCAGAGCTCTCCCAAACGGTCCTGAGCTCCTCTGATGATCAGGACAGTTGAGTTCCCATCAGGAAAGCCAATGCAGTAAGCTTCTCCAGGAGACTGGCAGTGCACCACCTTCCCCTCTGGAGCCAGGAAGCGATACTCAAAGTGAGGACCAGAGTCCCTGTTATGGTTTGTGTCTGGGTGTCTCCCCAAAGCTTTATGCAGTCATGGGGGCAGCTTTTAGAGTTTATGATTGATCCATGATCCAATGCTGGGATTATGGCTGTGAGTGCTACACCCACCCTGGGGCGGATAATTTGCATATATAAGGGAGAGAAAGAGGCTGCTTCCTGCTGCTCCTCCCTTTTGCTTTGGCTGCTTTTGCTGTCTTCCGCTGCCATAAACGGTTGCCCTCTGCCATGTGCCACCCTGTCTTGGAGCCAGCCAAGTATGGACTGAAACCTCCACAAACTGAGCTAAATAAACCTTTCCTTCCTTAATTTTGGGCATCAGGTATTTTGTCTCAGCAAGAGAAAAGTAACCAAGATGCTCCCCCAAAGTGAACCGAAGCTATTCTCAGTGGCAGGGCCCTGAGCGCCTCTGAGGATGAAAACAGCCAAGTTCATCAGGAAAGCCAGCATGACGAGCTCCTCCAAAAGAACCAGCAGCTGTTTATAGCTTCTTCCAGCTCCCAGCAGCCTTTCTCAGCTCCCAACAGCCTCTCCTCCTTCTCCAGTTCCACTTCTTATGCTGCTGGCAACATTCATTCCTCAGGTGGGCCTCCCACACCCAACACCATGTTGTCTCAGTTCAGCTGGGTGTTACAACTTGGCCAGCAGTTGTCAATCCACCACAGATGCTATGAGGTGAGCAGCTTTCTTCCACCTTGACTTCGGACCATCATGTTTCTGCCTTGGAGCCAGCTGAGGATGGTCTGATACCGGAGCCAAAATAAACTTCACTTCCTTTAAGTGGCAGATGTCAGGTGTTCGGTCCCAGCTCTGGAAGAGGTGACTGATGCAGAAAATGGTTCCTGGGGAAGTGGGCCCACTGCTGGGACTGTACCTGATCATTGATGCAGAAGCCTTTAGAAATTGTTCGCAGGAGAGGTTTGGAGTGTTTGCAGATGCAGGCGACAGAAGCCCGAGAGGGCTATAAGCAGAGCATGATGGGCAGTTCTGGTGGGAGCTCAGGATCAGTACATCACAGTCTTTTCTTGAGGTTTCAGATGGGAGTGAAGACTGTATTGGGAATTGGACTAGAGGCCATGGAAGTTATATTCTGGCAAAGAACTTCTCTACATTTTGTCCAGGCTGTAAAACTTCATCTGAGGCTAAGCTTAAGGACAATGAACTCTTGAATCTGGAATAAATTTCAAGGCAGCACAGTGTTTGGGCTGTAGCATGGATACTGCTAGCTGCCTTTACCCAGGTTTACACTGAGAATCAGGAGCAAAAAGCAGAGCAGAATGATTTGAAAAACTTAGTTTTTAGATAGAAAAGAAGTACATGTAAAGGTGGAGCCAAAATAATCCTGGTTGCTGAAGAGATTAGTGCCATTAAAAAAAAAGCCATCTTGAGCCAGGGATGTAGCTCAGTGGCACAGTGCCCGCCTGGCAAGCACAAGATCCTGAGTTCAATTCCCAGTTAAAAAGAAAAAAGATCTCAGGGGAGTGACTGCCATGACATAGATGGCCATAGAAGTAGAGGACAGGCAGGATCCTGGGCCCTCCCTTACCTGCTGCTCATTCACAGCATGATTTGTGTATTCTGCATCAGCTGTCACAAAGAGAAATCCAGTTACCCAAAGAATGGTGTTAACAAGTTAATTTTTTTTTTAAACGATAGAGTTGTGCTTGTTTTTTAGTTCCTGTACCTTAAACATTATCAAGGTCGTTTCAAGTTGCAAAGTTAATATACAGTCCTTGTGACCTTTACAGGGAATTTCCATGCGTATTCTACATTATGTTATCTTGTTTCTATTATACCAGTGGTGAGGATCTTAACCTCAACATTTTAATTTTAGACCAAAATAATTCATCTCTTAAAAAAGTGATTCTTGCCAGAAAGGTGCTTATTCCACTGAGCTATATCCCCAGCCCCAAAAAAGTGATTCTTAACATGGTGTTATTAGTAATAATTGGGGGGGGGGTGCCTTTTTTTTTTTTCTTTTTTATCTTTTTGAGACAGGGTCTCACTGCAGTTCAGGCTGGCCTTGAGCTCACTTTGTAGCCCAGGCTGGCCTCAAACTCGTAACAGTCCTCCTGCCTCAGCCTCCTGAGTGCTGAATAATTACGGTTAATAATTAACCCTGACTCCTGGGAAGATGGCGACCGGGTAGGCAGCAGAGAGAGAACCTCCCAGAGGATTACTACCCAGACAATGGAATATAGCAATATGAAGACAGAAAGGAGAGAGGTGTGTACACTGAACCCAAGAAGGATATGAAATGGGAACTGAGGCCCTAGGAAAGACCAAGCAGGGCCTCTCCTGGAGGAAAGGATCAGAGAGCCACCATGGCACAATCAGAAGGAGAAGAGACAGAGAAGGAGGAAGCCACTGCTTCAAGCACACTCTTGGCCCAGGCCCTCGTTCCGGCAGTCGCAGCTTTGGCTTCAGAGACCCACCCTCATGGAAGCCTCCCGACTCAGCCAGAGGAGAGCTGAGTTCCAAGAGCTGGTCCAGGTCTGGAGAGGAGAGGGCGCAGCCAGGAAAAGAGGCAATGGTGGTTGGGAACTGTTGTCAAATCCAGTGTGAGGATGAGAGGTTGCAACAGCCACTGAAGCGGAGTCCCCACCCTGAAGCAACCTTCCTAATCAGCACCTGGAGGCAAGGTGGAGCCAGAGCAGCCAGTACACAGCCCACCACACCCAGCTCTATGCCTGCCTCAGCTACTGAAGCGGAGTCCCCACCCTGCAGCAACCTTCCTAATTAGCACCTGGAGGCAAGGTGGAGCCAGAGCAGCTAGTATACATCTCACCACACCCAGCTCTAAGCCCGCCTCAAGGCTGTGGCCTCCTGCCTCTCCACTGTGTGGGCGGCTGCCAGTGGGGAGTGGTGGGGTGCATCGGCAGTCAGAGCCACAGCAACTCCCAGGGATCCAGCCAAGGAACAAACGGGAACTGGAGCACAACAGCAAGAGAGAGCTGCAGATGGAAGTGGATCACAAGGCCCCACGCCCTTCTCAATCCAACATCAAGCAGGAAGCATGAACTGAGTTATTGGGCTTCAGCTCCCACCCTGAACACCCTCTGTGAACACCTTGAGCCTCGGCAGCCTGTGCAATCGCCACCTGTTCCTGACAGCAATGGGACGAGTCCACAGGCTTCAGGACTCACCCCAAACTACTAATACGAGCAACAAGAATGTCTCCATACTGCTTGCATATATGAACCTTGTATGAACCCATGGCGACCAGGTAGGCAGCAGAGAGAGAACCTCCCGGAGGAATGCCACTCAGACATAGGAATATAGCAACATGTGAAGGACAGAAAGGAAAGAGGTGGATATCCTGAACTCGGGAAGGATCTGAAATGGGAATGGAAACCCTTGGAAAGACTAAGCAAAACCTCTGGAGGAGGGGATCGGAGATCTGCCATGGCGCAGTCGGAGGGAGACAAGACAGAGAGGGAGGAGGTCGCCGCTCCAAGCACACCCTTGGCCCACGCCCTCATTTTGGCATTCGCAGCTTCAGCTTCGGAGACCCATTGCCCAGCTGCAAGGGGTGGGGAACGGTAATGCTGGGGATCAGGAGGAGGTGGGAGGAGAAGAAAGGGCCTCTGGCATCAAGGCAATGGGACAGAGCCAAAAGGGTCACAGAGGGCGCCCCGATGGGAGCACATGCCCCGCGGCTGCTCCGCTGTGCGCCCCGTGGCTGCTCCGCTGGTGCTCCGCAGTGGGCCCTGCTCAGGGCACCTCATGGACTGGACCCGCCCCCACCCATAGCATGACGACAGCGTGGAGCCAGGCGGTCTGCTGTGAGCATAGGTGCTTTCCCACCTCCAACCATGGCAGTTTGTATACACCCATGTATGTTATAGTATAGTCTGAGGCAGCTATATCTCTTCCCAAGGCGAGAGTCCAAGGATATAGATAAACCCAGGAGTACAGTTATTATCACAGGGAAGATGACTGATTGAGTGGTAGAGCAAGGGAGATGAGGGAGGAGAAAAAACGAACTGATCAAAAGGGCCATCATCTGTGTAACCTGAGTAACAAAGATGAAGGTAACATTATGTAGGACAGCATCCAGAGCTAATTCCCTTCTATCTTCTCTATAATTCTGCATTTCCTCAATCGTTTTTGTATTAACAGAAGTGAAGATAACTTTATATTATACAGCATCCAGTGCAAATTCCCTACTATCTTCTTTATAATTTGGTATTTCCTTTAATGTTTTTGTGTTAACTAATGTGAAGATAACTATGTAATACAACATCCAGTGCTAATTCCCTACTATATTGTGTATAACTTTGTATTTTCTGTACTGTGTATGGCTTTTCTGGTTCATATGTCTCCATTCTTTTGTCTAAAAAAAAAAAAAAAATTAACCCTAACCCTAAATTGGAAGTGACTGTTGATCATAGTCCTCCCTCTTTGTTGTGCAAGAATGAACCTTGAGTCATGCAAAGATGTAGTGGTGTCTCCTAGCCACCTCTCAGAATGCCATGGGGCTGTTCCGTGTCTTAGGGACCGTGAAGGACAAGACCAACCCAGGAAACAAACACAGTCAAAGTGGGTCAAGCTAAAACACCAGGCGGGGCTGCACATCTCATTGCTGTTTGGTGGATGGAAGAAACAGTTGCTACCAAAGACTGAGAAGAAACTGATCAAATCAAGTGCACGGCCCCCTCACTGTGCGACTGTGTGCTCAGCAGGTGTCTTCTGAGCAGTTCCAGCCTCTGAGTGCTAAGGACGCAGAGGGCAGGGGCACATTTCCCCCTTCATGTGTGCAAGGTCATTCCTCTTGCCAGCAAAGACCAGAGCAGCCAATCACTATGGGACTGCTTGAGTAGATCCAAATGTTCAAATTTTACACAGCCGCCAAAAAGAATGGAGAGACTTACACCATTTTAGTAGTGGCAAATCAGTAAACTCTAGCAGACCTTCCACAGAGGCTACTAAAAAAGGTAAACAAAATAATAAAAACAAAAATCTCAAAAATAGGAAAAAACACCAGAGAGAAATTACCAGTCCAAAGATGTGCGGTAGGCTGGGCATGGCGGTGCGTGCCTGTAATCCCAGCACGCGGGCGGCTGAGGGGGGCAGCGTGTTGTCAAGGTCATGTTGTGTTGCATGACAGTGTCTCTGTTCATTCATCCATTCTGTTTAAGTGAGCAGTGTCACTTCTATTCTAGAAGAATGAATTATTATTGTAAGCTGTAAATTATGTTCTGCTGAAAAGATTACAGGTGAAATTAAAACATCTGAAACAACTAAAAGAGTTTGGCACCAGTATATGCAAGAAAAGGATGAAATTCCAAAGGATGTACTTTAAATAGAAAATTACTGCAGAAGGTCAGAATTGCAGGAAGAAATGAAAAGTGTAGTGGTTAATATGTGAGTAATTCTAAATGACCATTAACTATATAAAATAAAAGTAATATTTGTGGGGGTGCAAAATATAAAGAGTTGGAATGGATTCTAAAGGTTTAAAAATCAGGAGTGTAGCAAAGCAGTTAAAACATTACACAGGCTTTGTATTAAAGAGGAGGGTAAAAGCATTGACTAGTGGTATATTTGATAAGCTAAGGATATATGTTGTTTTTAGGAGCAGAAAGAGAATGAAAATAGACTATATATAACTTCTAAGTTAATAAAGAGAAAAATGAAGTCCTAAAATACAATAAACCCAAAAGGAGGAAAGAAAAAAATAAGGATGTTCTAATGAAAGTCGAAAATAAAATAGTTCGTTTAAATACAAATGTATCAGTAATTACATTGAATGTAAACAGACCAAATGCTTCAGTTAATTGGTAAATAAAGATTGTCAGATTAGAAAATTCAACAATCTACTGTTCATAAGAAACAATGTACATCAAGATGTATGTAGTTGAGCCTAAAAGTTTGGTAAAGATACATCACATAAATACTAACCAAAAGAAAGCTGAGTGGTTTTTGATTTGAGAAAGTGGAACTTTAAGATTAAGAAGGGACCCAGGGAACTTTTAGTTCTGACCTGTAGAGAAACTGCAAAGGGGACGTATGGAGCAATGCTCAGAGCGTTTTGTTTTTGTTAAGCAGACACTGGAGACAGGGCTGGGTTGGCTGTTGCCCTTGTGAGTGGTGAAGCGCTGTGCATTGAGGTGAATGAATTATGCCTGTGTGCAGCCTCGGGGGCACATTTCACAAAGCAGTGTTGAGTCAAAGGGGCAAGACCTGGAAGAGTGTATGCCTGTGATTCCACCAAAGGAAAACTAAACCCTGTGTTTTAGGGATGCTTGCAGTTCAGGTGCAGAAAAGCAAGGATGTCACTACCATGTAATGGGAGGGAGGAACCTGGGACCAGAGCCTTTGAGGAGCTGGCAGTGTTCTGTCTAGTGCTGGTACCATGGATATTTGCTTTGTGGGTATTAATGTTTATAGCTGTCAGCTTCCCTTTTTCTGCCGTGTGTGTTTTTCTTTGGTAGATTTTTCTCATTTTAGAGACAGAGCCTCACTGTGTTTCCCAGGCTGGCCTAGAACCCCTGGGCTCAAGCACTTTTCCTGCCTCAGCCTCCCCAGACTATAGGCCTGTGCCACTGCCCAGCTGTTCTTTTTTCTGATTATGTTGTGGGATCTGCTTTATAAAACTGTTTATTTGGTGGTGGAATTATGGTTCGTCTTTACCTTTCTTACTCTTCTGTTGTAAACAGTCTTAAGTACATACTTGGAAAAGTGAGAAGAGTGTTCTGAAAGGGCCCCAGAGGTGGTGAGCACGGCTCTGCTGGCATTCACATTGTCCCCTCTGCTTAACCCTGTGCAGGTCACCTTCGAGGAGTTTAAGAACGGGCTTGTGGCTGTGCTGTCTTCCAAGGCCGGTGGTGACCCCGGCCGTGAAGAAGCTGGTTCTTCACAGTCAGGTGAGAGGAAGCCCTCTGTCAGCTGTGTCTCTGCTGCGCCTGTCCACCTTTTGGAGTAAAACCCATGGTTCTAAACACTGAGTTCCCACCCTGCTTTCAAATGTCACTACCAGGCAGTGTGGGCTTGGATCTTTGGTTTTTCCTCCCCTCATCTCCCCTCTGTAAGCAGTGTGTTAGGGTGACATGTGGGCTCAGCGTGGGGCAAGTGCCACTCCTGCCACAGAGACACGTGGCGGGTGTGTGGGAAAAGGCACCTTTCCAGCCTCTGTAGCAGGCAGCTGGCCGCCCACCCACAACCTCTGACATCTGTTTGTTGCTGTGCTATAGGACTGGCTGGAATCTGCTATAGGACGGGGCGGGTGGGACAGGATGCATTGGCCAACACAGGAGGCGGGGCAGACACCTCCTGGTCTCAGCCTCACGTGCCAGAGAGCAGTGGGCCTAGTGGGAGCACAGGAGGGTCTGCCCTTACGTGCTGGCCACAGGTGCCCCACAACCTGCTGTGTGGTCAATGTGCAGGGAGACGTCAGTGCTGCCTTAGGGAACCCTGATGAGGATCAGGGCCGGTTGCAGGTTCGGGACAGGGCCAACCTTGGGGCCATAAGGTCAGGGTGAGGCCAGCCAGGATCCAGCCCCACTGAAGGTAGGGAGTGGCCCCAGCCATGGGCCAGCACTATTGGGAGGAGGACTGGGGCTGAGGACCCATACCGAATGTTGTCTGGGCCCCCAGCTGTAGGCTTTCTGCTTTATGTAGATCCTTGCAGATCTCCTCACCAGAGTCCTGTCATGTTATCACCCTCGGGGACTTGTCGAGACCCCAGTGAGTGAGTGGTTGGAGAATTCGGGCCCCTGTTTTCCAGTTTAAAAGCCCTGGGCCCTGTGCACAGCTGTGCTGGGACCTGCTTGTCCCAGTAGGCATTGGTGGCCCCTTCCTACCTTCTCCCTGGCGGTAAGGACCTGTGGTTAGGGCTGTGGGGCCTGAGCCCACCCTACGCACATCACTTGCAGGACCCAGTCTTGACTTACACCTCTTGATCCAAGAAGTGTGGCGGCCCTGCCTGATGATGTCCGAGCCCAGGATGCTACAGTCCTCTGTACCGTAAACACCCCGAGCTCTGAGCTCTGAGCTTTCCACCTGTGTGACATTCTCAGTTCTTCCAAAGAAGCAACCCCGGTTCAGACCTGTGCATTTCTCACAACCCAGTATTGTCTTGTCTTATCCTGTCCTGTCCTGCCCTCCCTTTCCTTCCCTCTCTTCCCCTCTTTCTCTCCCCCTCCCCTCCCCTCCTTGGGTCCTGATCCCTGTCCAGCTCCAGGCGCCTGTCCCCTGCCTAAAGGGTGGAACTAGTGCTGTGGGGCTGCAGCCAGAGAGACCCATTCAGATCCGGCCCTCCCTCCCCATACCCTGCGGGGCTGGGTCTAGTTCAGCATTCCTATCTCGCCCTGCTCACCCGACTGCTCATCCCTACAGCTGTTCTCGGACCCTGTGCCTTTGGCCCTTCTTCATCCTGCTGTCCCTGTGCCACGGGCCCTGTGCTCAGGTCCTGCTTCCTGCTCAGGTCATAATGTCTTCCTCCTGGGTTCTCATCTGCTGGTGCTTCCAGCAGCCCGCTGTGGTGATCAGAGAAATGGGCTTTGGGTCCACAGGGCCAGGGTTCATGGTGTGACGTATGCCCTGCATTCTGGAGAGCAGCCCTGCTTCCCATCCCCCTCCTGTTGCTCAAGGCCATCACTGGACATGTAACTAAATGCACTGTCTGGACTTGGTGGCCCTTTGCCTGGAGAAGACACACAGGTGTGAGGGCTTTGGCCTGAGGGTGTGCTGTGGGCCAGGGTGAGCGGCCCTGGCTGAGGGCCTGCTGGAAAGACCCTTGGCCCAGGAGACTTGAGGCACTGTCCACCCAGAGGGAGAGGCCCTGTGGTTCTGAGGGGTTGAAGCCCACCTTGGACATTGTTGCCAGACTGACTCCTTGTTCCCAGGCTGGCAAGCCATGTGCCCATTGTCCTCCAGGTAACCCATACCTGGGAGGTCCCTGCACTCCTGGGTGCTCGTCATTCCAGAGAACGCTGCCTGGCCAGGGATAAGGAGGGTGCTGGGTAGCACAGCACCTTGAGGTCAGCATAGACCAGCGGGCTAAGGAGAGGACACAGACACTAGTGGCTTGCCATCCCCAGGTGTGCAAGTGCAGGATTTGGCCCCATGCATGACCATCAAGGCAGCACAGAGTCTGGGTCCACTCTGGGGCAGGCCCTCTGCTGCAGGGTCATAAGCACCCTTGGGTCCCTCCAGCATGGCTTCCTCCTTGCACCACAGCTTCCAGGGCACCTACAAAGATTTGGTTTCCCTGCACCACTTCACAGGCCTGAGCCCCAGGGAGGAAAGGACTCCCCAGCACAGCTGTACCAGAGCGTGGGGAAGAGGGGCCCTCTTTCCAGCTCTCTTAGTCTGGTTGCTTCCTCTCTCTGGGTCTCCGAGGGACCCTGTGTCCTCCCCACCATCCCTGCTCCCTGTGCACCTTGTAGATTTGAGCTCACTTTGCAGTCCAGGCTGGTCTTGAACTCACAATGATCCTCCTGCCTCAGCCTCCCAAGTACTGTGTTACAGGCGTGTACCACCACGCCCGGCTGTTCTTGGATTGTTGCAAGTCTTTCCTTTGCATATAATGCTAGATTTTGTGCTTGTTTTTTCATTCCATAAACAGAAGCAAAATATACTTGAAAAAATGTAAACAGCCGGTGGAGTTCAGTGCAAGGACCTTCCTGCCCCGCACCTCCTCTCCCCGGAGGTGCCAGGGGAACCCTGGTACTGGTCCCTTGAGTTCACACCCCCTAGTGCTACACTGTGCGCCGAGCATCTTCAGCTGCTTGTGGGTGAGACAGGCCAGACCGCCAAGCCTGGAGCGCTTCATGGTCTTGCCCCTGTTTTGCCTCTAGCTGCCTCCTGTGCTGTCCCACCAAAGTACGTGAGTGGCTCCAAGAGATATGGCCGTCGGAGCCGGCCGGAGCAGAGAGTCTCTGCCACCAAAGCCACATGTGGACCAGAGCAGCAGGCCAGGGCTGGGCTGAAGAGCCAGCTCCACCAGTCCGCGTCCCTGGAGAGTGTGGAGGTGGGTCGGTGACTCGTCTCACCCTAGGGTGCCCGGGGCTGGGGAAGAAATGCTTCCCTCTGTCGCCATGGCGCATGGTCCCCAGAGCTGGGGGGAGGGCAGTGACATTCTGGGCAGCTGAAGTTGCCAACAGCCTGAATTCACGTTGGGGATGGCATTTCCCCGTTATCTTCTCAGTCTTATTGTCTTTGTGGGGCGCTGGCACAGAGCACCCACCTTCAGAGTCTGGCAGTGGAGAATTTGTACCCAGATCCTCCTTCCCTGTCACTGCAAGGCAGTTTTCACAGCGTCACAGGGGTGAACGTGATGTGCCAAGGCCAGAAAGGGAAGGCCTAAGGTTAGGAATGTTCGTGCCCTGTGCCCGTGGCCCCACCTGCCTCAAAGGCTTGGAAGATCCTGGGGCCCTGCGTAATCGAGCCCAGGCTTCCCAGAGCTCTGGCATTGCCGCTTCTTGCCTGGGCAGCCTGTCCTGTGTCTGGGATGGCCAGGGGACCAGCCTGGGCCACCTACTCCCCAGTAAAGAGAGATTTCCACATGGCAGGTGTGCAGCACTGGAATGAACCATGAACTCTTGGACCCCTTCTCAAAGAGTCCCAGAGGCCCTGGGTCCCTCCATCTGTGACAGAAACTCTGATAGCTGAGCACAGTGGGAGCTCACCTTTCACAGGAGCCCTGGCCCTGCACTGATGCATTTGTATCTAAAAACTTTTTTATTTTTTAAAATTTTTGTTTGTTTGTTTGTTTGTTTGTTTATTTATTTCTGCGGTACTAGGGATCGAACTCAGGACCTTGCGCTTTCCAGGCAGGCACTTATGCCCCTGAGCTATATCCCCAGCCCCCAAAATTTGTTCCTAAGCTTTATTTATTTATTTATTTATTTATTTCTGTGGTACCGGGGATTAAACTCAGGACCTTGCTTTGCCAGGCAGGTGCTTATTCCACTGAGCTGTATCTCCAGCCCCTGCATTTGTATCTTGAACATTTGTTAAGATGTAAAGAAGAAACAAGCACATATTTGAATATTAGAGCTCTTCTTCAGGGGCCTCTTGCACCTAGGCAACCAGACCCATGGCCTTGCTTTTCATTTTCTTTGTGAGTTTGGGCCTCAGATACAGAGGTGGAGTGAGTGGTGCCTGGGCTTGTGCTCTGTCTTCACTGCAGCTTGAGCCTTTGAGCCCTCTCTTCTTGTGTGTGTGTGTGTGTGTGTGTGTGTGTGTGTGTGTGTGAGAGAGAGAGAGAGAGAGAGAGAGAGAGAGAGAGAGATACTGGGATTGCACACCAGGAGCACTGAAGTACATCTCCAGCCCTTTTCTATTTTGAGATTCCCACCAAGTTGCTGAGATTGGCCTTGAACCTGTGGTCCTCCTTGCTGAGACTGGCCTTGAACCTCTGGTCCTCCTGCCTCAGCCTCCCTAGTACCTGGAGTCCCAGGCACACACCATTGGTGCCAACTTTCAGTCATCTTAGATCCCCATAATGTGAGCACAGGGAAAGCTGCCTTCAGCATTGGCGGTAGAGTTGGCACATTAGAAAACTGAGGTCGAGTACCAGCAGCTTGGGCTCTGACCCTAGAGAGACAGTGCCAGATTCCCAGGGGCCCACTTGGCTCCCAGCTGTTGCTTCCAGAGTCAGTTATGGGGATGCACAGCCCTTGGTCAGAAGCAGACTCTGGCTCTGGTCTGCCCATTTGGTCACGGAAATGTGAGACACTTGCCCAAGCCGTGGGTTTCTCAGTGGCCCTGCCCCTCTGAGGCCTTGGCTGCAAGTTTGCGAAGGACCCTGTGGTGTCAGGTGCCCACACACTGTGGGGCCTCGGACCGCTTTAGCTCTGCCCCCTTGCTGACCTCATGTGGCTGAGGGGCCCGGGGCCTCCTGCAGATGTTGCGGCACTGTGCCACGGAGGCAGGTGGGACACGGGCTTTGCCATGTCCTCACTGAGCTGTTGTGCCTGCTTTTATGCTGAGGAGGCTGAGCCCGGGTGCCTGTCAGTCTGAGATGTCATTTCACAATACTTTGGGCTGTTCGGTGAGGCCCCTGGGGGGCTTTGGCATACTCTGCTGTCCCCCTCCTGTCCAAATGTCCTGTTCTCTATGTCCCTGGTGCTGCAGATCCAGGGCAGCAGTGGACTGACTTCTTCTCCTGTTTTTGCAGAGTCTCAAGTCTGATGAGGAAGCCGAGAGTCCTAGAGAACCTCAGGATGAAATTTTCGAAGCCCAAGGTAACACATGGCTTCGTGCATGCTGTCCCTTGCTTCTGGCCAGGGCCTGGACACTCCAGGAGCCCGGCCTTGGGCAGTGTCCCTGGGCACCGTGGAGGCTGTCACTCAGTCCTCAGCCTCCTGACCCTGAGGAAGAGGCTCTGCCCCTGGCTGCAGTGTGGTCTGCGCATTCCCACGTGGCCCCACTGGCAAGCGAGGTTGGGTTCTCAGCTGTGCTCCTCTTGCCGCACTGGGCCAGGGCACAGCCTCCCCCAGGGCAAAGGAGCTGCCTCGGCACCTGCCAGAGCCCTGCTTGTCCCAAGAGAGCAGGAGCTGTGGCTCAGGTCCTCTAAGCCTCGTATGGCCCAGCAAGGGGAGTCAGGTGTCTGTGGGAGGGGGCTGGGTGGGGGCCAGGTGCACAGAGTCAGCAGGACGGGGACAGCGCCATGGTACAGAAATGTCCCGGAAATCAGGAGCCATTCTTACAGCGTTGCCTCCAGGGAGGGGCACAGGGCTTTAGGGGAGAGGACTTCTCTTTTGTGTTAGTTAGCTTGTATTTGCCTGTCATACTCTCATGATACAGAAAAGAAATACTGAGAGTCCTGGGTCTGGCTAGGAGACAGACCAGTACCTGTGGCAGATGGTGTAGAAGGAGAGGTCGGCCTAGAATCACCTGTGAGCTTGGGTGAGGCTGCAGAAGGAGTGGAGGAGTTCGGCAGCGAAGCAGGTGGGGGGACGGGAGCCCCAAGCGGTGCTCTGGACAAGAGGCCTGTGGGACCCCCAGGGAGCCGCCCTAGGGCCACAAGCCCCATGTGACCCCACAGCAGGCCGGGCGCAGCCGATTCCTCGCCCCTCATGCAGCCCAAGGCCAGCAGTGAGCCTCTGGCTGAGCTTGGAGGGGGAGCAGTTCCCACCACAGGGCCGTGCGCGTCTTCCCGTCCCTGAGTCGAAGGTGGGTGTGCGGAGCTTGGCCATGTTCCTCTCTTCGTTCTGAATGAGTCAGAAAGTTTCAAAAAATTAAATTTTAAAGCTGGTCTTGGGGTGAGGACATAGAGTGGTGTTAGAGTGCTAACCTAGCATACGTGAGGCCCTGGGCTTGACCCCAGAGAGAAAAGGATTGGTTTGTGGAACTAAAACAAACAGGAAAAGCCCATCAGTCAAGCCTGTGTTTTTAGGGTTCTTGCCTGAGTAGGTGCCCATTACGAAGAGCTTTCCTTGGGTGCAGCATGGAGAAACATTTCATATCAAAACTTACAAATGTCAAGTAGGGAGGACTGCATGTGCACTCCCTGACACCGTGTGCCGCTGTCCATCGCTGGCACATCTGGCTTCAGAGTAAATCATGGCATCCATGTGCTTCTGCTCGGGCACAGGCCTGAGTGTTGGTTTCTGCAGCTTTCCTGAGGTGTGACTGACAGACAGAACTGCAGATCTTTAAGCTGCCAGTGTGCTGATTTGATAAATACACACACTGGTGATTGGATGTGTCCACCTTGCGTGGTTCTCTCTCTGTGTGCTCATGTGTGCATAAGTGTGGTTGTGCGCTTGTGTGTGCGTGGTGTACATGCCCATGGGTGTGTCCTGTCAGGTGTGTGCATGCGTGCGTGCGTGCGTGCGTGCGTGCGTGCGTGCGTGTGTGTGAGAGAGAGAGAGAGAGAGAGAGAGAGAGAGAGAGAGAGAGAGAGAAAGAGAGAGAACTCTTGAGATCTGCTCTCTGAGCAAATACCACAGTCGTTACATGGTTAACTGTAGTCACTGTGCCGTGCATGTGTCTTCAGCTTAACCATCTCCAAAGTGCAGCCTTCTGCATCCTCTGGTGAGCAACTTTTGGCATCACTCCTCCCTGCTAACCCACATCCTCCTCTCTTGCCACATTCCTCCTGTGCCTGATGCTTCATAACGTCCTCCGGATCCTTCCACACTGCTGCAAATGGTGGGATTTCCCTCTTTCTGTGGCTGAATATTCCGTGCACATTCAGCAAGGTGTAACTGTGGTTCCCCCTTGCTCCAGGGCAGCTGCAAACCTGGGGCTCTGAGGTCTTTGGGAATTCCCAGAAGTCCTCTGCCTCACCCGAGAGCCAGGTCCAGGGCATCTGGAAGCAGCTGGAGGTTGGCCATCGTGGCCACCTGGATGAGCAGGAGCTGGCTGTGGTGTGCCAGAGCATCGGGCTCCATGGACTCAAGGAGGAGGTAAGGGGCCCAGGTCCAGAGCTGCATGGGGGCGCAGCTCATGCGGGTCTGGGAAAGTCCTTCACCCTACAGGCAGAGTCAGTCCTACTGCTTTCTGGCCTCAAAACCTTGGGTGGCTCTCTGCTCTTCTGGAGTTGAACTCCAGGCCCCTCTGCCACAGCCTGGCCCAGGCTTGCAGACTTCCTGCCCACCCGCACAGCATGCTGGGCAGGTGTCATGCCTTCACTCAAAATCCTTCCTCTGCCTGGCATAGACCCTTGGCCCAGCTCTATTCCAGTGCAGAGAGGTGGCGCTGGGCTTGTGTGTGATCCTGGGTGGCTGTGGAGACCAGGGGCCCAGAAGCTTTGCTGGACTGTGAGACAAAGGCTAGCCATGCCCACCACGTACCTCTCAGTGTCCAGCAGATTCCAGTCTCCACTGAACAGTGTGCTGTCAGGAAGTCCAGGGGTGCCTATTCATGGTAGGAGAGAAACCATGGTAGGAGAGAAACCTAGGTGAGTTTCTTTCAGAAAAGCACCTGGTCATTTCAGTTTGGGCAGGGACAGGAGATAGCCCCACACGGTGCCTAGAGCCTGGGTATGGCCCCTCAGAGCCTGACAGGCAGCATCTTTGGTCCAGGAACTCACAGACCTGTTCCACAAACTGGACCAGGACGGTGACAGCAGAGTGAGTCGTGCAGAGTTCCAGCTCAGCCTATGCCGTCATGAGCCCACACTGCTTCTGGAATCTACCCTAGTCAAGCCAAGCAGGGCCTGGCCCTTTTGCCAGGTAAATGGGAGTTATAAGTCAGACCCTAGCCATCCCTCCTGTGACTACAGTGCAGCATCCTTGTGTGTCACCCAGTGAGCTGCACAGGGGCCATACGGGCTCAGCATGCGTGTGTATGTGTGTGTGTATATGTGTGTGTGCGCGCGCGCATGCGCATGCACATATATGTGTATATGTGCACTGGGTGACACAGATCTGGGATGAGCGGTGTGTTGTGGGGAGAATCCCTTGCTATTTCTGAGATCCCAGCTCCTCTGTGAAGAGGGGCAAGACAGGCACCTACGTGGAGCATCTGGAGATCACCGTGGTGCAGGAACACAGCAGCTTCTCTGCAGCCTCTGGGTGGTACATTTACCAAGGGTTTCAGTGGGAAGCCGCTTCCCAGGGGTGGCCGGTAGCATGGCCTCAGTCCCTTACTGGTCCTGCAGCCTGGCTCCTCTCACTGACTCACTACTTTGAGACAGAGGGGGGTCATTGCAGTGCTCGACTATGCTGGCTCTGCTCAGTGGCTGCTGGCTGGGCAACGAGTCCTGGCACCAGGACATGGACCATCTGGGGGTGCTGAAGGGTTGTGCTGCACCCTGCGGAGGTGTCCAGCCTCAAGGTTATCAGCAGCCTGCAGGTCAGCCACTGCAGTCTGCCTGAGATCTTTGGTGTCTGCCTTGCCTGGCTGACCTGTGCGGACCCTGCTCCCCAGGCTTAGCACCCACCTGACCTGCTGGAGCCACATCCTCCACAGGCTTATGACAGCTCAGCAGCTCCTGGGCACCATGACCCTGGTCTGTCTTAGCCCACACTCAGCACACACATGCACCATGGTGTGTGCACACCACCTGTACACATACACAGCCTAGACACCCACTGTATACAGGCACTGTATGTGTATCGAGTTAATAATATCCCTTAGTTGTAGCCAGCTGATCCAGTCTGCAATTCTCCTAAACGAGTGTACGGCGAAGGCTGCATAAAAAGAGGCAAATGGAGTGACTTCAGGCTCCAGCAGGATCAAAGCCCTCTCACAGAGTTCAAGATTCTCTCGGGGCTAAGACCAAGACCTCCGGGTGGCCCGTATTTATTTGGTTATCAGAAGAAGGGAGGGGAATACTCAAAAAGGGTGGAATCACTCAAGAACTTCTCCAAGGAAGGTATTAAGTTAATCCTTAATAAAGATTAAGTTAATTTACCCAACAGTGAGATTACTGGGGCTATAGTCTTTAGCTATTTTTGATCGGATCCAGGTGTCCTTGGCTGTGATCTTATCCTTTGAGGTTTTCTGGCTTTGTCTGCCATTACAGGTTTTAGTAGGGATTAGTGACTCATGGAGGTTCAGTTACTATGAGTCCATCCCCTACTTCCAGGCAAGCGGCCTAGGCTTTGGACAGATTCACAAGTAAACATAAAAAGCCAATTGGTAGCCGAGTATGGTGGCACATTCCTGTAATCCCAGCACTTGGGAGGCTGAGGCAGGAGGACCATTGCGAGTTTTAGTCAGCCTGGGCTATAAAGTGAGCTCAAGGCCAGCTGAACTGCATAGTGAGACCATGTCTCAAAAAAGACCAAAAAAAAAAAGGCCAGTTGGTTAATTTAAGTCCTGCTCGATGCTGCTTCATAGTGGTCTCCATCACATGTGGACATTGCTGCATGCCCACACATGCACCGTACCTGTATACTTACTGTACACACATACCAGGCCGCACCAAGTGTAAACACATCCACTGTGCATGTTTCGCTGTACGCATGTTTACCCTACAGGGACACTGCCAGGACACTCACATCTGTTATCCGTGTGCACCCACCACATACACACTTGCACAAACTGCATGCGCATGCATACTATGTAAACTCACTGTCCACATGGCATGTACACTCACTGTTACACTCACCCACTGTCTGTGTGTACCCACTGCTTATCCTCTGCAAGCATGCACACCCATGTCTAGCGCACTGAACTTCTACACCTGGATCCTTGTGCACACTGTGTGTGCATACCCTGTGACACAGTGAGGCTGGGAGGGACAGGGCCTGCTGGAGTCTGCAGAACACCCAGGCCCTGCCCTGTAGATGCTGCTGCCTCTGAGGACTGCACCTCCATTGGCCAGCAGCTGGGTACTGGATGCCAGGGCCCCTGCTGGCCCTACAGGACACGTGGAGCTTCCTTCCCCGGGGCAGGCAAGACGCTTCAGAGACCGTGTTAGGGAACAGGTGGACATGGCTGCCTGCTGGGCTCATGGGGTAGGGGTTCATGTGGTCTGGGGATGTCACTGGAGCTGAGACAGGGGAGGGACAACCAGGCTCAGGCAACAGATCACTGGGAAAATTGGCAAGAGCAAGGTGACCTCAGAGCCAGACCCATGTGAGTAGGGTGGCAGGGGGAGAGGAGAAGCACCCGTAATGCGGGACTCACTGCCACGCCGAGCCCTGGGGTCCTACACAGCAAAGGTTTGTTGGGCGGAACCTGGTGGGGCAGAGTGCAGCAGGAGACCACTGTCATGGGACTGGGGCCGAGAGTTTGGCTTGCCTTCTGGTGACGCCCACACACAGCTCCCGGCGAGCAGGCTTCCGGAAGGGGGCCTTCTGCTTGAGCTCCTCGGCCGAGGCTTTTCTCAGCCTGCTCTTTCCCGGCTTTGCATGCAGCTTCCCAAGTCTTCCTCTTCCCTCTCACCACTCAGGGCAGAAACACAGGCCACGCGTGGTCCTTCACCATGCGACGCCTGCTGGCCTGGGCTGAGGTCAAGCACACAGGCCCAAGGCTTCCATGGATGGCACGGGAGCAGGTGCTGTGTCCTCTGGCAAAGCCATCATGGTGCCCAGCCTCTCCTGTCCTCCAGAGAGAGGTGCTAATAACAGTCCTATGTGCTGTTCCTGCGTGAGGTGCTGCTGAGAGGGCAGCTGCTGAGTCATGGATGCCATGTGCTCAGGGTGACATGGACGCGTGTCTCTTCCCCAGGGGCGGATCCTGGAGGAAAGTGGCTGTCACACGGCCACCACCACCACCTCCTCCCTTGCGTCCATGAGCTGCAGCCTGCGCCTCTTCTCCAGCATCGACGATGGCAGTGGGTTTGCTCTTCCAGAGCAGGTCATCGCCATCTGGGCGCAGGAGGGCATCCCCAGTGGCCGGGAGATCCTGCAGGTTAGGGTGGCACCGACATGGGAGATGTGTGCCTGCTGAGGAGGGTAGGCAGGGCACCCCAGGCCAGGGCGTGGCAGGATGCAGGCTCTGTGCAGAGACTTGTGTAGGAAAAGTCCCTGGGGAAACCTTTTTCCTTCAAATTTTGCTATTAAAATACAGTGAAAACAATAGCCTGAAAAAGTCCAGTTGAAGGAAAGTTGCAGCACCATGCACACTGGCCCTGATTGCTGCGTGGAGGAGGGAGGTGCCACGTGCCTTGTGCCAGGGAGGGAAGTGTTGCAGACAGTCCTGAAGGGCCCTGCCAGCTGCTGGAGCTGTCCCCACACAGCACCGCTCTCCAGACTCTCCCCTGGAGGCTTGGTGTTATGGTGTTGCCCTGAGCCCCACAGCCGGTGGAGATCTGAGAGGGGTTGACAGGAGAGTAAGAAAGAAGTATAGACACATACTAAAAGGAAAGCTGGGATCCAGCGGGACCTGACCTCATGTAAGTAGAGGAATGAGAGGAATCATCATGACAGGAGCAGGGCCGTGGTGTTGGAGACGCCTCCCAAAGCAGAGACTCAGACCAGGTGCTGGTTGTGCTGGCCACAGAGTGCTTGCCCTTGTGCCTGAGGGGATGAGGACATGTCCAGGGAGCCCTCACCCTCATGCCTTGCTGCTTCTAGAGCCTGGACTTCAGCCTGGATGAGAAGGTCGACCTCTTGGAGCTAACCTGGGCCCTAGACAACGAGCTCCTGACAGTCGACAGTGTGATCCAGCAGGCAGCCTTGGCCTGCTACCGCCAGGAGCTGAGCTACCACCAGTAAGAGCCGCCAAGGCCCCAGCCAGGCCAGGGTGTGGGAAGCCCAGGACAGGCGGGAGTTGGCTTCCCACTCCTCGCCCGAGTGGCCAGGCCCTGCAGTGAGTGCCTCATCCTGAGCTCCTGCCGGTTGGAAAGGGCTGTGTGGGACAGAGGAAGTTGCCCACAGATCTGGGGTCCCGTGGTCCCCAGGAGAGTCTCTGGCTTCTGCTCTGGTTTTGAGAGCACAGAACTAAAGGGCTGCTGGCCCCTTGTCCACTGGTGGGAAGCTCAGAGATCTGAATGTTAGATCCTCGCTGGGACCATCTAGTGAGGCTCAGGAAGGATAAGGACTTGCCTGGTGGCCAGGAACACAGCTTCCAAGAGCAGCCACAGGTTTGCAGGTCAGGCCCGCAAAAGTGGAAGGACATCTCAAACGTGCAGTGACTGCTGGACCCAGGCACCTGCGATCAGGTAGGGCTGGGCCTTGGCTTGGGTGGCCATCAGGCCTCTATCCGGAGCATGGTCAGGATGTGCTGCTGATATTCTGTGGCTGCAGAAAAGATGGCAGAACACAACTGAGCCCAAAGATGGTGCCAGGCCAGAGCCTGGCAGAAGGCATCTGACCTCAGGCAGCTCTGCAGACAGAGGCAGAGAGGGGTGGAGGGAAGCTGGGTCTCCATGGGCAGAGTGGGTGCCTGACAGCTGGGTAGCCAGAGGCAGGGTCACATGGCAGTTGCCCTTTGCTCCAGAGGTCACCTATGCTTGCTGATACCAGGTGCTGGGCATAGGACTATACCCACAGTGTCAGGGTGGCTAGTTTCACCCTTCCTGTGCCTATGCCTGGATTAGATGCAAGTGTCTGAGGGTTCTTGGCCCCGCTGAGAGAGAAGGGCCTACAGATGATGTACGTACATCTTAAGCCCTCTGCAGATGTGGCTGTGGAATAACAGGAGCTGGGGTCCTTCCAGACACTTTCTTGGCCCCTGCCTCAGTCTTCCCATCTGTAAGGTGGGTGTAGCAGCAGCAGAGCCCTGGGTGGGGCTGTGGAGGTGGTGAGGTGTACAGCCCTCATTAGTGCAGCCATGGGCCTGGGGTTCAGAGCATCTGGCAGGGTCTCCATGTGACCCACATCCTCCTGCAGGGAGCAGGTGGAGCTGCTGGTGCAGGAACGGAACAAGGCCAGGCAGGACCTGGAGCAGGCTGAGCGGAGGAGCCTGAAGCTCATGAGGGAGATGGACGACAGCCACACTGCGCTGGAGCAGCTCTCGGAACAGAGGATTGAGTGGGTTCTGGGCCATGCGAGGGCGCTTGATGGCTCTGTGCCTGGCCAGGATAGGCAGCTCTGTGGCCAAGAGCAGGCAGGTGTAGGCACCTCCTGTTCCCAGCCCAGGCTAGACCCAGAAGGCACAGCTGCGAATCAGCAGCAAATTGAGCAGGCAGCGTCTTGCTTTTCATGGCTTGGCTGAGTGGCCTGGGGGCAGCTGTGTAACCTCAAAAAAAGGCCACCTGTCTTCACCCACCCTAAAGTCTGCAGTCCCACAACTGAGGTCCAGTGGTGGGCACCCGGGGGTCGGCCCCAGAGGCGGAGCCGGACAGGAGCACCAGCAGGGCCCCCACCCCACTCCGCCCCTTCCTCACCCTTGGGCACAGGGCAGCTGCTGCCTTGGTCCTGTGAGACAAGGCACCCCTTGACCTGGCCACCCCATCCCACTCTGGGGGGTTCCTGACCTGGGTTAGAACAAGACCATGGGGACCACAGTGGTGGTGGGAGGCTGCGGAATGGGCAGCACCTGGAGCCCAGTGGACCATGCTACATTGCAGGCGCCTGGAACATGACTACCGAGGAAGGCTGAGTCTCCTGCGGGCAGAGCTGGAGGCGGAAAGAGAGCAGATCTGGGAACAGGCCTGTACACAGAGTGCCATGCTGGAGAAGGACCTGGGCCACCTGCGGGCCGAGGAGGCCAGCTTGCGCCACAGGCTAGGGCTGGCTACAAAGGTAGGAGGCACACTGGGCGGACAGAAAGGCAGCACCCTGCCTTCTCCCTCTGTCTCTGACCTATGCCCTGGGCTGGGTGTGTGTCCCGTGCCTGCGCGTACCTACACCAGGCTGCAATAACAGCCAAGGCCAGAGATGCAGAGAACAGCATCTGGCCCCTGCTCCTTCCGCCCCTCCTCCTGAAGTGACTTCACACCTGACTTCAGCATCTGCAGGGCTTGAGCACAGCCTTGCTTTCCCTGGGACATTTGTGTTTTGATTCTTGTTTTTGTTTTTGCATTACTGGGGATGGAATCCAGGATCTCTTTATACTGAGCAACATCTCCAGCCTTTTAAAATTCTTTATTTTGAGCTGAGCATGGTGGTGTGTGCCTGTAATCCCAGCATTCAAGAGGCTGAGGCAGAAGGATTGCTGCAAATTTGAGGCCAGCCTGAACTACATAGTGAGACCCTATCTCAAAGAACAAACAAAATAATTTTTTTAAAATTTTGAGACAGGGTCTCACCAAATTGTCCAGGCTGGGCTAGAACCTATAATGCTCCTTCTTGGGCTTCCTAGGGGCGCTAGGATTACAGGCTGTACCACCAAGGACTGTATATTCTCAGATCAGTCTCTGGTGTCCGAAGGTGCCACCCTCTTGCCTATTGGTGCAATTTCAAGCCCATCTTTTGAGAACATCTCAGAAATGCTGCCTCAGCAGCCCTTTCTTGTATTTTCATTCGTGATCTTTCTGAGTGTGTGGGGGGGAAGAGAGGCAAGACAGTGAGATGATGAGGTTGGTGGGACCTGGGACTGTCCCCAGAGGCTGTGGGCCCCCACCCACTTGCCTTCCAGAGTAGAGGCCACGGCAGCCAGGCACCTGCCACCCATGCAGCCAAGTCACGCAGACCCCGCCCCACCTCCCCTTGCCTTCCTGAGCCTCATCAACGCCACCTGTCTTGTAGGAAAACAGCCGGTTACAGCAGGAGATCCTGGAGGTGGTGGGAAAGCTCTCGAACTCAGAGAAGCTGGTCCTGAAACTGCAGGGTGACCTGGAGTTCGTGCTGAGGGAGAAGGCAAGGCCCCCAGAGGAGCCCTGGGTCCGGGGGAGCATCAGTCCTGAAGAATGGCACTTGGGTGACTGAGCTTAGGGTTTCTCTGTGGAAACCCTTGGACTGGAGGGAAAGCAGTGTGGGGACCTTGCTTCTGTGCTGTGCCTTGTGACCACAGCTGCCTTCTGCTAGCCGCACCCATGAAGGCCAGGGCCAGCGTGTCTGCCGTGCCCCAAAGACCCTTCCCAGGGTGATGCTGAGGAGGCCCCACATGCCTGTCCTGCAGGCAAGGGGACGTTTGGAGACCAGGGAAGGACACTGGAGTCTGTGCCTGCCCCCGCCAGCTGCTGGGAGGAAGCCATGTTCTCGGCCAGGGCTGGGGAAGCCCGCACCCTTGCCCTCCCACCACAGCCTGGCCTCCCTTCCATGCGCTCATGTTGAGCAGAGCTGAGGCCCCTGCGTGCTAGTGTGCCCACCTTCTGACTTCCAGCTGGAGCCACAGGGCATGGAGCTCAGGGTCCAGGAGGAGCAGTTCACAGCTATCTTGAAGGAATACAAGCTCAAGTGCCAGGTAAGTGGCCCGAGCATCCCTGGGCCCCCAGCCCGCCCCGGGGACAGGCCTGGCACACACTGGTGTGGCAGAGGTGGGCCTCATCCCTCTCCCTCCTGGGTGAGTAGACTCGGTGTTCCAGCAGGCTGGTCCAGCAAGGGCAGTAGGAGGGTTTGTTCCAGTCAGAGCTGCTGGCTGAGGCTGTGCCCAGCCCCAAAGGGGCTGCCGAGTCGAGCAGCGTGAGGGTTCCTAGCTCTGCATCCAGGATTAGTCCTCATAAAGACATTGCAGTGCAGGAGGAAAACTAAGCGAGCAAAACAGTTGAGTCGGGCTGATTGTTAACAATACAGAAAAATTCTTTGATAAAGTAATTTATCACACAGTCCTTATTAGTCACTCCTGGTTAGGAGTTAATTTACCAAAGGTTAATTTATATGAAACGCACAAGATACCTTTTGTGCAAAGTGTGTATGTGTGATTAAAGATAAGCCATAAAAAACCTTCACCCTTAAAGTTGGGCGTGGTGGTGCGCACCTGTAGTCTCAGCTACTTGGGAAACTGAGGCAGGACCATCACTTGAGCCCAGGAATTGGAGGCCGACCTGTGCAGCATAGCGAGAACCCACGTCAAAAACTAATGTTCCACCTTGGCCCACCTGCCTTTCTAACATCCTTGGCATTAAGAAGGTTGTGTCCACAGAAGCTTGCACATAGAAACTGGAAACAACCATATGCCCAACATCCGGGACTGGCCAAAGCTGTCATGCTAGTGACTTAGTAGAATCCTGCATAGCTTTGGTAGAAATGTGGAATGTTTGTAGACATGAAATCCTACAGAGGCAACATTGCCAAGTGACCAAGGAGAAGTAAACACAGCTTCAGAGCAGAGCCACTGAAAACCCCAGACCAGGGCTGGCTGAAGGTGTGGCTCAGCGAGAGTCTACACTTAACAAGCCTGAGGCCCCTGGTTCAGTCTCCAACGCCCAAGACAAGATAAAACTAAAAAAACTCCTTATAAGAAACCCCACTGACAAAAATAAGAAAAATCTAAGGGCCATAGAGGTTACTATTGTTATTTTTCCTGCAGGTTTGCTGTAGTGATAATTGTGAGCAATATTTCCAAGCCGAGCACCTGGTCTATCCCTGTCTGAGGTGTGGGTAGGGGTCTGTGGAGTTTGGTGTCGGTGTAAGGTGAATGCTTTCTACTGTAAGTGGCCCTCCAGGTTTTACCCCAAGTCACCTCATGCTGAGAACCCAGTTATTTCTGGGGACATACCATGGCCACTGGTAAGGGCACTATTAGTACCTATAAAGTAATTTCATATGATTTGAAAATCGAGCAGATATTGTGGAAAGAACACCATCCTCAAAGCTGATTGTTCATCCACAGGGTGCCCTGTGGGCAGGGATGCAGACGAAGCCTTTCTTAGTGATTTCCTGCTGCACTTGCTGTAGCAGAGCGTGGTGGGGTGTAGGAATCTGGGATGCAGGTGGCCCTCACTGGTGCCTGCCAGCTCCAAACCTGGCCCTGGGTGTCCTGTCCTTTCCCTCTGCACTGCTTCTGCCTTGTGAGATCCCAGCTGCCTGTGTGTCACCTTCCCTGTGGGCTCAGCTGGCATGTTAGGGGCGACTTGGGCCCAGGGTGGCAGTGGGGGCCTGGTCATGGGCTGGTGTCTCCTTCCCGTGAACCTGCCGGGAAGACTTAGAATCTAAAACTGTGTAGATTCTCAAACAGATGGCAGCCCTTCCACCTGACTGCTATTTCTTCACCTGTGACTCTTGAAATTTTATTTTTTAGACACCAGCAGAAATATTTTACATTTTGGTACAAACCTATTTATTTTAGAAACTTCTTCTTTCCATATTTTGGGAATATTTTTGGTTGTTTCCAGCTAACATTTACACCATTTTTAAAATCTCTGTGCTGGGTGTGGTGGCACGTACCTGTAATCCCAGCAATCAGGAGGCTGAGGCGGGAGGATCAATGTGAATTCGAGACCAGCCTGAGCTACAAAGTGAGCTCAAGGCCAGCCTGAACTGCATAGTGAGACCATCTCAACAAGACAACAAATAATAATAATAATAAAATAAAAGTAATTTCAAGCTTAAACCTACGAACATAAAAATAGTACAGTGAGCGCCTGCACACCTGTTCTGCAGGCTCCGCACTTACCGCACTGCACACCTGGGCGGCGTGTGTGCATGCAGTTGTTTCTGCCTTCAGCCCTGCAGGGTACACTTCCTGGAGGAGGCTCCAGTCCCCCTGCTGGGGAGTGCTGGGGAGAGGGCCTGCACAGCCAGTAGATGATTAAATGTTCAGGAATTTTGTCAGTGCTTGTTAACACTTTAGTAGCTTTAAATTGGCTATGGTGAGCAAATTCGCAGCATAGAAATTTGCAAAAGCTACAGAGTAGGGCAGTGTTGCCTGGAGAGGCAGCCTAGTGGAGCATGTCCACCTCTGCCCTCCTGGGGCATCTTGTCTCCAAGACAGGAGGAGCCCAGCCTTCGGCTGTCCTAGCCTCTGGAGCATTCCCACAGCCTGCCTTTCTCTTTTAGCACATTGTTTATTTTGACAACTACAGACCCTCCTCCGCCTCCCTGCTTTTTTGTAGAAACTTTATTATTTTGTGGGTTTGGTTTTTCGTTTGTTTGTTCGTTTGTTTGTTTAAATTTTCCTGTCAGTTTTTCCAGCTGAGGGCTGAATCTAGGGCCTTCAAACTGATTATTTTTTAATTTTTATTTTTGTGTACTTTTTTTGAGACAGGGTCTTGCTGAGTTGCCCATGCTGAGCACAAACTTGCAGTTCTCCTGCCTCAGCTTTCCAGAGTGCTAGGATTACAGGCGTGTGCTACCATGCCCACCTTTAAAATTATGTAATTGACTTATAATTGAACATCCTTATGGGCGAGGTGTGATAATTCAGTACATGGTTACAGTGTGGGAAGATCAAGTCCGGATAATTAGCATGTCCGCTCCCTCAAACACTTACCACTTCTCTGTCCTCTCACTGGTTATTTCCTGATACCTATAGTGAACCGCCGTAAACTGTGGTCACTGGTGATTGCTTTTAGTTCAGCAGAGGCTGGGCCACTGAGAGGGCCGGCTGTGTCCAGCAGCCCTCATCTGTGTGGTTGATCCCCTCGTTGAGGCGTCACCGGGTTCTACAACGTGTAATGCTTGTGTTTTTCTCCTTGCGCTGATGAGCAGTCAGCAGGAGGATGCTTTTGGGGCACCTAAGTTTCCTGCTCATCACCAAAATCTTAGCATCAGTGGTGATTCTTGCCCAGTTTGGTCTTTACCATGATTGTTGGAAAATGCTGGTTTTTCCAGTGCCAGTGCCCCATCCGTAGTGCTGTTCGCCTTCAGCTGTCATTAGAAAAGTCCTGTCTGTCCCTGGAGTGAACCCATGAATTCCCCCCGAAAGGTTTAAAGTTTATTTGTATGCTTAGTGGTTTTGATGCCCAGATTGTACAGGACTTGGCAGAGAGTGTGTCCCAGCTGCCTGCGGGGTCCCGGGACATTCTTGTCCGTCACTGCTCTCTCTGAGTGGATGGCGCCAGCCTTCCTGTCGCCGTGTCCCAGGCCTGTCCTGCACTTGTCTGGAATCCTGTTTCCCCAAGGAGTGTGGTTGTTACCACAGAGCAGGGCCTCAGGAACCAAGTGCAGGGGCTTGACCAGGCTTCACTGCTTCTGGGTCACAGTTACCCTTCACGGTCTCCAGGTCCAGAAGTGCCTTCCCTAAGTGTCCCCAACCTTCCAAGATCACTGGATTCTAAACAAAGCACCTGTAGTCCAGGTGTGGTCATTTCCCGCATCTCCCTCTGTCCACTCCATCTGCATGCACACGATGCAGGGCACAGCAACGTCAGCAATGACCGTGCTGCTTAGCTGTGACACCATTGTCACCGGCAAGTCTGGTGTCACCACCTGCTTACCCCACAGTGGATGCTGCTCCCTGGGGACAGAGCTGCACCAAGCCAGCTGGTGGCTATAGCGCTGGAGAAAGTGTCTGCTCTGCCCCCCAGGACCTGCAGGACCAGAATGACGAGCTGCAGGCCAAGCTGGAGAGCCTGCGGGCACGTCCACCTGGGAGCCAGAGTTGGCAGTGCCCTGCTGGGGAACCTGGAAGCCACCCAGCAGGTAGGAGTCTACAAGGGGAGGTGAGGATGGGCTTGTGGGGTGGCCCAAAGTTGAGCATTCACCCAGCAGGGGACCAGGACAGTAGAGGAAATGGGGTTTTACAGAAGCAGGTCATGGTGACATTGGGTGATGTGGCTGCCTGCAGTGCTCTCCAGGGGGTCAGTGCCCACCAGGGACATGCAGGTGGTCACCTAGGGAGGCGGCTGCAGTGGGTGAGGGAGGGGCTGGGACTGTCCTGCATTCCCTGAGAGAGACCCCTGCCTGTGTGTAGAGTCCCCACTTCAGTCTCCTCTCACCTGAGGGCCCAGGACAGTGCTGAGGGCTGTAGTGCAGTATCCGTGGCTGCTCTGGAGACCTGGGGTTTGCCAAGGTGCCCTTGCAGGATAGATGGCCTGGCTGTCCCGGCCTCCCTGCAGGCAGTGCGGGGCGGTCGCTGCGGGGACGCAGGCCCTGGCCACCAGGCTCGGCATCCCTGACTTCTTGAGACCCCTGAGTCCCGCGGGTAACTGACAGCAGTGGGGTTCCCGTGTTGCTCTAAGGCTGCTTACTTAATAAACCAAAAGGCAACTGTGCCCAGAAGGACCAAGATGGGACCCAGGGGACGTAGTGGGGTCTGTGCATGGAGAGCCCTAAGCCAGCTTCCTCCTGCCACCAACTCCCTGGGAAACTCAGGAAGAAGCAAGGATGTCCTGTTGCCACCCAGGGAAGACAGTGCTGGTACATGCAACCTGCAGCTATTAGCACAGCTTGGCTGCAGGGGCAGGTGATGGTAGCTGCTTCATCCCACATGGCCTTGGCAGGAGCCCAGGGTTGGCTGCAAAGACTCTCCATCTCTGCCAGTCAAGTTCAGGCCTGCCAGTGCCTCCACCAGGGTTAGAGTGACAGCTCCACCCATGGAAACCACATCATTGTGTGGTATTAAAATGATGTAGGATGCCCAGAAAATACAGACTCAACATAGGGTTCTATAAGCATGTGTGGACAGCACTTGTAGGCTGCTGACCATGGCCACTCTGCCCTGTCCCCCCATTTCCTCTGCACCTAGCACCACTGGAAGCACAACTTTCCAGACCCTGCATGCAGACTGGCACCTCATCATCACGCAACAAGACACTGACTGCAGGGCCCAGCAGGGTCCCTGGTGTCCTCGGCCCAATGGAAGCAGAGTATCCTCTTGTTTGCAGGCATGCTCTCAGACAGCTCCGGTCCAGTGAGTCTAGAAACGGAGATTATGGTGGAGCGGATGCGGGAGCACTTCCAGGAGCTCAGGTCCCAGCTGGAGGCCAAGGTCAGTGTCTACCACCAGGGCTGCGCACCAGGCCCCTTGCTTGGGAAAGAGGGAAGGAGTGACGGTTGTGGGGAGGGCGCGGGCTGAGCCCAGGGTAACCTGTGCTGGAGGTCCGCCCTGCTTGTCCGCTGTAGGGAATCACGACAATGATTGTCTGGAGCCTAAGTGTCTTGGTGGGGACTTCAGCATTGTGGCCAGGACCTCTGAGACCAATGTGTCTCCTGCTGGGCTCCCGAGGGAATAGGGGGAGCCATCCATGGCTTGCTGTCTGTCTGCCCCCGTGGCAAACTTGCCGTGTTGCTTCTGCCCTGCTGGCAGGCTGGCAGGAGCCCCAAGGCCATGGTCTTGCCTGCCTGTGCGTGGACCCCTGTTCCCACACCTCCACCCATCAGCCCACTGCACCAGTGAAGGCGCTGAGCCTCAAGCTGTCTCTTGCTCTGCCCTCCTCTTGCCACCTGGCCTTCCAGCCCCACCACAGGGTCATCCTGAAGTCACACTGGGGCCCCGGAGCATTGCTGTCAGACATGTGACCACCAGTCCTGAAGATGCTGGGTTTGGATGTCCAGTAGATAGCGCTCGTTTCTGTGTTGTCTTGCCAGCTGGTCACTTTCGGGACGTCCAGGCTAGCACTGCTCTCATTTCTCTTTAGGTAAATTCCTATGAAGGGGAAATCGAGGCCATGAAGAACGGTTTTGAAAAGGAGAAGATGGAACTGGAGCAGGCGCGGCAGCAGGAGGTCGCAGTGCTGGAGGCTCAGAGAGCAGACCTGCAGGCGCTGTGCGCCAAGTCTCAGGAGGTCATCCTGGGCCTGCGGGAACAGCTGCGGGACGCGGCGGGCAGCTCCAAGTCCACCAGGGCCGGGCTGACCTGCTGCACACAGGCGCTCTGGGACCTAGCCCAGTGGCTGGCCCAGCACATGCGGCGGCAGCACCAGGGCGAGCTGCGGCAGATCAGGTCTGCGCACAGCTTGGGTGGACCAGGTTTCCTGCTGGGAATGCACGGCAGCGGCCACTGCTGCCGGGGTGGGGAGGACGAGGTAAAGGAGGCACCTGTTGCCTCCTAGAGTTGTGGCACTGAATCAGAAATGTGTGCGAAGCAGCACAGGCAACAGCAGCTTGCTGTGACACATTTAATCTCTGCCTCGCCAGGCAAGCGGCCCAGCCACCTTCATTAACTGCATTCAGTTTCCAGGCTGTGGCGGGTGCAGGTAGGGAGACAAGAACAAGCCAGAAGCCCAAAAGGGGAAAGACAGTTAACTTAGGTTAGTGAAGTTTCTGAAGAGCCTCGAGAAAAGGGTTATTTAGAAAACTAGAGTATTCTTTCTCTTTGTTTTTCTTTTTCTTTTTCTTTTTTTTTTTTTTTGAGACAGGGTCTCGCTATGCAGTTCAGGCTGGGCTTAAGCTCACTTTGTAGCCCAGGCTGGGCTTGAACTAGCAATGATCCTCCTGCCTCAGCCTCCTGAGTGCTAGGATTACAGATATGTACCACTACACCTAGTTCCAGAGTGTGTTCTTGTGTGGTAGAGTTATTGGAAAATGCCCCCTGCCTCATCCCTGAGGGTGGCCTAAAGGAAGCAGGGGCCTGTTTAAGGGACACACTGCTGGCTCAGGGACCAGGACCTCTCTGACTGGGACTGGGGAACCAAAATACCTTCCTGGGTGGCTGTGTCTCTGACTGGGGTGAGGGGGACACTCTCTTTGGTTGGGGAGTTGGGGTGGCCTGAGGGCATGGGACCCACCCCAAGGACACACAGGCCATGGGAGCTGTGGGACTGACCATCAGCCTCCTGGACCTAGAGGAGATGTCATTTTTTAGTCTTGTGCTTGTCCTGATCTCTTTTCACTTCAGCCCAGAGCAGATGGAAGGGACTCAGCCTGAACCTTCGCAGGCCCCTGCAGTAGCTAAGTGACAGGCCTGGAGGGTAAGGCAGGCCCATGCTGGCCACTCTGGTCCTCAAGGCCAGCATCCTGCTCTGGACTGTGGGGCAGAACTTTAATTCTGTGACACTGTGATCCCTGTACATTTAAGCCAGCACTGTGGCATGTGGCTTCCAAACTGCTTCTTCATGGAGAACCTAACCCGAGGGTCACATCCCAGGGGACAGTGAGGAGGATCCCAGTGTGGACAGATGCCTTGGGCTCAGAGACACGAAGTTAGGTGTAGTGGGCACCTGGGAGATAGTTGTTAGAGGGGAGAGTGAAAGCCAGGCAGGGTGTAGTGAGGTGTGTGACCCACGGTTTCTCCCCAGGCGGGAGTCTGCAGAGGAGCTGAGCCGGATGCTGTCCCAGCTGGAAGCCCAGAACAACATACGCTGCAAGAGCCTGGCACTGCGGCACCAGCAAGAGAGGGCCTGGCTGCGGCGGGCGCACCTGCAGTGGGAGGAGGAAGTGTTCGCGCGCTGCCAGGAACAGCAGCAGAGGCTGCAGGCGGCCCTGGGCCAGGAGCAGACACAGATGTGCAGGTCCTTTGCCCTGGAGAGGAAGAGGCTGGAGCGTGTGAACCAAGAGCAGATGGGGGGCCTGGTCCGGGAGGCAGAGGCGCTGCGGGCCCTGCTGCGAGATGGCGCCACAGTGACTGTGGGCAGGGAGCAGAAGGGGGCGCCCGGCCCCTCGTCCCCGTGCCCAGGCACCCATGGAGGAACGGAGGAGCTGGCAGGAGACCAGCCTGGCCAGCCTTGCAGTGTGGATGCTGTGTCCGGAGGGGCCCCAGAGAGCCTTGATCATGGACAGAGCAGCTGGGTTCTGCTGGATGCAAAGGAGACAACTTCTGTGCCCTGTGAGGAGGGGTCACATGTGCAGCCCCCTGAGCAGAGCAAAGGGGCCAACCCCAACGAGCCGGCACCTTCTGCCAGGGCCACGGTGAGCCCAAGGCAGCCTGATGTCCAGGAGCTGCCCTCGTGGGGCACAGAGGGAGATGGTGCCCTGCAGACCGGGCTTCAGCACGACCCAGGGCCCCTGCCGCCCCACTCTGAGCTCCCAAACCCAGCAGGGGAAACTGAGGCAGAGGTAGTAGAGAGAGAGAAGAGTGACATGCACACCAAACTTCTGCAGCTGGAAGATGTCGTCCGGGCTCTTGAGAGAGAAGTGGATTCAAAAGAGAGTGACAGGTGTGGATTCTTTCCTTCTTCCTTTCTTTCACTACTGGGGACTGAACCCTGGGACTTCATACTGAGCTGTATCCCAGGCCCTTTTAAAATTAATTTTCTGAGACAGGGTCTTACTAGGTCACTTAAGTTGCCAGGACTGGGCTTGAACTTGCAACCCTCCTGTCACAGCCTCCCAGGGTTACGGGCGTGTACCAGCATGCCAGGCTTGGTCTCGTAGTCTCAAGTGCAGACCTAGACCTGCCAGGCTCTGTTGCCAGCCACTCCTGCATGCTCCTTCCCCACCAACTGTCTCAGGCTGCTGTGCTGGCTATAGGGCTCACTGTTCAGGTGCCAGCAGCCCAGGCCAACCGTCTGTCTCCAGCTCTG
Organism: Dinomys branickii; assembly: GCA_004027595.1. Classification (NCBI taxonomy): domain Eukaryota; kingdom Metazoa; phylum Chordata; class Mammalia; order Rodentia; family Dinomyidae; genus Dinomys; species Dinomys branickii. The sequence continues at coordinate 99,494 of PVLD010000008.1, forward strand.
GTCCTGCAAGGACAGGGACGGTGTGGGGGTCCCACGGTGGTCCTGGGTGGGCTGTGGCTCTCTTCTTGCTGACCCTATGAGGTGGAGGTGGGCCTGTGGCCTGGTCCATATACCTGCTGTGGAGATGGCCTGGCAGCTCACAGGCTGGCAGAGGGCAGCACAGAGGAGCTGTGCTTGGCAAGGGCATTCAGGTGCCATGTCCTGGGCTGGCCTGGGATGTGGGGCACTGAGTGTCCCAGCGGCTGGAGATGTTGCTGCAGATGTCAATCTGTGGGACAGGTGCCCAGGTATAGAGCCAAGTATCTCCTGCTCCATCTCCTGAGGGACACAGGTGGCATGTGCTCTGTCACATGTGTGAGGACACTGTCCCCCACCCGTGCCCTTGTGTGCTGGCCTCATTGGCCCCTGTGACAGAAGTCATCACATCACTGGTCCATCCAATGCCATCTGTGGTCACAGATGAGTGAGGAGGACATGCTCGTGGGGGCGTGGGCTGGGACCAGCTCCGCAGGAGAGCTTGCGCAGCACACGTGAGGCCCTGGGTTCCAGCACCAGTATCTAGGAACTGAGACATGCGGTTTATAGTAAAGCAGAGAAACAACTGAGTGCACCAGCCAGCTGAAGGCAAGAAGCACCAGTGACGACTGGAAGCTCCCACACCCCAGGCCCGCCCTCTGCCGCTGCTGTCCCAGGTCTGTGCACACCCATCCTGACGGTTCTGTGCCCCTGCCTCTGGGCAGGTGGCCCCTGTGTATTGCAGCTTGTTCTTGCTACCCTGGCATCCAGATCACTTCATCTCTAAAGCTGCGGTTATGCTATGGCCAGGAGGGACATGGTAGGCCTGGTGCCATGCCCGTTCTCTGGGGGTGCTACAGATACAGTTGGCCTTCTGTAAGTGGACACAGTGTGGGCACAGGCACCCAGCAGCTTGGTGGCATTGCCATCCCATGCTGGCCCACCCCTACCTTCTGCTCTGTCCCCAGCCCCTTCTAGATAAGCAGGGAACCCTCCCCAAGCCCCACAGCCGCAGGGCCCCCACTGGGCAAGAGTCAAGGCCATTATCACAGGAGAAAGCCAGTCCCAGAGAGAGCAGTTCCACTGAAGGGAACAGCCCAAGTTGAGCTCGATGTCACTGTCTCCCCGACACACTCTGTCCTGAATCATTTGGTATCATCTCAGATGCTGTGATACTTTACCGTGAAATACTTCTGCATGTTATTTTGTAAGAACAGATGCTCTCTGATAAATACTGTCATCTCTGCAATATTCCTATCACACCTGGGGAACTTAACATGAAGACAGTGGTCTTTTTTTCTTTTGTGGACTGGGTTTGGGACCCAGGGCCTTGCATGTGCTGGCCAGGGACTTGCTGAGCTGTACCCCAGCCCGTGGTGCTGGGGTATAATGTGCCTTCCACTTTCAAGTCTCCCCAGCTGTTCCAGTGTATTCTTTCTGGATCTCTTCCTGGTCCCCAGATCCAGTCAAGGATTATGTTATGCAGTGAGTTACCATTTTTCTAGTGTCCTTTCAGCTTCAGCTAAAACACTCTATCAATCTTTCTTTCTTTCTGTCTCTGTGTCTCTCTTTGTTTCTCTGTCTCTGTCTCTCTCTGTCTCATCAGTGGACTGGGAATCAAACACAGGGGGCCAGGGCTGGGGATATAGCTCAGTGGAATAAGTGCTTGCCTAGCAAGCGCAGGGTCCTGAGTTCGATCCCCAGTACCGCAAAAAAAAAAAAAAAAAACAACAACAACAACACAGGGGGCCTTGTGCTGCCAGGCAAGTGCCCGGGCTGTACCCTGCCTACCCTCAGGGTGGCGGGGCTAGGCCTTCCCACATCACGTGGTACTGACTTGAATCTTGCCTCCCCTTACTTTTGAGGACCCTGGAGGTGACAGGGAACCCTCTCAGGTAGACCCAGCATCCTCTGCTGTATCTCAGAACACGCTCACAGGTTCTGAGGGGCAGGACATGGACTCTTTCACAGGCAGTGGCGCCCCCTCCCCACCAGAGCCAGGATCTGTCTTTGGTGTGTACTTTACACTCGAGCTTTTCATTAAAGTGTCCTATAATATGCAGTTGGAAGGCTTTTCCACGTCAGACCCACTTGTGTTTGCAGCAGTCAGATGAGGAACAGCTCGCGCTCAGGGCGGCCGCTGGTCTGACCTCTGCCAGCAGAGACTTGATCTTGTGCCTTCTTAAACGGAAGCACGTGATGCACACTCATCTGACCGTCAGCTCCGCCAGCTGGCGGGATGCGTCCGTACTTCGCTTGAGCTGCACACAGTTCATTCAATGGCGTTGCTGTGTAGGAGTCTGTTGTGTGAATAGACCACAGTTTACTTCTCTTCTCCTGCTGATGACATTTGGTTTGTTTCATTTGGGGGCTGTCACTACCGCAGGGAATGTTTTGTACTTGTGTTTTGGAACATTGATGTTGGCATGTGTCTCAGAATGGAACTGTTGAGCTGTGGCAAAAGGTATGGTTTTCTTTCTGTTTCTCCTGCTTGGAAAACATGCCCGACTGCACGTGCAGATGGGTGTGTTAGGAAGCCCTCCGTTGTGGCTGTGAAAATACTGTGTCTCCCCACTGAGCTCTCCAACTAGAAGCCACGTCTTGGCATTTTCTCCACATCTCATCTTTTCCCTGTACCACATGCTTGGTAGCTTTTTCCCCACGTCACTGTGTGGTTGCACCACTGATGGAGCTGTAATAGGGCTCAACACATTCAGTGAGTTTTTAGTGGATACTTACTTTTCGTGTATTCCTAAAAATGCTGTATGATCATTGGCATTTTCTTTTTGTGGCCCTTTAATTTCCATTTTTTATTTATGTAAATATTTCATAATATTTTTTAGTTTATCTCAGATAATTCCAGTGTCACGGTCCTAGAGGGTCCAGGTCTGCTTTTTTCCTGGTTCGGCTGTCTGTGTTTGGGAGAGCTTCTGCATGTATGTTTGGATAAATTTTGACTGTGAGCTCCTATTGACTTGATGTTACTCTCTGGGAACCTTGGCAGCCTGAACAGGGAATGCTTTTCTGCAGAATGGTTTGTGTATTGCTCTTAGAGAGAACTGGGGAGCTGCTTAGCTAGGAGCCTTGAAGTCCTTTTGCAGGCCTGGCTGTCCAGGTGTGACTCTGATCTGATAGAATTGATGGGATTTCTTTTTTTTTTTTTGATGATACTGGGATTGGAACCCAGGACCTCACACATGCTAGAGAACTGCTCTACCACTGAGATACTACTTCCTCAGCTCTTTTTCAATTTTATATTGGGCCGGGCATGGTGCCATGCACCTGTAATCCCAGCACGCAGGAGGCTGAGGCAGGAAGATCGCTGCAAATTCAAGACCATACTGAGCTACATAGTGATTCAAGGCCACCCTAAACTACATAGCAAGACCCCGTCTCCAAAAAAGAATTTTGGGGAGATAGGGTCTCCCTGAATTTCCCAGGCTCGTCTTAAACTTGCCTCAGCCCCCTGAATAATGTGGACCGCAGGCATGTGGCACCATGCCTGGCTGCAGCATCTGGAGCAGGTGGGCAAACAGCAAATGTCCCTGCTGCAGCCTCTCTGCCTTGCCCGTGATAGTACTGATGTGGGCTCTGGCACAGGGTTTGTGCGGCTTCCTGCTTAGCTTCCAGGTCTTCATTTCCTTCGGGCCGTGGAGGGGTACACTGCTTTCAGCGAGGACAGTGGCTTATGTTCACTGTGCCCTGCACAGGGGTTGGGTGCTGCATGCTGAGCATGGAGCTGGAGAGGAACCTGCAGCCACCTGGGCTCCTGGAGGTATCCCGCCTGTGGCTGTCTGTACTTCATGCTGGGACCAGTGGTAGTTCAAAACACAGGCCTCGTGCTTTTTCCCCTGCTTGAAACTACTGCTTTAAAAATTCCAGTGACTTCTACTTTTTAATTTTTTTCTTTCGTTTCTCAAGAGTTAAAGGAAGTCATATAAAGGAGATACTTACGCTTAATATAAGCACAGGTGTGGTGGCACACGTCTATAATCCCAGCACACGGGAGGCTGAGGCAGGAGGATTGTTTTGAGTTTGAGACCAGCCTGGGTTACAAAGTGAGCTCAAGGCCAGCCTGAGCTGCATAACAAGACCCTGTCTCAAAAAAAAAAAAAAAAGTATATGTGTGTGTGTGTGTGTGTGTGTGTGTAATGAACATGAATAAATCATGTGGCTTTAGGGCATTTTAGGTTAAAAAACTGAGAAGGGAAAGCCAGGTAGAGACCAGTGGGTTGGAGGTGTAAATGTCAGCCAGGCCCACTTGCTTTAAGAATAAATGCTGTGATGCTGGGCATGGTGGCATAGGCCTGTAATCACAGCACTCAGGAGGCTGAGGCAGGAGGATTGCTGCAAGTCTGAGGCCAGCGTGGGCTACATAGTGAACTCAAGGCCAGCATAAATGAGATGTGAGACCCTGTCCCAAAAAAGAATAAATGCTCTGGAACTATGTATGGGCCTCACGCAGCTCATTAGTGATCTGTGCTGGTGAGCAGTGACAGTGTTACCTCCGCAGACTGGAATTGTGAAAAGGCAGAGCAGCTGCCAGGCAGGTCACATGGTGGCTGCTCACTGCTGCTTCTGCCCCAGTGAGGACCACTCTTTGTCTCTGGTTAGTGTGGCCCCTTCCTCAGTTTCCCCTCTCCAGGCTGACCTTGGGTGCAGGAAGTTCTTGTGGACACTGAGCCTCTGCTCCTGTTCTCCTGGCTCCGCGGCAATCTGTGGGCAGGAGACAGAGGTCCTGCGCTGTCCTGAGGACTCCCCCAGCAATCGGTGTCAGTGGCTGGACCTCCTGGGTGTGGGCCACACAGTCACAAGATGCAGGGGTAGGCCAGCAGTGGACAGAGTGACGAAGCCCAGGTGCTGGAGCGTGGTGAGCCACCACCAGCATGCAGTGTAGAGGCTGCGAGAGCCAAGCTTTCTGTGGCGGAGTGTGTCCTCCCAGGAGGGGAAGGCAGGATCCGCCTCCTCTGAGGAATAGACGCGGTGCCCAGAGCCTCCAGCGGTGGAGCCAGGCTGAACCTTACCCAGCTTTTCACAATTTTGTAGGGTGGAGCTCCAGAGGCTGTCTGAAGAAAACAGTTTGTTGAAAAACGCTTTGGAGAGGATTCAGCAGGAACTTGGAGCCGCAGAGCACATGAATGACAAGCAGAGGTAAGGCACATCTCCTTGGGCCATCTGGACCTGCGGGGCTGTGTCGTGCAGGGAGTGGCAGATCTGCCCTCAGTCCAGAGGCCCGCTGATATCTGAGCAGACCAACAGCCACAGCCTGGCCTCAGCCCGCGGCAGGCGGCCGCCCTCGCTCCTCTGCCTTGGACTTGGATGTGGAGGAGGTGCACGTGCACAAGGCCACAGGCGGGTGCAGCCTCCATGCCTCCAGACCTAGCTCTGCAGAGGACCTTGGCTGTATCTTGGGGCAGGCAGTGTTTAGTGGGGGCTGGGCTTATGCTGGGGCCCCTCGGCAAGCAGCCTGCTTATTCACATCTTGGTAATATTCCAGCAGTGCCGTTCCCCAGGGTCCTTGCCAGTGTAGATGTGTCGGTGAGGCAGAGCGGAGGCAGGGCCTGGGCAGAGGGGCTGGGGCCACAGTGAGGTTGAGCAGGCAGGGCCTCCACTGTGGGCATGGGCTGGGGGAGTAGCTTTCTGTGCTCAGTGCTGCGGCCGCCTCCAGGGACAGTTTGTCTTTTTGAAACTGCCTGTTTCAAGATGAGCTCAGCTCTGAAATGCTGAGGATGTGGCTCTGACTGGGTGGAACTGCAGCCGTGTCTGCAGTCAGCACAGCTGCTGTCCGATTTCAGCACCTCCTCCATCCCACAGCTTTCCCCGAGCGCACTGGGCCTGTCAAGCAGCAGCCTCAGCAGATGTGAGGCCGCATGGTCTTCATGCTGTTGCTGGGAATAGCTGCCAGGGGTTTTTTGGGGGGGTTATTTTTGAGGGAGGCTCTCACTATGTAGTCCAGGCTAGCTTCGAACTCACTTTGTAAAGGAAAAAAGCCTATGTAACTGTGTGGCTGAGGAACATCTTGCAGGGGTCTGTCCTCACAACCCTGCCACACAGTACTCGTCCACAAATCAGCAGCTTTACAGTCCTGACCCCCCCATCTGAGGTTGGACTGGCTCCCCAGATAATAATGGGAACGCACACTAGGATGTGTTGTTCTTGTTCCGATTTTTATTATTTTTAAGTTTGGCTTTTCTTTGCAGCTGGTACATTTGTCAGATGCTCCTGTGAGCGTCACTGTGAGCAGGGATGGCCACACGGCACCCAGGCAGGCAGAGCCCAGTCTGCCCGTGGCTGTGGCTCCACAGATGACAGCCGGGAAGAAAGACACCGTGCACTTGCTCCCAGTGACAGTGTTGATTGTGCTTCTTCAACAGGCAGGAAATCGAGGCTCTGAAGAGAGACAAGGAAAAGGCCTTCTTGGAAATGGACGAGCTCAACATGCAGGTCAGGTATTGACCCTGGTGTGACCCTGTGCCCCCTACCCCATTGCTGTGCCATAGTTTTGCACTTACAAAAAAGGAGGCAGTGAACTTTCCCTTAAAAGATTTGAGAGTGAGCTGCTGGCCCCCAGCTCCCTTCAGAATTGGGACCGTGGCATGGACATGAAGGCCTGCCTATCCCGCCTGCTGGTGTCTGCGTCCCTGGATCACTTGCCACTGTTCTGTTCGTTAGAAATTATTTCTAAACAAGCTTTAGATACTCAAATTCAATAGAAGAAAATCAACTAGTTGATTCATACCAGGAGTCCAGGGAAGGTTTCCTTTCATCTCTACTAATGTCCTCAGAGAACAAGATGACTGTGAATCAATGTGGTACATCAACATTAAAATGGTGATAAACATGAGAATGATCTCACTAGACAGAATTGCCAGGAGCTCCTGCTGTACGGACCGGGAGAATCTGGGGAAGGGAAAAACTGAGATTCTCAGAGAACTTGCCAGCCTTGGGCAAACCCAAACTGAAGCAACTTCGGGGACCTCTGTGTGTTTATTAAAACCATCGAAGCCAGCACAGTGTCAGCCCCATTCTGGAGCGTGGCCCACCCACTGAGCTTCGGAGGCCGAGGCCGCAGTGCTGCAGGAACCCTCACCCCAAAACTGACTGCAGCGGGGAAAAGCTAGTAAGCAGAAATGTGGTTTGTGTGAAGTCAGTCGTGACAAGAAATGGAGACGGCTTGCATTTCCGTGGGGAGAGGCTTAGGGCCAGCTTCCCTCTGCTGCTTCCCTGCCTGGGTGTCTTCATTCGCCCTGGGGCATTTGCTGACAACCTTCTACCCTCTGGCCAGCAGAGGGTGTGAGAAAAATCAAAGTACCCCATTCAGTGGACACACGCTGCCTGCCAAAACCTCTTTTATGTCCAGTGACAATGAGCAGGAGAGACTCTGAAGAGGTTGTCGTGTTTCAGGTTTAAGTCAGGTGTTTTTAAACTTTAAGTTGCTTACAGTGCTTTCGAAGTGACCTCGGGGAAACGAGGCAGATGCGAATGCAGCACACTAAAGCCCCGGCGGCGAGGGCCTGTTTCTCCTGGGGAACAGCAGGGCTCCGGTCCTGGCACTGCTGACATCTGGGCTGGGTCCAGTCAGCACTGCAGGCTGCCAGGCACCCCACCTCCCGATGCCAGCACCTTCCAAGTGCTTGCCAAGTGCTTCCGAGAAGCAAAGCCGCCCCTGCTTGGGAACCACTGGAATGAGCTGAAGGGAGCTGCTGGTTAAAAGCTTTTTCTCCGCCCGTTTTAACCTTTTCTGCTGTAGAATCAGAAATACAAGAATGAAGCGTCGCAGCTCAGCTGCAGGGCCCTGCGGCTGGAAGGGGTCGCTTCCACCCATCAGGCCCAGAAGGAGGAGGACCTCGCAGCTACTCAGCTGTTAACGCAGAGGCTGGAGGAGGCGGGGCGCCGCGAGGAGCAGCAGGTGAGCACAGCAGGAGTCGTGGGTGCAGACGGGAGGAGCACTCTGCAGGGGAGCACGGGGCAAGAGAAGCAGCTGCAGCACACACAGCCCAGGTGTGCCAGGGCAGGGGTTGGGGCTGAGACCCAAGGGAATACCTACCGGATGGGAGACAGGGCTTCTGAAGACTAGTTCATTTATGAAGACCTTCCTTTTTTGGGGGAGGGGTTCTGGGAATCAAACTCAGGACCTTGCGCTTGCCAGGCAGGTGCTTGTGCTGCTGAGCTATATCCCCGGCCAATAGTTCCTTAAGAAGGACATTTTATTTTTATTTTTATTTTTTTTTAGAAGGAAACTTCCGTTCCCTTTTTTTTTTTTTTTCCCGGGACCGGGGATCGAACTCAGGGCCTTAGTGCTCAGCGGCAAGCACTTAGCCCACTGAGCTGTACCTCCAGCCCAAGAAGGACATTTTAAATACCATTTTAGGTATTTAAACAAGGCCAACTTGGGCTACATGGTGAGTTCAAGCTTAGCCTAAACTCCACAGTGAGATCCTGCTAAAAAAAACCTAAAATATTTTAAAAATTGTAATGCAGCTAATTTTGTGTTATAGCAATTGTAAATGCATATTATATATGCCAGGAGTGGGGGCACTTGTAAGATTTCCATGTTAAGCCAGGTGTGGTGGTACGCACCTATAATCCCAGCACTCAGGAGGCTGAGGCAGGAGGGTTGTTGCAAGTCAGGGAGATAGCTCAGTGGCACAGTGCCTGCCTGGCAAGCATAGGGTCCTGAGTTTGATTCCTGGCACCCGCCCCCCCTAAAAAAAAATGAACTGTATAGTGAGACCCTGTCTCAAAAATAAGACAAAATTTTCCATGTTAAAATTTAGAGAATTATCAATTAACCCATAATGAAATGCCATGAGAATTTCACTTTACTGAAATAAATAACGTTGATTATTATAATAATTTTCAATTGGTATGGATGGTATTAATTCTTATATTTGGGCAGTAATTATTCAAATTCAAGCAACTAGATTTGGTCCATTTATAGACTTTTTATTAATTTTATTAGCAAAAAGACTGAGGAAAGTAATTAGATACATTTGTGCCACCGGTGGCACAAACTCCCCAATGGGACAGTTGTGTACATGTGGTTCAAGCCAGCTGGAATGATCAAATTCAAATCAGGGCCTCCCAGCAGCAAGACACAGATTATGCTCTGTCATGAACTAGTTAAGAGTAGCAGGAAAGAATCAGGTAGACTAAAACTTAGTAACAGGAAAGGCTAGGGTCCAGTGGCCGCCAGCTGGATAGGATCTCATCCCCAAGGCTGGAGGGGCAGGCTGGAGAGGAAAGGGACACTGGTGGGTGGGACAGGAGAGCACCAATTTGCAGTGGGGGGAGGTTACCCTCTCTGCGGTGGTCTGCTCCATGCCTGGTCACCTTCTCAAGGTTTTGTGGAGTAGACTACACGGTGACCTCGCGAGCTGGCTTTGTTCCGCTGATGCGCAGCTCTCCACGGGACAGGTGACTAGCGTAAGGGCAGGTAGTGGCTCCTACAGAGAGCACCGATTTGCCCAGTTCCCAGGGTCCCAGATCACAGTCATCTGGACACTCTGGGCATGCTTAGAGACTTCCCACTGGGCAAGTCTTGGGGATGCAAAAGGGGCATCTCAGGAACATGGTGCTGAATGCCCCAGTTTTTCTCAGGGGTGATGCAGTTGCAGAATGGTTACATGCTGATGCCAGGACAGTGAACTGGTGTAAGCTGCTCAGAGGAGAGCTCACCAGAACACGTGTCAAGAGCCTCAAGAATATCCACGTTCCCTCACGGGAACTGTACCCGAAAGCACTGCGGCAAGACTTAACTGGAAGTATTTTCATCACTGTGCTATTTGTAATAGTAACAGGCCTGACTCCATGGGAACTGTGAGCAATAGTGATGAGTAATTACGGTGCAGCTGCTGAAGAACATGTGCTACCCTGGGGTTGCAGTCCGAGGAAAGTGGCCCAGCACCCTCTGTCCTGGGAAATGCACAAGGGGGAGTAACGACAGGATGTCAGGAGCGGGTCGGGTGACATGGGAGGCTTACCTTTTGCCATGTTTGATTTCTGTAATATTTTAAAGGTTCTGCATTAAGCACGTCGTAGGCTAAGGTCTTTCTGCTGCTGTACCTGTGAAATTGTTTTATAACAGCGTGCCCAGATCCAGAAGCTTGAAGCTGAACTTCAGCACAGGAGTCAGGAGTGTCAGAGCCTGAGGCTGGCATGGTCAGAGCTGACAGAAAACTGGAAGGAAAGCCGGGACCAGGTGGGTGTGCACAGTGGCTGGAGGCGCTCAGCCCAGTCTTGGGCTGAGGTGGCAGGGCCCCGGCGGGCTGTGGGCCATCTGAGAGCACGGAGCAAGTCAGGCATGCTCTCCCTTTTCCTGGGCCGTGTGGCCACACTGTACCTGCCTTAGAATGGCCCCTAACGAGCTGCAACTCCCACTCCTGGCTGTGGGGTCTCAGGAGAACTGGGGTGAAGTCATCAGGTCTTCTAGGGCATCGAAGACGAAACCCCGGAGTGAGACTGGTGGAAGCTGGGTTCGATCTGGCCTCCAGCTGCTCAGAAGGCCGAGTGGCACATGGGGGGGTGAGGTGCATGGCCGCTGGCCCTCAAGGTTTTCGGTGTGCTCACTGTGCCCTGACCCTGCCTTGAGGAAATGCTGTGTACCACTGGCATGGGTGACACTACTTTGCACAGATGGGAAGTTACTCGATTACCCTCAGACTTTACATTTTGGCCCATTTCCATTTTGAAGTAAATAAGCCCTAGGGCGATTCCCTCTGAAACATGAGTGGGTGTGGAATCTTCTTCTGTGGCAGGAGGAGCGGCAGGACACCAGGGAAGGGCAAGGAGAAGAGGTGGAGCAGCTCCTGCAGGAGGAGCTGGACCGGGTGAGTGGCAGCGGCTCTAACCCTCTGAGCCCTGAGGGCTCCTCCCAGAGTCCAGAGCGCCTTGTTCCCGTGTGGGCCTCCACCTCGGGGGCCTAAACTTCAACCAGAGTCAGCAAGTTATCTTCGGATTAATGCCTGGAACCAATCTGCGGAAGACAGATTTTACCGCGTACTACCCCTCACTGCACTGGATGTCTTGTTTCTTTGGGGAACTGTTCTGGAACCTTTGAGAATACATCATTGGTGCATTAAGGGTTGGTCAGGCACTCGGCAGACACCCCAGGCTGTGGGCCAAGGCACCAGTCAGGGCAGACCTCAGGGGCAACCTCCCACTGTGGCGGTGGGGTCGAGCCAGGGTGACTGGCCGGGATAGCACTGAGGGTGGAGGAGGTGGCACAGACAGCACTAGCCAAGGAGCTAGCGTTAGAGCTGGTAACCCATGCCTTTGAGGAGCCCCAGCTGTGTCTCAGCAGACACCAGGGGACCTTAATCCTAACTCTCCCCCCCCCCCAAGGGCCTTGTGCATACTAGGCAACAGTGTACCACTGAGCTACGCTCTTTTGAGACAAGGTCTTGCTAAGGTGCTAAGTTACCCAGGCTGAGTTCAAATTTGCAGTCCTCCTGCCTCGGCCTCCAGGAGTGCTGAGATACAGATGTGTGCCACCATACCCCGCTTGCCATTGTACTCAGTATGTGTCAGCTCCCAAGAACCTGAATTATGGCTGGGACAGATGTGGCATGCATGGGTGGTGTGGGCAGGCTGGTCGGCTGGTCTCGTGGCACTTTTGTGGGGATTCACTGTAAGCATGGCTCCCCTCTAGCTGCTGAAGAGCACCAGATCCAGCCTGCTGCTCAAGGAGCTCTATGTGGAAAACGCTCACCTCACGAAGGCTCTTCAGGTTGCCGAGCAGAAGCAGTGGGGCGCTGAGAAGCAAAACCACATCCTGGAGGAGAAAGTTCGAGCTCTGAGCAGGCTGATCAGCAAGCTTGCGCCTGCATCTTTATCTGTGTAGGCTGCTTGCCTTCCTAGAATTCACCCTAGGCAAGATCTTTTGGTATTACCCAGGAGTGCAGCGACATCACCTTGCGCCAGAGGCCAGGAAGTATGCATGGGACAGCAGGCCACAGCCTTGTTAGTGGTTTCCTGGATTCTTCCCCATGTCGGCTGCTAGTTTCCCATTCCCTGCGAGGCAACTGTGGAGCTCAGCAAAGAGCCACTAAGAGAAATGGTGAAACGCTTAGTGCTGTGCTTTCGTCTGGAAAAACAGTGCAGAGTCAAGACTCCACATGCTTTTCCCATCTCACTGTGCTCGGAGCCCGGATCTCAAGAGCTCTGGGTGCTGGGTCCAGGAGCGCCAGTGTGACTCCAGGACTGCCAACCTGCACTCAGGAGGGGCCAACACCACCGGAGGGCCTGCTGGGGTGTCTGGGTGGGGCTGGTCTAACTAAGGTCTGCAGACTCAGGGACGATGCTGTGTTGCAAATTCAATCATTTCCTCATTGAAATGTCATCGCACTGGAGATTGCATATATGTAAAAAAAAATGTAGTTTTGTGTCTGAAATATACATAATGGCCATTTGGGTTTGCAGAATGTATAACTTTAATGTGAAATCACTGTATTTTGCCATAAATTCTTTTCTATTAAAACTGACTTCGTTTAAAATTATAAAATATTAGCTGGGTGTGGTGGTACACACTTGTAATTCACAGGACATGAGGTAGAGGCCAGCCTGGGCTACATAATCAGTTCAAGACCAGCCTGAACTACTGAGGGAGACCGTCTCAAAACAAAACAAAATTATAAAATAGTTCAAGCACATAGAAAAAGTTTTGTTTCACAGTACTGGAGACTGAAGCCAGGGAGCCCTAAACTACATGTCCAGCCCTTTCATCATTTTATGAGACAGAGTTCTGCTGGCTTTGAACTTGTGATCCTCCTGCCTCAGCCTCCCAAGTGTCTGGGATTACAGGGAAGCACCACCACTCCTGGTAGAAAAGTTTTATGAGAAGCATCCATGTGCCCACATGCTGGGTGTATTTGAAATAACCGTCTGCTGTAACCACTTACAGAGAGGCGGGGAGCCTGTCCTGATGCCCCTGAGCGCCTGCCTTGTTCTGGCAGCCCAGCCTGAAGCTGGAGTGCCTCCCATCTGCAGGTGCTGACTGCATATACTGGCAGGAATAAAGCTTTACAGCACAAAGAAAGATCTCAAAGCCTAGCAGAGATCAGAAAGATCAGTTCTGGGACAGAGACTGAATGACACACAGCTGAAGAGTTCTGCATTCACTCATAAATGTAGTATATTCCCAATAATTTTTTTGTTGTTTTGAGACACGGTCTCACTATGCAGTTCAGACTGGCCTTGAGCTCACTTTGTAGCCCAGGCTGGTCTCATACTTGGAACAATCCTCCCGCCTCAGTCTCCTGAGTGCTGGGGTTACAGGTGTGTGCCACCACATGCAGCTATATTCCCAATACAAAGACAAACAGATGTTCTCTCCCCATCAGTGCCTCACCCTAGAAGTGAACACAAGAATTCTAATATCCATTGGTAACTAGATACACAAACAAGAGAATCAAGAAAACTCTGGGCCAGGTGTGGTGGCACAGGCCTGTAATCCCACCCCTTGGGAGACTGAGGCAGGAGGATCACTGCAAGTTTAAGACCAGCCTGGCTACAAAGTGAGCTCAAGGCCAGCCCTAACCGCATAGTGAGACCCTGTCTCAAAAGGACAAAAGAATACAAACAAACACAGATGTGCACTTGGAGATGTACCAAGGGGCCTTACTAATAGAAGTTTTGAAAACTTAAAAAGATCCAAGTCATATATTCTATGTAGAGCCAAGGATGTAGCTGAGTGGCACAAGTGCCTGCCTGGCAAGTGCAAGGTCCTGAGTTTGATTCCTGGTACAAAAAAAAAAAAAAAGTTCTATGCCTTCACTGGAATTATATTAGAAAACAAGAGCAAAATGGTATCTGGAAAACTCTGAGGAACATACTAAATCCACGGAGCCAAGAGGAAATACAGGAGAAATTAGAAAATATGAGCTGAACTGAAAACAATGTACCAAAACTCGTGGGGTGGAGTCAAAGCGTTACTTAGGGGAAAATTCATAGCATCTGTCTTGGGTTACTTCCAGCTGCTGGAACACAGTACCTGACACTCACAACTTAAAAGAGGGGAGGGTTACTTTGGCTCAGGTTTTCAGTCCATAGTCAGCTGGCTGCAAAGCAGCAATGGCACAGTAGGAGAGCCCGGGGGTAGGCTGGTCACATCACTGCAGCCAGGGAGCAGAGGACAGATGCAGGGAGGTTGATGCATCCCCCAAGCCACACCCTCAAGGACTCACCTCTCCTAACTAGTCTCGACCTCACTTTCCACTACGGGGGATGAATCTACTGATGAACCCAGTGCCTCATGATCCAGTCAGCTTCCACAACCTGAGGATTTGTGGACATTCTGGATCTGAACCATCACACCACCAAATGCTGCTATTAAAGAAGAAAGGCTAAAGGGAGGGAGGGGATGGAATGGAGGGAAAAGCAGCAGCAAGATATACCATGTACAGGTGCGAATCCCCTATGATGAATGTTATCACTAAGTACATCTAAAATGTACCCATAATAAAAATAAAATAAAATAAAATGTACCCATAAAATAAAAAGAAAAAAAAAAAAGCTGGACCTGGTGGCATATACCTTTAATCTCAGCTACTCAGGAGGCTGAGGCAGGAGCATCCCAAGTTCAAGGCCAACCTGGGCACTTAGTGAGATTCTATCTCCAAAACAAAACAAAACATGTATTACATATATATATATATTACAGTCGTGCATCACCAGGCCCAGCATATTAAAGTAATTTAAATTGTGGTTACACATTTCATAGAGACTCCAGGACCAGGTGGCATAAATGTGATTCTGTTAAACATTTAAGGAAGAAATAATACCAAACATGAACTCCTCCAAAATAAGAAAGAGAAGTATTTCACAACTTGCTTTACGAGGACAAGTGCACCGCCCTGGTCCTCACAGACACCATGAGACCATCACAGGCCAGTGCACTATGATAAGAAGATAGATGCAGCTGGCGTGGGGCGCACGCCTATAATCCCAGCACTCAGGAGGCTGAGGCAGGAGGGTTGTTCTGAGTTCGAGGCCAGCTTGGGCTACAAAGGAGCTCAAGGCCAGGCTGAACTGCACAGCGAGACCTTGTCTCAAAGAGACCAAAACAAGATGGATGCAAAAATTTTAAACAATATTTTCAAGTAAGATCCAGTCAAAAAGAATACATCATGACTAAGTGGGATTTCTGGTAGGAACACAGAGTTGGCTTCACCTCAGAGAATCAACTAACCAGCCACTGCAATTCACCATATTTGCAAACTGAAGGAAAAAGCATCATCATGTCAACAGATGCAAGAATTCATATGACCAAGTCCAACATCGATTCCTGACTTTGCAAAAAAGAGAAACGGGAACCTGTCACCCTCATAAAAACATCTTCAAGGCCTTAGGAGGAATTTTCCCCTAAGACCAAGACTGAACACCTTCCTCCTGAGACTGTACTTTTATTCAGGCACAAAGAGGAAGTAAGAAGCGTCCAGATTACGCAGGGAGGAGTAAAACTCTTCATAAAAAGCATGACTGTGGATACAGAAGGCTGACGCAGTGTACAGAAAAGCCATGAGAAGGAGGGGTCCAGCAAGGCTGCAGGGTACAGATTCAACACCAGATGCATCTGTATTTACAGACAAATTACTATAGTCTGAAACTTCAAAGCACTATTTGGCAGAACTATGAAATAATGACAAGTCTTGTTAGACCGACAAGATACTACGAAACTACAAAATACTGAGAGAAATGGTAGGACAGAAACAAAGGGAGGTACACCTTGTTTTGGGGCCAAAAGAGTCGATACCGTTGAAATGTCAGTTCACTCCTCACTGGTACAGACTCAGTGCAACGCTGATCAAATGCCAGCAGGGGATTTTGTTGTTTGTTTATGTCTGGAAAGAAATGACAAGCCGATCCTTTATGTAATATGAAAAGCAAAGGATTCAGCAGAGCCAAACCAAATCTGAAAAAGATATGTGGAGAATATGCCTACATCCAAATTATCCACTGCACATAACAAATAGCACGGTATTGGTGTCAGGGAAGGAAAAAAATACGTCACTAAACAGAACCAAGAGGCCAGAAGTAGCCGGCTGTGGTGGCACACAGTTGTAATCCCAGCACCTGAGAGGCTGAGGCACGAGGATCACCATGAGGCCAGCCTGGGCTACATAAGCAAATTCTATCCAGAGAGAGGGCTCCACCTGACCTCAGCTTTCTGTTTTCTAACTCTTGTTTGTTTTTTTTTTCTTTTCTTTTTGAGACAGGGTCTCCCTAGACAGTTCAGACTGGCCTTGAGCTCACTTTGTAACCCAGGCTGGCCTCGAACTCACAACGATCCTCCTGCCTCAGCCTCCCAAGGGCTGGGATTACAGGTGTGTGCCACTGTGCCTGGCTCTAACTCTTGTCTTTATTTCTTCACCCTCCACCATCCTTTACTCCAAGAGTTTTGACAGCTGTGCTGGATGCAGCAAAAAGCAATTAATAAAGATAGAAGGGAAGAGAACGGCCTTTTCAATAGCCGGTACTGCAGCTGCTGTACTTATATATCCAAGGAAGGGAGTAAACTTAGAGCTGTGCCTTGTAGCTCACACGGAAATGACCTTAAATGGACCTGGCCTAAGTATAAACCCCATCATTTACAGAGGAAACAAGGAAACAAAGTGTGATCTAGCAGGAACAGTGGTACAGCCTGTGATCCTAGCACTCTAGAGGCTGAGGCAAGAGGGTTGCCATGACTTCGAGGCCGGCCTGGGCTACATAGCAAGACCTGTCTCCACAAGGAAAGAAGTGAAGGAAGGAAGAGAGGGAGGGAGAGAGAGAAAGCGAGAGAGAGAGACAGAAAGAAAAGAAAGAAAGAAAAGTTAATTGCGGAGACTGACCTGGGTAGTGTTACACCCGTCATCCCAGCACCTGGGAAGCAACTTAGCAAGATCCTGTCTCAAAAGTAAAAACTAAACAAAAAGGACTGGGGATGTCGCTCAGTTTAAAGGCTTTGGGTTCAATCCCCAGCACAGCGAGAGGGAAGAAGGGAGAGAGAGAGAACATGGTCTCTGAATCAACAAGCTACAGACTGGGAAGCCTTTACAGAGCACACATCCCAACAAGGAACTGGATCTAGAATATGTAAAGAACCCTCATAACTGAGTAGGACCAGAGCCTGACAGCAAACCCACCACCTAGCCCGGCCTTCCAGACAGCCACACTCAACACCAAGGGCACCCTGGGCTGCCACCTGCTGGAACTGATGGGATGGGGAGGAGGACTGGGGCCGTAAGACAGCCACTACCAAGAGCACCTGCACTGGAGAGCCCCTGACATCCAGGGACCTCTGCCCAGCTACCCCCGCCACGCCCAGACCTGATCAGCATAAAGTGGCTGGAGCCACCTGCCTGGGGGTTTTCTGGGAACTCAGCCCAAGGAGCTGACAAGCATAGGCATGCACGTACAGCCCTCCTCCAAACACTACAAGCCAGTGCCACAGCTTGCTGAGCAGTCGGCACAGTCTGGCCGTGAGTTTAGCCCAGGAATGCAAGCGCGTTCCAAAACAAAGTTTGTTCATTCAGTGCATAGCTTCAGGGAGATAAGTGAGCAAGCACTTCCGAAAAACTGTGTGTATCAGTCACTGTGGTTTTGTTTTCAATTATGGTACTGTATTTACTTTGAGGTTACACTGAGAAAAGCCACAGCGTTGATAAAATATGGGCAAGGGAGGGGATAAAAAAATAAAGGTGTGACGTCCATGCAGCAGCTCCCACAAAGAATGTGATCGTTCCGCACTGTACCCATGCACCGATGAAAATGAAAACTGAAACCAAAGCCTGTGGAGAAGACTGAGAACGAGGCTGTGGTACCCAGCGAGTCAAGAAGACGACAAGCTTCGGCTGTCCCCAGCAGGAAACGCTGTCCCCAGAGCTCTCAGCAGCAGGATCAATGTGGAAAACAGGTTTGCGTAAATACCAGGATGTGGCCAAGTCATCATGATCTCTAGCTTTCTTACACCTATCGGCTGAAGCCAGTTTAAAAGTATTAAAGAGGCACAAAAACTAGAAAATAATTGGTAAAACACCTAAAGATGGAGGCTTGTATTTCATCCTGGGTCAGCTCACACTGGACCCACCAGAGGGCAATAATTAGTAGGGGGAAAGGAACTTAACTTCATGGTGTTTTTTTTGGGTACCAGGAATCGAACTCATGACCTCAGACTTGCCAGGCAAGTGCTTACGCTGCTGAGCTATATCCCTAGCCCGTTACCTTCATTTTCTGCATTGGATTTTCCACCTTTTGAACATACATTTTGTTGGTGGCGGGGGGCTGAGACCGGCTCCCACTATGTAATCCAGGCCAACTCTGAACTTACTATATAGCTCCCACTGGCCTTCAACCCATCCATCATCCTCCTGCCTCAGCCTCCGGAATGCTGGGAAATCAAATGTGTGCCAGCATGCCTGACTGATATCTTACCTTTAAGATCAGAAAACATGACATATGATTCAAATTCTAGCCACAACTCTAAATAAAAAGCCAGTCACTATAAACTGATACAGACTCCACACTTTTAAATTTTGAGCTGGTACACATTCATTTTAAATAAAGACTGGGGCTGGGGTTTAACTCAGGGTAGTCAGCTTTCTGTCGCTGTGGGCAGGGCAGGGAGCCTGCGGTGCAGATATGTCAGCCATCCAAGTTCAGCACCACAGGGGGAGGTGGCAGCACCACGCAGGTCCCGCGGGCGGTCACGACAGGACGTGCTCCAGGACTCCTTGTCTGATCAGCTGCTCGCACTTCCATCGAGGCAAAAAGTGCTGAGGGAAAGGAGGGGAGAGGCGGAGAAATAACCAAGACCGTTACATTTCTTTGCCATCACTAAAAAGCAGCAGCTGATTATTCTTCAAACTCCCAGAGCTAAGTAGTTCAAGTTCAGCTTGACCCTATTTACTGTTATGATCAACTGAAATGCACGCAGTGAGAGGTACACAGCTTCTTACTTTCCTAAGTGAATTCGCAGTTGGCTGAGGAGAAACGGAGACTTCTGGGCTCCGGTAGGCACTTCCCACAGGGGCTGCCTTTCCGAATCCATACCCAGGAGCCCCAGGGGGCAAGGTGCGCGCACAGCACAGGTCACGGAGGGCACAGAAGCCCGTGGGAGACCACCCGAGGGACAGTGTCCCAGAACCCTTTATTCTCCTAGCACCGACACTGGCAAGTTCGCTCCTGTGCTCCGGAAGCACTGAAAGTACAGGGTGCCTGAGTATGAGGGGATGAACTAAAGCCCTGGGCTCAACCCCCACTACCTCCCTCCCAGAATTCAAAATGCAAAATGTAACTTCACAACGCTGCACTCGAAGATCCTGCCCCACAAACCCAAGGGCCTCATGAGGACCATGATCAAAGCCTGCGTGAGTCACGAAGACACACAGGCCAGGGGCTATCAGCTAACTTCTTCCCAGCCTCCTAAACAGTGCATTGGACAGCTTCTCCAGTGCAGTTATGTAAACACGGTGAGGGTTCCCTCCATAGTTACTCTAATGTGTCATTTAAAAGAGTCATGATTTCAGGCTGCCATGCTGACACGTATTAGAGAACGTGTGTTAAGGAAAGATCTCCCTACTAACGTCTGCGTTATGGGGATTATCTACGCCACTGTCTACGATCAACGTCAGCTCTGGTCAGACACTTTAGAAGCCCAAAATATCAAATATAGTAGTGGATGACACGTTTAAGGTACGATGACTAAGTTCTTTATTTTGAGACAGGGTCTCGCTATGCAGTTCAGGCTGGCCTTGAGCTCACTTTGTAGCCCAGGCTGGTCTCAAACTCACAATGATCTGTCTGCCTCAGCCTCCCAAGTGCTAGTATTACAGGCATACTCCCACCAAGCCTGGCTTAAATTCTTATTTTAGTGCATTCATTTCTGTGCCTGAGGGCCAGGTGACAGATGAGAGACTAAGTTAAAACACTCCCAAAGGGAGGCGCTGTCCGCGTGGTCCACGGGGGCGAATGAGCAGACCCTGCCGGAGGAAGAAGGCTCATGGCAGGATCGCACATCCTGCTGAGGACAGCGCTCTCCTGTGAATGCAGGCTTTCTGCGAGCTCAGCCCTCACCTGCTGTGCTATATCCCTGCCCGCCTCCTGCGGGGACACTGCAGTGACACTGTGGCCTTGAGGGTACCCTCAAAACCTGTTTCTGAAACAGTCAGCATTTTTTTTAGGAAGGAGGAGCTCCAAGAATACTAGTGAAATAAGAAACCAAGAACCGCATGGGCTGAAACCTTGCTCTGTGGTTTAAACACAGTGAGGTCAGCACCTTTGTCAATACCAAGGTAGCGATGGAGAGGCTTTTAGGAAGTCCTTCTACCTCCTCCACTGTGATCTCAGTAGATGAGAAGAAGACAGAAAGAATTTTTGTTCTGAGAAACATAAGGCAGTTTACTATGCAGAATTTAAAATACATATACTCAAAGAAAATAGAGTGTAGACCTCAAGAGAAAAGTGATAAAGTGCCGGGCGTGGTGGCACAGGCCTGTAATCCCAGCCCTCAGGAGGCTGAGGCAGGAGGATCATTACAAGTTCAAGACCAGCCTGGGCTACAAAGTAAGCTCAAGGCCAGCCTGAACTGCATAGTGAGACCCTGTCTCAAAAAAAAAAGCAATAAAAATCAATGTAGCCAATGTTAATCCACCTAATCTGAATCTGAAAATGGCTAAGGAAACAAATATGTTGAGATTCTTTTGAGGAAAAATTAGTTCAAGTTACAACTTTATAATTTCAACATCCCCATATCATGGTATATATGAAATACTTAGAAATTCTTGATCTATATTACCACTGTTTTATTTTATGTATGTATGTATATCTTTTTGAGACAGGGTTTCACTATGCAATTTAGGCTGGCCTTAAACTCATTTTGTAACCCGGGCTGCCTCAGCCTCCCAAGTACTAGGATTACAAGGATGCACCACAATGCCCAGCTCACCACTATTTTCTAAAGAACTAAGCTAAAGTCAAGCACAAGCTGAAAAAGATTGCCTAGGAACCCTTTTATAAATTATAATTTAGGGACAGGCACTAAATCCAGCATTTCAAAAGTCTCAGAATAATGATCTACCACTTAACTAGATCCACTCCTTAACTAGAACAAAGCCCATTATGATAATTTCCATGGGAACTGCTTAGTGTTAAATATAAGCAACATCCTAGTGAATTAATTAACCTTTTCTACTACATGAAACGTTCACTTAAGATCAGTATTCGGAAAAGCACAAGGGTCCTGTACTAAAGACAATGCCTGGGACACGTCACCAAAGGCAGTGAAGACTTCGCCTCTCCTTCCAAAACCCCCACATTCCACACCCTTACAAGGTGTAAGGTAAAGCATCTGGTGACAAGAAATACCTGGCTATTTTTTTTTAACAGGACTGAAGTGCCATCATCAACTTCAAATTCTCCGTAGTCTTTCAGACACCGCACCTGCAAGGGAAGGCTGGTACTTTATCTTTCTTTCCACACACAGCCTCGCCGTGCTACCGGGCAGGCTGCAAACTCAGTGACCTTTCAGCCTCGGTCTCTAAGTGGCTGGACAGGCCTATGTCAGGCTGTAAGTTAAGTCTCAAGATACAAACAATGCATCTTCTCTGACTGCGGTGAACCTGGCAATGATTTCTTGGCTATGGAACCACAGGTACAGGCAACACAATGGAACACACAAATGAGACTGCGTTAAAGTTTAATATTTTGTGCATCACAGACAGCATCGACAGCATAAGGAGCAAACCCTACAAGGAGATAAAATATTTCCATGTCATACATCTGATAAAAGATTAATAGCCAGATATATAATATCCAGATATATAATATCCAGAAAATACAATATCTAGCAACTAATAAGCACATGAAAAGACGTCCCACATCTCTAGCCACTAGGAAAATGCATCTCATAGCTATAATGAGAGACCACCCAGATCCTTCAGGGTGGCTCTAATTAGAAGGGAGAAACCAGGGCCAAAGCACAGGTGAAGACGGGCTCTTGAATGCGCAGTGGTGCAGCTCCATGTGAAACAGTGTGGTACTTCCTCAAGACTGAAGCACAGAATTATCTTGGGATGCAGCAACTCTGCTTCTATACATCTAAAACAACTGAATGCACAGTCTTCAAGAGATATTTACACACCCATGTTCATATCGGCATTAATCACAATAGCTCAGATGTAGAAATAACACAAGTGTCTACCGATGGATGACAGATAAGATGGTTTATCCATCAAATGGAATATTATTCAGCCTTAAAAAGAAAAAAAACAGCTGGGCATGGTGGCACATGCCTGTAATCCCAGCACTTGGGAAGCTGGGGCAGGAGGATCATTGTGAGTTGCAGACCATCCTGGGCTACAAAGTGAGCTCAAGGCCAGCCTAAACTGCATAGTGAGACCCTGTCTCAAAAAGACAATAAATAAATAAATAAATAAATAAATAAATAAATACATACATATTTTTAAAAATAAAAAGGAAAAAAATTCTGACACATTCTATAAAATGGATGAATCTATAATGCTAAAATAATAAACCCAGCCAGGCATGGTGGCGCACACCTGTAATCCAACAATTGGGAAGCTGAGGCAGGAGGATCATTTTGAGTTTGAGACCAGCCTGGGATACAAAGTGAGCCCAAGGCCAGTCTGAACTGCATAGTGAGACCCTTTGTTTCAAAAAGACAAAATAAAATTAAAAATAAAAAAGTAAATAATAAGCCTGTCACAGAGCCAGGTATGGTGGTGCACATCTGTAATCCCAGCACTTGGGAGGATGAAGCAAGAGGATTGCTGTGAGTTTGAGGCCAGCCTGAATAACACAGCAAACTCCATCTCAGAAAAATAAATAGGCCAGTCAGAAAAAGGCAAATACCGTACGATTCCACTTACATGAGGTACAGTAGTTAAAATTCAGAGACAGCAGAAAAAGTAGTAGTTCTCAGGCGCTGGGAGGAGAGGGATTAGGGACTTCCTGTTAGATGGGTACAGCGTTTTGGTTGCATAAAGTAAGGAGAAATGTGGACATGGGCACTGTGATGGTTGCACAGTACTAGGAGAGCACTTAGTACTTTCTATTCACTTAAAAACGGCTAAAATGATGGAATTTCTTTTTTTTTTTTTTGCGGTACTGGGGATCGAACTCAGGACCCTGCGCTTGCTAGGCAAGCGCTTATTCCATTGAGCTATATCCCCAGCCCCTAAAATGATAGAATTTCTGATAGGTGTGATGGCGCACACCTGAATCCCACCAGTCAGGAGGCTGAGGCAGGAGGACTATCAGGAGATCGCAGCCAGCCTGGGCTACACAGTGAATTCATGACCAGCCTGAACAACATAGTGAGACCCTATCTCAGAAAAACAAAGATTGTAAACATTTGTTATGTGGATTTTACTACAAAAAAAAGTCCGTAGGTTAAACCCTACTACCACAAAACTACACTAAACAAAAACAATTCTTGTCTGATTAATCCACTAATTTGAAGGACAGGTTCATTTGTTTGGCTTTGTTTTAAAATTTCAGGGGGCTGCCTGGGATGTAGCTCAGCAGTGCAGCACCTGCCTGGCAAGCACAAGGCCTTGAGTTCAAGTCTTGGTACCAAAAAAAGGTTAAAAATAAAAATTGAGGGATTGATTTTCCATTTTGATTAATTTGTTTTAATAAGAGGGAAATATCTATATGCCCGAAGGTAAATCTATAAAGACTAATGCACGGGCGTCACTGCACCATCTCCGCCCCCTTTGCTCCCTTTTCTGGCTTTGGGTTAGGCTTCCTTAGCTGTTTGGTAGAAGCTGGCACATATTCCCATAACCCGTCATCTTAGATAAAAGGCAGCACGGTCCCCACATTAATGAAAATGTACATACTTCAATGTAGAGGCTCTTTGGTGGTTTCATATCTTGCGTGATGTCCAGACCTTCAGCTCCTCCCACGGACCTCATGTAAGTGGCAAGGGACTTCTTATACTGATTGAACCACTCCATCTGCAGACACAGATGTAGTCATGTGACAGAGTCATAGGAAAACTTCACTCATCCGATGTGGGCCAACACTGACCATCCACTCCTGTGCACTACCTAAACAGACCGCCCTCCGGGACCCAGGCCCTCTTCTGGGTCTCAGGCTAGCTCATGCCACAAAACTAGCAAACGTCTCTGCTCTCGCCAAGCTTACATCCCAACACATTTAATCATAAACCTGGGGAACATTCAACCAAAAACAGAGTCACGAAGACGCCATTTCAGGACTATAAAATATAATTAAACAATGGCATTAATTCTATTTCTGAAAACAGTTAAGATATTTTTTAAAAAGACTCATTGTCCATGAAATGATGAATGGATGTGAATACCACACAATGGAATATTACTCAGCCATAAACACAAATAAAATTCTGATACGTATTACCATATGGATGAACCTTGAAAACTTAAGTAAAAGGGACAAACAGCCCTATACAGCATGGCTGTACTCACAGGAAAAACACATTATAGGCAAACTATAGAGAAGACGAGCAGATGCGTGATCTCTAGGAGTTGGATGAAGGGACAGACCGAGGTAACTGACAAAGGGTACAGGGTTTATTTGTTTGTTTGAGACAGGGTCTCGCTCCGCAGTGCAGACTGGCCTTGAGCTCACTTTGTAGCCCAGGCTGGCCTCAAACTCACAACAATCGTTCTGCCTCAGCCTCCTGAGTGCTGGGACAGGGTTTCTTTTTAGAGCGAAGAAAACGTTCTGAAATAAGACAATGGTAATGGATGCACAACTCTGTGGAGAAAACCACTGAAATGTACACTTTCAAATGATAAACTTAACAGTGACATATCTCAGTAAATCTTTTTTTTTTTTAATTGTTGAGAGAAATGAAAGATCTACATATATGGAGGGGGATACAATATTCACTAAGAGACCCGACACTGTAGCAATGTCTATGGGTTCAATTCAACCTCAAATTCTTAACTTTTTAGAAAATGGAACTTCTCAACTTAAGCTTAAAATTTACGTGGAAATTTGTTTTTTTGAGACCTGGTCTCACTGTGTAGTTTATGTGAGACTCTAATCTGGCCCGGCTCTCCCGGCCCCCAGCCTGCTCTCTGCAGGGAACTCAGCTTAGCACTGAGGCTGCCATCGGCAAACAGGAGATAAGATAGGGAGAAAGAATTCTGCAGGACCTGGAGACACCTGGAGATTTACAATGGACACTTCAAAGGACTCTGCCCAGTGAGATGCAAGATTGCCAGAAAACTTCAACCACAGATATTCATTGGGAATGTCCTGCCCAATATCCCTGCCTTTTCTCCATCCCTCTAAAAGGGAAACACGCCTCTCTGTTCGGGGTAGATGGTCTTATCGCTCAGGCACAATAAATTCCATGCCATGTTGCCTTTACACAAGCCTGGTGGTTACCTATGTTATAGTTTAGGCTGGCCTCGAACTTGTGGCAACCCTCCGGCCTCAGCCTCCTAAGTAGGATTACAGGCATGTGCCACCACACCTGGATATATGGAAATTAAAAGGTCCAAATATAGTTGAAATGCTTGAAAAAGAAGACAAGAATACTTGCTCAAGACATATTATCAAGTTACAGTAACCACAACAGTGGAATCAGTGCAAGGACAGACTGACCAATGGGATAGAAGATAAGTCTCCCATCTGAAACCCATAAATACAGCAACGCTCGACAAGTGGCACTATGCACAGAGCAGGTAGAGACAGGGTCTTTCCAGGCAACACGCCTAGTCACAGTAATGTCCACAGCCAAAAGGAAACCTCCCACATTACACATGGAAGTCAATCCCAATACCACAGGTCTGCTTGTGAAAGGTAAAGTATAGTCCTATGAGACGACACCAAAGAATATCTTACAGCCTTGAGATAGACGAGGATTTCTTTACTAGGTCACAAATAAACAACCACTGAAGAAAAGTCAGATAAATTAGTCACATTAGGAATAATACAGAACTTGTGGATAATGTTGATCCAAATTTGTCTCAAAATAAATTTTTTCACCAGGCATGGTGGCGCATGCCTATAATCCCAGCTGAGGCAGGAGGATCCTTGTGAGTTTGAAAGCAGCCTGGGCTACAAAGTGAGCTCAATGCCAGCCTGAACTTCATAGCGAAACCCTGTCTCAAAAAGACCAAATAAAACATAATTTTTTTTTCAAAATAATTTAAAAGGCTGGGATGTAGCCCAGGGACAGAGCACTGGTGTCCTGTGAGCAAAGCCCTGGTTTCAGAGTTTAAGGAAGGAGATGTAGGTGGCAAATAAGCAAGTGACCAGGACAGCAGTGATGCTGGGAGGAGGGCGTACAGCTCCGGAGTGACACCCTCTTTCTCCACCACAGGGGTGGACACACGTCCCTAGGTTCAAACCCTAGTACCACAAAACTAAACTAGACTAAACCAAAAGAATTCCTGTCTGATTAATCCACCAATTTGAAGGACAGGTTCATTTGTTTGGATTTGTTTTAAAATTTCAGAGGGCCAGGGATATAGCTCAGCAGTGCAGCACCTGCCTGGCAAGCGCAAGTCTTGAGTCTTGCCACGCCTGCTGCAAGGGGTCTCAGCGACACGCCTTGGCGCTGGGCATCTCGTCTGTGTGCACTTCTGTGCGTTAGTGTGCGGGTCACATAAATGTTAAGGCATCACAATACCAATGGTCAGAAAAGGACATATGCCCGGGTGGTGAAGCTACACTGTATGTTCCGTAATGATTAGAAATAACATGTTTTAGTAGGCACGATGCTTCGCACAGGTCACCCGTGGTTCTCTCCACCTTGGTCTCTGCAGGAACGCAGGGCCTGGGGCAGCACCTCCACCCCTAGGAGAAGCGAGGAGGGAGTCGGGGCTGCTCCGCCCTGCGGGGTGCCCTCCTTTAGCCTTGCCCAGGCATGGAAAGGCAATACACAATGTGCACACTTCTGCCAAAAGAATACCCCAACGTCGTCGCAAGACACTTCTCCATGGGAAACTATCAACGGGAAAGAAAAAGCATCTCCTTTCGTTATCTCTGGTGTTCTAGTTGTCAAACTCTACATTTAAAGAGCAAGTTGGATGAGCAAAGAAACAGAGCTAAAGAAAACATGAATGCTTTTACTATTCTGAAATTAGTTCAGAGGAAATTCTTGTATAGTACCCACACACCCACTGTTATACTCTTAGAGTGTGGTGTCTTCTCTAAACATTAAAGCACAGCTGTCCTGGTCTACATTGGTCCCCACATTCTATTTTTTCTTTATTTGGATTTTATCAGTACCTTTTAGAAATACATAATGATCACATTCATCATAGGGAATTGGTCCTTGTATATGATACAACGTGATTCGTTTTTTCCCATTACCCTAACTTGCCATCAACCCCTCCTTGCCTCTTCATTTGTAAGTTTTCTTTTTGCCACACCTATAATCCTAGCACTCAGGAGGCTGAGGCAGGAGGATCATTGCAAGTTTAAGACCAGCCTGGGCTACAAAGTGAGTTCAAGGCCAGCCTGAACTGCACAGTGAAACCCTGTCTCAAAAAGACAAAACTTGGGGCTGGGGATATAGCTTAGTGGAATAAGCGCTTGCCTAGCAAGCGCAGGGTCCTGAGTTCGATCCCTAGTACCGCAAAAAAAAAAAAAAAGAAAAAAAAAGAAATAAACTCAAAAAGACAAAACAATAAATAAATAAATAAAATAAGAACTGGCCTTACTGACTAATCACAGAAAAGTGTTACCCTTAGACAAACAATGCCCATATGAAATCTAAAAGATGAGTTTGACCAACAGTGTCCAATCATTTACAAAATTATAAGAGACATACTGATCTATTTATTTATTTACTTATTGGTCTTTTTGAGACAGGTCTCACTATGCGATTCAGGCTGGCTCATTTGTAGCCCAGGCTGGCCTTGAACTCACATTGATCCTCCTGCCTCAGCCTCCCAAGTGCTGGGACTACAGGCATGCCCCACCACACCCGGCTTGAGACATACTGATCTAACACATGACAAAAGTGATAGTATTGCTGTTTCCGATGTAATGGTGTTCTGTGTGTTTCACTAAAGTGCAGGGAGAAACCCCCAGAGTCCAATTCATTACACAAACCTGGGCACAAAAGAATGTGAAAGCTGAGTGCGGTGTGCTCAGTTGTCATCCCAGCATTCCGGAGGCTGAGGCAGGAAGGTTGCTATGAGCTCGAGAACAGCCTGGGCTACATAGTGAGTTCAAGGCCAGCCTGGACGACATAGCAAGACCCTGTCTCAAATAACCAAAAGAACAAGAACCAAAGAACATGCAAAGAATTAGCTGTTATGGTTCATATCTAGATGTGCCCCAAAGCCTCATGTAGTCACAGGGCGTTTTAGAGGTGGCTGAATCCGGAGTGTGTGATGCTGGGACTAAGGGTATGTGATGTGTTCACCGGTTGATTTGGCACCACCTTAGCCTCAACACAGTATAAAAGAGGCAGAAAGACACTGTTAAGGTTTGCTTGATTTTGCTGTCTCTGCCCACCATGAACAGTTCTCTGCCGCGTTACCCTGCCCCGGAGCCAGCTGACTATTGATTGCCACCTCTGCAAACTGTGAGCCAAATGAAACTTTCCTCCTGTAACTTTGGGCATTAGGTATTTTGTCTCAGCGATGAGAAAAATAACCAAGACAGAGGCTGAAAGGTGAAGTCCAAACCCGTTACCAATCTGTAATTGTTGGTAAACCTAAGTAGACATCGCTCATCTATTTTTTTTTATGAACTATTAATGAATTTATTTTGACTTACAAGCAATTTAAATGGGTAGGCAATATAAAATGATATAAAAACAACTGTGAATGTACATGATCTTAAAACAGTTAACTATGTACTATGTATCTATAAATCTAAGACAATGCTATCATCTTATGAGAGCACTCATTTATTTATGCAAAAAATGGACAAGATGAAAACAAAGCAATGAAAGTTGTTAGAAAACAGAGTGCCCCTTCCAGAAACATATGGAAGCTAATCGCAAACACGATGAATGAGAGCTTCTGGGGGCCAGGGCTGTGCTCTCCTGCTCAGTGGCTGTGCTGTGACTCACAGGGCTCACTCAGGCAGCTCTGCCTTAAGGCCGACATTCACCCTGCTGCATGATAAGAAATAAGCTAGCCTTTGTCCCCATTCCTAGGAGGGTGCTTCTGGATCCACGGAACTTCTCCAGCAACAGGATCACCTTGTTATTCACAGCGAGCTGATAGCTTGTGCTAATGAGTGACTCCTGGCGGACCCTGGCCAGCCTGTGCTAACAGCATGCATGACAGGGGACCGGTCACGCCCAGAGGGCCGACCATGGGACCACACAACTGGGCTTTGGGCCCTTGACAAGACATCTGACCTCCTGGGAGGGGAGGAAAGGTAGTGACTGGGCCCAGTCCGGGGCCAGTGATCCAGCCAGCAGCCTCCAGACAGCCCCGAGCACTCTGGGCACTAGAGGTTGCAGGAGGCCCAGGTTGAGGGTACTCTGTGTGTGCTGTTATATCCCATAACCAGAGCAAGCAAGTCCTGACTCCTCCCTCCCAGCCCTCAGCCAGGTGGCCTCTTCTTCATCTCTGATTTGTACCCTTTTTGCTCTAGGACACTGACGTTTTAAGCACAGTGCTTTCCTGAGTCCTGCGAGTAGTTCTGGAGAATGAGCCTAACGAGAGGCTGGGGCTACAGGGCTTATGGCTGGGGCTAGAGTGAGGGCAGACTCTGGGCAGCTGCCTAACTCCAGGTGTCAGTGTCAGAAGTCACTGCAGCCTTGCGATGGTGGGCTTCACTGTGAGTGACAGCCTAAGTGCTTGCCTAGCAAGCCTGAGGTCATGAGTTTGATGAAGGAAGGAAGGGAGGGAGGGAGGGAGGGAGGAAGGGAGGAAGGAAGGAAGGAAGGGAGGGAGGGAGGGAGGGAGGGAGGGAGGAAAGAAAGAAAGAAATAGAGCCCAAGGCTGCATGGCTCCAATCCCATAGCCTGCAACATGAGGCAAGGTCTTGACCTCAGTGACTGGATAAATCAAAGAGTTTCATTACCAATATGAATTCATGATGCTGATAAGAAAGTGTGTATATGGCCAGGTGTGGTGGCACATGCCTGTCATCCCAGCACTCTGAGAGACTGAGGAAGGAGGACCAAAAGTTCTGATCCAATCTAGGCAAATTAGCAAAACCCTTTCTCAAAACAAAAAATTAAAAAGAAAGATGTAGCTCAGTGCTAAGGCCCTGGGTTCACTCCCTACTACCAAAAACAACTGTGGGTATACCTACTCATTCTGTAGAAAAAAGCCAAATAATAATCGTAGGGTTTATTTTGAGTTTTGTTTGTTTGTTTTGGTTTGGGGGTGTTTTGGAGACAGGGTCTTGCTGTATAGTTCAGACTGCCCTTGAACTCACTGTGTAGCCCAGGCTGGCCTCGAACTTGTAGCAGTCCTCCTGCTGTAGCCTCCCAGTGCTAGGATTACAGGCATGCGCCACCACACCTGGCTTTTTTTTTTGGTTTTTGGAGACAGGGTCTCACTGTGTAGTCCAGGCTCACTACATAGTCCTCAGCTTCCCACGTGCTGGGATTACAGGCATGTGCTACCAGAGCTGGCAATGCTAGCTTTTTAATCCCACTGATAGATTACTAACAAATAACATAATGGCATTGTTAGGTAACAAAAGTTTTCCACATAGCACTGAGAATTATGCCCTACCACATACTTCGCCACAGTGCAGATGAAATAAATTCGTCAAACACTGCTGAGGAACAGATGTTGAAAACAAAAAGAGAAACACCAGTAAGGGTGGTTGCAGACGATCCCAGGAGCGCAGCGCTCCCACTTACCTCCTCAGCAGACATGTGGAATCGTACAGCGCTCGGCAGGACGCTGCCGTATTCCCACCTGAGGGCTCGGATTCGAAGCAGCCGGTCATACCTATGAGACACGCAGCAGAAGAACAGAGGGGATCAGAGGCCGTTCCCATCAAGGCTCACGGTCAACCCAGACAGAGCAGTGGCCTTTATGTGGATCCCGACAGAATAAACGCCCTTTAAGAAGATGTACTTGGGACAGTGGAGGAAACACAAACACGGACTGGACAGACGCCACCAGGGAGATGCCACCCACTTCTCTAGATGTGGGCCAAGCAAAACGCGAGGTAAGAAATACAGTGACGAAGACCTAACAGCAGCCAGGCATAGTGGCTGCGATACCAGCCTGTAATACCAGCTAAGGGAGGAGAGGCAGTCTGGGCAGCTGTGGGTTACTTAGCAAGCTCTGTATTAAAACAAAACAACAAACAAACAAAATACAAAAGGCTAGGGCCGCAGCTCAATAGTCCCTGAGTTTAATTCCAAGTACTATAAAAATTAATTATTTCAGCCGGGTGTGGTGGCACATACCTATACTCCAAGCACTCAGGAGGCTGAGGCAGGAGAACTACTGTGAGTGCAAGGCCAACCTGGGCTAGTGAATGAGTTCAAGGCCAGCCTGAACTACACAGTGAGACCCTGTCTCCAAAAAAAAGAGGAAAAATAAATTATTAAATAATGAAAGGGCTGGGGATGTGGCCCAGGGGTGGAGCACTTGCCTAGCATGCCAAAGCTCACAGTTTAACGCCAAGCAGTAACCCAAGAGGAGAACAAAAAGACTCAGGGAGATCTGATAGCCCCATAGGTTTTGTTATATTATTCTCTCTCCTTTTATGAATATTGTAATTGATTTGTTTTCATGATAAACAGTCTTAAAAAGAGAAAAAATAAAAGAATTTAGAGTTTTTATAAAGAAACCAATCCACCACTTGCAAAGTTTTCCTGGAAAAACCAAACAACACAGAAAACCCTTCCAGGCTCCCTGCCACCTCAAACAGAAGCTGAGTAACTTACAGGTAGGCTACAGTGCAGCGTCGGTTTCTCAGCAGAGAGCAGTGCCGAAACTTGATGGCTGGTATCAAATCACTTCGTCCGCCTGACCTGGCATCGTTCCTTGTAAGAGCATTTAAGGAGCACAAGAGCAAATGATGTACATTTCGGCTTAAGATTTCAAAGCCAAAAACTACTGCCCTGCGTGCTTGTGTTTATCTATGATTAGCACCAGTTAACCTAAGCAAACAGCAACCACCTCTGCACCAGTGCTTGGATTAATATGTTACAAGACAAAAAGTCAAAAGCAAATAATCTGCCTAAAGTCTTACTGTTAGATACATTTTGTTTAACCATCTGGTGCTTGGCATTTTTTTCACAATGATACACCTCTGTTGGTTCTAAGAGACCAAGACTATTGGTTCCTGTTTCCTGTCATGGTCTTTGAGGTAATATTGCTCTTTTAGTAAGTCTTCCAAATCCTTATTAAAATAAAGTAAGTTAAAATGGAGTCAGAATGGACTTCATTCCTCTAACAACATCTGTTGCCAGGCACGGAATGCACACCTATGATCCCAGCATTCAGGTGGCTGAGGGAGGAGGATTGCCGCAGTTCGAGGCTGGCCTTAACTACGGAGCAAGGCCCTGTTTCAAAAACCAAAAAAATAAAAATATCTGTTGATCTCTAACTATGTACATGTACCATACTTCAATGTTCACACAGAAGTGGAGAAAATTTTTGTTTGTTTGTTGAGGCAGGGTCTTACTATGTTGTTCAGGTTGGCTTTAACTCACTGTGTAGCCCAGGCTGGCCTTAAACGCACAGAGATCCTCCTGAGTACAGTGTGTACCACCATGCCCAGCAAAAAAATTTTTTTCCCTATAAAAAAATACATCATTTATTTATTTATTTATTTATTATCTTTTTTGAGACAGGGTCTCGCTATGCAGTTCAGACTGGCCTTGAGCTCACTTTGTAGCCCAGGCTGGCTTCGAACTCACAATGATCCTCCTGTCTCAATCTTCCAAGTGCTGGGATTACAGGCATGAGTTACCATGCCTGGCTAAAAATACACGTCATTAGTAGAAAAGAATTACATTTTATAACCAGATGTACAGAATAAATAAGAATCTACTTTTTATTTTTGTTTGTTTTCCTTTTGAGAGAGGGTCTCAATATGTACTTTAGGCCGGCCTTGAGCTTACTTTATAGCCCAGACTGGTCTCAAACTCACAAAGATCCTCCTGCCTCAGCCTACCAAGTGCTGGGATTACAGTCCTGTGCCACCATGCCCGGTTCAAAAATCTACTTTGAAATTTGAAAGAGGACTAGATAAATAAGAAGATTCATTTGTGTAGTTTCTGCTCTATGCCAGGCATTCGGCTAGGCCCTGGAAATACAGTACTGTATGGGTAAAAAATTAGTTTGGTGTATGGCGCATGGCTGCAATCCAGCACTGTGGGAGGTTGAGGCAGGCGGATCACAAGCTTGAAGCCAGTCTAGACAACTCAGCAGGACCCTGTCTCAAAATAAAATTAAAAATAAAAAGGACATGGGATGCAGCTCGGTGACAGAATACTACCTAGTACTATATTTGCTGAGCCCTAGTGATGTACCGGGTTCAATCCCCAGTACCGGGTAGATGGGGGCGGTAAAGAAAATAAAGGTAAAACAGATCCAACTGTATCACACAGGGAAGAGCAGGTGAGCTGTTTTATTCTTGTGGTGCTAGAGATGAAACTTAGGAGCCATGGATCAAAACCGGGGCCTCGCTCATGCTCACAAGCACTCCACCACGAAGCCACACCCTCACCCCCTAAAATCTGCTCCACACACTTCTGCCACCCAAGGAAGGTCAGATTTACTCTCCATGTTGCTCACAACGTACCCTGCCAGTTATGAGGATGGTGCAGAAATAGCCAGGCAGGTGGTGCACGCACACACCTATAATCTCAGCGCTAGGGAAGCCAAGGTAGGAGGATCGCTGTGAGTTTAAGACCAGCCTGGGCTACATAACAAGACCCTGCCTCAAAAAACACAAAACAAAACAAACAAAAAAGGAAAGAGTACAAATAAAATACATCCGCAGTAGCATCAGTCCTGTACGAAGAACATAAGAACTTCTTTTAAAAATTCCCATTTAGCCAGGGGCGGCGGCACAAGCCTGTAACCCCAGCACTCCTACAGGAGACTACCAGGGCTGCGTCACTTACCACAGAACACGTGCTGGCCCTACTTGCTCAGCATGTGTTTGTTGCATCAACAAAGAACTCAGAGACCTGGACCAGGACCCTGTTTGCCTTTTACACATGCGCTGCAAGTCTGCTGAGGTTTTGATTCTCATTCCATGTGCACAGCTCTCTGTGTAATTCTCTCTCACATGCACTGCCTGGAAAATGCACCTGTCATCTTGGGCAAGCCAAAAATCTTCCCAGCATGCTCTTGACTCGCATAGCCGAGTGGCTCCAAAACACTCGCTCTAGGTTTCTGCACAGACGACCTCATGACCTCTCTAGGCCGAGAGCCTGACCTCTGACCCAGCCCTTGGCACCTTCTGGGACTTACTCTCCTGAGTCACCGGGACCTGGGAAGACTGTCAGATTCCCCGCTGCACCCATTTCCATGCTCGCTCTGAATAAGGAGGTGGCGCGCACTCCAGCCTTTTCTTTCTTTCTTTTTTTTTTTTCAGCCTTTTCTGACAGGAGTTCTAGTGAGACACACTGGATCTTCAGAAATCACACACCATGCGGGGGCATGGTGGTGCACACCTATAATCCCAGCACTCTTGGGAGGCTGAGGCAGGAGGATTGCTGTGAGTTTGAGGCTAGCCTGGGCTAGAAAGTGAGTTTAAAACCAGCCTGAATTGCATAGTGAGACCTGGTCTCAAAAAAGAAATCACACAGCTGCTGCTAAGTTTACAAATTGCCCATTTCCCTCAGACAAATGCAAGAAGGCATCAATTAAAGAAAATGAACTGGAAATGGATGTTTTACTATGTTAGGGTCTGAACTGCCTCATGGTTCATGTTTAGATCTACTTAATTCTCAACACGTATTGGTCAAATCATGGGGCAAGCAGTTTCCTCATCCAACATAAAGCAGTGATCGGGACAGAGTCCTCCGAGCCCTAGCCCTGTGCTGATTTGTACAGCTAGAATACGATCAGGCTCAGAGAATTAAAAAGACAGTAAATTCTAAAGACTAAGGCAAGGTTGTCTGATTTCAACACTGTATTTCTGAAATTGTTTTAAAATATCTATTTCACCAAAACTTACACATCAGACTGGTTTTGTTCATACAAAGCCTTCATTTCCTCCAGAACTTGTCTGATTCCATCCTCCTAAAACACATAAATTGATATTAATACACATTCCTTCATTTCCCTCCCAATTCTGTGGCAATATTCTATTGCTCTATATTTATCTTTGATTTATATACTTTACCAAAAAGCAACAGCCCTTCCACACTGGTAGGATGGCTGTAATGTGTGTCAGAAGGGAACAACACTGGCAGGGCCCTGTGGACAACAATCTAACAGTCCTTCACAAAGTTAACATGGAACTACCGCACGATCCAGCAACCTCACTCTTAGACAGCCAGGCGTGATGGTGCATGCCTGTAATCTCAGCACTCGGGAGGCTGAGACAAAAGGACTGCTGTGAGTCTGAGGTCTGCCTGGGCTATATACAAAGTTCAAGGCCAGCCTGAACTGCATCGTGAAACCCTGTCTCAAAAAGGCAAAAACAAAAAACAAAAAAACTGGTACATAAATGTGCTTAGCGGCATTATTCAAAAGAGTCAAAAAGTGGAAACAAGCCAGGCAGGGTGGTATACATCTCTAATCTCAGCTACCTGGGAAGCTGAGGCAGGAGGGTTGCAAATTCAAGGTCAGCCTGGGCTACAAAGTAAAAATGTCACACACACACACATACAAACACACAGTAGAAACAATCCAAATGTGTGTCCACTGATGGGTAGATGAATGTGGTATATCCACTCTGAGGACTATCATTTGGCCATAAAAAGGAATCATTATCAGTACTGATAAATGCTGCAACATGGGTGAATCTTGAAAATTGTATGCTAAATGAAAGACTCCAGACACAAAAGGACAACTGTAGTGTATGATTCTGCTCAGCTGAAATAGTTTAGAGCAGTGGTGGCAAACCTACGGCATGTGTGCGGCAGCAGGCTGTGTCACTGAAAGCTGTGAAAGGTTCACCATCACTGGTTTGGAGGTTACCAGGAAAAGGGAAGTAGGCAGGTATTGCTCAAGGATGACATGGTTTTTTTTGTTTGATTTCATTTGGTTTTTTGAGACAGGATCTCATATGTAGTTCAAGCTGGCCTTGAACCCGTGGCAATCCTCCTGCCTCAGCCTCCAAACTGCTGGGATTTACAGACATGCACCACCATTCCCAGCTCAGTGATGAAAAAGTAATGAAAAAAGTTCTGGAAATAGTTATGATGGCTAGACAACTATGTGAATGTAATTAATTGAAAATGATTTAGAGTGGTAAACTTTCTATTACATATATTTTATACAGAAAAAAGTAAAAATAAAGAAGGAATTCACTACTGAAAGCATACACAACTTCAAAGCACACATAATCTCAAATCCACTGTGTGAGCAGAAGAGGCCAAAAAGGGAGTGCAGGCTGGTGCCACCACCATGGAAATCAGTATGGAGATTCCTCAAAAAACTAAAACTACAGGTTCCAGCTATTCCTCTGGGTATCTTCCCAAAAGAATTAAAAACATCATACCACAGTGACATACCTACAATCAAATTTCTAGTGACACAGTTTGTCAGAGCTAAATCTTGAAACAGCCCAAATGCCCATCAACTGATGCATGGATAAAGAAATGTGGGTTTTTAATACAGTGGAGCATTGCTCTGCCATGAAGGATGAGCTTGAGGCATTTCTAGCTAAATGGACTCATCTTGAGACCATACTCTTAAGTGAAATACACTGGAAAAAAGTATATATAAACATGGCATTGTTTCTCTAGTGTGAGAAACTAAGTGTAAATAAGGACCCAAGTGTATAACAGATATTATGAAATAGGAAGAACATGTTCAAATGATAAAGGGAACAAGGGAGATGAGAGGGAAGGGAAGGAAGGGACAAGAAAAAAAAGACAACAGAAGAAAAAAATGGAAACAAAGCTTTTGTAAGTAAGGGGAAGAGGCACTGCAGGGAGGGGAGGAGAGTGGGGAACAAAAGAGGTATGTCATGCACAGGCACAAATTCCCTTTGTTGAATGCGATCCTATGTGTATCCAACATGTACCAATAAAGTTTTTTTAAAATGAAAAAAAGAGAGGCCAGGATACAGCTTGGCAGCGCAAGCACCTGCCTGGGAAATACAAGGTCCTGAGTTTGATTCCCAGCACCAAAATAAATAATAAATAAAAATAAAATAAATTTAAAAAATGAAAACAGTATACTATATGATTCCATCTAGCTCTTATAGAAAAAGTCTGTCAACTCCTAGCACTTCAACCCAGCAATATGTTAAAACACCAGATATTATCTGCAGTCAGAAACAGTAAATTGTGGTCGCCGCAGAGCATAAGTGGTAGCTACAATGGGGTGGTGACACTTTTGGGGCTACAGAAATATTGATCAGGATGCTAGTTACAAAGATGTATTGCTGAGTGTGGTGGAACACACCTGCAGTTCCAGCACTTGGGAAGCTAAGGCGGGAGGATTGCCACAAGTCTGACTACCATAGGGAATTCAAGGCTCGCTTGGACTTCATAGTGAGACCCTGTCTCAAAAAAAACCCAACTTATATACATTTATTAAAATTCAAAAATCTCTTCAACTATACATTTTGTCACACACAAATTATACCTCACTAAAACTGATGACAAAGAAATTGGTTATAACAAAAGCTGGCAAATAATTTACTGTTTACTGAAAAACTGGTCTTTAAAGGTTAATTTTTAAAGTTTTTTGTTCCAGCACTTGAGACACTGAGGCAAGAGGACTGGCAGAAGTTTGAGGGCAGCCTAGGCTGCAGTGTGTTCAAGGCCAGCCTGAACTGCACCGCAAGGCCCTGTCTAAAAAAAAAGTTTTTTGTTCCTTATGGTATTGGCGATTGAACCTGGAGTTTTGCTACTACTGAACTATACAATCCCAGGCCTTCTTTTTCAGTGGTGGGTTTTTTGTTTGTTTTGAGACAGTCTTTTGTTTGTTTGTGTCACTCTGCATGCAGTTCAGGCTGGCTTTCAATTCACTATATAGCCCAAGCTGCTTTCGAACTCTGGGATACCCTCCTGCCTCAGCCTCCTGAGTACCAGGATTACAGGTGTGTGCCACCATGCCTGGTTTAAGTGGTGGGTTTTCATCTGTGGTGGGTTCTTGATAAATTGCCCAGGCTGACCTCTAACTCCTCATCCTTCTGCCTCAGCCTTTCAAGAGGCTAGGATACAGGCATACACTGCCATGCCTGGCTTTAAAAAAACTATCTTTGGCTTGTACTGCAAGAATAAAAAGCCCAAGCCAGGTGTTTCGGTGCACGCCTGTAACCCCAGCACTTAGGAGGCTGAGGCAGGAGGATTGCAGTGAGTTCAATACCAGCCTTGGTTACATAGTGAGTTCAAGGATGGCCTGAATTATGTAAGAAACGCGGGCTCTAAATAAAATAAAATTTAAAAAAAGAAGAAGAAGGCAGAGGCGGTCAAGGGAATTTTTTATACTATCCACTTTGAACCAAGTTTTTAAAACATTGTTATAAAAGTAAAACATCAAATTCATGTTATACAGTAGCTGTCAACAATCTAGAGAAGCAATACTATCCACTTTGCCCTTCGTTTTGCAGTACTGGGATTATAGGTTATTGTAAAGAGCATCAGTCCAAAAAGTCACCCTTAGGCGGGTGTGGTAGCTAGCATTCGCCTCTCAACCTAGCCAGCTCAAGTTCCCTGCCCCGCCCGAGAGCACGCCCCCAGACAGACCACGCCCCCTCCGCCCCACGCTCTCCGCGCCGGTCACGCCCCCCACGTGACCCTCCCGAGCCAAGCAACACCTCTCACATTGAAAGCGGGCAGCTGCCCTTCGGGGGCGCGGTGCAGCTCGCGGACCAGCTCCATAGCTTTTTCACAAAACATGGCGGACACGCCCCGCACCCGCGGCCTCGTCCACAGCCAGTTCTCACGCGTAACAGTCCTGGATGCTCGGCTAGCAGGGTTCGCGTTCAGTACCCTACAGATCCAGCACTTAAGTCTCCGCCTTTGCTCCGTGCTTTGGCGCCAAACGCACCCAGCCAATGGGAGTTCAGTGCCGGAACTCCCAGCCTACGGCGGCCGCAAAAGAACATTTCCCCTGCAACGAAACGGTATTATAGGAGGGGCGTTGTTAAGTGGGGCGTCCAAGTGGAGCGTCGCGGCTGAAAGATTTGAGAGTGGGCGCCCGGCGGCCTGTGAACCTAGACCGAACCCAGAGGCGCTGAGCGCCCAGGCGGCTGTGCGGGTGACTTGCGCACCCTGCAACTTTCTTTTTGCATCGATCCATTCATTTCCTGAGGTCAGGAGGGAGACGAGGTTAAACTAAGGTTATGAGTCACTTGTTCAGGGAGAGGTTTTGTTGCTTTAACCCTCTTTTATTGGGTGCCTCCGGTGTGGCTGGGACTCCGACCTAGGAGACAGGAATTTGCTGTGTAGTCTAGGGCAGGCTTGAACTCATTGTATAACCCAACTCAACCTGCCTCACCCTCTGGAGGACTGAGATTACAAGTTTGTGCCGGCACACCAGGCCGAAGGTGGGTATGTATTGAGCTGTGATAAGAAAATTGCAGATAGGTAACTTGCCTGAGGTCACACCGCTTATAAACGGATTAGACCTCTGTACCCAAGATTTCCACTTTCAGCCCTACAATGCCGTTCAGATTTTATAACAGTCATTTAAAAATGTTCGTCGCCGGGCGAGGTGGCCAACGCCTGTGAACAGCGCGGGAGGCAGGAGGATCGCCCTGAGTTTGAGGCCAGCCTAGGCTACATTACATAGCGAGACCCTGTCTCAAAAACAACAACAACCTCCACTTTTTTTCTTGATGTGGGTGGTCTGCAGTTAAGAGACTTGGGGGGGGGGACCGCTGATAGCAAGATGTCTTAGGGAAATGCCAAAATTGGGCACCCTGCCCTCAACTTTCCCTTCCTTCCTACCTTC
This sequence comes from Dinomys branickii, assembly GCA_004027595.1. Classification (NCBI taxonomy): domain Eukaryota; kingdom Metazoa; phylum Chordata; class Mammalia; order Rodentia; family Dinomyidae; genus Dinomys; species Dinomys branickii. The sequence goes on from PVLD010000008.1 coordinate 139,489, forward strand.
CTTCCTTCCTTCCTTCCTTCCTTCCTTCCTTCCTTCTTTCCCTCCCTCCGTCCCTCCCTCCCTCCCTCCCTCCTTCCTTTCCTCCCTCCCAGTTCAGGCTGGCCTTGAGCTCACTTTGTAGCTCAGGCTGGTCTTGAACTCACAACAATCCTCCAGCCTCAGCCTCCCAAGTGCTAGCATTACAGGCGTGCGCCACCGTGCCCAGCCCTGCCCTCAACTTTAAAGCCACAGCTGTGGGCAACCCATTCAGGACCCTGCCTGTCTCTCGGGATATTCCTATTCCTTTTTTTCCTTTTCTTTTCCCTATTTCTATTCCCCATTCCTTTTCTCCAATAAATTTTTGTACTCTTAACCTCCGTTAAAAAAAGAAAAAATAGGGCTGGGGATATAGCTCAGTGGAATAAGCGCTTGCCTAGCAAGCGCAGGGTCCTGAGTTTGATCCCCAGTACCGCAAAAAAAAAAAAAAAAAGAAAGAAAGCTACAGGTGTTATGCCAGGTGGACAGCTCAAAGATACCAGCCCATCTGACCACAAAGGAAAACAGGTTGTGTTCTTTTGTCCTCCTGACTTCACCTCTGTGTGCCCCAGGGAGATCATTGTTTTCAGTAATTGGGCAGAAGAATTTAAGAAATTTAACTGTCAAGTGATTGGTACTTATGCGGATTTTTACTTCTGTCGCTGGCATAGCCAGGCGTGGTGGCACATGCGTGTCATCCCAGTATTCCGGAGGCTGAGGCAGGAGGATCGTTGGGAGTTTCAGACCAGCCTGGGCTACAAAGTGAGCTCAAGGCCAGCCTGAACTGCATAGCGAGACCCTGTTCCAAAAAGACAAAAAGAAAAAAAAAAAAAAGATCTGTCATTGGCATAGATCAGCACATCCAAGAATGGAGGTTTGGGGCCTGTGAACATTCCCTGGGTGTCAGATTCCAACCACGCCATTGCTCAGGATTCTGCAGTCCTGAAGGCCGATGAAGGCATCTCATTCAGGGCATCTGAAGGTATCTCGTTATCGTGGGTGGTCAGGAGTCCTTCAGCAGAACACAGCCAGTGACCGTCCCTTTGCTGCTCTGTGGCTGAGACTATTGAGACGTGTTCAGGCCTCCAGCTACTTGACAGACGTGGAGAAGTGTGACCTTTTTGTACCTTTTTTTTTATGCCTTAAACACAAGATGTGATGTGGGCCAAAACATGTCTTTCCTGTAGGAGTTGTGGAAACCATCTCTTCTCACTGGTGGTCATGGTCTGAGCTGTAAGGTGGGGTAGACCATGGGATGATGCTTGATGGGCCAGGAGCAGGGCATCAACCTTTCACCGATCGTTTGTAGTATGTGTTAAAGCTTAAGAATAAGTAAGTAAATAAATAAACATCCATGAGGCCTTGGGGTCGGTGGTTGAGCACTTCATAGCGTGGAGCTCCCTGGATTGGATCCCCAGAATAGGAAAAAAAATAGGAAATAAGAGGGGCGAATGTCCTACATTACCACAACTTCAATAAATGTTTTATTGACAAGATGATTTTGGAAAGTTTCCTAACCATATAGAATCAAAGATAGGAATCACTGATACAGAAACAATTCAGTTTATTTGGCTATTGTCTGAAAAGCAGTAATGTTCTCTTTTGGTGCTGGAGACCAAACACCTAATCAAGTAATATTAATTTCCAAAACTAATACTGGATTAATTGCTGCTAACCCTAGAAATGATGTTGCTGTGTGACAAATGCAGATCTCTATGAGTTTCCAGTCATCTTCAAACTGGCACAAATGTTAATCTTACAAAACTAACTTTGGAGCCTGACCTGATGGTGCAGCAAACCCAGCACTCAGGAGGCTGAGCTCCAGGATAGCTGCGAGTTTGAGGCCACCCTGGACCAAATAGTGACTGTCTCAAAAACCAAAAAAACAAAACAAAACCAAGGACAAGTTAGAAGGAGGGCAGCAGAATTGGAAAAAAAGCACCAGCAGGAGAGATCATGTAGAGGTGCAAATTCCCTGTAACAGATGTTGTTATATCTAAAATATTAAAAAAACTTTGGAATAAGTATATCTCTTGTTCATAGATCATTTGTAAAATTAAGGCTAGTGTACTAAAGAAAAACAAAAGTATAAAACTAAATGTGTAAAAATGCCCTATTTTGGAATTGTAACAGAGGATCAATAACTAGGATCTCATCTTACTAAAAAGCTTTTGAGCCAGGCATGGTGCATGCCTATCATCCCAGCACTTAGGAGGCTGAGGCAGGAGGATTGCTGTGAGTTTGAAGCCAGCCTGGCCTATATAGTGAGCACAAGGCCAGTCGGAACTACAAAGCTGTCTCAAAAAAAGTTAAATAAAAATAGAGCTTTTTCACAGTAAGAAAATATCACTAGAGTGAAGGGACAACCCACGAAATGGGAAGAACTTTTTGCCAGCTGTTCTTCAGACAAAACACTAATATCTAGAACATACAAAGAGCTAAAAAAAAAAAAAAAAACAGACCCCCAAATTTAAAGATAAATCCAAAGATTGGGTTTGGGCACCAAAGATTAGATTGGGCACCTAACCCAAAATAGACACTTACTAGATCAAGTAGAAACAGCAAATAAGTATATGAAAAAATGTTCAATATCATTGGTCATTCAAGAGATGCCAATTCAAACAATGCCGAGATTCCATCTCACTCCAGAATGAATGGCTATTATCAAGAAATCAACCAATAATAAATGCTGGCGGGACTTCTCCACTGTTGGAGTGTAGACAGGTGCAACCTCTGTGGGAATCAGCGTGGTGTGCTCAAAAACCTAAAACTAGAGGTTCCATTCTACCCAGCTCTTCTCCTTCTTGGTATCTTACCAAAAGAATTAAAAGCATAACACAGTGATACATGCACACGCATATTTATAGCAGCACAGTTTGTGACAGCTAAATCTTGGAAACAGCCCCCATGCCCATCAGCTGATGAATGGATAAAGAAGATGTAGGGTTTTTATACAATGGAGTGCTACTCTGTCATAAAGAAGGGTAAGCTTGAGACATTTCTATCTAAATGGATTCAACTTGAGACCATATTCTTTAGTGAAAGACACTGGACACACGTGCAAATGTCACATCGTTTCTCTGGTGTGAGAAACCAAATCTATAATAAAGGACCAAAATAAATAATAGATGTTGTGAAATAGGAAGAAAATGTTCAAATGGGAGACAGGGAGGAGAAAAGGGGAAAGAAAAAAATGAGAAAAGAAGGGAGAGTGGAAACAAAGCTTTAGTAAATGAGGGGAAGAGGGGTTGAAGGACGGGTAGGGGAATGGGAAAAAAGTCAAACCATGAACAGGTACAAACTCCCTGTGATGAATGTGATCATTATGGATACCTAAAATGTGTCAAAAAACTGAATTTAAAAATGCCATATATTAGTTCCTTTTATCTCTTTAGATGGGTTGAATTAATACCTAATTTGGGTTTTACAAGTCTAAGTTCATCTTTGAAATGAATTTCTTTGCATCTGTCAGTTGAAATCTCTTTACCCGCCCTCCCCCCTTGGGTGGTTTGTTGGTTTGTATTTTTTTTTTTTTTTTTTTTGCGGTACTGGGGATTGAACTCAGGACCCTGCGTTTGCTAGGCAAGCGCTTATTCCACTGAGCTATATCCCCAGCCCCTTGTTGGTTTGTATTTGTACTGGGAATGGAACTCATGCTTACTAGGCAGATGCTGTGCCTCTATACCCAGGCCTCCATTCTTCAAGACAGAGGCCACTGTGTAGTTCAGTCTGGCCTCAACTCACATCAATCCTCCTGCCTCAGCTTCTCAAGTGCTTCTCAAGATTGCAAGAGATTGCCACCATGCCTTGCTCTAATTGCTTTGTAAGCATCTAAAATTTTTTTTCCATGTGACTAGATTTTATTTTTTACATAAAATCCCAAGAAACTTTCATATGGGTATTAATGAGCACTGAATTTTCCAGGAAAGTCATTACCACTTTCTTCATATTATAACATGAAACTCATTTCTGAGATTGACCTTAAAAAGTAGGAATTTCATTTCTAAATACTATTACAGGGCTGGGAATGTAGCTCAGTGGCACAGTGCCTGCGGGGCAAGTGTGAGGTCCTGAGTTTGATTCCAAAAAAAACAAAAAGTAAATACCATTATAAAACATTAAAGGAGAGAAGCCAGTCTAAGCCTATCTTTGCAAGTGGCCGTGGAACATGAAGTCTACAGGGAGACTTGGGAGATATCTGATCATTTCATGGGATGTCATGATGTGGTCACCTTTCTAACTTAAGGCATCAGCACTTCTTGAGAAAATTAGGAGAAGGGGGCGTAAAAAGAGTTAAAATGTGTCACATACATATACATACTCCCCACAACAAATACAGTCATTATGTACTGCAAACATATACTAGAAGAATAAAAATTTTGAAAGAAAAATTTGGGGCAAGCCAAGGAACTAAGGTTTCTTTTACCTTCAACTCACTGAATCATATCTTGGGACTTACTACTACATAAATTCTCTTTAACGAAAGCCAGTTGTGCTTTGCTTGTTTTTAAGGATCTAAAATGTAACAAAGGTTTTCAAAGAGTAAATTGTTTAAGCATATTATTTATCATACATTAGACCCAAAAGTTAAATAGCTATGAATTTTTTCAAATTATTTGAAAGTATGTTTTTAAGGATAAAATCCTGAAGCTTAGCCTGGTGGTGCACACCTGTAATCCTAGCACTTGGGAAGCTGAGGCAGGAGGATCGCTGCGAGTTCGAGGCGAGCTATAAATTAGAACGGAACTGTGACTGCCTGTTAGTTTGTATAAACCCTAGTGGTACTTCGGGGTGACCTGGTGGGGTACATCTCAGGGTATCCGAGCTGGTGACATCTCGAGGTGTCAGGGCTGGGGACACCTCCTGAGATGGGAGCCTGTGCTGGGGCTTCCGTTTTGCGCTGTGGCTCTTGTCGCCGGGTGACCCCCTTCTGGCCAGCAACCTCCCAGTGTGCTCCTGTTCGGACCACTGTGGTCTACTGGGATTCATGTGGCGAGAACTGACTGAGGCCGCTGAGCGGCGACAGCAGGAGCTCAGCCTTGCTTGGCGACAGCGCATGGTTCCAGCTTCATCCGCCCTCCTCCGGCATGGCCGCGAGCCGCGGAACCCGAAGAAGGTGGATAAGGGGCGGGGCCTGCCCGCGCCCGGCACTGATTGGCTGGCGCAGCGGGGGCCGGCGCAGGCGCCAGTGGGCTTGCGGCTGGGATGTGAACGGTGCTCCGGCTCCCAGCTGCCAGCGGCGAGCGACGGGCGGTGAGTGGCGAGCGGCTGGCTGCGAGGTGCGACTGCGGGCGGGCGAGGCCAGTGGGCGCCGAGGACGCCAGGCTGTCGGCCGCGGGATGAGGAAGCGGGCTGAGCCTGGCACCTTGGAGCATGAGCGCTGCACCGCCGCGGGCTCGTCCTCCTCCGGCTCGCCCGCCTCGGCGCTGGACTCTGACTGCCGCCTGAAGCGGAACCTGCGCCTGGCGGGCCCGGGATCGGCGGAGCAGCGCGGCGCGTCCGACGCGGGCATGAAGCGGGCGCTGGGCAGGTGAGCGACCCCCTGACCCGGGCCCCGGTCCCGGCCCCGCCCCTCCGTCGGGTGGCTCGGCCGCGGGGGCCCTGCCAGACCCCGGCCCGACCCTGTCCCCTCTGCAGCCGGCGCGGACCTCGGCTCTCCGCGCCTCCGTCCTCTGCTCGCACCCTGGCGCCCCGTCTCGGGTCATCGGGAGCTGTCGGAGATCCCTACCCGCGGAACCGCGACCCTGGGGAGCGGGTGACCTGCTGGTCCCCGCCGGAGGAGGGCGAAGGGGAGGATGGAGGGGAGAAGGATGCTTCGCGGGCCGGCTGGCGGCGCACGAGCCCTGGCGCTTAGCAGCCTGCGCGCGGGCGCAGGTCTCCTTGGGAATCTGGAGTCTTGAAGTCGATTAGGTTTTGCGTCCTCGCTTGGAGAAAGAAAAAAAAACCCGTGGTTATGTAAAGCTGATTTCAAAATCGAGAGAGAAGCGTGCTTCACAGAGACAAATTTCTTCCCATCTGGGTGTTTGTAGAGCATAGCATTTATGGTGATTATGAAGCGTCGGTATTTCCTGATGTTTGACAAAATTAGAAGGTAACGTTCTCAGTTGTCATGGCAGAGACCTTTCTTTGGAAGTTTAAATGCCTTCTGTTGACACAGAGCATTTCTGTGTGATATACTTACTTTCGCTGTGTAGCAAATCTTAAATCATCCCCAAATCGCCTCTAAAGAAAATCAGAACTTCAGCATCAGCTTAAACACTGTGAAATCAGAAGTATGGAGGCCTGTAAGTCTGTGATTTTCCTGTGCTAGGAGTGAAGAGAGGAGTGTTGGTTTTGTGTGTGAATAAAATGAATAACTGATCAGCTTTTGTGAAACTGATTGTTCTCTTGGGAAAGGCCTGTCTGAATCGAGAACACGTGATTGGCTCTGATATATTTTATTAACATGCTTAGGGTGAGATGGATACCTTGGAAAAGTCAAATTGCCGTGCACAGTAATATTTGGGGAAACACTGCTACCCTGGCACCAATCTAAAGAATGTGCTGTAGTACAAGGACCCGATTGGTTTTTGGTCTTGTGTCAGAAACATTCCGGTGGTGTCCTTTGGATAAACACAAGGCTTTTAGGAGAATGAAACGGAAGAGGAAGGGAAGGCCAAGTTAGTGTCAATCTAGGCTCCCAAAGGGTTTCTTCCTGTTGCCTCTCCCTACCTATCTGGTGCTTTGCAGGCTCAGAGAGGCCTTGCAGCATGCAGCACGGCCCCGCTTGCCTGTCCTCCTGCCTGACTTTAGGATTGCTATAATTGCATGCAGAGTTGCTGGGCCTGTGCCTCTTTTCCTACAAGAACACACCAGCAGGCTGTTCTCCACTCCTGTATCGCCAGCACCTGGCACATAGGTGGCAGAAGATACTTATTGGATGAGCGAACAGCTGTAGAATAATTTCCTAGAATTGGTATTACTGGGCCAAGGGATGTGTGTTTATAATTTGGAAAGGTCAAACTAAGTAACCCTCCGGAAGCCTGGCATGGCGACACATGCCTGTAATCCTAGCACCCAGGAAGCTGAGTGAGGCAGGATCGCAGGGAGTTCAAGGGCAGCCTGGGCTATGTAGCAAGACCCTGTCTCAAAAAGCAAAAACAGAACAACCTATTGAAATACTGATTTGTGCTTCTACTATCAGTAAGAATGCTTCCCTTCCTCCGGTGTCGTCTGTTGCTGCGTTTTGACCTTTGTATGATGGGAGAAAATGGTATCACAGATTTGTAACTTTAATTTACATTACTTGTTCGGTAGCATTTTTGTGTGTGTTTGTATAAGCCTGTTATTACTTTTGCAAGTACTGTTTTGTGGCTTCTTTTGTTTGGATTCTGACCCAACAATTTCTTGCACCTCTTTATCCTGGGCATTTTCATGTATTTCAGTGTAGAGAAGAACAATATGATGGTCCTCCATGCATCCACTTAGTTTCAGCAGTTTTCACTGTGTAGCAAATCTTAAATCATCCCTCTTCTTAACTTGGATAAGAATTGTATAGGTTTTCTTGCTGTTGTTGTTTTTTTTTTTTTTTGAGACAGGGTCTCACTATGCAGTTCAGGCTGGCCTTGAGCTTATTTTGTAGCCCAGGCTGGTCTCAAACTTGCAACGATCCTCTTGCCTCAGCCTCCCCTAGTGCGGGGATTAAAGGTGTGTGCGCCTGGCTAGATTTTCAAATAAAGTAACTTAAGACATTTCTGAGATAGTTTGGGAAATGTACTTGTAAACTAGATATTAGAATGAATTGTTGATTTTGATATAACATCTGGGTTATATATTTCAGAAATGCCACTTTTTCATATACTCTGAAATATTTATTCACAAAATAAATTATTTTAAAATATTAGTTTCTTGTCAGTGGAGAGTGGAGGGGGTTGAAGGGATGGTAGGGGAATGGGAAAGAAAACCAGATTATATCATGTACAGGTGTTCTATGATGAATGTGATCATTATGTATACCTAAAATGTGCCAGTAGGCCAGGGATATGGCTCAACAGCACAGCACTTAACCTGGCAAGTGCAAGGTCCTGAGTTTGATTCCCGGTACTAAAAGAAAAAAGTTACCAATAAAACCTGATTGAAAAAGTAAATAAATAAATTAGGGTCTCTTCATAGGATGGAACAATAGGGAATATTTTCTATGCCCTATTAAATAGTAGATATGTACATTCATATGCTAATATTGAAAGATCCCTGAAATAGGTCATAAAACAATGTAAATTGCATGTTTCCTTTTGTAAAAGTGACAATAGAAACATGTTTATGCAGATTTATGCTTTTTTAAGTCGGGAAGTATAAGGAGCAGGTACTCAGTTGGGGAAAGCAGGAAAGGAAAGAGAATTGCAACCTTACCTTCCCATTTTAACTGTCCGCACTATTTACATTTTTAATCATAGGTGTGTTACTCTTTAAAAATGTGGATGGGGAGGGAGATTGGTCTGTCCTCTTTTGGTTGCTTTATTTGTAAAGATTAATCTCCTGTCCTACAAACAAAAAAGTTCCCTTGCCTGAGTGTCTTTATAAAGTGATCACAAATACGGTGACTGCCATCGCCAGGTGCCACCCAGCAGAAGGCAGGTGTCAGTGCCCCAGCGTAGGACCGTCGACTTCTTGCTCAGATGACAGCATAAAACACAGACAGAATGTATATTTTAGTTATAAGGGCCACCAGGATGGTCAAAGCCCAACGACAGCCTAGGACCATGAGGCACAGTGTCCTTGGTCTTTATTAGGTGCACAGCTCGATTGGCTGCAGGAATCGGTGGGGATGACCTGCTGACATGCAAGGTTCAGGAATTGAGGGACAGCTGGGCGTGGTGGTGTACCCCTGTAATCCCAGTACTTGGGAGGCTGAGGCAGAAGGATTGTTGTGAGTTTGAGACCAGCCTGGGCTACAAAGTGAGCTCAAAGCCAGCCTGAACTGCATAGCGCGACCCTGTCTCAAAAAGACAGAAAATAAAAAAGAATTGAGGAACAATGCATTTTTGGAAAAGCACACAGGAACAGATCAGGGTTAGTTAGTAACCTGATTGTCTGCTAACTGCAGCTGCTGAGCTAGATGGAATGAGTGAAGTCCTCAATTGCAGATTTATCTTGCCTTGAGGCACCAGAACTTCACAGAATATTAGCTAGTCTCAGCTCCGGCCGATTAATCTGTCTTTAAGCCGGCAGGGGGTCTCTCCACAAGTCATGTAGGCTTAGGACAGACTCAATTTATTTTTGTGCCCATTTATTAATATTAATTACTGGCTGCTTTGTGCTGCATGAGGCTGGTCCTCAGCAGGCTCCGGTAAACACGTTGCTGTGACCTCAGCCACCTTACTCACTGTAGATGGCACTGTGCAGCCTCGGGCCCTTTTCAAAGTCAGAGTGACTGTCAGAGGTCAGCATCTGAACCGGCTCAGGACACTAAGGCAGCCAGGACAACTGAGAGTGCGTACGGTGGACACCAGAGCGGCTCAGAGCGTGGAGGCGTGATGCGTGTTGTGTGAGGCACAGGGAGGGCTTCGGGGGGTTAGCAGCGCTCTGTCTTCTACTATAATACATTTCTTAAAAATTTGAATACTCACAGTTTCTCAATCACACCTTATATCTCCAAGGAAACATTTATTAGGTTTGGGAAAGCATGGTGTTGCTGAAGGCCAGGGAGCAGTGGGGAGCTGGGCCCGTCCTGGCGCTGCTTGGCAGGGCTCTGGCCCCTGGTGGCCAGATCCTTCATTTCTCCAGAAAAGAATATGTGTTTTTGTGGAGGTTTTTTTTTTTTCTTTTATTTTTTTTGAGACAGGGTCTCACTGTGTAGTTCTGGCTGGCCTTGAACTCACCATATAGCCCAGGCTGGTCTTGAGCTCACAGCTGATCCTCTTGCCTCAGCCTCCTGATTGCTGGGATTACAGGTCTGTGCCACTGTGCCCACCCATTTTGTTAAGTACTGAAAGAAAAAACTTTCCATCTAGATTACCAGTAGATGCATTTCAAAAGTGAAGTTTCCCAGCATAGAGAAGGTGAAAGAAGGACTGGCAGGCACATACAGAGAAGTGTTACTCAGGAGGCTGAGATAGAAGTCACGTAAGTCCACCAGTTTGAGATCAGCCTGGGTGATGGGTCAGGATCCCCATCTCAGAAATAATTAAGTTACAAAGAGAAGAAATGCTGAAGGATGACTTTCAGTCAGAAGAAAAATTATGCCTGATGAAAATCATAATCTTCCTGAAGAACATTGGAAATAATTATGGAGAAAATGTTTTTATTACTAAAATTTTATTATTATTTTATTTTAAAGACAAAAGAATGGAGACATTTAAAGCAGAATAACAAAAAAACAATAAAGGAAATACAAAATTATAGAGAAGATAGTAGGGAATTAGCACCGGATGCTGTATTACATAATGTTATCTTTGTATTTGTTACTCAGTTATACAGATAGTGGCTCATTTGATTAATCAATTTTCTCCACCCTCATCTCTGTTGTTCTCCCACCCAATCAGTCATCTTCCCTCTGATAATAACTGTACTTTTTGGTTTATTTACTCCCTCAAGATCTCACATTGGGAAGAGACATGGCTGCTTCAAATTATGCTGTAACAAACATGTGTGCAGGCAAATTGCTATGGCAAGAGGTGGAAAAGCACCCATCCTGAAAGATGGTAGATAGGCAGGCAACCAGGTTCACTATGGTCAAGCCCCCATTGACAAGCCCTCAAGGCTATTGGGGGTCCTGTTGAGTCAGCGGAATTACCCTGGGACTGCCAGGCTCCACCCCATCACCACGCTCCCAGGGGCCCAGTCGAGTCCAAGGGGTTGCCCCTGAGGACTGCTGGGTTCCGTCCCATCACTGCATTCCTGGAGGCTCGGTCCAGGACCTCAGGGTTTTCATGTAGCCTAGAGGGAGCCCCCTCCCTCCTCAGGCTGCTGAGCTCCCTGTCAAGGCCCCCGGGATCCTCTCATAGGCCACTAGTGTCTCTCTGCAGGCTGCCTATTACTCTTTGGAGTCCACCCCACCCAGCTAGAGAACCAGGTCTGCACCAGGTCTTTGCCTCCTCCCATCTCCCGACCTCCAGTGTTGCCGCTCCTGCCCCTTGCAGCTGGGCATTGGGCGCACTTATGATGCTGGGCACAAGGGCATGAGGTCTCCCCCACCCGTGTTCACTGAGGTAGACCAGGGTGTGTACTAAGTTTAGTTATTAGTTTTAGGAGAGAACTGGAGGATTTTCTCAGGTCTTCTGTGTAGAATGTTGTTGTCTCTCGGACTCCAGGACTGCTGCTTTTTGTGTAATTTGTCTCTGTGGGTTCATACAAGATTCACATATGCGAGCAGTGTGAAGTCCCTCTTGGTGCTCATATTAGTAGTTCAGGGTGAATCCTGAAGCCCGTGGACTCATCCTGTTGCTGTCTGGAACACGTGTTGGGTGCGCAGGGCGCCAAGACTCAAGGTGCTCAGAGAGGGAGTTCAGGGTGGGAGCTGAAGCCCTGTAACTCAGCTCGTGCTTCCTGCTTGGTGTTGGAGTGAGAAGGGCGTGGGCCGTGTGGTTCACCTCCGTCTGCAGCTCTCTCTTACTGTTGTGCTCCAGTTCTGTTTGTCCTTTGGCTGGATCCCTGGGAATTGCTGTGGCCCTGGGGTTGCTGTGGCTGCTCTCTGCTGCTCTCTGCTGCTCTCTGCTGGTAGCTGCTCACACAGTTGAGAGGTAGGAGTCCACAGCCTCGGGGCAGGCATAGAGCTGGATGTGGTGGGCTGTGTACTGGCTGCTTTGGCTCCGCTTTGCCTCAGGGCACTGATTAGAAAGGTTGCAGCAGAGTGGGCATTCTGCCTTAGTGGCTGTTGTAACTTTTCATCTTCACACTGGGTTCAACAACACCTCCCAACTGCCACTGCCTCTTTTCCAGCCTGTGCCTTCCACTCCAGCTTCAGCCTAGCTCTCGGAACTCCGCTGTCCCTGGCCAAGTCGGGAGGCTCCCGAGAGCACGGGGCTTTGAAGCTGAAGCTGCTAGTGTAGGAATGAGGGAGCGGGCTGAGAATGTGTATGGGGCGGTGACGTCCTCCCCGCCTCCTCTTCCTCTAACTGTGCCGTGGCGGCCCTCTGAGTTTTTCCTCCAGGAGAGGTCTTGTTTGCTGTTTCTGAGGGCTTCAATTCTCATTTCAGATCCTTCCTGGGGCCAGGGGATCCGCTTCTGTCCTTGTCTTTCTCATATTGCTATATTCCAGTTTCTGGGTTGCGATCCTCCAGGAGGATCTTTTTCTGCTGCTTACCTGGTCACCATCTTCCCGGAAGTCCTAAAATTTTAATAAGTGATAGATAATAGTTAACTGTGAGCCCTATAACACATACAAGTGAAATTTATCACAAATGTGTGTAGCCTGAGCAGAAAGAGATGGATGTCCACTGCTGTAAGGTTTTATACCCAGAAGCTTGTAATTTCACTCAGATGGCTGGGATTGAGGTAGATTCTGCAACCCAAGACAACTCACTAAAGGAGACAGAAGAAAAATGCCTGACTGATCCAAAGGAAGACAGACAAAGAAGGCAAACAGCAGACGGAACAAACAGAAAACAAGTAGATTTAAACCTGACCCAGCACCACAGAAAAAGAAAACCAAGCAAAAAACACATTAAATGTGAAGGTTAATTAGCCCCTTAAAAGACAGATTGCCCTTTTCTATTGTGTGTGTGTTTTGTATGTTTGTTTGTTCTGAGCCATGGTCTCATATAGTCCAGGCTGGCCTTGAACTTGAAGTAATCATGCCTGGCCCTTTTTTTTTTTTTTTTTTTTTTGAAAGAGCCTTACTATGTAGTGCAGGCTGGCCTCAAACTCTCAGCAGTCCTTCTACCTCAGCCCCCCAAATGCTGGGATTAGAGACATGTACCACCAAGCCAGGCGAGATTGTCATTTAGATGAAAAAAGAAAAAAAAAAGCCAATTCTCTGATGTCTATAAAAAAGAAAGTATTTTAAATATAACACAAAAAGCTGAAAGTAAATGACTGAAAATAAACCATGTTTACACTAGTCAAAATGTAGCTGCAGTGGTTACATTATTCCAGGCAGACTTCAAAGCAGAGGGCACTGCTAGACGTCAGGCAGGTCACTTCATAGGGACCCAGAGCCCTGTTGCTGGGAGAGCATAGGGATCTTACGTGTTTATGCACATAATTGACAGAGGTTCAAAACACACAGAGCAAAAATAGATTGCAAGGAAAATAGGAATCTCTATAAAGAATTGAAGTCATAACAGTATTTTTGCTAACCACAGGGACTTTAATGTGAAATACATAAGAAATAGATACCTGGGAAAATCCCAAATTTCTTGGGAACTGTATAACATGCTCCTGAATAAGCCACGAATCAAAGAAATCCAAAAGAAAAATAGAAGCTGGGCATGGTGGGGCACACCTGTAATTCCAGCACTTTTGGGAGGCTGAGGCAGGAGGATCATTGCTAAGTTCAGGGCCAGTCTGAACTGCATAGTGAGACCCTGTCCCAAAAAGATAAAAAAGAAAAAGAAAGTAGTTGGAACTGAATAAGAACGAAGACAGGTGCATGCCTGGGGAGTTGAGAACATGAAATGCCCACAGTAGGAGGGAAAGAGGGTCTCTATGCTGGTTGTGGTGGTGCCCACCTGTAGTCCCAGCACTTGGGAGGCTAAGGCAGGAGGATTATTGTGAGCAGAGGCCAACCTGGGCTATGCAGTGAGTTCAAAGTGAGCCTGAACTATATATCAAGACCCTGCCTCAAAAAACAACAGACAATATCAAGAGGGTCTTCAGAGGATTACTTAACCTTCCCCACTGAGGAACTAGAAAACAAAACCCCAAAAGCGAGCACATGATAAAGATGAGAGCAGAAGTCAAAGAGGTAGAAAACTGAGAAAAAAGAACTTAAATAGCTGCTTTTAGTCTTTAACAGAAGGAGCCCGGAGCAACTCCAGTGTGAACGTAAAGCCACGTTGTGGTGTCCCTCTCCACAGTGGACATCACGCATCAGTAAGGAGCCTTGACTTCTGTCTAGAGCACTCAGAGTTTAAAAAAAAAATCAGGCTCCCAAAATTCAAAGACCCAATCAAAAATGGGCACCTGAGATGACTACACACTTCTCAGATGAAGAAATAGAAATGGCAAATAAATATATGAAAAAACGTTCAACAGCATTGGTCATTTGAGAAAATTAAAACAATGCTGAGATTGCATCTCACCCCAGGAAGAATGGCCGTCATCAAGAAATCAACCAGTAACATGCTGGAGGGGCTGTGGGGGGAAAGGAGCCCTTCTCTCCTGCTGGTGGGAGCGTAGCCTTTGCAACCACTGTGGAACTCAGTGTGGAGACTCCTAAAAAAATTAAGATTAGAGGTCCCATTTGACCCAGCTATTTCCCTTCTGGGTAGTTTCTCAGAAGAAATGCAAACATCATACAGTAGTGATATATGTGCACACATTTATAGCAGAACAGTTTGTAGTAGCTAAATCTTGGAAACAACCCAAATAGCCATCAATTGAGGAATGTATAAAAAAGATGTGGTGTTTTCATACAATGGGATACTGCTCAGCTATAAAGAAAGATAAAGTCAAGGCTTTTTTAAGTAAATGGTGGTAACTGGAGACCATACTCATAAGTGAAATAAATCAGAATTGCATGTGTAAACATCATATTGTCTCCCTAGTATAAGAAACTGAAAGAGTAAATAAGATCCAAAAGGTACAATAGATACTGTGAAAAGGAAAGAAACGGCTCAAAAGGAAGGAACCACCGGGAGGAAGGAAGAGAAAAGGAGGGGAAAAAGCTATGTATATATAAAGATAGCTGAGATAATTGTACTGCTCGTTGCCACCAGTTGACTGAAAGGAATAGTTTGTGCCTATGTGGTTTGATTGATTGCGCACGCCTGTATCTGGTCATCTGAGCAACTACTTTGAAGATCACGATATGCAGCAATATAATAACCATTGTTAATGTCCTCTCGTTTTGAAATTCTGTATCTTTTTTTTTTTTTTTTTTTGTCTCTTTAAAACTAAAAAAAAGAGGAGCCTTTGCAGCAGTGAACTCCTGCGTTACTGTGGTGGTAGATACTTTTCTCTGCACATTTGTGAAAAAATCTGTAGAATGCACAACAGCGAGAGGCACACCTGGTGAAGATGTGGGCACCGGGTGTGACTGGCCCTTGGGGTTCATCACGCGGGGTCGGGGTGCTGATTCTGAGGCAGGCTGTGCGTGCAGGGGCAGGTGGGGGATGGGGAAGCTCAGTTTTTCTGTGAACCTGAAACTGCTGTAAAACATTAGAGTTTAGTTTTGCATAAAAGAACTACTGGCACAGGCAACACAGTGAACAGATGAATCTCTGAATAATTATGCTGAGTGAAACAAGGCCGATCAGAGTCCCTGTATACAAAACTAGCAAATCCGGAGAGTTGAGCCTGTGTCCTCAGCATTTCTTTTCTGGTCAAAGCCAGAAAATTTGCTAGTAATAAAAGGTGAAGTTTCAGACACAACAAAAAGGAAAAAATTCTAATACCTTTTAAGAAACCTCTTTTGCAAAGCATGCATCCTATTTACTCTTTAGAAAGCTGAATTTACTTATTTTAATTGGGTACATCTTGACTTTGTGATGGTGCTTTTATAGTTTTTGTTTTTGTAGACAGTGTCTTGTTGTGTAGTTCAGGCTTGCCTTCAACTCTTATGTAGCCCCGGCTGGCCTCCCAACTCACAGCAATCCTCCTGCCTCAGCCTCCCAAGTGCTGGGATTACAGATGTGTTCTGCCATGCCCAGCTTCATGGGAGTTTGTGTGTTAAAACTTGATGAATCACACATTTTATACAATTTGTGACAGTGTGCCTCAATAGAGTTTTTTTTTTTTTTTGTGCGGGGAATCAAATTCAGGACCTTATGCTTGCCAGACAGGTACTTGTGCCAATGAGCTATGTCCCTGGCAATAGAGTTGTTTCTATTTTATTTTTTAGTTTTTTATTATTTTGCCTTTTTGAGACAGGATTTCACTATGCAGTTCAGGCTGGCCTTGAACTCACTTTGCAGGCCATGCAGGCCTTGAACTCACGGTGATCCTCCTGCCTCAGCTTCCTAAGTGCTGAGATTATAGGCATGTGCCACCAAGCCCGGATTAAGAGTTGTTTTTAAAACAAAATAATTGTTATATTACTTTTACTTGAACTTTTTTTTTTTTTTTTTTTTTTTGGGTCTTTTTGAAACAGGGTTTTACTGTGCGGTTCAGGCTGGCGTTGAGCTCACTTTGTAGCGCAGGCTGGTCTCAAACTCACAGCGATCCTCCTGCCTCAGCCTCCTGAGTGCTGGAATTAGAGGTGAGCGCCACCATACCTCGTGGGTTCTTGAACATTTTGAAAAAACAAAATAATGAAACAATTTCATTTTACCACTGTGTCTTTCCATGGTCTCCTCAATGGTAGAATTGTTGATTTTGCTTCCACCAGCCTTTGAGATTCAGGAGCTACTCAGGTAATCTAAAACATCAGAGAAAGGGAGACCTGAGGGCCAGGTGTCCTTTTTTCTGGATTTCTGGCTGCCTTTCACCCTCTCCAAGTGAGGGTCCAGTAGGACAGAAAGAGTGCTGGACTTGGAGGCCTGAGTTGGGAGCTTGTTCTCTGGTGAGGCTGTACCTAGGCGCGTCCCTGGGTAGTTCAGGGCCCAGCCCCCCTTTCCCCACATAGGGGGGCCTGGTCTGGCTGCCTCCTTCGCCACCCTCCTCAATGTCAGCAAGGTCATGTCAGCAGTATGCAGGTACAAACGCCACAGCGTTTTCCCTGTCTGCCTGCCCCATTCACGTTTAGTTCAGGACCAATTCCCAGGAGGCATCTAGTGTAGGTGCTACTTTTTTGGCCCAGTTTTTATAGTTTGAGATGCTAAATTATATATTGCTAATACACATTTAGCCCTTTTAGTTTTGCTTTGAAGTACTACAGTTTTCAGAGTTTTCTGGGATGCTTTATTTTTTGGCTATGAAACTAGCACTAAAGAGCATTTAGTTTCTTCTACTTGTAAGAGATGCGTAATTTTTTTTTTCTTTTTTCAGACAAAGTCTTTTTAAATTGCCCATGTGTGCTGGGCATGGTAGCACATGCCTGTAATCCCAGCACTCGGGAGGCTGAGGCAGGAGGATCATTGCAAGTTCGAGACCAGCCTGGGCTACAAAGTGAGCTCAAGTTCAGCCTGAACTGCATAGCGAGACCCTGTCTGACTGAAGAAGACAACGAACAATAAGACAAACCAAAAACAAAAAACGGAATTGCCCAGGCTGGGCTCAAACATACAATCCTGCCTCATCCTCCCACAGTTCTGGGATTACAGGTGTGCAGCACCATCACACCTGACACTTCGTCAGGTAAATGTTTGTGATGACTCAGACAGTTCCGAGCTAGACAGTGCTCCTTCAGTAAACCGACTAAATGGAAAGGGGGCTACAATACTGATTCAAATAAGGCAGTTTTTCTCTTCCCTCCTCTCCCCTCCCCTCCCCTCCCTCCCTTCCCCTTCCCTTCCTTGTGAGATAGGATCTCTCCCCAGGCTGGCAGCTTTTTAAAAAATTGCTTTTTTTTTCATTTTGAGGCAGGGTTTCACTATTCAGTTCAGGCTGGTCTTGAACTCACAGCAGTCCTCTTGCCTCAGCCTCCCAAGTGCTGGGATTAGAGGCATGTGCCACCATGCCTGGCCTAAAAATTGCTTTTTTATAGTTGTTATGGTTTGGGGGTATTTTGCAAGGGAGAACAATATAATACAGGATACAGATCCTATAAGATTATTTATAATAGTCACCCAAAGAATGATATACGAATTCACACTGTTTTGCTGTTCTAAAAGGTAAAGAGTTAGATGAAGGAATATAAAGAAAACTGAAACAGTTTTCCATTTTATCAGCTGCACAAATACAGAAGGTAGTAATTTTTATTTTTCTAAACCCTGTCTGTCCACACACTAAGACTAGCTGAGGGCCTGGATCCCACGGAAATGCCCTACATGAGCTCAGCTGAATACCTAGAGCTCATAACAATGCTTCCTATGAATCCAACTGGAGGCCCAAAGCCCATGACAGTGTCTTATGCAGACCCAAAGGTCAGTGGTGGAATCTAGGAAGTCCGTGCCAGCGGGATGAAGGATCTGTGCTAGCAGGCTGAGGGATCTGCACTGGAGCCAGGAAGCGACGCTCAGAAGAACCAGAGCTCCGCTGAAAGGGACCGCAGCCATCCTCAGCAACAGTGAGGTCCCGAGCTCCTCCGATGATCAAGATGGCCAAGTTCCCATCAGGGAAGCCAAGGCAGTGAGCTTCTCCTGGAGACTGGCAGTGCACCAACTTCCCCTCTGGAACCAGGAGCGGTGCTGAAAGTGAGGACCAGAGCTCCCCCAAAGTGAACTGAAGCTATTCTCAGTGCCAACAAGACTCCAAGCTCCCCGGAGGATGACAACAGCCAGGTTCATGAGGGAAGCCAGCATGAGGAGTTCGCCCAAAAAACCAACAGCTCCTTATAGCTTATACCAGCTCCTGACAGTCTCTCTCAGCTCCTCGCAGCCTTTCAGCTCCCAACAGCCTGCTTCTTCTCCAGGTCTGCCTCTTACACTGCCGGCAACAGCCCCACCCCCAGCACCAGCTTACTCAGTTCAGCTGGGGTTATAAGTTGACCACCAGTTATAAATCCGCTACGGTAGTATAATATGCATAACATGATTTTACCCATTCAAGACCTTCTGTATTTGTGCAGTTGATAAAATGGAAAACTGTTTTGGTTTTCTTGACTATATTCCTTCATCTAACTCTTCACTTTTTAGGACAGTGAAACAGCCTCTCTCTGGTCATTTTGTGTATACCTTCCCCCTTTTTTTGACCAGTAGAAAGTTCTATCGCAGGCACTCTCTAGATTCTTCATTTCTTTATCTCTTTCTCCTTTCTTTCCTTCCTTTCTTCTGATAACATCTCACCATGTTGCCCCGGATGGCCTCAAATTCCTGGGCTCTAGTGGTCATCCAGCCTCAGCCTCCCAAGTAGCTGGCTTTATGGTACCTGCCACGATGCCCGGGTTCTAGTGTGAGCAGTGTGACTGCTCATACAGAGACAGTGCTCGCAAAAAATAATGAACTTCAGCAGTTCTCTTCCATGGTTCCTTGGAACCAGGGAACCATTCACAGATGGGGAGTTTGATGAGTACTTTCAGATGTCTTAGTCTGTTTATGCTGCTATAACAAAACATCCAAGACTAGGTAATACATGAGGAACAGAAGTTCATGTTTTACCATGGCAGGAAGTCCCAGAGTGAGGTGCCAGTAGGTTTGGCCATCTGGTGGGGGCTGCTCTGTGCATCCAAGATGGCACGCTGATGCTGGCCCTGCAGAGAGGTGAGACACCCATGCCCAGTGGTGGGAGACTGGAGGGCAGGGTGCCTGTGTGCTAACAGTGAGGCTCGTCTGTAATCTTAGCACTCTGGGAGGCTGAGGTAGAATTGTAAATTCAAGCCCAGGCTGGTAACTCTGTCACTTAGTGAGATCCAGTCTCAAAATTATTATTATTACTATTATTTTTGTCTTTTTTTTTTTTTTTTTGAGACAGAGTCTCGCTATGTAGTTCAGGGTGGCCTTGAGCTCCCTTTGTAGCCCAGGCTGGTCTCGAACTCACAACAATCCTTCTGCCTCAGCCTCCAGAGTGCTGGGATTACAGGCATATGCTACCACCCCCAGCTCAAAATTAAAAAAAAAAAAAAAGGTGACAGTGTAGCTCAGTGCAATCTCTGGGCTCAGGCCCCAGTCATATGCATGAAAACAAAAACAAAAACAAACAAACAACAACGCCTTGATCCCATTCGTTCATGCAGGAGGACCCCTCTTAGCTCAGCACCTCTTTGCAGCTCAGCCCTGCAGCACTACCCCACCGCAGCACCAGGACACATGTGTCTGGAGACAGCGGCCTTTCTGTTGAGCTTTTCAGGACTCCTGTGAAACAAAAACTAGGCAGCACGAGTTGCTCCCCATTTTGTGGAAAGTTTTTACCAGCTTTTGAAGTGTAAAATTAAGGAACTGCATAAACAAATGTAGGAACTGGTTCTTCCTGTGGGTCAGGAAGGGAGAGGAGCAGGTTGGAAGGAACCAGTCCTGAAGCGATGAACAGATGAAGATGAAGCAGGCAAGACGGTCACTAAGCACCTTGCAGCCAGGAGTTCTTGGGTTTGTTTAGTGTTTTTGAGACAGGGTCTTGCTATGTAGCCCAGGTTGGCCTCGCGCTCCCAGTGGTCTTCCTGCTATAGCCTCCTGAGTACTGGGAAGGAGTTCTTGAGTTTTTAAAAAGGGAAGCATTTCTCTGCAGTCCAGCCTGCTGCTGCCTCCAGGCACAGCGGGAAGGCTGGTCTTAGTTACTGTCTCACTAGCACACAGCTACCACTGGCACAGCGGTTCCGTGTGGGGGCCCCTGCTTCAGGGCCTGCGGGGACGAGAGGGACCTGGGCTCACTTGGGGACCTGGTGCAAGAACCATGACACCCGTGGGGATGTCTCTGTCTGTGGTCTCTTTCTTTTTTTTTTGTACTGGGAATCGAACTCAGGACCTTGTGCTTTCTAGGCAGGTGCTTATACCACTGAGCTGCATCCCCAGCTATGTCTGTGGTCTCTCAAGAGTAAGAAGGGTGTTGCCAGCCTCTCTTGTGCTCCTAAGCTTCCCAGAGCCTTTCAGAAATACCCTCCTGAGGGGAGGGAAGGGGAGAGGAAAAGACAGAATAATACAGGAGAAATGGAGGAACTGGCCGTGGTGGCACACGCTCATAATCCCAGCACTCAGGAGGCTGAGACAGGGTGCTCTTCAAAGTGCCAGCCTGAACTATATAGTGAGACCCTGACTGGAAGAAGAAATGAGGAGGAAAAGGGAAGGTGCAGGGAGAATGCGGGAAAGTAACACTGTGCTCTGGACCTGGTGCGCTGCTTGTGCAATTGTTACGTGTGTGAGTGAATTTAATGCTTACGGCTACTGCTTGAGGTGCCCACCGTCACCCCGTTTCACCGAGGAGAGAACCAAGGCGTGGGTGGGTACATGGTTTGCCACAGGGTAGCAGACGTGGGTGGCTCCAGAGCCGGTGCTCTGACCACCACCCCTCCCGCCCGGGTTGGGGCCGTACACGGCCATTTCTGCAGCTCACTGGGGCAGGTATCACTTGGGCAGGTGTCTCTTGAGGGAAGTGGCTACTTTAACCAGTGTGTTGCTTTCTCCGACAGTGTTGGGGACCACAGAGCAGGGCCTGAGGGGTGGGTGCCCAGCTCTCCAGCCTCCCCCACAGTTCTCCTTGGGACCGGCCCAGGCCTTTGCCGAGCACCTCAGTGTGGCCCAGGCCATGCATGTGGCTGGAAAGTGCTGGCCCTTTGCACACTGGGACGCAGAGACAGCTGCCACGTCATCATGTACTGCAGGGCTCCCCACATGGAGCAGCCCAGGCCCCCCGACACTGAAGGGTGACCGCGCAAGTCTCCTGAACGCAGTCTGGGGAGGAGCTTCTCCTGAGGCTGTGTGGTAACTTTCCACTGCTGTAGCAGGGTGCTGAGGTAAGCAGCTGTAAAGAGAAACGGGTTATCATGGCTCACAGCTGTAGGGGTGCACCAACCAGCCTGTGCTTTTAGGCCTGTGGCAGAGCACCCCTTTCTGGCAGACATATGTAGTGGAGAAGAGCTCTTATCTCAGGCCAGGGAATAAGGGAGAAAGATGAAGGGTCAAGGCTTCACTGTCCCCTTCAGGGGTAGCCCCTTGACTCATGGCCCTCCTTGGCCCCACTGGAAATTGTCAGTAGCACCATGGGCTGGATCAAGCCATTCACCCAGGACCTTTGGAGCCGCCAAACCGTAGCCAGCTGGGTGGGCTCCTTCAAGACTCTCGGGAAGCTGGAAGCCCGTCTTTCCCAAGGTAGGATCCTTCATTCACGAGAAGCTGCCAAAGGCTTTGTCCTTGAGCCAGCTCTCCCGGGAAGGCCCAGCAGGCCCCTTCTCCTTCCAGAGGCACTGCGCATGCTGCCATGCCGTGGAGCCTGCGGACATCGCCTGCTTACTGACAGTCCATTTGGAGCTTTGTGCTCCTAAAATGGAACTTGGTCTCGCAAGCTGGAGAGAGGTGGCATGTGGCTCTTGTGTGACCAGCCAAACCCTTTGCCCCAGCTGCAGCAAGCCCTGAAGCCTGGTACGGAGGTTGCAGCACAGGAAGTGATAGGATTCCTGCAAGACAGGGTCCTGAGTAATGCAGGCTGGCCTTGAACTCGAGGGGATCCTCCTTCCTCTGTCTCCCAAGTGCTGGGATTACAGGTGGGTGCCACCACAGCCAGCTTTATTACAGGAATTTTTAACCACAGTAAAAAAATGAATCACTTTAACCATAAAGATATAGCTGGGGATGTAGTTCTGTGGTAGAGCGCTTGTCTAACATGTGCATGTTCTTGGGTTTCATCCCTAGCACTGGGGGGAGAAAGAAAGAAATTTTTCTAAAATACTGAAGTGGGTTGGGGGCGTAGTGCAGTGGTGGAGCTCTTGCCTTGCGTCTGCAAGGTCCTGGATCCCATCCCCATGCCACATAAAGAAAGCAAGCCCTGAAGTGTGTGTGCGAATCCTCTGCCCACTGTTTCCCCTTCTCTAAATGACTGCAAGTCCTTTTGTCCCTTCTGCCACTCAGGTGTCGCTGGGTAGAACTTTTTAACAACTGCGTGTCACCTCCCTGTGGGTGCTCCGCCCTCAGTAGGAGAGCTGCTGTGGAAGGCTGGCCTCTAGCTTTCACAAGCGCAAGCAGTAATTGAGCGTGAGATACAGTGGCAAAGAACCTTTATATTTTATTTATTTATTTATTTTTGTCTTTTTGGTCTCACTGTGCAGTTCAGGCTGGCCTTGAGCTCACTTTGTAGCCCAAACGGATCTCAAACTTGCAAAGATACTCCTGCCTCAGCCTGCCGAGTGCTGGGATTATAGGTGTGCGCTGCCACGTCTGACCAGAGAACCTTTTTAAATCCCCCCAGAATGTGTTGAAAAGGAGACTTGAGATATATGCAGAATTGAAGGAGGAAAATTTCTGAGACATTTAGGAGGCCTGTGCACACAGATGGAGCTGTCGGGGCTGGAAAGCACAAGGCCGGTGCCAGCTGGCTCTAGGCCACTCCTCTAACAGGGTCCCATATGCAAAGGTCCCTGTGTCAGAGCGACAAGCTGACCCTGAAGGGCAGGTGAGGGCACTTCCCAGAGTGGCCTGAGTGGCCCTTGAGTGGCCCTGGGGACAAGAGGGGAGGGTGGTATCAGCAGCCTGGTCCATGCAGTCGTTCAGGCAGTTTGGCAATCTTTGAATGTCAGGGCAGTGAGACGGACAGATTACAGAAAGAGGCCCAAGCACACTTGAGGATTTAGTATGGGCAGAGGTAGAACAATCAATGTTTTGATTTTGTCTTATTTTATTGTCTTTCTGAGACAGGGTCTCACTATGCAGTTCAGACTGGCTTAAACTCACTTTGTAGCCCAGGCTGGTCTCAAACTCAGAGAGATACTCCTGCCTCAGCCTCCCAAGTGCTGGGATTACAGGTGTGTGCCACCACATGTGGCAGGTAGAGTAATAAATGAGTGGAGATGAGATTGATTTTCATTTTTTCTCTGGTGCTCGAGGTCAAACCCAGGGCCTCTAACAAGCTAGTCAAGTACTCTGGAACCAAACCATAGCCATTGCCCTTGAGTTTGACACTTAATAATAAGTTTTTGTTATTTTTGTTAAACTGTGTAGTGTTGTGGAATAAAATAAATCTGAATCTACATCTTATACTGCCCAACAGGGTCAGAATGCAGAAGTGAAACCAAAAAGTACTGGAAGACAAGCAGGAGTGAATGTGTTTTTCTAGTACTAGGAGTGGAAGCCAGGACCTTTGCACTGAGCTACATCCCCAGCCAATTTTTTTTTTAAATTCTCCTTGGATCAAGATCTCACTATGTGGCCCAGGCTGACCTCAAACTCGTGGTGATGCTCCTGCCTCAGCCTCCCAAATGCTAGGATTACAGGTGTGCTTTCAATTTATTTTAAGACATAGTCTTGCTAAGTTCCCCAGACTCAAGCTCAAGCTTTTTGCTCCTCCTGCCTCTGCCTCCCACAGGGCCAGGATTACCTATATGAGCCACTGTGCCTGGCTGGGAGTGCAATTCTTTATAGTTTTAGAATGAAGATGCATCACATGTGGTGGCACACACCTGTAGCCCCAGCACTCAAGAGGCTGAGGCAGGAGGATTGTTGTAAGCACAAGGCCAACCTGAACTGCATATGGAGACCCTGTCTCAAAAAAACAAAAACAAAAATAAATAAATAAATAAATAAATAAACAAACAAACAAACAAATAAATAAAATGAAGATGCCGTCTGACTATGACTCAAAGCCCAAATTCTATCAAGTTTTAAAATTAATTTGACTTAATAGTTATGAAAAACATTTGCCTGACATGGGTAAAGACAAAAGATGAAAGATTTGCAAAGCAAAATTGCATGGGTGTTGTTTTATTTTTTTGGTCTTTTTGAGACAGGGTCTCACTAGCAGTTCAGGCTGGCCTTGATCTCACTTTGTAGCAGCGCAGATGTGTTTTAGAGTGAAAAAGCTGTGGTGTGAGTACCATGCCTCCTTTCCTTCAAAGAAGGGATGGGAACATGTATATATATTTATAGAAGGGAACGCTAAGCACGCGTAGTCAGTACAAATAGTCACCTGGGGCGTGAGGGGGACAGGATGCAGGGCGACAAGTTGGCAGGGAGACTTCTGTGTTTTACTGTTTTAAGATTACATAAACATGGCCTTTTCTGTAGAATTATCCGCAAGGTAAAAATAAAAAGGAGCACGTAGTGTAATCTCCCATTGGTTGGGCGGAGGGGCCCTGCTGTACCGCATCACTCCCTTGATCCTCAGTATTGTCTGTGATCTCATTTGTCACACGTGGTGGTGCATGCCTATTATCCCAGCACTGGGGAGGCTGAGGCAGGAGGATCACAATTTCGAGGCCATTGTGGGCTACAAAATAGTGAGACCCATCTTTTTGAGACAGGGTTTGTCTATGCAGTTCACGATGGCCTTGAACTCACTCTGTAGCCCAGGCTGGCCTCAAACTCACACTAATCCTCCTGCCTCAGTAGGCGCTGCATCGCTAAGCCCTCCTGAGTGCTGGGACTCCAGGCGTGCGCCACCATGCCTGGCCTCTTTTGAAAAAGTTTTTAAGGTGTGTATTACGTCCCAGAATGTGGTATTTCTTGGTGGATGTTTCATTTGAGCTTGAGAAGAACATGTGCTCTGTTACTGTTGGATGGAAGAGTCTGTCCAGGCATTGGTGGTGTCGTTGGGCTTATCCCTGGACAGTCCGAGGAGGTCCTTAAAGGAGAGATGGGAAACACTAACTCATCCCACCCACAGGAAAGGTTATAGGTCCACTGACTTCCGTCATAGAAACAGAGTTTTCAGGACCTGATATAAAGGGGTTTATACTTGCAATTTTAAAGTGCACACTCAAAGAAATAGGATGTGGTTCTCAAGAGAACTGTGGTCTGCAGCTGGGGATATTTATGTGGTTTGGGGGGTGGAAATTACGGAATTTGTGAATTCATGCAAAATTGAGGCTTAGTTTTCAGGAGAAAAGCCATGGCCCACCCACAAGAAGAAAGTAATGGCTTGTTTTAGAGGGGAAAGGACTGGGCCCAGTATTTTTTAAAAATGGGTCATATTTTACCTAAAAACATTCTTTGAAGCAGTTGAATCTGTTTCTGTTGTCTTAAGATCAGGTTTCTGCCCTTTATCAACTGAGAGTGTGGAAGGTGCAGTATCTCTGCTGGTTCGGTGTGGGATGGACCTGGGTAACCTGCATCCTCAGCCCAAAGTCTTTAAACACTCGTCTTGTCTTCATTCCTGCATCCTGCCTCAGGGCCATCGGTGTGGTTACTGACTTCTGGCTTGCAGGGTGTCCACTCCCTAGAAGGGTACTGTCGCCCTGGGGCTCCCGTTCTGTTCTGGATGGCTGGGAACCTCTCCGATGGTACAGTGGTGATGCCCCCCCCCCGCCACCCCCCAGGGAAGCCTGTGCCCTGGGGCTGATCTGGGTCTGCACCTGTGCTCTCATGTGCCCCCCCAGAGCCCCAAGGGGCAGGGGCGGAGCTAGCTGGGGCTGCCAGTAATCCCAGCCCCTAGGCAGGCTGTGTCAGGAATTTCTCCTGAGGTCAGGCCTCCTTAGCCACAGATGCTCTGGCCTAAATTAAGACTCCTCGTTTCCTGTCCCAGGTAGAGCTCCCAGGGGTAAAACTCAGGAAAGAGCCCTCACCCCTTAGCTGCGCCCCCATGAGATTTTGACACAGACCGAGCCACAGTGACCCTCTGGGAACCCGACGGCTGCAGTCTGGGTCTGCACTCCCTGCTGGCCATGGCTGCAAAATCAATTGTATGTAACTCTGCCAGTTGCCTCTAGCGTGCTGGGGGCCAGGTAGCCTGCTGACTTCACCTTCCTCAGGGTTGTTGATCTGCTCTTTTGTTCAGCTTCTTGTGTTTGGAATGATGTGGCAACTTCTCAGTTCCTTATAGGTCAGACCAGAAGCCCGAAGTTCTTTGAATAACATTTCAAATCTTTGTTTTGCATGACTGACTCAAATCAAATTGATCTCAACTTGTTCTGTTCTTTACTGTCTTCCAGAAGGACCAAAGTGTCCAGCCAAACTCCATACTGTCTTCTCTTTTGACAACTCTGTGACACCGGCAGGGTGTGAGAAGGTTCTGGCAGTAAAGATAAGGAACCTGAACCAACAAACCCATAGCAGAAGCTTATAGGTTCACTGATTTCTATTGCAGACAGAGAGTTTCGTTTGTTTAGATACTGTCAGGCTGCCCTTGAACTCACAGAGCTCCTCCTGCCTCAGCGTCCAGAGCGCTGGGATTGCAGGCATGTGCCACTATACCTAGCTCCAGAAAAGGAATTTTGAGAACTAGCAAGAGGCACTGAAAGGGTTGTATTAGGCAAAAATTAAAAGATACACATGCAGAGAAACAGAGTTTAGGCCCTCGAGAGATACACTTGTTTTCTGAACCTGGGATCATTATGCTTGAAGGCGTAGAAGCTCTAGGGAAGAGATGGTTACCCCTAAACATGTCCTAACCCACTTTGTAGGTACGAGCCCATTTAAAAAACTTCTTAAAATTGTTATGTTCTTTTTTGGTACAGGGACTTGAACTCAGGCCCTCGACCTTGCCAGGCAGGCGCTGTGCTGCTGAGCTACATCCTCAGCCCTAAAAATCTTTTTTAGATCTTCTCATCAGGGTCAAGTTCCTATTCTTTACTTTTTCAAGTAAGTGTTTATGGACCGTCAGCGTTCCAGAGGGATCTGGGTGTGATGGGTCTGGAAGGAAAGGAGCCTAAATTCAGCCAAGGAGGGGCTGGTATGAAAACTGTGGGTGACCTGACTGGGTCCCAGAAGTTGCAGTCTTCTTAAAAATATAGCCTTTAATTATGATTTCCTGGTATCTTTTTTACCTTTTATTTTATTTTTTTGTATCCTACCACATCACTCTGTAACCTAGGGTATGCGCAAACATGCAGGCTTCCTGCTGGGATTACAGGCATCTCTTAAGTATTTATTTTACTGAATTTGTAAATTTTTATTTTTGAGACAAAGTCCTATGTTGTATAGTCCAGGCTGGTCTGGAATTCACCATCAAATTCAGGCGGGGCTTGAATTTGAAATCCTCCTGCTTCAGTATCTCCTGGGTGCTGGGATTATAGGTCTCTGCCACCACATCCAGCTTTAGTACTATGTTTTAAAAAACATCCTTAAAGTGATTTGTAGGTCAGGTTGCCCTTCTTGAAAGACCATTGGTGGGTCGACATTGTATGGCAAATAATGAAACTCCACAAAATCTTTACAATTTCTTCCCCTCCCCTAGAGTTCCCCTCAGGGTGTCACTACCTGATTTGTGGAGTCAGTGGCATTGCTGTGGGAAGGGTGAGTGATGCCTTCTGGGTCCCAGAGAGACTGAGGGTGGGGCAGGTAGGGCCGGCAGCAGTGCTGCTTACAGTCCAGCACGGAACTGCTGTGGGAACTGGCTGAGTGTGGGCCTGTAGCCTCCTCACCTGCCCTGTGGCTGCATTTCCCTGCTCAGAACCTGACCTCCCATGC
Source organism: Dinomys branickii (assembly GCA_004027595.1). Classification (NCBI taxonomy): domain Eukaryota; kingdom Metazoa; phylum Chordata; class Mammalia; order Rodentia; family Dinomyidae; genus Dinomys; species Dinomys branickii. The sequence continues at coordinate 167,661 of PVLD010000008.1, forward strand.
CTCTCTCTGCCTGCTTCAGTCTTTTGGGGTGGTCACTGCCACCTTGCATCCTTTATCCAGGGATTAAACAAAGACTGCTTTGGGATCCACTATTCTAGGAGGTAGTAGTAAATTGTAAATTATACACATTATCCTCGCCTCAAGTAATTTATGGAAGATGTCTTCTGTCAGAACATGCCTAAGATCCTGTCATGGTGTGAAAGGAACATCTGATAGTGTGTTGGATGCTGTGGGCATGTGCCTGGAGCCTCTTCTCCAGGAAGAGGCCAGAACAGAGGTGGGGTGGGACAGAACACCCTGCTCAGCCCAGCACCCTGACCTGTGGTCTGGGTGTGGCCTGAGACTGCAGAAGACAGAAGTTAAGGGCCATGGACTAGTTAATCTGGCAAAGGAAATTTCAAAGCAGCCCAGTATTTAGGCTATGGCATGGGTACTGCTGGCTGCTTTTAGCCAGATATTCCGTGAGAATCAGGAACAAGAAGCAAATATAAAAAAATTTACAGTTTTATCAGAAAGGAAGCACCTGCAAAGTTGGCAGTGGAACACATGGCTGCTGAAAAGATTACTATTAAAAAGAAGCTAAGTACTTTGCATCAGGATAATAGGGGAAAGACAGTTTTAGGGCATCTCAGCAATCAGCAAGACCCCACTCTTCACAGATTCAAGAGTGCAAAACTTTCATTTATGAAGATTTCCCTGGGGGCCTGCTTGAGAAAGGCCACCTGGGGAATTAGTTCCCTGGGACTCATTTCACAATGCTCAGCCATCCTGGCTCTCTAAGGCTTCTGCAGCCATGATGCAAGGGATCCTGGCTACTGTTCAAGCTAGCAGTAAACGTTGGTGTCATCCACACAGTGCTGCCTTTTCAGGCAAGCGGAATGGAAGCGTCATGGGGTCATGTAGGCTTCTGCCCAGACTTCAGCAGGCCTGAGAGACCAGGCAGTGTGCTGAGAGAGCAGGGCATGAAGCTGCGAGAGTGAAGCTGAAAGTGTAGTGGAAACTCCAGGAATGTGTCAGGAATGTGGAGCATCTGTTGAGGAAAGCCTTAAGCATTGAGCAGAGCCACCCCAAGAGAGGGGCAGTGTGGGTGCTGGGAACAGAGATGCTCAAGCCCACACATCTTGCTGCCACGTGCCATGGTGTTGGGCTTGGAGCTGCAGGATTTCCCATTTACTCTGATGGGCTTCAGTCACACTTCAGTCCACTTTCTATTGCCCTGTTGGAGTAGGATTGTTTACCTTGTGCCAAATGTTTCTTGGGAGCAAATAACTTGCTTTTTCACTTTTATCACAGTTCATAGGTAAGAGTTTGCCTTGAATCTCAGAAGAGACTTTGGATTTGAGCTGTTCAGCAGTGCTGGACCTGTTTCAACTTCAGCAACTCGTGGAGGTGCACATGAATCTCTTGGGGGCTGGGGTAGAGTATTACAGCTCAGACCTACAATGGCTCTGAAAGTTTCATGTGTTTGGAAGGTAGTTGGATCACAGGGTGCTGTATTCATCAGTGGATGAGTACCGCTAAATGTGCTGTGAGAAGGTGGGACCATAGCCAGGTGTGTTGGCTCACCCTTGTAATCCTAGTGCTTGGAAGGCTGAGGCAGGAGGATCTCCATGACTTTCAGGTCATCCTAAGCTACATGGTAAGTTCAAGACGAGCCTAAATTACATAGCAAGACCCTGCCTCAAAAAAAAACAAAGAAAGGTAGGACTCATTTGGAGGTGGGTCCCTAGGAGCATTGTCCTCAGCTCCTCCCTCCTGTCCACCTGCTGCCTCACTGCCATGGGGTGAGCACCCTTCCTCTGCCAGGCCCCTCTGCCATATTGTTTCTGCTTGGAGACTGCCAGCTATGGACTAAACTCTTGAACCCAAATAAACTTATCCTTTAAGCTGAGGGTGTCAGGCATTGTGTGTCAGCAACAGGAAAGTGCTTGAGATGTCCCACAGCATCTAGTTAATTCCCGTATTCCCAAGTTAGTCTCTCACCCAGGGCCCCTTCTCTGGTAGCTTAGACCAAGCAGATCACTATGGGTGATGTTCTCAGTGCTGCCCCCAGGTGCCTGGCCAATGCCTGTCCTGCCATGCCTGGGCTGTGGGCCCAGTGCACATGTGGATACAGGCTTTTGCTGCCCTGCTTGTCAGTCACCTACTGCGCTGCTGGGTAAGGGAGGGAGAGATGTTACCCATGCGAGTACGTGTCATCAGCTTCATCAGGTTACGTTTACATTGCTTTACTGAGATGTTGTTTTCATGTAATAAAATGCCCCAATTCCATCTGTACAGTTGAGTCTTCACAGATGTATGTAGTCATGTCCCATGGCCACAAGCAAGATGGAAAGTATTTCTTTCCATATTCCAGCAAGGGGCTGGGGATGTAGCTCAGCAGCACAGGGCCTGCCAGGCAAGCACGAGGTCCTGAGTTCAATTCCCTGTAGCCCCCACCCCCCTCAAAAAAAAAACAACCATATTCCAGCAAATTCCCTGGTGCCTCATGTAGTCAGTGTCCAACTCTACTCAGCTCCTCCAATCACTGTTTTGCTCTCAGTTCAGTGTGTTTTTAGAATCACCTTAAGTCCAGAAGTAAATAGCTAGCTCTAGTAAGGCTCCTTTCGGTAAGAGTGAGGTTTCAAAAAACGCCTGCCCTGTGCACTTGTGGGGCCCAGCTGTGTAGGAGGTCTGCGAGGCCAAAGTGCTTGCAAAGTCCGTCCAAGGTCGAGGGGGTTTCCAGAGGCTCTTTGTTTCCAGTGTCCTGAAGCCTGAGTGGGAGCAGGCCGGAGGACCTGCTGTCTTCTGTGGAACAGTCTGGCCTAGACAAATGGTAGAAATGTGTGAAAGTGTGACTGTTGCTCCTCACTAAAATTTCTAGTGTGGGAAAGTAGAATTGCTTCTCATAATAAATATTTATCTTAACGTATGAGTAGATGGTTTATTATTACTATAGATGGATTAATAGACCTTTTTTGGGGGGATGACTGGGATTAGAGTCCAGGGCCTCATGCATGTTAAACGAACCCTATACACCGAAGCGTATCACCAGCCCTGTGTCGGGGACCCCTGCAGTGGGCTCTGGGGTCCTGCCAGGTATTACCTTGCACGGTGAAAAGAAAGAGCAAGAGACAGAATGACAGCGCAGCGCGGATCTGGGATGGTCAGTTGCTCACAGGGGAAGAAAGACCACCAGGCGGCCAGAGCCTCTGTTCATCGATCGTGGTTACCCTGAGGAAAATGGTGAGGGGGTTATCGGGTGACTCAGGGCAGCATCAGAGGTCTTATGCTGAGATTTTTTATGTTGATAGGGTCACAAAAGATGACTCAGAGGGCGCTGGTGGTTTTAAGCTAATGAGGTTCTTACCCTGGAGCAGCATAGCATCATGGGATCTAAGGTCTCTGGGCCTTAGCCTTGGTTTACAATTTGTGGTTCCCAACAGCCCTACACACTTCTAGATGTCTTAACTTCTCATGTGACAGTAACAAACTTTATAAACAGATGTGCCCCAGCGTCCTGCAGTTTTCACTGTAGAGAGGTCCTGAGACCAAGAGGTTTGAGAATCATAGATTAGAGATGTTTCTGAAAAGAGGTTGGGAAAAGGGTTAGGGTTAGTGTTAAGGATCAGAAGAGGTCTTGAGACTGGGGGGATGCCCACCGCTGGAGGCCTGGAAAGGACTGTGTGATGGCATGGGGCTGGGCAGTCACAGCCCAGCCCTTTTCTCAGCTCTCAGCTCGCTCCAGCACCTTGTTGGGCAGGTTCTGCCGATGTCTTGCCGGGTGCGCTTCCTACGGAGAGCTAATGAATAACTCAGGACAGCGACCAGCGCACAGTGACCGCGGAGCCCAAGATGAGGTGGCAGCTGGGGTCTCACGTCAGGTGAAGTGCTTTCTGAGGGAGGGGCAGCTGTCTGCTGGATTCCTGCCCAGGGACAGTCCTAAGAAATTAGCAGGACTGTTGGCTTTGGCTTTCAAGAAAAAGGAAATAAAACTTTTCTTCCAATACAGTTCTAAACTCAGATAAGACTACCTCAAACAATTATTTTAACGTAAGCGGGCGGGAGGCTGTGGTCACTACTGCAGTCTCCTTTTGGAAACGTGTGACCCTTGGATCATGCTTGGCATGCTGTGCATAAACCTGAAGGGAGCCCCAGCCACCCTCTGACCTGTGACGACTTTTCTCCTACAGGCGGAAGGGGCTGTGGTTCCGACTGAAGAAGGTGCTTCTCTGTATCTTGGGGCTGTACATCGCCATTCCCTTCCTCGTCAGACTGTGTCCTGGGATACAGGCAAAACTGATTTTCCTGAATTTTGGTAAGTACTATGTGTCACTTTTTCTTAGAGTTTGCTTTCATGATGATGTCTGATTTTAGTGGGTGTCTTTTTATTCTGAGAATGAATTTACATGTAGTAATATACAAACCTTCCGGGAACAATGTACAGTGGGTAAATGGAGAAATAGCACCTGTGTGTGCCCAGGAGCTTGCTGTGTCCGTGCACGCGCGCCCATGCGCGCACCCACAGTCTGTGGGTTGTAAGGATGCTTCCCTGTATTCACTGGTCCCTGGGTGGCTATGCCCGTGGTGCGGGGTCTCCTCAGCAGAGTGAGTGGATATGTTAGCAGTATGAAAAGTCACCCACAACTGTCCTACTGGAGAGACAGCCTGTGTGCAGTCGAAGAGGCTGTCCTTAGAAAAGGTGATTGTTGAAGCTGGGCAAGGTGGTGCACACCTGTAATGCCAGGACTCAGGAGGCTGAGGCAGAAGGATCACTGCAAGTGTGAGGCCAGCCTGGGCTACATAGTAAGTTTAAGGGCAGCCTGAACTATATAGTGAGACCCTGTCTCAAACCCCCACCTCCCAAAAAGGTGACCATTTTAACACTTTTAAAACTAAAATGTAGGTTATTTTTTCCTTAATTGTTTTTTCTCCTTAAGAAAATCTGACATGCTTTGACTTCTGTGCTGTTTGTGCTGGCCTTATAGTGTTGTAGGCTCCTCAAATTAGCCTCTTCTCACGCTGTGTTTTGGAGTGTGTGAGCGCTTACTTTGGGATAAAGGGGAGAGGCGTCAAGCTCATGAGTCGAGCTCAAGGGCGGCCTGTGTTTGCTGGGCACCGTCCCTTTAGGACAGTTGTCCGCAACCTTTTTTGGCACCAGGGACCAGCTTCCTGGAAGACAGATTTTCAGTGGGGCTGTGGATGCTGGCTGGGGTGATTGAGACAAGCTCGGAACCTTGATTCCCCGCTTGCACGACAGGAGTGGAGCTCAGGTGGAATGTCGGTAAGGCGAGGCTACGTATGGGGCCAGCTGGGAGTGCTGGTGAAGTCTGCCGCCTTGTCCACACTCACCTGCTTGCAGCCCGGTTCCTGACCGGCCGTGGCCTGCTGGCCTGCTTCACAAGGCTATTTTATAGTCACGACGAGGGGGTGGCGGGGTGGGGGGCAGAGGTTCTGGGTAGAACAGTGCTTTGGAGGATGGCACAGACAGCACTGCAGCAGGACAGGGTAGGCTCTGTGCCGGCTATAGGTGAGCTCTTCAGGGTGGGCTTGTCTCTGTGTGACTGTCAGGCTCAGCAGCTGGGCTTGCTGCTGCGTGGGAGTGGTGAGCTAGGAGGTGAGGGGGTACAGACGAGGAACAACCAGGTGACTTTCAGTGCAGGGTCACAGGAAGAGGACACGTGAAGGAGCCACTGGCGCTGGGTGCTATGGATTTGACATGGCTTGGGAAGTGCAAGCCAGGGTCCGGTGAGTGGATAGGTGCGTCTCAAGGCTGAGACCCCTCTGTAGAAACAGCACTACATGCTCTGTAGGGTCTGGGTTCAAGAGTTTGGGGTAATCAGCGAGTAACAGACTTGATCACAGAGACTTGGCAGAAACTGCCTAACAGGGAATTTGTTCTTTATACTGGTAGGAGGAATGTATATAGCAGGGTTAACATTTATTACTTTGTGACTCTGTACTATTTTTTAATTAGATATGATAAAGTATTGTAAAATATGTGTAACATACTAAAAGGTATTTGATTTTTCTAATGGATGAGTAACCAAACTGATACGAATTTGTGGTGTCTTAAGTTTGGTCACTTTTGGGGAAGTATAGCCTTAAATAGGAACTAACAATACCCTACTGTCAAAGGAGTTTTGGTTTTCTGACTGTAATGTCCTTAAGTGTAGAGAGTAAAGCACAGAAAAGAGTTTGGGTTGAGTGTAACCGTGAAGGCCAGGCTGGCAGATTTGCCAGTGCAGACCTCAGGCTCAACCCACAGGATTGCTCCAGACTTCCTCAGAAGTTACACCGCGGGCAGGTTTTTGCTGCAGGGTATGAGCTCTGCATGCAGAGGAGTGTGTGGGGCATGCTGGCCCTGGGGCACACTGTGTGTTCCAAGCAAAGATCTGTATTGATTTTCTGCAGATAATTGTTGGAGCTACTTCAGGCACAACCTACAGATTCTACTGTGCTGGTTTCCTGAGGGAAGGGCAGAACATTCTGCCAGAACTCCAGACCTTGCTCCTCAGCCCCCACAGGCAGAGAGGAGGCTGACACGGGCAGTGGGCTCTCGGGAGCCAGGAGGTCCCTCATGCTGTCATGTGTGTTCCATGGGAACAGGAGCGCCTCTGGCAGGTGCTTGTGTTTTTGTCCTTGCGGTGCTAGGGATGAACCCAGGGCTGTGAGCATAGTGGGCAAGCGCCACACCACTGAGCCATGCTCCCAGCTCTGTGGTCGTGCGTTTAAAGGAGATCTCTAGTTGTCAGTAGCATATAGTCCTGATTCTGACCTCTTTTGAAAAGTTACTCAGAAGAGCTACTGTCATCAGGCAGCATGTTGGGAGCCGGGATGGGGCATTGCGCAGCCTGGCCCCGGCCTTGCCTGGCCCTGCGCAGCACTCCAGGTGTGCACTGACCATGGCGGCGCTTCCTGGAAGGAGCACTCTGTCCCCAGGCCCTGCCACCCTCCCTGGGTAGCTGTGGTGGTGCACTCCCAAAGAAGCTCTGGAGGGGCGTTCTCCGCATTGCAGCGCCAGCTCGTCAGTGTCCCAGCTGCTGTGTGTCAGGCTCCAAGTATGTGTCCCTCTTTGCTAGCTAGAGGTGCAGGAGGTAGGGGTCTGAGCCAGGCCCTGGAGACCTGGAGTTTCGCCTCGGGCCAGAGGAGAGCCTGCATGGTGGTCACAGGGTGTCTTGTTCTTGTCCCCTCCAGATGAGAATTGTGGCTCTATGGCTGTCTGTTTTGACACTGACACTGAAGGGGGCGAAATGGTCTTGTGTCCCAGACTGTGGTTAATGTATGCTTAAAGCTCACATCAGATTTGTCTGAAATGAAGTGTATAAATCAGATAAAGCTTAGAAGAAGCCTAGTACCTGTGGTTTAAGGTGTTAGTCTACTTTATATTTTCCTAAGTAGAAAAATACATGGAAACTTAGCCCAAAAACCAGAGTGATACAAATGACAAAATGAAAGTTACTCCTAGAACTGTATTAGCACTACAGTTTCTTTTCTGCCAGTCTTTCTTTTAATACGTTCAGGTAAACACAGCATGTATGCTTTTGCTAACTTGGCATTCCCAAACTTGACCCACCCCAGCATGTGTGTGTGGCACCTGGCATGTATGGCTTGGGAATCAGGGTACTTCCTGGATGTCACTGCCCTCAGCTGGGAGGTCAGCGCTGTGTCTCCAGTGAAGGAAGTCTTGGCTCAGAGCCAGGGAGAACATAGAGTCTGCATGGAGCTCAGCACCCTTTGGAAATAGATCTCTAATCCCCATAATCCCCGGCCTCTTTCCTTCCCCAAGCAGTCTCTGTGAACCCCTCGCTCCTCGCTCCCAACCCCCACACTTTTTTCTTTTTCTTTTTCTTTCTTTCTCTCTCTCTCTCCTCTCTCCTCTCTCCCTTTCTTTCTCTACTTGTGATGACGTAACCAGAGGTGGATAACAAAACCTAGATGAGCCACAGGCTTGTGTGAGCAGCTAAGCAGACCCTGCTGGCCACAGCCTGGAGCCCGGGCATGGGGCTCTGGGCTGTGCAGCCAGGGCATTAAGGTAGTGTGAGTGTGTGGGGGAGGAGCACTCTGCCATGGCCTGCTCCTGAGGGGCCACCCATGCACCAAACCCACTGCCTCTGCTCCAGCCAGTGTTTGCAACCAGGTCTGGCCAGGGTGGGCTTCAGGCAGCTTCCCAGAGTCACAGGGCTATAAATGATGACAGCCAAATGGGATCCTTTTTTTTTTTTTTTTTGTCTTTATGAAACAGGGTCTTACTATGTAGTTCAGGCTGGCTTTGAACTCACTTATATAGCCCAGGCTGATCTCGGACTGCAACGATCCTCCTGCCTCAGCCTCCCGAGTGCTGGGATTACAGGGGTGTGCCACCATGCCTGGTGCCAAAGGGGATCTGATCAGGCATGCTCTTGGGTCCTGGCACATGCCTGGTACTGGTCTGTAGGAGGGAGCCCTGCAGTCCCAGGCAGTCCTAGGATTGTGCTCCGGCCAGCCATGTCTTGTGTACCCTTGCCTTGCCCCTTGCTTAGTGGCTTTTCTCTCAGTAGACCTCTGCCGGCCAGGTGGTTCTGACGGCAACCGTTTCTGGGGCCGTGTGTCTCTGAACCCGCCAGGCCTGGGCTTGGGGCCCACAGGCAGCCAGCAGGCTGTGAAGGAAAGCGTGGCGTCGGTGCGGCTGTGAGGTCCTCACTGTGCCGCCTCTTCACAGTTGCCTTTAAATCAGGAGTAAAAGTGAACTGGAAGACCAGGGTCCTGGAGTAGAAGTTGATCTTTTTATTTTCTTTTTAATTTTTTCTTTAGAATTAGGTTTCTCAGCTCCTAACTTGCTTGGACCTGGCTGCCAACTCTCATGGAGCACCAGCAGAGCTGCAGGCAGTGGGTGCAGAGCTGAGAGGCCTGAGACAGAGCCAGGGGAGCACAGCCTCTGTCCTCCATGATGCTGCCCTCTCGGGCAGGGTGGACAGTCCCAGCTTGGGAGGCCGCTGGCTTTAATGAGTCATGTGGAAGTGAGTGTGAGCTCCCTCGAGGGGTCCCCGTACCTCACAATTGTCAGGTGACGGCCTGGGCTGTGGAGCACAGGTGCAGTGAAGGCAGAGTGGGGGCAGGAGCAGCGGGGAGGGTGGGCACACCTACTTGGCTTCTTCCTGGCCAGAGCCTTTGCTGGGTCGAGTAGCCAGATACTGCCTGAGCTCCTCACCGTGCTGGAGGCCACCAGCAGTCTGAGACCATGCTGCCAGCTGGCCTGCGCTGCCTGGGTGCAGTTCTTTCTGCCTCTGTCCACATATGGTGGGTGTCAGCTGTCGCCATGTCCCCTGCCTTGTGAATGCTTGTGGTCCTCCTTATATGGCTTTCCCCCTTCTTGTCAGGACAGGACTCGTGCTGCATTAGGGTCTTCCCCAGGAACCTAGTTCAGGTTCTACTACCCTGTGAAGACCCCTCTTCCACCTATGCCACATCCTTAGGGGGTGTGTGTGCGGGTGTGGGCCTCATCATGTCTTTTGGAAATACGACTCAGCAGTAACCGAGAAACTTAGTTTAGCTGGCTCCTGGGGAAGAGGGAGGCTGAGGCAGGAAGATCATTGCAAGTTGGAGAAAAGCATAGGCTACAAAGTGAGCTTAAGGCCAGCCTGAACTGCGTAGCAAGACCCTGTCTCAAAAAGACCAAAAAAAAAAAGTGAAAGGGCTGGTGGTGTAGACGGGTGCTCAGGGGGGCCTTCGTTCCCCACGTGCTCAGGCAGGTCTGAGGAAGAAGCATGTGTGTCCTTCAGCCTCATGAGTTAGCTGGGTGGTTTATTTGGCAGACGCGCCTAGTCTGTCACATTGCGGAACTGAGAGCTAGTCATGCACCGGAGAAGGCTGTCGGCAGCCGTGGCTTCCTCCTAGACAGTAGGGTAGGCCAAAAGTCAGGACTCTGCTGCTTGTCACTCATTCACTTGGGGGTGAGAAATCCCATTTTAGGGTTTCTGGGTTTCTTTTTTTTTTTATTTACTTAAATTTTTCCTTCTCTTCTTTTGCGGGTACTGGGAATCAAACTCAGGACTTGGTGCTTGACAAGTGGACGCTGCACCGCTGAGCTGTAACCCCAGCCCCAATTCAAATACTTCAGTTAAACTTACCTTCAGAAGTTGAGCTTAAGCACAAGCAATAATAGTGCAGTGGAGTCTCCATCACTGTTTTCAGTGCTGGGATAAACACTGTACCTGACACCCAGATCTCAAAGGAGGAGAAGTTTCCTTGGCTCACATTTGTAGCACTGTTAGCTGACTCCCGAGGTGGAAGTCTGTGACAGAGGGGCATGGTGGGGAAAGGCTGCTCGCATCACTGCGGCCACAGCAGGAAGCAGAGAGGCTGGCACTGGGGCAGCGCTGCCAGATCAGGGCCCAAGGAACTGCCTCTCCCAGGTGCCGCCTCCCCACAGCAAGTCGCCATAGCACCCTGCTGCTTGAGTCCTCTTCCGAAGGTCCAGCTAGGTGTAACAGGTGTGTGTAAGAAGAAAATTAAGCCTCTTTCCCACACACACCTGTTTTTCCTGTGCCACACACGGGTGTGGTTGTGGCCATCAGTGTTTGCTGGCGTTTGCAGTAAGCGGGCGGGATTGCGTGGCACTGCCGGATCTCACTGCTACTCCTGTTCCTCCCCTCCACTTCCCGGCCCCGATGTCTCTCGGGTCTCACGCCGTGATTCTCCAGCAGGCACCAGTTGATCCAGCCGTCGCCCCGCTGGCCAGTGACCCACTCACTGCTGGCTTCTGTTGCTGTCGCGCTCACCTCCACTCACTGCGGACAAATCCTCCGGGTTCCTCTGTTCAGCTGCCCCACATCTGGTTTTTGGCAGTCTTTTCTGTGTAAGGGACCAGGCTAGACACTTGACAATTCTTTTACTTTCTTTGCCTCTTAAATTCAGTTTGTGCTTCAGAGTCCTGCTGCTCCAGCCACAGAACATCTTTAGTGTCATCCCAGTCCCCACCCCAGGCCCCAGGCTTCAGCCTTGGCTTAGCTGAGCTCCTCTGCAGGCTCCTGGGGCCCCCTCCCTGTAGGCCTCTCCTTCCTTCGATGGGGAAGAACCTTGTAGCTCCAGGCTCTGTTCAGAGCTTGCCCGACAGGGACAGTGTTGCCTGTGGGGCCACCTATTCCATTGTGTGCTCAGCCCCTCCCCGCCTCCTGGAACCCTGCAAGAACCCCCTGTGTTTGGGGCTGTGCGATGCAGACTTGTGTGTGCACAGGCGTCAGAGGTTGGGGCTGTGTACATGTTGACAGGTGTGTTTTGGCATGCGTTGTGTGCATCTGTGGGCAGGTTCCTTGTGAGTGTGCACGCATGTACATGTGCCACTGCACACCCGCTAACCCTGACTCCATCTCTTTGTGCCCTGCAGTGAGGGTTCCTTTCTTCATTGACTTGAAAAAGCCACAGGAGCAAGGTTTGAATCACACCTGCAACTACTACCTCCAGCCAGAGGAAGACGTAACTATTGGAGTCTGGTGAGTGTCTGTGCAGCTGCAGCCGGCGCCCTTCCCAGCAGGCTCTGCGGTGTCGCCACTGTCTTCTCTGCACCCAGTTCTGCTCCCTGGGGAGACCTCAGCTGAATGTGATCCTCATGATGCAGGGTGAAAGTGGCACCAATCTTCGTTCTGAGTTTTTCCAAGTAGCAGAGGCTTTGTGGCCAGAGTATTTTTAAATAGAGTGTTCTTTCCAAGGGAAACTGAAGGAGCGGGAGCAAGTATATACAAAGAGCGCACCCACGCAGATGGCAAAGGCTGGGGTGAGCACGCTTCGCTGGAAGTGAGTGTCTCCCTGCTGGAAACATCAGGGTTTCTTTTCACATGCAAAACTTCCCAGCAGGAGCGATGCTATCTGTTGTCTCCTAACTATTTACTGTTTTTGCTTTAAATTTAAATTGGATTTAGGCCCCTAGCACTTGTGAGACTGAGGCAAGAGAATTGCCTCAAGTTCAAGGCCATCATGGGCTAAATAGTGAGTTCAAGGCCAGCCTGAACTGTATATAGTGAGACCCTGTCTCAAAAAAATTGTTCGAATTGGATTTAAGCCCTGCGATGTCGCCGCGTTTTCCTTGAAAATGTGTTGTAATATTTTTTCTGTAGATTAAAGTTGGTGTTACTGACCAACTGAATCAGGATTGATCAAGCCCTTTACTGGCATTTTCTTTTTTCTCTTAGAAGCGGCTGTGAGTCACTGCCCCTTCATCTAGCTGTTTATTTCTGCATAGCCATAAAGTCTCTTTCTGCCCCCAGAAAACCGCTGCGTATGTGAGAGGCCTGTGAATGGAATGCCCTGAGTAGCTTCCCAGTGTGGGTGCGTGGATGTGCAGACGCTTGTAAGACATAAAAGGAGAAGGGGGAATGTTGTCATTTGTTCCTGTCGTGCTCTGTGTGATCTGACACAGCTCTCCAGACCCTCGCGGGCAGGAGCGGGCCTGCTGTGCCTGAGCCTCCTGGGCTCTGCTGATAATGGGTCTCGGCGTGGGGCAGGGCCGGGGGACTGGTCATTAGTGTGAAAGCCCCTCCTGCTGCCTGCCCGGAGAGGTCTGAGTGATGGCAGTGGTATATCCCCAGGCAGTGCTAGCTGCCCGGTGAGTGGCTGGGTGCCAGTGCTAACGTGTCAGTGCCCCTGGACTACTGTGGTGTGACCACAGGCACTGCCCGTGAGTCCAGTCAGCAGCCTGGCCTCTAGAGTCTGAGACTTGTGGCCTCAGTGCCTCTCCCCTGGCCCAGGATGGGGCCAGGAACAGAGCCTTCTCTCTAGCTGGGTGCTTCTTAGGAACCTGGAGCTGGGTGAACTGGCTTCTGGAAGCAGGCCAGTGTCAGCACCTTTGAAGTGTACAGGTGTGTGACTGTAGTGGCCAGAACTAGACCAGAATGTGATTCTCTTGGGTAGATCAGAGATGAGATGCTGTTGGATGTGGTAATTCCAGCACTTAGTACCTGTAATTCCAGCACTAAGGTGGGAGAATTGCAAATCCTAGTCCTGCCCTGGCAATTTAGATGAGATATTGTTTTAAAACTTTAAAAAGAGTTTTTAGCCAGATGTGGTGCACACCTGTATTCCCAGTACTCAGGCTGAGGCAGGAGGGTTGCCATGAGTTCCAGGCCAGTCTGGGCTACCGAATGTGTTTAAGACCAGCCTGAACTAAATAGCAATAGCAAGACCCTGCCTCAAAAAAGGCCAAAAAAAATTTTTTTTTAATTTAAAAGTGCTGGGGATGCAGCTCAGTGGCAGAGTGCCCCTGGCTTCAGTCCCCAATATGAAAAACAAGAAGAAAGGAATGAAATGCTGAAATTTAAGCTCTAAAAGACAAGAAATTGGCTATTTGACTCTTAAGACTCTTGTCACTGATATGTAAAGTGAATTTGAAGGTTTATAGAGAAACTTTATTCAGATCCTCCTCAGTTTGAGCTGCGCTGGAATTAACCTTAGTATCATTCTGAGGAAAGTTTGACCAGAGAGTCAGCAGTCCCTGAGAGCCTTCTGGGCCAATGAGTAGTGAGGCCTTGTTACCTGTTTACCTGTGTGGCGCCAGGGCTGAGGAGGGCTCTGCCCTCCAGAGCTCTTGGTTATTAGGGGAGAGCGGTGTCCCCCTCCTACCCTGGTAACTGCACAGGGACCCGCTTCCGGGGCCCAGAAGAAGCCTGTGCACCTGAGGAAGTGCTCCTGAGGGTGTCAGCAGCTGGCCGTGCAGCTTGCAGCCCTAACTCTGGGGCGCCTTCACCCTCCGGTGGGTAGGAGCTCCCTGCAGCCTGTGATGCAAAGGGGGCCCCCATGTAACCTTACCCCCCCCCCCCCCCCCCCCCCCGCCGCTTCTTCCAGGCACACCATCCCTGCCGCCTGGTGGAAGAATGCCCAGGGGAAGGACCAGATGTGGTACGAGGATGCCTTGGCTTCGAGCCACCCCATCATTCTGTACCTACACGGGAATGCAGGTACCAGGTAAGATGGAGCAGCCCACGTGGGATGCATCCTCCCTGCAGAGCGCAGCTCCTTTGTGGGGCCCAGCCAGGACTGAACCTGGAATCCCACAAGACTGAGCTCACAGACCTTCTGCGGGGAGGGAGAGCATTCCAAGACAAAAGGTGTCACAGAGTTTCAGTGGGACTGGCGAGGTAGAGCTTAGGTAAACTTCACCACACAGGGCAGTGCACACAGGGCCAGAAGTCCGGTCCACAGAGTGGGCTTGGGGACGGCAGCCTGAGCAGCCTGTCTGTAGCTACATGGGGTGGGGTGCAGGAGACTGTCCAAGGGACTGAGCCCCTCTGTCCAGAGTGTGTCCGTGGGCAGAGTGCAGGTCTGCGCACCCCCTTGGCTGCCCCTGCCGCGGACAGGTGCTCTGTTGGCTACTCTGACTTCAGCAGCGCCAGCGTGTCCTAACAGGCTGCTTTAATTGCTCACCCTGCAGGCCAGCTTGAGCTAGAATTGCTTGCCCCAACCAAAAATAGTGGTGCTCCTTCCAAGTCGCCGCAGCTCTCCCACTTCTGTGGAGCCCGGAGGGGACGAGGAAAGGTGCAGTCTCTTAGCAAAGCATTGTTTGCAGTCCCCAAGGTCACCACTTCTGCAGCTTCCTCAGGCCACCTGTGAGAGCCAGCGGCAGGGCGGCGGGGCACCCGCAATGATGCTGTGAGGGTGGCCGAGGTGTGGGCATTTTGGAGGCAGCAGCAGAGAAAACCGGGTGGGCCTTTCTGGAGGGGAGCATTCCGGAAAGTGTCTGCCTGGGGGCGTGGCCCACAGCTGTCCCTGTGCCGAGGAGTGCATGGCCTCAGTCATGTGTGTGCCGTGCTGCCTGCTCTCTTCTTCGCGGGGACAAAGCTGCAGTGGGCTTTACTTCTGCTTTTCAGAGAGCAAGTGTACAAACAGCTCTGGGAACATCTTTCTATAAACAGGGAACTGTGCTGGCATGAATAAGGCTCAGTTCTGCAGAGCCGGTCATGTGACAGAAAAAGACAAAGACTGTTTATAAGTTTAGGTCTGAAAGGCCCACGGTTTGCCCTCCCTTGCACCCCAGCCGCTGCTTGTGTTGCAGATCTTGCCGGCATTCTCTCTGATTCCCCACCTCTCAGGGGCTTGCCCTACTCCCCGAGCCCCATCACTGACCGGATCCAGTGGGGTGCCCCTGGCGGCAGTGGGCTCCATTGGTTTATGGACCCCAGCATTCAGTCTCCTCAAGGTCTAGACCCCTTACACTCCTTCCCCTCCCTTCCCTTTTCCTCATTGCAGAGAAGGGAAAATTTGGAAAACCACTACCATAAACTCTTCCGGAGGAAACTGAGAAGATTTTGCAGTATTTTCCCTTGATCTTGAAGTACAGTCCTTTATATTTTCCTTTTTTTTTTTTTTTTTTTTTTGGTCTTTTTGACACAGGGTCTCGCTATGCAGTTCAGGCTGGCCTGGAGCTCACCTTGTAGCCCAAGCTGGTCTCGAACTCACAGCGATCCTCCGGCCTCAGCCTCCCAAGTGCTGGGATTACAGGTGTGAGCCACCACACCTGGCTAGTCCTTTATGTTCTTGTCCTTGTGCCTTGGTTTTCCTCCCTTGTTCCCCCAGCGTTGCTGCACAGCCCCCACCCACATACCTGCAGTGCCTCACAAGGGACAGTGTTAGGAAACAGGGCTGACAGGGAGGCGGTACCCTCCCACCCAGCGACCTGCCCATGCCATCACCGCCGAGGGCACACAGAAGGTTCATCAGAGAGCAGTGCAAACATGTGAAGCACATTCAACTTCAGCAACAGGAAATGTCTGATGCAGCTGGTCTGCTATGGAGCGTGTGGGGTCAACCATTCCCACACAATATGATAAGAGACTGGAGTTTCCACATGAGACGTGACAGTTCCATCAGGCCATGGCTGCAGTACCTCTGTGCCTGTGCGCAGGCTGCATGTGCAGGGTGCATGTGGGAGAGGACATCAGCTCAGGGAGGAAGCAGGAGACTGGGGAGCAGGGTGGCCACACAATGCTAAGTGGAGCACCAAAGGTCCACGGAAGAGGGTGGGGCCGCCTCTGAGGGTCCCACTGGGGCCCACCTGCATCCACACAGGTGATCCCTACACACGGGGGAGCCTGCGGTGTTTGCTTTCGCATGTCTTGCATTTGGGGCTATAGGTACTCCTTGCCTGCTGAAATGTACATGCGGTAACGCGGAAGTCTCCCCTAAGTACTTCCCTGGGATAATACTGCCAGGGGCAAGCGGGGGCCACGAAGGAGACCTGAGGAGAAAGTCACTTGTCCACCTGGGCCCCTCGCTGGAGTGGGTTTGGAATTCTAGCCTCTGAGGGATCTACTGAAAAGGGCACTAACACTGCTGTTCCCTTCTTTGCCAGAGGTGGCGACCACCGGGTGGAGCTCTACAAGGTGAGCACCATGGCCCGGAGGCGGTGCGCGGGCCCTGGGGGACGAGAGCAGCGCAGTCACTCCGTGGCGGTGCCGTGAGCGGGGCCTGCCACATCAGTGCACAGCTGGCGGACCATGTCTCCCAGACACTGCGGAGGGTGTGGACAGCATTTGAAGATGTCCTTAAAGGCGACATTCCTCTTACGTAAAAGGAGAAACCCATGTGCTCTGGCGGCAGCCCTTGCTGCCCAGGTGCAGGCTGACCTCGAGGGCAGGGAGGGCTTGGCTCAGGTTCCAGGCGGACTCGGTGGAGGTCCCCCAGGTCTGCCCTGGCACAGGAGACCCTCCCTACCTGGTTTTGTTCTTGGCTGGGGTGCTGGAACTTGGAGCTTTGGGCACAGCACCCAGGGCTGCCCAAGCCTACCTCCCTCCCCTCTCAAGGGTGCCTGCCTCTGCCGTGGGAAAGGGAACGTGCTCACGCGGGGGCCCCTCTCCCCCGCTGGGAAGGTCCCCTTCAGTAAATCTGATCAAGTCAGGAAAAGTAAGTGCTGGAGAAATGCGCAGTTCCCTTGAGATTCGTGTTGTAGAAGTGACTTGCTGTGCCCTGGGGCAGGGGTGCAGGTTCTGCAGGAATGCCAGGTGCCCAGGCAGGTGCTGCCAGCTCTCTGTGGCCTGGCTGTGGGCTGGAGGTGTGTCACCTCCCACAATGCCTGGGGCGCTCCTCAGCCCAGGCACAGGGCACAGGTATTTAAAAAATAACAGTGAGCAAAATTTCATCAAAAGCAAGCTGGGTGTGGTGGCTCATGCCTGTAATCCCAGCACTTGGGAGGCTGAGGCAGGATTGTTGCAAGTTTGAGACCAGCCTGGGCTACAAAGTGAGCTCAAGGCCAGCCTGAACTGCATAGTGAGACCATCTCAACAAGACAAAAAAAAAAAAAAGCAAAACACCTATTGGCTGCTGGACTGCTACAGCAAGGAGCCCTGTGGAGTCCCCCACGCAGGTCTTCCGTTGTACTTGGTGGTTCAGCCTGCCCAGGCATCTGCAGTGGGACTACAGTGCCGTCCAGGGACAGAGGAGCTGCCCTGGGCCCCTCAGCCATCTAAGCAGCTGCAGTCAGCAGCTGGACTATGTGTCCACCCACAGTCTCTGTCAAGTCCCCACTATGTGCAAGTCACAAGCCCAGAGCTCTGGGTGGATGTCCCAAGAGGCTCTGGGCAGCGATGCGTGGGTGTGTTACCAGACGTGACTTTCCTTCACAGGTGCTGAGTTCCCTTGGTTACCACGTGGTCACCTTTGACTATAGAGGTGAGATTTCGTCCCAGTGCTCCCACTTCTCCCGATCCTGCCGGATGGACAGGCTCACGGCCAGGTCCTGGAAGAAACCTGCAGCCTTTTTTTTTGCTCTGCTGTGACCTGTAGCCAGGGCCACTGTGTTGGGCTGGGAAGGGCTTGAGCGTTCTGACAAAGCCCTTGATGGTGGCTGCCCAGAAGCGCCTTGTGGTAGGGAGGCCCTGGAGCTGGCCCCACCCCACATACCTCATTTGCGTGCCAAAATGCTGCTTTTTTAATTTACTGGACTCAGACTTCCCCCACACCTTTCCCCACATTATGCCAGGCAGTAGAGCTAGTCTCATTACAGTGCTGAAAACGGAAAGATCCACTGAGAGGGAAGAGTCCTGTGTGCCGCCCACGTTCTGCCTTTATTGAGCGTACTGGCTTTGGCTCCTGGGAAGGCCAGAGCCTGCAGCTCAGTGTCTGCCGTAAACGTTGTAGCTAGTGAGCGGCAGGAATACTTGGAGCAACATGAGCCGTGTCTTCCTTTTTTGTTTCTTTGGTTTGGTGTAGTTTGGGTTTTGGTTTTTTGAGCCTGATCTTGCTGTGTAGTTTAGGCTGAACTTGAATTCACTCTGTAGACCAAGCTGGCCTTGAACTCATGGTGATCCTTCTGCCTCAGCCTCCTGAGTGCTGGAATTACAGGTGTATACCACCACTCCTGGCACGCTGTGTCTTACAGGAATATTCTTCCATGCCCCTCAGCGAGAGTTCAGGGTGGAAGCCTGCCTGCTTGGTCAGCTTGCTTTCCTCTCGGGCTGGACAGTGTGTGGATGCCGTAGTCCAAGACGCACAAAGAGGGGCAGAAGAGAGAAGCTGCTGGCTGTGTGTGGGGCTGTATTAGTTTCCTTTTGTTTTTGTAACATGACCAGAAACATAGTATCTTAACACAGATTTATCATCTTGCAGTTCTGGGGGTCAGAAGTCCAAAATCTTTAGCTGTGGAGCTAGAATGAAGGTGTGAGTGAGGATTTGATCCTTTGGGGTCTGGGGAGCATGTTACCTTGGCCTGTCCAGCCCAAGAGGCTTTCTTGGCTCAAGGCGCCTTGTACTCCTGGACCCAGCTTTACCACATTCTTTTTAATTTGGTGCTGGAGATTGAACCCCAGCCCTTGCACATGATAGGCAAGCACTCTAGCCTTGAATTATATTCCCAGCCCTATTTTTTATTTGTTTATTTTATTTTTAAAATTTTGGTTTTTTTGAGGCAGGATCTCATTATGCAGTCCAGGCTGGCTTTGAGCTTATTTTGTAGCCCAGGCTGGTCTCACACTTGGAGCAATCCTCTTGCCTCAGCCTCCTAAGTGCTGGGATTATATGCATGTACCACCACACCCAGCCAGTGCTCTTTTAATTTGAGACAGCATCTTGCTATGTTGCCCAAGCTGGCCTGAAATTTGTAATCCTGCATCAGCCTCCCAAGCAAATGTGTGTAGTACCACACCCAGCCCAGATACTTTCTCCTCTCCCTGTGGAGACCCTTTATAGTTACCTGGGGTCCACCCAGATGCTCTCAGTCATGCCTGCCTCCAGCTCAGCCCTTTTGCAGCCTTCATCCCTCTGCCACCGTAATTCTGCCCAAGTCTGGCATGCTTGCCAGTTTTGGGGTTAGAAGGTGGGATCTTTGGACCACCCTCCTGGCTATCACAGGGATGGCTGTTTTGTTGGCAAAAGTTCTGTCAGGAAGAAACTTGTGGCCTAGAAAAACACTAAAATGAGCTGGAAAGTGACTCACCCTTTTGTCCCTGGACAGGGTCCCAGGGCGTTGCTAAAGCTGAGGTGAGGAATCTAGCCCACCAACCCATAGAGTAGAGGAACAGGTTTCCCAACTCCTGTCACAGAAGAATTTTTAGGACTGGTCAGAAAGAGGCATGCCAGGGCTTTTTATGTCAGAAATTCCAAAGTATGTCTTTGAATAGAGTACTGGAGATCTGCCCTTCTGTGGGCCCTAGGCAGACTGCACTCCCACTGGCTGGCCTGTCAGCTCCTTCCTGGCCATCCCCACCAGGCCTCAGGGTTGGAAGTGTATCTGGGGTTCTGAGATCATTCCATCACCTCTGTTCTGTTGGTCACTAGTCAGGTGTGCAGTCCACCCCTCGTAGTACCCAGGGGAATGGCTGGTTTGTCCAATCCGGAGGGGAGGGGAGGGTCGCCCCTAGGCGACCAGTGCTGGAGGGGAGTAGAGTACTGAACCCCGGCCTCTGCTGCCACTGGCCTGACCTCCTGAATTGCCTTGAACTTCCTGTCCTGCAGGCTGGGGTGACTCGGTGGGAACACCATCGGAGCGGGGCATGACCTATGATGCACTCCATGTTTTTGACTGGATCAAAGCAAGAAGTGGCGACAACCCTGTGTATATCTGGGGCCATTCCCTGGGCACTGGGTAAGTTGCCTTGGCAGGAGGTGCCCTTAAGCAGGTCTCCTGGGTGATGCCCCTAACCCAGAGGGTACCCACTGCCTCTGACCCTGGGGTAGGTCACTCCCTGGCCTGGGCACCTGTCCAGTGGTAGATATGGGTACCACAAAGGAGGCCCATGGATCAGGCTACCACGAGTCCTCGTCCAAGGAGCGCCTAATGACTGACACGTGCACTTGAGGTGGGGGTGAGCATCAGGGTATGAGCCCCATGCAGAGGGGAAGTACCCTTGGGCTTTGTGTCAGACCTGACTTTGGAGCACGAGTGCAGGCCATAGCCTGCAGTACAGAGCAGGGACATTTGCAGGTAATTTCGCCCTGTCTGTCCATCAGCAACACGGTGGAAGAGTTGTGTGTGGGGTGGGCCACTTGTCTGCCATGGCATGAACTGTCTAAATGTCCTAGACATAGACAGTCTGCTATGATGGGACGCCCAGGGTGTTCGTTAAAACGCCCTCAGCTCGGGGGCTACCTGTATCCCCTTGCCTTTTCCTGTGGGCAGCAATGTCGCTCTTGTCAGCTCCTGTCCCTTGCTTGGACAGCATCCTGCAGTCTGGGCGTGTCAGCCAGGACCCTGCCTCTGGTGCGGAGAGGGGCAGTGCGCCCAGGGAGGCCCTGTGCCGGGACGCCGCCTGTCCTTGTGACTGGGCACGGCTGAACGGGTTGCAAGAGGCCCTTGTGCCTGGTGGATGCCAGGGCTGCTGGCCCATCCCAGAGTCCTCCAGGCGGACCCCAACCTATACCAGCTCATCAGCAGTCTGGAGCCCCTTGCCGGGATTATTGAGGACAATTCTGGTCAAGATTCAACCAAACTGTATATTGTTTTTGTTTCATTGTTTTTTTAACCACACTAATTTTTCTTTCCCCTCAGAGTGGCGACAAACCTGGTGCGGCGGCTCTGTGAGCGAGGTGAGAGTGGCAGTTACTGTCGGGCCCTGCTGTTGGTGTCCTATGGGCCCTGGGGACAGCAGTGCAGCGTCAGGGCAAGCCGGGGTGCTTGGGGCCTCTCAGGGCCACGTGGAGCCCTTGCCTGCCCGCGTCCGCTTCTTTCCTGTCGCCCAGGCCCCTTTCTGCTTTTTCTTTATTTATCCAGAGACACCTCCAGATGCCCTTATACTGGAATCTCCATTCACTAATATTCGAGAAGAAGCAAAGAGCCATCCATTTTCAGTGGCAAGTATAGGTTTTTTTGAAAACTAATTCATTTCACTATTAAAATACTATAAAGTCTAACTGTGTACCCAAGTAGGAGGTAGCTGGCCCCACAGGGCCTCGCCTGCATGCCCTCCCCACCCCCCGGGTATCTCTGCCTGGTATCCCTTCTGAGTGGAGCCAGGAGTGCCTAAGACTGGGTCCTGGCAGAGCCTCTCAAGCCAGGCTCCTGCCCTGGCAGTCTGCCCTCCCAGTCTCTCGCAGGTGAAGCCCAGGACATTGCCAGTGGGGGCCCCAGGAGAGCTGGTCCCACCTTGCCCCTCTGAAACCTTGCTGTTACCTCTTTCCGGCTTGGGCCCCGGCCTGCTGTGTGTTCTGGGGCCTGTTTCATACAGGCCAGGAAGCCTTTACTTGGTCTTAAGGTTTTGCTGTTGCTTTCATTTGAAACTGTGAGGAAACCAGCGCAGGTCCCCCACCTCCCTGAGTGTGGGGCCCTTGTATCTGCTGAATGAATGGTTTCCCAGCTGGATTTGGGCTGCAGCTCAGGGCCGCTCCCACTGCAAAGCCAGGCGGTAGCAGGGTGGGGGTGGCCTCAGCCGCCTGTTACCCACACTCTGGCAGGGTGCGGCGTGAGCAGACCTGTGAGTTCCTGAACTGACACCGAGTGCTTGGCCTGCCTTCGAACTAGGGACCTTGTTTGTACTTCCAAAAATGGCTTGTCTTGTCTGCAGGTGTATCGGTACTTTCCTGGGTTTGACTGGTTCTTCCTCGACCCCATCACAAGCAGTGGAATTAAATTTGCAAATGACGAGAAGTAAGTATCATGGCTGAGCAGCACTGAGTCCCAAGGAAGAGCTGTGTGTCACCAGAACCAGACAGGGTTGGAGACAGGACAAAACCAGCCTTAAGAAGGGGGTGTCTCGCAGAGAACTGCAGTGGAGAGAAAAGAAATTTTAAAGTTACATTAAAATAATTGCTTTTGTTCACATAAATGACTTTCTTCCTAAAAAGTCATCTAAGCTAGGACTCCTGGGTAGGTGTTAAAGTAGTAGTTACTCAAAAAATAACTGCACCTGCCTCTGATCTTAGCATTCAAGAGGCCAAGGCAGGAGGATCCCAAATTCAAGGCCACCCTGGACTACACGGTGACTTTAAGTCTAGTCTGAACTGTCCATCAAGAACTGATCTTAAAAAAGCCTGCGTCAGCCATTTGCTATGTATTTGTTTATAGAAACATACTATAAAGTTTATTTAAAATGTTGCTTTAGGTAAACCTAATATTTTACTTAGTTAAGGACTCTTGAAATGATGCCAGATTTTACTGACTTTGTCTTTGTGATATTTTATCTCATGGATTTTTAATTTCTCCAAAAAAGAGAAAAAAAAACTTTACCTAAATGTCCAGTTAACATTTCACAGTCTATACTTTGAATCATAAGCAAAAGTCCCTGCTTGATTTTAGTTTTCTTGTTTGGGAACCTAAGAACTCTCAGAATAACTGAATTTCTGCTTAACAAACAAAAGCAAGTGCTGGAGCCTCAAGGCTGCCAGCTGGACCCCCAAGCCGGGCACGCAGGGCCAGTGGCAGGCAGGCAGGATGGCCTCACCGCTGGCTGAGGGTCTGAGGAAGGAGAGTGTGAGCTCTGCTGCTGGTTGGACACCCAGGGGGCAACAAATCTGTGGCTGGTGCGTGCCCCTCACCAGGCCCTGCACCCTTGGGAGCACACAGCCCTGCTGGGGCCGAGACAGACTGAGGCAGCTACCTCAGACCGGGTGGCAGGGAGCCTGGACCCACCAAGGGCACAGCTTGTACTTTCTGAGGCTCAGTGAAGGGTCTGGACCCTTTGATCCTACCGAAGGGTTGACGACTTCTAAACAAGTCACTTAAATGTCACTTACACCAAAGGTAAATTAGAGTACTGACTTTTTTTTTTTTGGCTTTTTTGAGACAGGGTTTCACTGTGTAGTTCAGGCTGGCCTTACTTTGTAGCCTAGGCTGGTCTCAAACTTAAAGCAGCCCTCCTGCTTCAGCCTCCTGCTGTTGGGATTACAGGTGTGTGCCACCACCCCTGGCTGAGTAGACTTTATTTTAAACTAATAGATTCATAGTAACATTTATTTGCAGTTTTTTTTCCCCACCTAAATTACCCAATTTATAAATATTTTTTAACTTTTTTGCCTCCTGGTACTAGGGCCACCACATGTGAGGCAAGCACTCTACCACCCCACCAAGCTATTGCCCTAGATCTTTTGATATTTTATTTTGAAACAAGGTCTCACTAAGTTGCCCATGGTGACCTAAAACTTGAAATCGTCCTTCCTCAGCCTCTCAGTAGCTGAGATTGTATCACTGCATCTGACTTGTTTTATAACTTCTTAAAGACTATGTCTTGGCAAAATTAATCATTTTCAGCAGAAAATACACAAGGGCTAGATTTTGAAGAATGAATTACTCTCTAGATTTTGATTTACGTGTAGTAAAAAGAAACCCAGCATGGGGAACACCGTGTGCCCAGATCTGCCTTGGCAAAGGGTCCAGTAGGTACCTGCCCTCAGCCGGGGTCCACCTCCCTCCTTCCTCCCACAGTGTGAAGCACATCTCCTGCCCCTTGCTAATCCTGCACGCAGAGGACGACCCGGTTGTGCCCTTCCAGCTCGGCAGAAAGGTGGGCATCCTGGGCCAGTGTGAGCACAGCTGGGGGATGGTGACTGGGACACCAGCAGTCCCCTTGAGAGTCTGGAAAGGGCTGGGGCAGCCACACTGCACTTGCTGGCCTCAGAAGGAGCCGTAAATAAGCAGCACATCCCTATCATCTGTAGGCTGAGGCAGGAGGAGTTGGAGGCTGGCCTGGGCTACGTACCTACTGAGTTCAAGGCCAGCCTGCACCACAAGAAAATAGGCACGTGGGTCCTAGGTGCCCGACCCGAGTCGCTCTCAGGGTGGGTGGTGGTGGGCTGATAGGGAAGACTTGTGTGGCCCTCAGTGCCTGACTTTGCTGCCAGGAGGCAGGACTAGATTTGTGGGGAGGGGGACTGGCGCGCAGGGGCAGGGTGCATGCCTCTTCTGCCTGGGAGTCCCCCAGGCACGCTCTGGGGACACAGCGCAGCCCTGGAGGCTGGGAGCCGCCCAGCAGCACACCGCGGGCTGCACCATGGCTGTGGGTGAAGGGCTGAATGGCCTGGACCCGGGGACACATAGTTAAGCTGAAGGCCCCGGCCGTCTACTTTAGGGCCTGCTCCCCACTCTGAGGTGTCCCTGTCTTAGGCCTGCCCTAGAGAAAAGGCATCTAGTGTGAGGATGGGGCTTGCTGAGGAGCCACATCTGGAGTCTGTCCGCTGGCCCAGCCTCGACTGATGGGCCAGCTTGTAGAAGCACGGCACA
Source organism: Dinomys branickii (assembly GCA_004027595.1). NCBI lineage: Eukaryota > Metazoa > Chordata > Mammalia > Rodentia > Dinomyidae > Dinomys > Dinomys branickii. The sequence goes on from PVLD010000008.1 coordinate 192,250, forward strand.
CCATAGCTGAGGCTGAGCCCTGCCCCGGAGAAGCAGCCCCACCCGTCGGGTGCGTCGAGGCTGACTGATTCCCTCTGCAGCTCTACAGCATTGCCGCACCATCTCGGAGCTTCCGCGACTTCAAAGTCCAGTTCGTCCCCTTCCACTCAGACCTGGGCTACAGGCACAAGTACATCTATAAGAGCCCTGAACTGCCGCGGATACTGAGGTGAGGCTGCGCTGGCCCCTTCCCTAGGACCTGGGCCAGCAGCAGAATCATAGCTGGGGTGCTGCAGGGGCAGCAGGGAGGGTGCAGGGGACTGGATCCAGATCTCCCACCCTGCAGAGGGCAGAGCCTCACACACAGGCAGAGCAGGTTCGCTCCTGTGCCCAGGCCCACAAGCCTTGACAGGAGAGCTCTGAGGCCCCAGCTCAGAGGCTGCGGCCCTGCACCTAGGAAGTGGTCCAGCCCTTCCAAAGGCTTGCTTGTCCCCTTTGCTTTTGAAGGGAGGCAGAGTTCCTGACTGGCCAGTATCTTGGAAAGAGCGTGGGCTGCAGTCCAGAGAGCCAAAAGCACAGGGCTGGGCCTGATGCCCAGCAGATACCAGTGGCTTTTGCAGCAGGCCCCCCACCCCCCATGAGCACAGCGAAGAAGCGGGGCTCTGTGCACCTTCTCCCTGCGGGTGTCTGGACCCTCGTCCCTCTGCACAGCCTGAGTGCCCAGGGCAGAGCCGGGTCCACGGCGCCCCTGCGTGGCCAAGGGTTCTGGAGCTTGCTTTAGGGTTCTGGCTGCCTCATTAGCTTCTCAAAAAGGCGGAGCCAGCCGCCCGCATCCCCTTGCTCACAGTCGCCCTCCTCTGGCCTAGGGAGTTCCTGGGCAAGTCGGAACCGGAGCGCCAGCACTGATGCGCTGCAGCCCGCCGAGGAGCATGAAGACCCGACCACCACCTCCCCACCCGCCCGCCCCGGCAGCAGCGGCGCTGGGGCAGGAGACCCGTGTGGAGAGGGACCGCAAGCGGGTGCGGGCGGGCGGGCTGGCGGGGCTCGCGTTGTGGTGCATGGGCCCTCGGGTGCGGACGTGGAGACACGGTCCTCCACCCCGCGCGCTGGACGCACCCCGCTGCTCGGCCTTCCTGCCGCCAGCGCTGGCCCACACGGCCTGGGGCCGCGCTCCCCGTCCCTTCTGCCTGCCCACCTAGCCTGGCGTAGACCGAGCAGTTATTCAAGAATAAAATCGTGGTGGTGGTCTGTCCTTCTCTGCTAAGCGAGGGGTCAAGGACGACTCCACAAGGGCTGGGCCCAGCGCCCCGCCCATCGCGCGTGACCCACCAATGGCCGTTCACCGCTTATCCCGCCCACGCTAAGGTCCGGCCAATGGGCACCCAGCAGTGCCTCGCCCACGGTCTCGGTGCTCTGCGTCCTGCGGTGAGGTAGGAAGGAGGCACCAAGGGAAAACGGCTACGTCTCCTGCCTCCCAGCCAAGCAGATCGCCTTTTCCTAAGATGCGGCAGACCTGACAGGCGACCACTCTTCGCGGCAGGGCCAGTCGATAGACCCTAGCTGCTCCAGGAAGGACTTGGCCCTAAGGCCGGGTGCCGCCTCCTTTGCTCACTGGGCATACGTATCCTGAGCCAGTGCTGCTGCCAGCAACTGGGGACACCCATGCACTGATCCCGGGGGAGACGGCAGAGATCCCCCGGAAGAGGACAGACCTCTCTGGGGCCTGGTGTCCCTTAGGAGGGCATAGATCTGGTCTGTGCCAGGGCCCTTGCAGTCACTGGAACGTGGCTGGGCCCGCCTGAGCTTGGCAGTCACCCATGAGCGCAGAGCCCACAGGGGTCCCTGCCCTCGGTGGGGGCACAAAGCAGGATAGAGACTTTAGACTCTGCATTTAAGCCAAGTGCCCCCACTCTGTAACCAGACTCTGAATTTTAGGTCTTTTGACAGGTTCCAAGATCAGTTTGTGGACAGGACGAGTTCTGAAAAGTGCCCTGGACCTGAGGTGTGAGCAGTGACGTCAGTTGCCACAGGAAGGGCTCACAGTGGGGCATCAAGACCAGGGTGTAGGGTGGAAGTCTGTGAGCAGCCTGTGGGTCACAGGGCTAAAAGGTCCACAGCACCCCGCTGTCCTGCCCTTGGTCCCTCCTGATCTGTCACTGACTGCTGCTAGAGGCAATGAAGGAGACCGATCTGGTTCAGCAATGGTCAGCAGAGGCAGCAAAGTCCATAAAGAGACCAGTGCAACTTGCGCTAGAAACGCATACTTCCCTCATGTCCCCAGATAAGAGTGATCCCATGGGGCTAGACTTTCTAACAGGTGGCAATTTGGGAACCCTGTGGGGACGAGTGGTAACATTTCACCTTTGGTCCCGGAACTGTGGGACTTCTGTAGGAACCCCAGAGCGCTGTGTGCAGTGAGATGGAGGAACCACAACAACCAGACACCGGTATAGAGGTTTAATCAGTTTCTCACAGTAGACAGGAAGCGCACACAAAGTTGGGTGGTCAGGCACAGCAGGTTAGGGAGCATGGCTTCTGTGCAGAGCCAGCACAGGCAGCAGGATAACATGGTCCAAAAACAGACCCCAGTGGTTCTGGTGAGTCCTTTCCAACAGGCCCTACAGGCCTAGCGAGGCAGGAAGAGGTCCAGTGTGCAGGCTGGCAGAGCCCCTGGGTGATTCTCCAACCCAGTGACAGGCAGGACATCAGATTCTGCCCCAAAGCAGGTACCTCAGGAAGGGGGCTTTTAGGGGTTCAACCTCTGCTGGTTGTGATGTGGGCAGAAATGGCCCCGAGCCACCAGCCCTTCAGGCTGAGCAGGCTGCTTCCCGGGTGTGTTAGGAAGCACACACAGGCCTGGAGCAGCACAAGCCGCTCTCCTCCAGGGACTGGCTGAACCCCTCCAGCAAAAGACCCCGCACAGCCTCCCTTAGACACAGGCTGACCACGCATGAACAGGAAGGCCACAGCTAGCTTTGTTTCCTTGTGAAGTTTTTCTTTTGAAAAATAAAAGGTAACCCTGTATCGGCAAGACGTGTCTTGACTGAGGTCTCTGCAGAGATTCCCCCTCTCCGTGCTGCTCCACCTCACCCTGGTCCACAGGTACCACATGGCGCCAGGATGGCTATGAAAGGCAGTGTGCACAGCCCAGCACAGGGCGAAGAGTGGGCTGTGTGGAGCTGATGCCCAGAGGGGCTACCTCCAGTGGCCCATGCTGTGGAAATGTTCCCAGCCTTCACGCCGGTCACATGTCCAGACCCAAAAAACAAGAGGCTCAAAAACTATAGACCTAAGCTCACAGCAAGATTCGTGCAAAGGCTTCAGGGGGCCTCAAAGGCAGCTCCGCTTCCTGCCCACCATCTGTGGGGCTGGCAGCACCACCCACACTTCAAGCTCTGCTTTCCTCACAAGAAACCAGGAGGGTGTCACAGGCTCCTGGGCACCTCTTTTCCTTTCCTGATCCTCAAAACCACCTCTTAGCCCCTCTAGGGAACAACACAGCATGGAGAAAAGCAGGGGCCTCTGGCCACTGGCAAAGTGCTTGAACGCTGGTGCTGGCATGATATGCAAACAGCCCAACAAAAGCCCTTGGCCCTGCCTGAAGGGATGCTTAGTCCTTGGGGATGTTGGGGGGTGGGATTTGCAGGTCAGAGGGCTCCACACCCCAGATGTCCCGTGCGTACTCAGTGATGGTCCGGTCACTAGAGAACTTGCCCGAGCAAGCGATGTTCCTGATGACCTTCTTGGTCCACTCCTTGGGGTTCTGCAGGAAAAGCAGAAGATGATCAGTCTTGGGCACCCTGGAACTTCAGGACTATCCCCAGTGAACTCTGAGCCCTGGGGGAGTCTGGCAGAACAGTGGGGAACAACCATCTGCTGAGCAAAGGGGCCCCATAGACTGAGGCCCCTTGGGATTAGAGAAGCTACACAGGATAGGTGTAAGGTCAAGGAGCCTAAGGAAGGTCCCACCCTTGAAAGCCAGATGACTCCACCGGATGAGCATTGGCACGGGTAGAACCAACGCCCTCAATGCTTCCAGTGCTGTGTAGCTGCCCTGCCCTCCATCCAGCTACTGGAGGGACCTCTCCAAAAGGGCTGAGCCCTGTGAGAGCAGCAGGTGCTGTGCTGTGTGTGTGTGTGTGTGTAGGGTCCTCCCAGAGTCCCACACTGCTAAGACGAGTGACAGGCCCCCCAGTGAGTTACTGATGCCATGGGTACCGGAACCCCAAGGCCCTCTGGCCCTGGCCAAAGACCTGCTTTCTTGGCCTGAGAAATAAAAGTCTGTACCCAGCCCCAGCCCCAGCCCCAGCCCATGAGCCTCACCTGGTACAGCTGGTCGACCTGCGCCTGGCACTGCACGTAGGCTTCATAGTCTGCGAATACCTTGAACCTGAATGGGGACAGGATACTAGGTAGGTTGCAGGCAACAGTTGCCCTGCCCAGGCAGCCTGTTCTGTGGCCCCAGGTACAGTCCCATAGCCAGAGGTCACCAGCTGCCAGGCCCTGCCCCTTGCGGGGGCCAGGCTACCCCAGGCCCATCTGGCCAAAGGGTGCCCTAATGAAGTCATGTTCTCACCTAGGATGCTTGTAAGGAAAATGGGACAGTACAGAGCCCACAGGCTGTGGGGCTGTGCAGGCCCAGGGCCCTGGCACTCTCTGTTGGTAGCCTCCCCCGCCCCCCCACAGCAATCTGTTCTCAAAGTCTCAGAACCAGTGATACAGGAGAAGCTTATTTGCAGTTCCTGATGTTCTGAACAAAAATGTAGGAGTTACGAGTATACAAACGCATTTCTGTTACTACTGCACCAGACTAACAAGTTCATGAGTCTTTTCCACCACTGGCCTTGCCAGGGTCCGACCTGGCCCAACTGAAGGCTCAGGTGACCCAAAGGCAGGGGTAACCAGACGGCAGCAATAGGAGCATGGTGAAGTAACCCTTGTCCAGAGCAGCTCTGAGCCACAGGGAGACAGGTGTTGTGGCCAGCCCACCATGTAGCTATCTGACCATGTGTTAACTACACTGTGTCACCTGTTATTTACACTTTATCCGAGTGAGTCTTCCCCCACATGGCCAGGTTCTGCTGCCCTGCCTGCTCCCTGAGCTCCCTCTCCTGGCCTCCTAAGAACACAGCAGCCCCAGGGTCTCTAGTGCGCTGGCCTCTCTTACTCCATACAGTCTGGCCCTTGCCATGGCCACAACTCTCCTGGCTGGTCCCAAGGCCTTGTGGGCTGAGGTGGAGGGGTTTCCCCCCTGACCCACCACATGGCCCAGATCTGTCCAGGGTGGGGGTTGGTGTGGCAGGAGGCAGGGGGGGCCCACCTGTCATGGTACATCAGCATGTTGACCACACCCTTGAAGCACTCTGGGTCCTTGGGGGAAAAGAAGCCACTGCTGATCTGGTCCACAGCCTGCCTCAGCTCAGGCAGGTGCTCGTAGTACTCTCTGGCATTGTACCTGCAGGGAGGTGGGCCGCTCAGCACTTGTACCCCAATAGTGACCCACAACCAGGCCTCCATGGGAGGAGCCGCCCGCAGGGGCACCCCAGGACTCTGCCAGACGCAGACACAGGCCCAGAAGCGCCCGAGTGGAGGCTGGGAGGCAGCTGCTTCACACCTGTGGCAGTTGCGCTGTTGGCCTAGGCTTCCACATGGGTGCTGACCTGGCCCAGCTCGGCCCCACCCCCAGTGCTGCCATGCGCCCTGGCCCTCGAGGGGACACACACCCTTTCCGGTCCAGGGCATCAACCTCCTCCACCCTCAGGCCGAAGATGAAGAGGTTCTCAGGGCCTGCCTCCTCGGCCATCTCCACGTTGGCACCGTCCATGGTGCCAATGGTGAGTGCCCCGTTGAGCATGAACTTCATGTTGCCGGTGCCTGAGGCCTCAGTGCCCGCGGTGGAGATCTGCTGTGACAGGTCGGCGGCGGGGATCACTGCAGGCAGGAGGCAGGTCAGCCCAGGCTCACCTCCTTCTGCTGCGTTCCCTCCTCCCGGCCCGCTGGCAAGGGATCCTAGGCAGCCAGCCCCTATGCCCAGTGGCCACTGCCTTTGTAGAGCTCCCCTCCTTGGCTGGGCTGACTGAGGCAAGAGGTCCAAGACAGTGACCCCAAGAAGCCCCCCAAGTGGACCAGTGTTTTGGTTCTGGAACTTTCTTGGGACACCCTCCCCCATCCCAAGAGCAGTCTGGCCCATGCACAGCACTGCTCGTCCTCCCTGCCCCCACCCGGCAATTGAGGCACAGACCTCTAACCTACCTTTCTCAGCCAGGGATACCCGGTAGTTCTCCAGGAAGATCACTCGGAGCCTGTCGCCCACGACGGGATCGTGATTGATGACACTGCCGATGGACGTGACCAGCTTGATGATCATCTTGGCCATGTGGTAGCCAGGAGCTGCCTGCAGAGACAGGTAATCGAGGGCTTTCATGTGCAGCACTCTGCCCAGGCCAACAGGGTGTGGGTCATTGCATCATGAGGGTGACCGTGGACAGACTCCTGGAGCCCAGCTCCAGTGTAGCTTGCAGGCTGGAGGCCTGGATCCCACCCAGTGCTCAACAACTGCCTCAGCGTGGAATCTGCCAGCTTCCAAAGATGCACTGATTCCTATCAGGGTTACCAGGTGAGAGATCATCGACTTACAAGAAATAGGAACCCTATGGAACTTACTAGAACATACCGGGGACACCCTTAGGAAAGCAGCCCAGAATGGTAGATGACCCAATTTCTATAAGGACATTGCAAAGTACAAATGGTGGGAAGTCTTTGGCTAAGGAGAATTAAGAGACACGGCCAGTTCAAGGTGTGCCTCCTTGGTGTGCCAATTCAAAGCTGAAGATGCCAGTGGGGCTGGGGGTGTGGCAAGTGGCAGAGCCCTGGCCTCCCGTGTGTGTGAGCCCTGGGTTCATCCCCAGCACTGGAAGAAAAAAATGTATTTAGCCAGGCCTGTAACACAGGCCTCCACTCCCAGCTACTTAGGAGGCTGAGGCAGCAGGATCCCTTGGTGCCTTGAGCTCAGGATTTTGAAGCCAGCCTGAGCAACACACAGCAAGGCCTTATCTAAAAGAAAAAAAAAACTACTAGCACTTGCAGCTTTCCGGAGACCAGGGGGGTGTGGCCTTGAGTGGATGGCCACTTGTGACAGGATGATGCGTGGCCCACACTGTGTGATGGATGCGTGGCCGTGTGGTGGCGGCTAAGGAGCCAGAGGCTCTGGGTCTGGAGGGGTTGTCACTGACTGCAGGGCAAGACTGCCCACCTGCCCACCGCTCCGCAGGAGCCTACGTGGACTAATGGTTTCTACAGCTCCTCCTACTACTGACTTAAATCTGTCCTTAATATTAAAACTTTCTGTACATTACACACCAAGACACCAACAAAAGGGCATAATGCTCATAATGTGCTTCAAAAACATAGTGGATGGGTGGGCAGAGGCCAGATGGCATGGAGATCGGGCTGGAGTCCAGGATGGCAGGGACCAGCATGCATGAGGCCAGACACAGTGAGCCTTTCACAGCTAGCTTGCCGTGACATGCGATGCAAACGGCCTGGTGCGGCACACCTGTCACAGCTGCACTAGGCAGTCATTCCTCAACTGCATCCAGACCCCAAGTGCTGACCAAGGCCAGGCTACTGGCTGAGCAGCACACGCCTGGCACCTCCTGTGATCCCAGTCCACGCAGGACCCTGGCTTCCAGGCAGGCAGCACCCACCGAGTACACCCTGGGCTCAGTGCCAAAAGGAGAAGGGAGAAGTCACCTCACCTTGCCCCCAATCATCACCGTCCTGGGCACAAAGGCCTTAGCTGGGTCCTTCTTTATTCCTGTAGGCAAAACAGAAGAGATTCATGTGAAGCAGTGGGGTGACCTTATATGAGCCAAACTGACTCGGGAGGCTGAGGCAGGAGGACCATTGTGAGTTTGAGGCCAGCGTGGGCTACAAAGTGAGCTCAAGGCCAGCCTGAACTGCATAGTGAGACCCTGCCTCAAAAAGACAAAACAAGCAAACAATAAAAAAGCCAAACTGACCAGGGACCCAGAGCCCCAGGTGGCACCGGCACATGGCCACAGTCCCATGCTCGGCTCTGCTTCTGTTCTGGGTGGTGAGCACAGCCTCCCAGGAGACAACAGTCTGCCTGGCATTTGGAGCAGCTACAGTCCTGCCAAGGGCTGGGGAGGCCGAACCAATGTCCACAAGAGGCCTGGTCCACGGCCATCTGTCCTGGCCACTGCTTCTTGAGGCCCAGGTATGTGACGAGAATCCATGTATTAAAAACGTGCTTTGAACACACGGGTTAGAGGTTCTGAGAGAGAAAGTACAGACCTGGGGAAGGCCTTGGCACCATGGCTGTGACACCATCAGCCTCAGGAGCCTGAGACCCTGACTGTCCCCACTGCCCAAGTGACACAGTGTGCACTGGCCTCAAATGTCCCCACAGCCCTGTGCTCTTGGTGCCTATGGTATGTGTGTGGCGGGGGCGCTCCAGGAGTAGGACTCAGGAGAAAGCAAAGGGAGGTCATTGGGGCACGACCTTGGAGCGGACACTGGAAACCCGCCCCCACCTGTCTCCACTTTCAAGCCAGAAGGGGTGCGTGGCGGCCTCCTCTCCACACTCACACTGCCCGTGATATGCGCCCAAGCCAATCTTCCTCACTTACAGGTGATCTAGGTCCTTGCCACCAGGATAGAGGGCTGCCTATGCAGGCCACTCATGGCAACACAGGCCCTCGGTCTCCAGGTTTCAGCGGAGCTGAGAGTGTCTACACTGGGGATGGGAGGTAGCTCTCAAAGGCTATTGCCACCCAGTGGGACAGCCAGGGTGGGAGGCCGTCAGGGCCCTGATTCTAAAATCCAATGCCACAGAGAAAAGGGCAAATATACACACAAAGGAGCTGGTGGAAGGTGCATGCCTACAACCCCAGCTAACCAGGAGGCTGAAGCAGGACTGCTTGAGCCCAGGAGTTTAAGGCCAGCCTGGGCAGCACAGTGAGACTCCATCTCTTTACACAAACAAGAACTCCACAGATAATGTTCACCAAAAGTAGGGAACAGGTAAAGTATGACCTCAGAGACTGGGTAGACAGAGCAGGGCCAGCATCACTAGCAGGGAAACAGGAGCTGGGGGCCTCAGAGAACCTGGGCAGTGGGGCACAGAGGAGGTGTGGCTCTGTCCCTCCATGGAGGGAGTCACTGGCCAACACAGCAGCAGGGGTCAGCACTCAGGGCCACAACACCACAGAAAGCAGAGCCAGCCTCTGGGCAAAGCTCACATCTTGAGGACCACAAAGACTACAGGCCTGAAATGCAGGCCCTCAGGGTGAGGGGTGATGCCAGCAGAAGGGCGAGGAGATGCGGGGAAGGTCTAAAGAGGCTCCACAGAAGCATGGGCAGGAGACCTGGCATGCCTCCCAACAGGCCTCAGGGCTGGGTGCACCTTGGCACAGCACCTGCATGGCACATGTGAAGCCCTGGGTTCCATCCCCAGCACAGGGGATAAAATGTGTATGTGGTTCACAAAACTTTCTTGGAACAATACAGGAGGTAGTCAAAAGTGGCTGTGGTCAACACAAAGCAAGACAACTGTAAGAACAAGCCACTAGTATACCCTGAAATGACCAACGTGGCTCCAGCCCTCAGGACAGGTGCACAGGGACCCACAACGTGCTGTAAGGAGGAGAAGCCACCCTGGCACCACCAGCCAGTGCCCTTTAGCCACACTGGACAGGTGAGGGCTCAGCAAGGCCTTCTGTGGGCCCAAGCCATGTGCACTGAACACTCGGGCAGCAGGATGGGCAGAGGCCATAGCATGGTGCTCTGCTGACAGTCACGTTGGATGGGAGATAGAGTGCAGAGGCTGCCCATGTGTTCAGAATTAGACAAGGACACACACGTACACACATTCACATCCCACACCCAAGCACACATCGCACACGGACATGCGTGTGCACCCCACAAGTATGCATCACATGCACACCACACACAAGTATGAACTGTACACAAGGTCACATGTACATGTGTGCAGGCCCCACGCAAACCACACATGGGAGAGGGGGAGGATGAGGTAGCACTGAGGAGCTACGGGGGATCAGAAGGGAGGCTGGAGCAGGAACAGGGAGGGCGACCTGCAGCCCTCACTGCTCACATGGGACTTGGGGGCCCCAAGGGAAAATGAGAAGATAACAAGACCAAGGCCGCCGTGAGCCACCAGGTGGCAGAAGCCAGGCACCCTGCACCGCGTACCTCTTGGGTCCCTGTTCCCCTCAGGCTGTGCTGCTCCCCTGCAGCAGGAGCCCCAGGGTTGGGGGCTGTGGGGGCTGTGCCTGCAGTGTTTCTGTAGCACCTCCATTCTCAAATACTTTACCACCTCACAAAACTCTAGAAACTAGCTTTTCCCTGGGGTTTTGCTAATTGAGCAAATGTTCGCTATCACCTTTTTTTTTTTTGAGACAGGTCTTGCTATGTAGTCCAGGATGGTCTTGAACTCAGCCATCTGCTCGGATTAAGGTGCACGGCACCGTACCCAGCTCTCACATTTACTTTCAGGAGGCCTTCGATTCACATTTGCTCTCGTAATTGTCCATAAGCAACTTAAGCTATGGTTATGAATTTCACATACAAGATTTCATCTAAGTACATTAAATACCTTGACAAGCTAATCTTCCCACACAAGGCAAACCACCAAGATCAACATAAAATCCGCACTGCACAAAAACCCCAGCCTCGCAGCTCCACGCTGCCCCACCAACACTGGCCCCTTCAGCCCGCAGCCTCAGATTTGAGCGTTTGCCGGCGCACACACAGGAGAGAAGGCCCTGCCTGGGAAGGCAGCTCAGCACACGCTGGCACACGCGCCCAGGCTCTGGGGGACTCACGGTTGTACAGGGTGATGATGTGCAGGCAGTTGAGCAGCTGCCGCTTGTACTCGTGGATGCGCTTCACGTGCACGTCGAACATGGATGAGGGGTTGATCTTCACCTTGTACTCCTTCTCCAGGAGGGCAGCGAACTTTAGCTTGTTTTCCTGTGAGGAGGGCGGATGACAGCTGTGCTGTTCACAGCTGTCCTGCAAGCCCCTGGATCCCCGGATGCCCGGGGTCCACCCACACCGGAGACATAGCCCTTAGCAACCACAGGGACCGGGGCCAGGGCCAGCAGCAAGGAGAAGGGGACAAGGGCACGGTGGACAAGGTTGTAGAAGTAAAGGACTTAGAGCTGAGGTGAGCAGAACAAGGGGCTGGGGTGTGAGGCGGGGCCGCAGGAGGAAGCAAGGAAGAGAGAGGACCGGTGCAAACCCTCTAACTGAGCCCAGGAGAAGTGTGCAGCACTGCGGCTGTCCCCGAGCTGAGACAGCACCCCACAGCCATGCTGCACGACCCCCAGTCCCGCCCAGGTCTGGGGCTCTGGAGACTGAGCCATGGTTTAGTCCCTTGGCTGCTCCCAGAACACAGCTGCATTCCTGCAGCTGCCGTCCCTGCGGCCTGAAGAGCCCCGATGCAGGTCAGTGGCCCTTCTGGAAAGCAGCGGCCTGAGCCTGGGCCCCAGGTCCTCCTGAGCCCCCTCCCCAGCCATGTGGCCCACCTGCTTGACCTGGGCCACGTTCCTGATGAAGGCCTCATCGCTGACCAGTGGCAGCAGCTTCCGCAGCTGGCTGAGATCCGTCAGGAAGCCCTCCCCGATTCTCTGTGGGAGGAAGGGCACTCTGCTCGCCGCAGCCCGGCTTCCACCGCACCAACACCTCTGCCCACCAGGGACCTGCCCGCCTGCCCCACCACCCTCCCAACAGGGTCCCTCCTGCATGGCTCCCACAGGGATCTGGGTCCCTCACCTCTGGACTCCCATAGTCCCCCAGTTTCCTCAGCCCTGCTCCCAGCTCCCAGCTTGACCCTGGGAGCTGTCCCATCACACAGTCCACATCTCCAAGCCTGGGTACCCTCCTGCTGCAGCCACCAGCCTCACTCTATGCAGTCTCTTGCCCTATGGATGGACCCGGCCCTCCTGCCCTGGGCCTGGCCTGCCATGGCCAAGTCCTTCTACACCAGCCCAGTGGCTCTGAGCTATCTCCTGGCTCACTGTTGGTCATGTGAAGACCAGCTTCCTTGCCCCAAGACCCAGCCCAGCCACGCACCTCCACAAGGACGTCCGCTAGCCCTGGGTTACACAGCAGTAGCCACCGGCGGGGGGTGATGCCGTTGGTCTTGTTTTGGAACTTCTCTGGCTCCAGCTCATAGAAATCCTTGAAGCTACAAACAGATGGCAGGAACTGTCAGAAATGCCGTGTTCTGAGCCGAGTGAGCCAGAGAACACAGGGCCTTCCCAGGAGAGCCCCAGGGGTGTGGACGCTTGGGGCCAGCGCCACGCATACACTGCACACTCCGGCTGCAGGGTCTGCTGCTGACCCTGCCCTTCCCCACATGAGAATGCAGCCATCTCCAGAGGTCAACAGGGACACAGCCAGGCCACAACCCTAGGGACTCCACAGGTTTCAGGCCTGGGCTGTTTCCTCAGTTGTGAGCTGGGGAAAAATCCAACTCCCAAGTCCACAGTGGAGACCAACAGCCCTGCCTGGGCCCAGTGGGGACACAGAGCTGTCCATGGGCACTCAGAGTCGAGGCCTGAAGCAGCCTCGCTAGGTGATAGGAACGGGGAAGGGAGGAATCCCCAGCCCCCACCTGACTGTTGCCTGCCCAGCCCCTGCAGCCAGTCCTGGCCCCGTATAGTGTCCAAGGCACCCAGCCAACAGCAGATGGCCCAATGGTCATGAGCTCTGTGGACAGCAGCAGGTGTCTAGGGAGGCGGGGGTATCTGCCTCTCCTGTCACTGCCTGTACAGGTGTGAACACGGGCAGACCTCCCGCGGCAGCCAGGTGGAACGGGCGGGGAGCACCTCACGTACACAGTCTGCTTCACAATCTCCGAGTGGATGCGCGCCACGCCGTTCACTGCATGCGACCCGATCACACACAGGTGGGCCATGTTGATCCGCTTGCAGTCACCCTCCTCGATCACAGACATCCTCCTCAGGCGGTCCACGTCCCCGGGAAACAGGGCAGCTACATGCTGGGGCCAACAGGGAGCAGATCAGGGTGAGATCCACGGTGTCCCCAGAGCCCCCAGGACCTGGACGGCTGCCGTGCCCAAGGGGTGGAGTCCTGCTCCAGACCGCAGCCTGCGTCCCGGCGCTGGGCCTCAGCAGGCGGAGATGAACCGTTCAGTTTACACAGGATGCAGGGTTCCCCGTCCCACCCACACTGCGACAGCTGTGCTCAGGGAATCACACCAGCACACGCACCCCCACACACAGGGACACACGCCCCACAGGCAGTCACCCCTGCAGGTAACGGATTAAGGACAGGCAGGGTAGCCAGGTAAGAATGGGGACCTGGATCCCGTTCAGTGAGTCGGGCAGGGTCAATTGCAGGGCAGTGCAGTGCAGCACTGCCAGCTGCTGGGCTGTCTCCTGTGGGACCCACGCCCACCGCCAGGCCGATGCTCACATCGAGATGCCTCTGGTTGATGGTGTAGATGATGTCCAGGTGCCGTGGCAGCAGCTTCTCAAACAGGGACACCGGCCAGCGCTCCAAGGCCTCGGGCAGCACCGTGTGGTTGGTGTACGCACAGGTCTTCTTGGTGATCTCCCAAGCCTGGCCGTTGGAAAGAAGTGTGTTTACACAGTGACGTTCGGATCCGCACAGAGCCCCGGCCTGCCCGATGACCCACACCTGTGTGGACGACACTAGCCTGTGCCTTGGATCACCCTCCATTTCCCTCCTTGTAAATAGTATTTACTGACAGATCAATAGACCAGTCACCCACTGATTTCCATTAAACACCCTGCTGGCCAGGGCAGAGGACTCTACCACAGAGCCACGTACATCTCAAGATAAGAGGAGCTCTCATCTCCACAGGGTAAAGTACGAAACTGCTTCATGGCTGAGCTGGGTGGTACCTGCCTGTGAATCCAGCTACTCAGGAGGCTGAGGCAGGAGGATAAAGTTTGAGCCCAGCCTACGCAAAGTAGCAGGACCCCTTTTCATAATTAAAAAAAAAAATAAAAGGGCAGGGATGTAGTTCAGTGCAAAAGTCCTAGGTTCGACCTCTAGAATAGGGGGGTACTGCTTTATGGTTTTATAGGCTGACTTAAGTTAAACCTAAAAATCCTAACACATGCAAGAATCTAGCACCAAAGTAAATTGAGCCCTAAGAAAAATGTACAGGAACTATGTATTTCTTTAAACTTAACACTTTTGGATTAACATACACAAGAAGCCCTAGAAAGTACCCAAATCCTGTCCTTGTCCCTTTCCCCCGTGTTCACATCCCACGTCGCTGTCCCACAGGATGTCTGTCCCTCCCCTGGAACCTGCCCCATGCTGACATGCCCTGATCTCCTGAAGCCGGGAGAGGGGACCTCTTCCCCAGATTCCTCAGCCTTTCACATATCTGGCTTGGACCCCCCCAGAGGACAGCCCCTACCCTGGTCCCCAGAGCACACCGTCACCCGTCCGGGACACCCTGTCTCCCCCTCTCACTCACCTTGTCCCAGTCCACCTTCTCCACGTCCACCAGGATCCGCATAAGCTCGGGGATGGAGAGGGCGGGGTGGGTGTCGTTCAGCTGGATGGCCACCTGCAGGGCACACCGGGCTGCTCAGCGGCCTCACCTTGTGGGCGCCCAAGCCCTGGCTGCTGGGCAGCCTGTCCTGCCGGAGCCTGAGGCTCCAGAAGGAACAGGTGGATGCTGTTGGCTCTGCGGCCAGCTGTGCCTCAGACAGGTGTGTGAGGAGCTACTCGGCCTGGGCTGCCCGCACAGCTGTGGCAGCTTTGTTGGAATGGACTGCATTCAGCTTCACCTTGGGAGTGGCCGGCCCATCTTACCTGTCCAACGCCCGTGGCCCTGAGCTCGAAGGCTGGGCCAAACGAGACAGACCCAGAGGCAAGGGGTCCCTGCCACCCCATGCCAGCCCCTCCAGGACAGGCAGGGTGCTGCAGGGCACCTCATCCTCCCAGCACACAAACCTTGTCAGGGAAGGTCTCGAAACTGGTCCTCACAGGGTCACGGCAGCCGAACTTGGAGGACTTAAAGCGGCGGATGATGTCCTGCAATGTGGCGGCCACCACAAAGTATTCCTGCTTCAGCCGCAGCTCCTTCCCCTCGAAGAACTGCAGACACAAAGCTGCTATGGCACCAGGCCCACAGTGGGGAGCAGACGGGTCCTGAGGCCCACTGCCCTGATCCTAGGCTGTTCCCGCCCCACAGGATGCCAGAGTGAGCCATTATGCAGGGGAATGAGCAGAGGTCCTGAACGGTCTTGCCTGGCCGTCCGACACCACCAGCACCCAGTGTCACCTTCTGACAAAGGAGGAGGGTAAGGCAGTGACAAACACCAGAGCACATGGTGTCTGGCCCCTCAGCAGCCAGGGCACCAGGGCCACATGGAGACGCACACATCTGAGCACAGCTGCACCCACATGCCAAGGCGCCTGGTGCCGGAGCCATCAGCACCAGCGCCTTTGCTGCCACACACAGGTCACAGCGACCGAGTGGGACTCACTTCTGAAAACAGAGCCACCAGGCCAGGCAAGCTGCTTGCTTTCTGGTGCCAGGGATAAAACCCAGCGCCCTGTGTGTGTGAAGCAAGTGCTCAGACTATGCCCACCAAGGCTGTTTGTACAGCAACAAAGAGCCCCAAACACCAAGGCTGCTAGGCACAGGTGGCAGCAGAGTCCAGCTGTGGCCACCACCAAGCACATGGGATGTGCTGACACCTCCCTGGCGCCAGGGCGCTGTGTCTCCACAGGACAGACAGGCCTCAGGGCACCCTGAGGAGCGACACAGCCTGGCCAGGGACCGGGGCCCCACCCAAACCTTTCCCTCGAGGAATCAGGGGTCAACGGAGCCAAGCTGAGGCAGGGGGAGGGGCAAATGCGCCCCCTTGAGAGCATCCAGTGGCCTGCGCTTGGGCAGCAGGATCCAGGCCACCCAGCCTCCGCTCCCAGCTAGGGAAGGTCGGCGCCCCACCACAGGCCAGGGACCTGACGAGTCTGTCCCAGGCACTACTCACGTTATCATTGGGGTACAGCACCCTGGAGATGTTCTCCGCCAGGTTCCTGTCCAGGACAGCCTGGACGTAATCCCCTACGTTGACTGTGGAGACAGGGAGGGGAAGACAGTGAGGGGAAGGTGCTCGGAGCTTCGGCTGAGCCATCAGAGCAGCAGCGGTCCACCCCATCCTGCAGTGCCCTCACCCTTCCCTCGGGACCCAGGGGCCACAGTGCTGTAATCCCACCCTCCTATCTACTGGAGGGCAGTGCAGGGCTCAGGCGGCAGCTCAGCACCAGGGGCTCTGCGGCTCTGCGGAGAGGGGCAGGGTGGGAGAGGCAGGCGCGAGCGCTTGGGGCTCCAGAGGAGCGGGCGTGGCTGTACGTACAGTCCTGCAGCTTGAAGTCGTTGGGTGCCTTGGCGGACCACAGCCTCATGGTGTTGACTGTGTTGTTCCTGTAGCCGGGCACTGGGGTGTCGTAGGGCATAGCGAGGACCACCTGGCCACAGGGACGTGCACAGGATACAGTCAGCAGGGTCCCCGCCACCTGTCCACACCAGGTGCTGCACAGTGAGGGGCAGCCTGGCAACCCCGTAAGCCCCAGTGCCTGAGAGCAAGCTCCACTCAGCATGAGGCACAGATGGCCCGTAGGACCTGGCCTCTTGCACTAGCAGAGGCCCCTCAGCTATGACCGCAGGGCTAGGCCGAGGCACCAGCACGAACACCAGTGACAGGGCACTTCCCTTCCCCGCTCCTGGTCAGCTTTGTCTGGCTCCATGAGCTTATCCAGAGGAACAGTCCCATGCCTCAAAGTACCGGCCCCCTCACACCCATCTTCAGACAACAGGGGAACACGGGGTCCCTGCTCTGCTGCTCAGGTCACGGACAGCTCAGGCTTAGCCTCCGTGCTGCACGCTGCAGGCCAGCGATGGAGTCAGCTCTGCAGGATCACAGTGAGGACGCCTGGCACCAGCCACAGCCCACACAGCCCCCCCAGCGACAGGGAGCTACAAGCAGCAGCTCCTGCACTGGGTACATCTGTCCAGGTGTCCAACAGGGCATGTAAGGAGAGTGAAGTCCCACCCCCAGTTCCATACCTGCGTGTCCAGCCACCGCACGCCCTCAGCTGTGTGCTCCACGCGCCCGTAGAAGTGCACGGGAAGCATATACTCCGGCCGTGCCTTCTCCCAGGGGTTGCCATAGCGCAGCCAGTCATCCGCCTCCTCCACCTGGGGCAGCAGATCAAACAGTATCCAGCACCAAATAAAACCAGGCCTGCTCACCAGTGAAGCTTCCTATACCAGTCAAGTCCAGTGGCTAGAAACCAACATTCTGGGCCCAGAACTCCAAGAAGTGGAGGCAGGAGGTTCACAAGTTCTCGCCTAACCTAGACAACTTAGGGACTTAGCAAGAGCGTGTCTCAACCTTTAAAAAGCTGGGGACATAGCTCATGTGAAGGCCCTATGTTCAATCCCCAGTACCGGGAGAAAAAAAAGTTCTGCACCAAAACAGCAATAACCTCACATGCAATCCAGAAGAAAGCATCCAAACAGACATTAAGGACCAGGACCCCAACATGCGTGGAGGCCAGGCTCAGGAGCCCACATGCTGCGCAACCCAAGGCAGCAGGGGTCTCCAAAGGTTGGGCTCGGGTGTGAGTGGCCAGTGTCCACCAAGCACCACCAAGTGGCTCAGTGAAGGGCTCGTTCTGGGTGTACGGGCATTCTGGAGGTGGGCAGATGTTCTGAAAGTGGACAGTGCTGGCCACTCCATGCTGCACCAAGAACTTTCCACCTCAAAAGAGCTGTTACCACAAAAGCAAACCAAGCCACAGGAAAAGAACTGCTGAAGCCCATTGCTTTGAAAATGATACCACAGTGGGGTGTAATTGAGAAAGCATGTGCTTAGCATGTGCTCCAACACGCACACACATGTACACACACTCAGCAGAGCAAAGGACACTGAAGCCCTGAGTGCTGGGCCTGGTGCTCATAGGGGCCAGGAGAGTGCCGAACATAGTGCTCCCTGCCAGCCGACCACCAGAGAACAGTGCCTGTGGCACTCAGATCAGCAGAAACACGCACTCCCACCCCTGTCCAAACACCACAGACGTCACCCTCAGGAGATATGAGCCCGGCACAGTCACTGACCCAAACCATCGAGATGCCCCTCCACCAAGTGGTGTGGCACAACACGGCCTCTAAGTCCAGCCCTGCCGCACGGGCCGTTTAGAGACCACGTGATATTAGAGGCCTTTCACCACCAAGTGGAACAGGAGTGATGTCCATGTCCAAGTGCCATGGCTGCCCTACCCAGAACAGCAAGACTGCCATAAAGGCCTTGGGGTCCCTGCCACACCAATGCTAGCCCTCCTCCCCGTGCAGCCCCATCCACGTGGATGGCGGGGCTCCGCGTCAACATTGTTTTCATACCTCGCCTGGCTTTGACATTGTGGCTGACTCGCCCAACCCACTCCTCGGGAGTCCAGCCCCTGCCGCACCAGAAGCTGCTCTCTCAAGTTAGGGAGTAAAGGCCAAAGGTGGGGACCAAAGGACCATCGCTGCTCCTCTAGCTCCTCAACAGCCCCACGTCTGGGTCCTAGAGCACACCCTGCACCCAGCATGATACCCAGGAAGCTGGTGCACCCCGTGGGTGTCCTGTACCCATCTGGGGCTTCTGGACCACCCCCAAATAACCCCATGCCACCCCCAGGGCTGTCTGCCAAGCCTCTCCCCAGCGTGGTGGGGTCACTTTTGTAGGAAGTGCTGCAGGCTGCCACCTGAGGAAAGGTGAGAGCCACCAACCCTGATGAGACCCAGGGTCACCCACCTGCCAGCCATCAACGATCTTCTGGTTGAAAATCCCAAACTCGTAGCGGATGCCGTAGCCATACGCCGCCAGGCCCAGGGTAGCCATGGAATCGAGGAAACAGGCTGGAAAACACAACACAGATCCCCTGCAATCAGCACAGCTGGGCCACAGCCTGCCGGTTTCTCAGAACGCCAAGGTGTGCCCAGGACACAGGCCTCGGCAAGGACACCACAGGCCCAACTGGGACCCTGAGCTCCCAGAGGCTGGGCTTCCCTCCAGTTAGCACACAAGCTCGGCAGCAAGCTGGTGACAGCCCAGCCCCACACAGGGGACAAGGGACAAGGTCTTGGGGGTTCACCTGGCCGCTTGGAGGAGGGTGTGGGGGACACATGGGAGCTGGGGACAGTTGGGAGAAGGGTATTCTTTACTTAGATCGGTGTATTTTGTGAGAATATGTTGCATTTAGAATTCTTGAAGACCTAAGACTGAAACCATAAATGTCAAACCCCTTTCAGGGTCCACACACAGCACCCCTCCGCAGGGCTGGGACCCAAGCAGGGGGCAGGTTGCCCCGCTCATCCCCACGCACGGCCAAACCAAACTGTGACTTCTGCCACACCCTGGGCCGCACTCCCTCCGCCAAAAGGGATTAAAGCAGGAAAACCTCTGGGCGGCTCTCTGACGAGCTATGCAGGTAGGCCAGCGCCCTCGGCTCTCGGGGGAAGCCTCAGCTGCATTCCACACTGAGCCACATCCTCAGCCACACATGACTTTAAGTCCTGCACCTAAGCCCAGCTGTGGGACCCTGGAATGTGGTCAGTGTCCCAGCACCGGCCAGCTCAGTCTCCATGGCACAGCTGGGCCCCCACATGCCCTTCCCGGCCCCAGAGCCATGCAGTCACCTGCCAGGCGTCCCAGGCCCCCATTGCCCAGGCCAGCGTCCTCCTCTATCTCCTCCAGCTCCTCCAGGTCCAGGCCCAGCTGCAGAAACAAAGGCGACATCTGAGCAACATGTCCCCGACAACAGATTGAAGACGCTTAAACCTTGTGAACTTGAGAGTAAAACCAAGAGCCTGCTCTTCTTACCTTGAAAATCCAGCGTTAAAACTTGATGTTAAATCAATGCACAGAATGATAGTTTTTAGGTATTCCAAAGCTGCTAATTTAGCATTCAAAATTAGACACAGTCTATTAGCCAAATATAAGCACTGCCAGGTTACAAACCTGTTTATACTGAACAGATTATAACATGTGGCCTTGGTCTGAATCCAACAGTTTGAAGTTTTGTTTTTTTCTTTCTTTCTTTTGGAATCAGGAACTGAACTCATGTCTCTGGCTTGCCAGGCAGGCTGTGTTTCTTCTTTTTGATACAAAGTATCACTGTATTACTCTGGTTGGCCTTGATCTTTAGGTTTAACTGATCTTTCTGCCTCAGCTTTTCAAGTAGATGGGATAAAAGCACCCACCAGGGCACCAGAAAGTTTTAGAAATTCTCTAATTTCACATGGTCAAATGATAGTTATGTGACATTTTTTTTAAAGACAAAACCTAAAAGTACTTTTCCTGTGGTTCTGCCAACTGAATTCAAACAATCCCGTGAGATAAATAGAGCACATTAAAAATCATAGCAAAAGTAGCAGTCTCCACAATATGAACTGTCCTACACCCAGCCACCGTACAGACCTCAGCTCTCGGGCACAATTACCCTAAATATTCCGTGAACACAGCTGGAGGGTACAAATGGGACAAGTCACTCACATTATCTGGGTCAGCAGTACTGAAACTTTCTGGACCATGGAGGAGCCAAAGAGCTTGTATTTGTGCAATTATATCCATCACCAATGATCAAATCAGAAATAAAATGCAGAAAAATTTTAAAGTGTGTGTATTTATGTGTAAATTCATTTAAAAGTAATAGCAACTCATTAAAGGCTAACATAAACCAAAACTTTAATGAAAGACAACTACTTTTTTTTTCTTATTGAACTTTGTTTTGGTGGGTCTCAAAATTCTGTGACAGACCCTTGGTTGTTTCCACTAGAAAGTACTGATTTGAAAAACTAACTGCAGGGAATGGTGGCGCATCCTTGTAATCGCAACACTCAGGAGGCTGAGGCAGGAAGATTGCTGCAAGTTTAAGGCCAGCCTGGGCTACATAGTGAGTTCAAGGCCAGCCATAATGAGACCCTGTCTCCAAAAGATAAAAAAGAAATTAAAAACCAAAAAACTGCTAACATAAAACCAGCACACATAAAAAAATAAATGGTCTATATTCTCCTCCCCTTTGGAAGGTTTTACACTGTATTCAAAATAACTCTTTTTTTTTGTTTGAGACAAGGTTTCACTTTGTAGTTCAGGCTGGCCTTGAACTTGCAGAAATCCTCCAGCCTCAGGCTCACCAGCGCTGAAAGTATAGGTATGCACGGGCATGGCCCAGGAAAATAACTCCGTTTTTTCAAAACAAAACACTGAAGCAAGTGGCACTGTTTCATATTGTTACAGATCTCTTTCCAGGGATATTCTACTGTGAGTTCTGTCTGTCAACAGTACTACACTGTTCAACACACAGCTCCCGGGAAACTCTAGTCCACTTGTGACAGAGGAGACTGAGAAGCGCCAAAGACACCCTTGAGTCAGAAACCAGTTCTGGCTGGGTGTGGTGGCACAGGTCTATAATCCCATCACTTGAGAGGCCGAGGCAGGAGAATCACTGGAAGTTCAAGGCCAGCCTGAAATACATAGCAAGACCTTGTCTCAAAGAAAAGAAAAGAAACCAGTTCTGGCCTAATGGCCGAGACCGACTTAGAATCTGATGCATTATGAAGTAATAAGGAACATCATGAAAAACAAACATCAGCGTCACAAATGGCTTATGGGGTAAGAAGTAACTGGAACCAATTGCATAATACTATGTCTCAAGCTTAATTCCCAAAGCAAGATGGGCTAAGGGCAGAGCTGAAGACGCATGTCTGCCCCTCATGTCTGTGACAGGGACACTCATCCCGGCAGAGAGTTGTTACTGTGACTTTGAGAGCAGAAAGAAAGAAACAAAGGAAGGAAAAAAAGAAACAAAGGAAGGAAGAAAGCAAGCAGGTGAGCAAGCCAGGCACGATGGTTCAAGACCAGGCTGTGCTACACAGCAAGACCATGCCTCAAAAAAAAGAAAGAAAGAAAGAAAGACAGGCGTGGTGGAACACACCTGTAATCCTAGTCTGGGCGGCTGAGGCAGGAGGATCACAATTTAGCAAGACTCTTCTTAAAAAAAAAAATTAATTAAAAGGGCTCGGAGCATAGCTAAGTGGTAGACTGCCCCGGGTTTCATCTCTTGTACCAGAAAAAGAAGAAGGGGAAGAAAGACACAAGACCTATGGCATATACGTGTAGGCCCAGCTACTCAGGAGGCTGAGGTAGGAGCCAGGCGTTTGAGGCCAGCCTGGGCAACAAAGACCCTGACTCCAAAAAATACAAAAACCAAACCATAGCTCTTCCTGCCTCCATTGCCATGTGTCTGTCTCTCCCAAGGCCATTTTTCAAAGAAAACGAAGTGAAAACAGGGACACAGTGACTGGGGAAAGTTAACCCCTGGAAGCGGGCCTCTGGCCCGGAATGAGGAGAGCGAGACATCATGCACTTGCTGTCCTGTCACTGAGCACCAGCCCCCGACAACACGCAGAGTCCTGCGACCACCACGCCGTGAGACAGCAGCAGCTCCACCCAGGACACGGACGGGTGCGGTGGCGGTACGGGTTCCGTCCTGGGGCCACGTTCAGCCTCTGCCACTGTCACTGTGTGGTGTCCTGCGATGGGTACCGCACACTGCCCATCAGGTGACCGACGGACGGGTGTGTGTGTTCTCCCCGTGTGGGGCTCATGGGTACGCAGCTGTGGAACCAGGCGCATGTGCTGTCTGGAGCCCATGCCTCGGGGTGGAGCTGCAGGCTGAATGGCCGTGCCACGCCAAACAAGAGCGGCTGTGCAGGATGCTCCAGGCCCCTCCCTCTCCCTCACCTTTCATCAAACCCGGGGTAGGCAGGGCGGCTGGCAGTGCGGTTCAGGTAAGCAACAAGGGCAAGCACCGTCCTCGTGCCACCTGGCCATTATGTGTCTTTGGGAAAATGTCTATGTAAGTCTGTTATGGTTTGTGTCTGCATGTCCCCCCAAATCCTCATGCAGTCCTGGGATGGGTTCTAGATTTTTGAGCCATGTGCCACTCTGTCTTGGAGCCAGTTGAGTATGGACTGAAACCTCCACGAACTGTCAGCTAAACAAACCTTTCCTTCCTTAATTCTGTCCCAGCAATGAGAGAAAAGTAACCAAGACAAAGTCTTTTGTGGCCTCACCCCCATTCCAGAACCGGGAATTCAACTCAGGGTCTTCACATGGAGCTGTATCCCCAGTCCTTTTTTTTGAGATTGGGTCTCACTAAGTTGCCCAAGAGAAATTCAAACTTGTAATCCTCCCACCTCGCCTCCCTCAGTGCTAGATTACAGGAGGGTGCCACCAAGCTCAGCTCCTTTGTCCATTTCAATTCTTCTTCAATTTTTTGAGACAGGGTCTTGTTAAGTAGTGTAGGCTACCCTTGAACTCATGGCAATTCTCCTGCCTCAGCCTCCCAAGTGCCATGATTACAGATGTGGATGTGGACCACCATGCCTAGCCTTTGTCCATTTTTAAAGTGCGTTGTCTACCTAGTTATTGTCGTTATGGGCTATTTATGCATTCTGGACACCAGACCCACATCACACTTCCTGTTTTGGAGGCAGGATCTACACTGACCCAAGCCGGGAAGGAATTACAATCTGGGCCAAGAGGCCATGACAGTATGACTGTCCGTATCTTCTGGAGAAGCCACTGAACCAGGGCGCCTAGGTAGCAGTGCTGGGGAGGCCAGGGATGGCACAGAGATGACTTTCCTGGCTGCCCCTTGTGAGTGGGGACCGGAGCCTGGCAGGGTGAGTACACTTCTGGTTTCGACTGGGACAGCCTGGTCCTCAGGAAAACCTCTCAGCCCCAAGGGTGACTGGCCAAACTGCAAGTGGAGTAACCTATAAGTCAATGTGCAAAGCTGCAGGGTACACGCCCGGCCTGCACTCTCCGGGTCTGTCATTAACACACAGCGATAACATTATGAACAGACTGCCCACAGCCCCCAAGTCCTTGTTATGTGTAAGAACTGGGTAAGAGAATGTTTTCAAAATTACTCGCTTCTTCCTACAGCTATGAAATCCTCACAAAGCCCTGCACAGTCCTCGCCCCCAGACACAGCCCGGCATTGGCATCCAGTCCAGGGACAGGACTAACGACAGTCACCTCCAGTCCCTCTTGGCGTCGCCTCATGTGGAGCACAGAATGTCGGCTGGGGAGCACAGTCTGTCTTTCCTTTCCTTTTTTTTTTTTTGGTACCAGGAATCAAACTCGGGACTTTGTGCTTGCCAGGCAGGGGCTTATGCCACTGAACTACATCCCTAGCCCAAGTCTCGGCCTTTTGTGGCAACAATTGAAATCCCAAGCTACAGAATTTCACCTGACCAGGCCTGGGGGAGATCCTGGAAAAGACAGGGTCCCCAAAGTCCAGCTGCTCCATGGCCACCCCAGTCTTGTGTCCCCAAAGCTTCCCACCCCCCTCAACCCAACTACTGAGAGGAAGTCAAGGCAGGCGTGGGGCCATGGGGAGCGGCAGGTCCCCCCACATCCTCCCAGCCAGGCCCAGCAAATGGGGCGAGGAAGGGGAGCGGGACCAGCTGGAGGGCCAAGCGCCTAGGGCCCTGAGGCGGGGCCAGGGCTCGGCCTGGCCCAGGGCAGCACTGCCCACCTCAGGCCCAGAGACTGGAGTGGACAGAGGGAGGGGCGGCTCCGTCAGGCAAGGAGAAGGGGCTGTAAGGAAGGGGTGCAGTCAGGGCTCGGCTTCTTCTCCCTCAGCGCAAGGCGGAGCAGCACAGCGCCCTCACACTGGCGTGTCCCAGTGTCATCAGGGTGCTCCTACCTGATAGATGGCTTCGTCACACGTGCTCTGGAGGCCCAGGTTCACCATGGTGTTCTGCAGCGTGCGGCCCATGTAGAACTCCAGGGAAAGGTAGTAGATGCGCTGCACAGGAGGGAAAGACTCAGACTCACACCCACCCTGCGGCAGAAGTGGACCAGTATGCAGCCCCACAGACAGCTGGGGAGTCAGGGTAGCCTCACCACGGGGACCTGGTGGGCCCAGGAGGGGCAAGCCTGGCCTGGAGAGGGAGGCTGACGCAGGAGGACTGGCTGAGCCCAGGAGTTTGCGGCCAGCCTGGGCCCAGTGAGACTCAAGAGCGTCAAACCCGTGCCCCGCTCCCGGCATCCAAGACCTGCACAGATCAGGTGGTTGGGGGAGCACCACGTCCCCAAACAGGATGGTGCTGGATCGGGTGGTGGCAGGGCCGGCAGTGCCTGAGGATTGATGCTTTATCCAGAAAGACTGTGCACAGCACCCCTGGGTTGGAGCAGGCGCTGAGCAGCCCCATGTTCCCCTCTCAGCACGGAAAGTGGCTCTCTCTAAAGACCCTCCTCCCATGATGGATCTGCCAGGAAGAAACACAACCACCTTCCGTCTTCTGAAACGCCGTTAACCAGAAAGCAACGAACAAGCCTGCAGCCTGTCCAGACGCTCAACATAAAGAGAACTGAAATATGAAAGGGCTGAGGATGCAGTCCCCAGCACCCCACACATGGAGGACCTGAGCAGATGTTTCTCCTCTCAAAAATACAAGTGGTTGCCAGGCATGGTGGCACAAGCCTATAGGTCCAGGGCTTGGCAAGGAGGCTGAGGTGAGAGGATGGGCCACATTTTGAGGCTCTATTTCAAAAACTAAAGAAGAAAAATATAACAACTAATCATAAGATAAATGCAGATCAACACTCCTCAGGTCATTATCCAGCTGTAAACCCCTGGCTCCAAAAGAATTCCTTCCGCCTCAAGGGGTGGTGACCAGGATGATGGTGGGTATGTCTTTGAAAACCAGGACAGGGACAGCGCAAGGGACACAGCGGGCTCCAGCCACATTGACCAATGTGAGGACCAGTGACCACAGTGTGAAGAACGAGGCAGGGTCTCAGAGGACACAGTGGAGCTCACAAAAGAGCAAGGTGAGCAAACACACAGGCTGCCCGCTGCAGGGAGGGCTGCGCCGAGCAGCACGGCCAGCAGGAGGAAGGGTCTGGGTGTCTCACAGGAGGGACGACTGAGCAGCCTCATCATGCAGGTTACACACGCGTGGAATACCAACCAGCCCACACAAAGTCAGAACCCAGCGCTGAGGAAAAGGCACAGGTGCGAAGCAAGGGGAACACGCTGACACCCACACCTGCGTGACAAGGGGCCCCAGAGGAGATGTGAACACCACACCGCACTCCCAGCACGTCCTTTAAGCAGACTCCATGATCATCTGCACCTACAGACGATCATCTGCACCTACAGATGATCGCCTGCAGCTTCAGTCACCCAATCACACTGTGGTGCTCCTCAACGCCCTGAGCAATGTCACGTGGCTTGAGGTCCACGACTTCCTGCTGACTTCCGGACCTGGATCTGGGCTCGTCCTGCACGTGAACCCACTTGCTGAGCTGTGGGGCTTCCACAGCACACCACCTCCCCAGCCACAACAGTGGTCCAGGTTAACTCTGTGGAAACACAGAGCTCAGCTGCAGCGTGATGTGATGAGAAAGTGCTAGGTGATGCCTCGAGCCTCATAACGCTTTTCCTATTCAGCGCCCCTCAGATACAGGGGGCACACCCAAGGGCCCCCGAAGCTGCCGAAACCACTATGGTGCCAAATTCCACAGGTCAAGACCCCAGATGAAGGGTAGTGAAGTCGTGGCAAGTATTCCAACATGAAAATCTCTTAACTCTGAAGGACTTCTGGTTCTGAGATAAGGGGCACTCTACCCGTACATGCTATGCTTTTCAAAGATATACTCACTAGATCTTAGCAACCTCAGCATGGGAACTTTCCTTGTTAGGTCACAGCCATCTATTCTCATGCTGAGTGAAGTCACCAGACCAGCAGAACAGCAGGGTGGGCAGTGTATGCAGCCTGGATGAACCGGGCAATGGACAACTCACAGCCCAGGCATAGCAGCGCCTGGCCCAAGCCTTCAATACAGAATTCCAAACTGCACACCATGTAGAACCTACAACTGCTCCCTTAGTAGTCAGACCACAGGTAAATGAAGGAGCGCAGACACTGGGTCTGTCTGTCCCCTGCTCACCTCCCAGGAGGTGTTGTAAAATGCTGACCAGAGTTCACGCAGCGTGATGGTGTGATCCCAGCTACTTGAAGGCTGAGGCAGAACTGCTTAAGCCCAGGAGTTCAAGGCAGCCTGGGACAAGTAATTTAGAAACCTGTGACAGAAGCTGGACCTGGTGGCACCCCTCTGGTTTTAGCTATG
This sequence comes from Dinomys branickii, assembly GCA_004027595.1. Classification (NCBI taxonomy): domain Eukaryota; kingdom Metazoa; phylum Chordata; class Mammalia; order Rodentia; family Dinomyidae; genus Dinomys; species Dinomys branickii. Next base: position 219,486 of record PVLD010000008.1, read on the forward strand.
CAGCAGGCTGAGGCAGGGGGGTTGCTTGAGCCCAGCAGTTCAAAGCCAGCCTTGGCAACATAGTGAGACCCTAATGAGAGAGCACACAGAAGGGGGGGTCACCGCGGGGGAGGGGTGGTATCTCAAAAAAAAAAAAAAGACTGGTGAAGAACATGATCAAGATGTTCTTATTTTAAAGGGCTGGGGATATAGTTCAGTGGAATAAGCGCCTGCCTTACAAACACAAGGTCCTGAGTTTGATCCCTGGTACTGTAAAAAAAAGTTCTTATTTTGCATTTTCTTAAAAATGCAATTTTTGATGGTACTAGGGGTTGAACCCAGTCTTATACAGCCCACAAGACTGGGCCTAAGGTCACTTCCCTGCCTGGCCAGGAGCCACCCAAAAGTGCCAGATGGCTTGTCTTCACATTTTGGCCCCTGCAGGGACGCAGGGCCCCTAACCCACCCTGGCCTGGCCTGTGGAGCTTGCACAGCCTTTGGATTGGAATGGAGCCAGGACATGACCTCCCGTGGGGGCAGCTTGCTTCTCCTCTACAGGACAGTGGGCTCCGCACCCAGGACCAGCGCACAAGTCCCATGCCTGGTCCATCTTGACATCAGACACCATGCAACCGCAGGACCTTTGCGGGTCTCAGCGCCCAGGGCAGGAAACTATTGATTTCTGTTGCAGTCCATTTTACATCCTCACAACCACTGCTTCTTGCCTTCCGCAGGGCCACGCCCACGGGACGCCAGTCAGTCCACAAGTCTCCTTTCACTGAGAGGCAGAGCCTGTCCGCTTACCCTGGGGTCTGAACACGGCCACCCTATTACGACTAAGAAGGTTCGGGCTGTTGGTAAACAGAGCTGTTTTCTTATGCTGAAAGGCTGAGAAAAACCACTCCTACTCAACACAGCACTGGTTCAACTGCCCCTCAGGGTCTGTATTTTGACCTTCACTGTGTCCTAAAAGCCCACTCTGGAAAGGGGAAATGAGCTGACTTCATGTCTGCCCATACCCTATAATGTATCAAGGTTCTGGGTGCTCTCCTCTCACTACGTCGCCAAGGCTGGCTTTGAACTGCTGGGCTCAAGCAACCCCCCTGCCTCAGCCTGCTGCATAGCTAAAACCAGAGGGGTGCCACCAGGTCCAGCTTCTGTCACAGGTTTCTAAATTACTTGGAGCCTTGTTTTTTAACTGTTATTGTTTTAATTTTTATTAATTTTTTTTGTATTTCTGAGACAGGGTCTCACTACGCAGTTCAGCCTGGTCTTGAACTCACTTTTGTAGCCCAGGCTGGTCTCAAACTCAGCAATCCTCCTGCCTCAACCTCTCAAGTGCTGGGATTATAGGCGTGTGCCACCACGCCCAGTGGCACTTGCTCTTTAATGGGGAAAAAAAAAGTTCTGTTTTCTCACTTCCTTTTTTCACGGCCCCATCACTACATCTCACTTGCGTTTACCAGACGGACATCGAGGAGACCTGAACGATCCCAAGGGCACCTGCAGCACCACACAGGGCTGTGTGGGCCACCTTGGCTTTCAGAAGAACACACTTAAGTTCTCAGGGACAAGGACACTAGGGCTGCAACTTTCAAATGGTGCAAAGAAGATGCACTTACAGAGGGGGCAGGAGACCAACGACCCCACTCAAGCCTCACCCTTGGGGAGTCTGGATGAAGGGCACAGGGGACTGCTTCTTGCCAGTCACAAAACACAACATTTTAGAAAATCTTCCAGGGCTGGGGAGGAGCTCAGGGCCCTGGTCATCTTCATTACCAAGATGTGGAGGACATTCTTTAGTTAGAGAAAGCACTGAGGACACACAATGATCTGTTCATTGTTTGTTAGGATTAGGCTTAACCTTACCCGTCCAGTGCAGGCTGGTCTTCAGTTTAAATTTACAATCCGCCTGTCTCAGCCTCCCAAATGCCGGGATTACAGGTGTATGCTGGATTACATGTTAAGGAGGATAATCCTTTAATTACCCTGGCTAAAGCGTTTGGTATCCGCCCATCTGTATTAGCTACACCCTTTGTTCCCGCTCAGTAAAAGCTGACAGAGGTTGGAAATCGAGGCTGCAGTCCAAGAGTCTGTAAGTCCCCAATCCCAGACTTCTGCCTCTCTTACTTTTCTTTATATCTGTGGGCACCTCATTCTCGGGACCTGTCACCCTGGACAGAAACAGAATATAAAACGACACCAAGAGATGAAAAATGTGTGACATGCGGGTGCTCACGTTATCACTGGCACCCCACAAACGTGGACAACTTTTAAGCAACAATCTTAAATGCTTTAAATAAGAAATCCACTGATTTAAAAGCTAATCTTAAAAACAGCTAATGAAAAAAAAAAAAAAACCTAATCCTGAAAGGCTAATCTCCAAAAAACACCTTCACAGAAATACCCAGAATAACATCAAGGTCTGGGCACTATGTCTCTGCCAAGGTGAAACAGCATGAGAGCCTGTGGGGTGGAGGCCACTGTCTCCGGGGGAACTCAGGGCTGTCCGGAAGGTGTCTCGCTGCCCACAGGGCCTCCCCTCCCACTCTAGGCCTTCAGTCACAAGTTAGGGCGAGCTGGGTGTGGTGGTGCACGCCTGTAATCCCAGCACTTAGGAGGGTGAGGCAGGACGATGCGGCAAGTTCGAAGCCAGCCTGGGCTACAAAGTGAGTTCAAGACCAGTCTGAACTGCCTAGCAAAACACTGTCTCAAAAAGAGAAAAAAAAACAGGGTGATCAGCAACACTCAACAGCCAGCCACCACAGCCCCGGCCAAAACCTGCCGCCACGGGGGTGCCATCCACACCATCCCGGACCGGCTCTACCCAGAAGCTGTGCCCCGCCGGTTCCAGCCCTGACAGCAAGGATCCCGCGGCTGCCACATGTATGTGATCTGCTGTTTCTTTGGACCAGCTGGGTCTTCGTTGTGTCCTGACCTTGCACCCGAATTTCACCTGTCATCCGCCTTGCTGCCCCACCCCAACTCTCTCTGAGGCCCTCTACTAACATGCAGTCTTCTGCTACACCTTGCTTAATAAGCACCTTCACATTCCTTCTGGGTAGAGAAGGAAATGTGTTTCATAAGCAAACACAGTCCCTAATATTTCAAAATACAGAAATAGATTACTGAGCTCAACTCTCATTTTACAGATTAAAAAAACTGAGGCAAGGGCTGGGGTATAGCTCAGTGGCATAAGCGCCTGCCTGGCAAACACAAGGTCCTGAGTTTGATTCCTGGTACAAAAAAAAAAAACCCAGAAACAAAGACAAAAAAACCTGAGGCCAAGGATGATTAAGAAATCCAATGCAGACCCCAGAGGCACTGCAGGAGCGGTAAAACCAAGGCGTGGTGGCACACCTTGTAATCCCAAACTCTGGAGGCTGAGACAGGAGAATCAAATTCAAGGTCAACCCGGGCTACACAATGAGTTCAAAAGGACAGTCTGAAAGAAAACTGAAGGACATCCTGAACTGCATAGTGAGTGCAAGTCTCAAAACAAAGAGTGGTAGGGTCAGAACCAGAGACCAGGAGTCTGAGGGTGGGAACTCGACCCAGGGGAGGACTTGCACGGGGAACCAGACCCGCACTGGAAGGCCTTGGGCTCCAGTTCCAGCACCAAGAAACAAAATTGTAAAAGGAGTCTGGACACTCAGAGCTTCCAGTCCATGCTGGAAGTGAGGCCGGGCTTCCCTCCTGACCTTGGTGCAAGGCTGAGCAGCACTGGGCTCCTTTCCTGGAGCTGCTCAAAGGCTCTGCACTTCTCTCTGGTCTATCACCAGCAGACAAGGTTCTGCAGAGACGACAGGCTTATCTCCTCCTGAATCAGTCCCAGGAGTGCTTAGCTTCGAAGGCCCACGCTCCACTCCCACCTGGCCTTCCCATCCACAACAGGTAAACAGCCTCCTCTTACAGTCTGCGGTTTCTTTAAGAGAAAGGTTCCCACCCACAGTGACTGCAGTGGACACCAGGAAATATAGTCTGTGAGAGGGACTACGTCTGCCTTGAAGGTCATTTCCACCTTCCTCGCCTGGACCTGGCTAGACATCCCCGGGCAATCAGGAGCCCCAGAAGCCCTCCACCTCCAGGTCACAGCAGCCCCAAAGGCAGAACAATACAAGCGGTGTTGCCTTCGGAGCTCCCCCGCCAGTGGGGAATCCTGCGGCTGCCTCCTGCCTGCCCCTGGCAGCCGTCCCAAGCCCTAGTTGTAATAACCTGCTTTGGTTGCCCAGGGCCTTCCTTCTGAGCTGCCTTGCATACTAAGTATAAAGAGGCCCAACTGGCACCTAACAAATCTGTCCTTTTTACCATCTTAAGGGATGAAAAAAGGAGGGTCCCAGAATGAGTTTGGAAAAGCAATCCATCTCACTCATACCAATGTCAAATGTATTGTACCACTACAAAAACACTGAAATACCATCAATGACTGCTCTCCAAACTGGCCTCTCGCCACCTTAGCTTGCAAAAGACAAAGCTCCGAGGTCGAGGGCCATCCCCAGGGGGCCGAAGGCTGCACAGATTTCCCGCTTCTCCGCCCCGCCGAAGCAAGCCCCACGAGGTCCGTGGATCCTTCATCTCATCCCTCCCAACCCATAAAACCGCCGGGCCAACTTCCAGGCCCATTCTCTCACTCCTGCTGCAGAAAAACAAAAGGGTGGGGAGACGGCGGGCGGCGGCTGCCGCCAGGGCGCGCGCAGCGGGACCAGGACGAGGACAGGGATGAGGGCGGGGTCCGCGGGGTCCCGGCCGCAGACAGGGGTCGGGACCCGGGTCGGGTCAGGGCTGCGGGCCGGGATCGGGGTCGGGACCTGGGTGTGGGACGGTACTCTGGTCGGGATCGGGGCCGCGTTCGGGCCTCCGGCCCCCGGAGCCCCGCCGCCCGCCTCACCTTGGGGTCACGCTCGTAGTAGTGCTGCTGCGTGCGGATCCAGCGGCCCACCAGGTGGTCGCGCACCGTGTGCGCCAGCGCAAAGAAGTAGTCGCGCGGCGTGGCCACGTTGCGGTCCTTGACCAGTGTGAAGTGCAGGTGCCGGTTGAAGCTCTTCCGCACTTCGGCCACGTCGCCCAGCCCGGCCAGGCCGCGCACGCTGATCTGCTTCCGTCTCTCGCTGTCTGTCAGTGGCTTCGCCATCGCGTCGGCCGGGGAGAACAGGGCCCTGGGAGCGCAAGCGGAGGACAGCGGACCGGGATGCTGCTGCGCCTCTTCCACTGCAGTAGTGCCAGGTCAGGAAGCGCCTGCGCTGTGCAGGAGCTGGCGGTGGGGGGGCGGTCTATAAGAGCGCGGAGGCGGGGGCGGGGCCCGCGATGGGGGCGGGGCCCGCGATGGAGGGGCGGGGCTCTGAGGGACGGGGCTAACCTAAACAGCCCTGAGACCCTGCCTCAAAAGACAAACAAAAAAAGAGAACTATGACAGACTTCAGCCTCATGTCAGGTATTTCAAATTTGCGTTCCTCAAAATCAATCATTTTAAGGAGCGGAGGTTAAGAGTAGGACAAATGTATTGAGAGAGACAGCTCCTGAGAGACAGGAGAGGCCAGAGGGGGTTGCCACGAACCCCATTTTATAGAAGTTTTATAGAGCAAAATCAGGAGGTGGGCACAATGTGGGTGAAAACTATGATCAATAAGATTACAAGCATAGCCACTTAGGTAATGTTGATCCTCCTGCCTCAGCCTCCTGAGTGCTGGGGTATGTTTGGGGTTTTTTTGAGACAGGGTCTCACTATATAGCCCAAACTGGCCTTGAACTCCTAGGGATCCTCCTCCCTCAGCCTTCTGTTGCTGGAATTATGGATCACTACCTTTCAAATCCAAATCCTACAGTACACGCTGTAGATTCCAACCCAGTACTGCCGGATGTGACCAGACATCTGGGTTTTCTGGGATGTCTGCTGAATGGCCTGAACCCCTTGGCTGCAGCCAATATCACTGGGGTTTCTCTGGCCCTGTATGTACCTCAGCCTCTTTAGCTTCCACATCAACTGGGTCCTTACAACTTAGTACAAGCACCTGAGAAATGGGCAGTATTCGCCAAAGTTGAAGACAGCTCCCCTACCCCACAATTCTACCCCAAAGGAAACGCCCAACAGAAAGCAACACTTTGGCCGAGTGTGGTGACCAATGCCTGTGATCCCAGCACTTGGGAACCTGAGACAGGAAGGATTGCTACAAGTTCCAGGCCAGCCTGGGCTACATAACGAGACCCTGTCTCAAAAAAAAAAAAAGAAAAAGAAAAAGAAAAAAAGGCAGCAAAGGGACTGGAGATGCTTTTGGCAAATGTCTTAGATCACCTATGGTAAAGGACACCTCCAATGATGCATTGCTTTTTCATTTTTTGTTTTTTTTGAGACAGGGTCTCGCTCTGTAGCCCAGGCTGGCCTGGCACTCTCAGTGACCCTGTGCCTCAGGATCCCAAGTGCTAGGATCATAGGCTCGTGCCATCATGCCTGACTCTTTTTTCTTTTTCACTTAAAAAAAACTTTTAGGTTTGTATATTTGCCAGCATCATTTATTTATTTATTTTCCGGTACCAGGGATCGAACTCAGGACTTTGTGCTTGCCAGGCAAGTGCTTATGCCACTAAGCTATACCCCCAGCCCCTTACCAGCATCATTTAAACAGGATACTTAAGAGCTGTGTGCTTTACTATATGAAAATATCTCGATGAAAAATGTTCTTTACAAAAATTCAGTCTGTTCGGAGTAAGGACTGGGAGTTGCTGTGGGAGGAGGGCCAGCGAAGGCTTTGAGCCCAGCAGGCCGTCCACGGAGGATGGGCAGGACTTCTTGCCAAAGCCTGTCATCCACACTGTTTGGTTTGGGCGGAGCCCCAGAGAAAACAGAGGCCCATGGGTGCCTGCTGGTGGGTGGGGGCAGGGAGCCAGCACCTGCACTCTATGGTCAGAGATCCCCGTGCTCCACAGACAGGGGAGGGGCCTGCTGGGCCCCAGGGCTCCCCCAAGGAAGAGGAGGCCTGGCTGGCTCCCACAGCCTCAGGTCAGACACAGTGAGACCGAAAGAGCCCTGGGGCTGAGGGGACAAGAAAGGCCTGCTTGCTCTCCAAGGAAGGAAAAGGGGAAAATGGGTTAAGGGAAACGTTCAGACTGTAGACTTGTTTTAATTTCTGGTGCTGGGGATAAAACCCAGAGGCCTTTGCAGACTGGGAAAGTGCTCAGCCCTGAGCTGTATCTCTAGCTCCATGTCTTCACTTTCAAAGCACTTTACTGAGACAAAATCTATACAGCACGAAGTGCCCCTCACATGGTGCACAATTCAGTGCTTTCTGATGTATTTACAGGGCTGTGCAGCTGCCACCCCACTGTAAATGGAGAACCTCTCTTTCATCATCACCCCAAACGCTGCCCCTGCCTCTCCACTGCACCCACATTGCCCCGTCCCTATGCATCTGCCCATCCGCACAGTGCACATGAGTGGACTTGACACTCATGTGAACAACAACATTTTTCTCAGATGTGGTACAGATGAGACTGAGTCAGATATTGCAAGCATACACTCTCGCTGCAGCTCCAGGGCATCAGCAGCGGCTGAGCAAGTGTCTCCACTGGCATGGCTCCTTGCTTCAGTGATGGTGCCATTAAAACCAGGCAACACTGGGCATGTACGGGAAGCAGCATTGATTGGAAAGTTTATTACAGAAAACAAAGCTGACTGCCCCACAGGCTGGGGGCAGCACTGTGACTTCTGCACAGATAGAGAAGCTGCTAGCAAAGGCCCCTCCCACTCCGGTGTCGTCCCCAAAGGAAATCACTGATTATTCACAGGTTTTATCTCAAAAGGGACCAGGCCTTATAAAGGTGCTCAGCAATGTGCCAGCCCACTCTGGGCAGAGACTGTTAGAGAAATGCACTGTTAAGAAGTATAATGAAGTTTAAGGTCAGCTCCATGGCCGTCTTGGCTGTACCTTCTCACCCAGTTCACCCCGACCCACCTCCTGTGCTCCAGGCCCCAGGTGCACCCTGGCTTCTCGGTTCATTGACAATCCCTCTCCTCTCTAGGCTATGGCTGCTTCTGTTCTCTCTCAGGCCGCTATTTTAAATCCTGCTGTTCCCCTCATCTCAAGAGGCCACACTGCTCCCAGAACAAGAGAGCAGCAGGTTTTGGTTGACTGGCTCAGACAGGTTAATGTCTGGGCACTGCGGGATGGTTCCCAAAGAGGTCTGTGTGACAGGTTAGGACATGGTTAACCTGTCTGAGGCTGCTGGATTTCCATGGGTCTGGTACTGTTACCAGGTAGTTTCTTTAGAAATGGCTCATTCTTCTTGCCTCAAAGAATTGGACTAGACAAGCGAAATACGGTGCCAACAGTTTGTTTGAGAAGTGAGGAGGTTTGGTGTGGTGGTGCATGGCTATAATCCCAGCACTTGGGCAGACTGAGGCAGGAGGATCACTGTGAGTTCAAGGCCAGCCTATGCCACATAGGTCATTGTTAGCCTCAGCTATAGAAAGAGACTCTATCTCAAAAAAAAAAAAAAAAAAGTGAGGGGTGACTGGCTATGGGAGAAACCAACTCTGCAGAGTGAACTTGGGCAGAGCAGGAGGAAAAAAGATAAAAGCAAAAATAAAAGTACACACGGTGTCTGGGAAACACAGCATGGGCTGCTGTGGGAAGTCACGACAGCAGGCTCTTGTGGCATCGGTCTTCTGTATGTTTTTCACATCTCGTGGGCACTTGGGAGAAGTTCTGCATCCAGGGTCCTGGCATTATCCTGGGACCTCGTAATTGACGGGTCTGCCCACTTCTCCACCAGCTTTGCCAGGCCCCATCTTCTATATCTGCACCACGCTCCTGCATAAAACGCTTGGTGGGACTGGGCCTTCGGTGATGGAGCTGATGCTGCTACTGAGCAAGCGCAGGGTGGGGCAGAAAAGAAGGGTGAGAGAAAGAAAGGAAAACACATGCTAGGTCCGTAAAGCAGCAGACCAAGCAAACCCGCATCAGTCTGGAATAAAATGGTTTTGTTTGTTTGATTTTAGTTTTTTGAGGTAGGGTCTCACTATGTTGTTCAGGCTGGCCTTGAACTCACAATGTAGCTCTGACTGGCCTCAAACTCATAGCAATCCCCCTGCCTCATCCTCCTGAATACTGGGACTGCAGATGTGTGTCACCATGCTGAATGGGCAAGATGGTTTTTAAATGATCAACATATGTATGTGCAGAGCTGAGTGCACTCTGACCCAGGGGTTATACTGGCAGAGGGGACAGACACAACATGAAGACAGAGCTGCCAAGATTTTAGTCCGCTTGTCACCATCACACGTCAGCAGGCCCTGTAAGGAGTCAGTGCTTTATCGAAAGCAACCCTCCGTCCCTGGGGAAGAAGCCAGGCGCTGTTATCATAACCCACAGATCAGCAGAGCTGGGGCGATCTAACACTGTCTCACCCGGCCGTGTGGACTCCAAAACTTGTGTTTTTTAACTGTGCTAGGAGCAAGTGAAGCTAGGGCACTTATTGGGCTCTTCCTTGGTAACGCCACCTCATTTTGTGCACACATCCTGCTCACATGACTTTACCACGGTCCCTTCAAGCCTGTTGAAAACAGCAACACACCACACCACAAAGGGTAGGAGTTCACTGCATCAGGGGTTTGTTTTGTTGTTATCCAGCCTTGTCCACCGTAGGGGTCCCTGTCTCAGAATCATACTGCATGTATCTTGTAGTACTGGAGTGTAAGCCAGGGCCACAAGCATGCTAAGTGTTACATGCTCTACCACTGAGCTGCAATCTCAGCTCTGGAACCTCATCCTTCTTAAGGCTAAATAATACTCAGTGTGTGGAGCCACTGTAAAATCCTCTGGCCCCTGGGAGTATAGCTCAGTGGTTGTTGGCAAGACAAAATAAAAACAAACAACTGAAAACAATTCCTTTGAAATGTCCTAATCCACAGAAAATGGAAAACCCTGGCCTATATTCCCACCTTTCCTGTCCTCTAACAAGTCCTTGCAGGCCTCTGAGCTTGGATGTTTTATTTGCCAAGCCACTTGGCCCTCTGCTAGCCCCAGGGTATGGAGGAACCACACCACCCGCCTGGCAGAGGCAGTTTCACGCCCCCTACCCTGCGCTCTGTGCCCTAGAAGCTCGGCTCTGGCACTTGCTTGTGTGCCGGAGACCCTGGCTTCCAGTCCCAGGAACACAAAAACAAAAAAGCAAACTGCCAGGCACTCCTCTGCCCTTGTGAGAGGCTTCCCAGACAGACGCCTTATAGGGGAACAAGTCCTTCCAAACTGCATAGTTGTGCAGCTGACACCAAGATTTACAAGGCCGCACTTGGGCTCTAAATGGAAACCTCCTTCCACTTCATCAATACCAGGTAGAAGAATCAAGGCTGTGGGAAAGAAAAAGGGGTGGTGAGGCCAGGGCCAGGTGTCCTTTTTCCTGACTGCAGTGTATGCTGCCACCCCGGTGACAACTGCAGTTGCCCTGACATGACCAGGAAAGGCCTTTCACCCCAGAGGCCCATGTGAGTGCGGCCATCTCTTCACCCATCAGCCCTGCTGGACTCAATCGCAGACCACACGGAGCACAGCCAGGCCACACCACTCACATATAGTAAGCTTTCAGCCAGGGCAAGCCACTGACATTTAACTTACAACTGGAGAAGGGGTTTCTAAGCATCCCCACCTGGCTCTGATGTGAATGCATCCCCGAGTTTCAATGCTGGAGACAGAACCCCCATGCAACTGTGTTTTTGGGAGCTGCAGCCTCACACATGGTGCCCTCTGTGAGTGGGGAAGGTCATTCTCTGGTGGGGCAGCTGATGGGAGAGTAGGGTTGTTGGCGGCTTTGGCCCCTCTTGCTCTTCTGCTCTGTGCTGTGGAGATGGCACTGACGTCCTCACCAGATGCCATACAGGGCTCCTCAGGTTCCCAGGCTCCCAAACTGACAGCCAATAAATTATATTGTTCAGTGTAAATTACTCAGGCTCAGGATTTTTGTGTTTGGGGGAGGGGTTTAGACAGGGTCTCACTGGGCACTTCAGGATGGGTTCAAACTCACTATGGTGCCCAGATTTGCTGCTGGCCTCAAATGTGCTGCAATCCTTGTGCCTCAGCCTCCTGTGTTCTAGGATTATGGACATGCACCACACTGCCTGGCAGGTTTTCTGTTATAGCTGCATGCTGCATGAGATAGACTCAGTCACCAGCGTAGGGCAGGCTGTGCCACACCCTGAGAAAATCATGCTGTTTGGAGCTACAGCTTCTGGGCTGGACCCTGCCCTGAATGTCTCTCTCTTGCAAAGTGGCCATCTGACTGCTTGGAGCATAAGAAGGACTGGATAGCTTCTGTGTAAGCCAAGAACCACTTGTCGGCACACAGGTCTCACCCAGAAAACTGCTCCCAGCTCAGCTACAAGGTGCACACTGAGATGAATTAGCTCTGCCACTACAACACTGCCCCCTGCAAATTTATCAAATTAAATCAAGGACAATGGGTGCGAAATGAATCTAAGTGATATCAGGAAACCAGGCTGCTGTCACAGACACACAGACCTATGACACAACTCCCGCATCTGGGTCATAGCAAAGGATGTCCTTCAGCAGGTGACACAGGGCCACAGGGCCTTGTCATCTCATCCGACCCCCCTGGTGAATGCATCACGAGTCCCGCAGGCCAGGTGCTCCTGCTGTTCCCCACCTTAGCTCAGCTGGATCGCAGAGCTCTGCCTGGTCTGTGACCTTGTACAGGCACCCAAGTGACCTGACCCTGAATGCTTGGCCTGACGAAGCTGATGGAATTGATGTAGAGATGCAAGCCGCTCTGGCTTGTGTTGCTGGCATCTCCCACTCATTCTGTCGTCTGTCCTTGACTTTTAAGATGGATCCAAGAAAGCACAAGTGTGAAGAGATGTTGGGCGGACTCCTTCACAAGAGACATGGAGGCCAGGGTCCAGCAAGCGTGCAGGGGTGACGACACTGTCAACTAAAAGCAGTTGTCCTCAGGGCAATCAGCAGCAGTTGTTTCAAACATTCCTCTTTTTAGGGTCTCCACACAGGGCCCCCAAACTCTACCAGCAACTGTACACAAGTATGCTTCTCTCAAATTCCTTTCTGGAGCTGCATCATTGACTCTGAGTTTACCCAAAATGGTATCACCCCAGTGTGAACATCACCCGTGCCTCTAGTGACCCCAAACTGGTTCTAAAAACCAAATGCATCCTGACAGAATTTTGTGTGCCTCAAGATATTCAGGAGCAAGTGCCTGGAGTTAATGTAAAACTAAAACCTACTAAGTTTGTGTGTGCATTCGTATTGCACACATGTGCAATAGGCAGATGTTCTACCACTGAGCTGCACCCCAGCCCTGATTAGTTTTTAAAACTGTGAGAAAGTCTGATTATGACACAAAACCTGAAAGTCACAAAGTAAGTTTGTATGAAAATATAAATTTGATCAATTTAAATAGTTACACATTAAAAACATAAAAAGAGTTAAGAAAAATCTTTGTGTCTATTGTGGCCCAAATAAATAAGGATCTTTTAAAATCAGTAAATGACCACAAACCTACAGAAAAATTGGGAAGGGTGTGAACAGATGTTTCAGAGAAGGAAACACAACTGGCTCTCAGGTGGTACAAGATGCATTAGATGGCTGCCTACAAAAACTACTGCTCACCAGCACCCTGTAGGTGCTGTTCCGGGATGGGGATGGCACTGGCCAGGGCTGGGGTCTGCAGCTAGAATGCCTCCCACCCAGTCCATGGGCCGGGCAGGGTGCACTAGGCACCCCTGGCTGTGCAGACCCCAAGCGGGCATGGTCCCTGTAGTCCCAGCTGGCTTTTCACCGTGTGCTGTGACCACATGCAGATCTATTTTTAAAAGCAAGAGCCTCCTTCATTATCAGAGGCACTCAGGGTGGAATGGCTCGCATATCGTGCTGGGCTCGAAAACATTCCATGGCTTATTTGGTTCTCATTTGGGAAGCTTCCATCGCTTACTCGTTTAGATGTGAGGTTACCAAACTTTAAATGGATCAGATCAATTCTCTCTTTACCTCCTTCATGCATCTTTGATGCTTTGCCTCTGGAGTACTCTGAGCAGTTAGGACACTGGGTCTGGCGGAGGGACAGGGGCTGGTGGGGACACTGGCAGGGTGAGGGCACGCAGTGCTGGGGAGGTTGCTTGTCATAGCCTCCTTGGTGGAAGCTTCTTGGCTGTGCTCCCGGGCAGACTTCCGCTTGGGGAGCATCTTTCCTGCTTTCTTCCCAGGCCTGTGAAATGCACTGACCCCAGGTTTGCTCCTGAAGGTACACAGCAGGCTGCGGCACTGACCCCCTGCAGGACAGGGCTCTCCCTGTGCCCATGACTCAGGGACTGCCACTGATGGAAGCCAGCCCCCTGCTGGTCTAGGTGGCTTGTTGCAGAGATTCCCGCTGGCTGGAAGTTGGATGCGCCCAGAGCCTTCCCTGGCTATGTGTTGTGGTATCAAGAGCCACTGCCCCCACCTATGACCCGTCTGGCAGGTCCTAAACTTTAGTGACAGGACGAATGCGGTTGCTCACCCAGGACTCAGGGAGGAGCCCTGAACCTTTATTCACTGCAGAGCAGAGCTGTACATTCACTGTGGGAGCCTCGCTGGACCCGGCAGGCTGCGGCCAGGGCCCAGCACAGGGCGAACACCGCCCCACATGGCTCACGGTGCAGTACATTCATGGAGACATGGTGTGGGTGTCAGAAAGGGGCATGGATGTGGCTCACACAGCACCTGGGACTCAGGCAGCGCGGCTGGCACTGCTCCTGCAGTGAGTCCCACCCTGACCTGCTCTCTGGGGACTCTGAAGCTGGCACAGCTCCACAGAGAAGGGTCCTTTACTCAGTGTTCCTCATCGATTAGCCCCGCATCTCTGGGTGGCTTCACCTTTCCAGCATGGGGAGAGCCACACTGGAGATGCGGGCGGAAGGCCATGGGTCCTACTCTGCTCCCCCAGGGAATCCGGGAGCCCTCAGTTAGGTCCATACGACTCAGGGGTGATAGATTCACATACAGGGACACACATAGCAGCCACAGCTGCACAGCTGGGGATGGGAACAGCGAGTGCCCTCGGCCATGCATGGCTCACGACCACCTGGAGCCACAGCAAAGGCCTGCCCTCTGAGGCAGGTGCCCAGCAGCCCACCTTCTGCGCTGTGGCAGATCTGCAGAGGGACTTGGGCAGCAGGGCTCCTGAAGGATGGGGTCAGGTCCAGAGGAGGGGTCCGTCAGGATGGCTGGGAACACTGCTTGGGGCTGACTGGGACCCAGCTGCTACCAGGCTGTACTCTTCCGTCTATTGAGGGCGTCGATGTAGTGGAAAATGGCCCCCAGGGCCCAGCTGGTCTCCACATTGTCAATTTTCCGAGTCAGCTTGGGAAGACAAAAGTGAGGGTCGGAGAGGACTGTCGTGCTCTGGAAGGGAGGCCAGGCCTGGCCAAGTGTGGGGACCAGCTCAGGGCTACAAAGGTGGGTCACCAGGGCCCATTTTCCCATGCTCCACCCCACAGGCAGGACACTGAGCCCCGAGATGTCCCTACCTTCAGCACTTTGTCTCCACGGAAGCCGAATTCACGGAGCAGCAGGCTGACGTAGGTGAGGTCCATGCAGAGGAAGGGGCTGCGGTGTGGCTGGGCACCCAGCGTCCGGCACACTGAGGATGCCAGTCCCAGTCAGTTCCCAGGCCAGACCCCAACTCCCCAGCCTTGGGTACTGGCCTGGCTCCCCCGTCTCCCATGACCCACAGGCCTGCACACCTGTCCTGCTCAGTGGATGGCCACATGCCCCAGGCCACACCCACGCTCCTTGACCGTGACCCGCCTTCTCCAGCAGCCTGCCCGCTGCGGCACAGGGGCAAAGCCATGGACAGACACCCGGGTCCTAGGCTGGAGGCATACAGAAGAGTATAAGGAAGGCACTCCTGCAGCGCAGCAGGAGGCCGGGCTGCCGGTGGAGGAGGAAGCACAGCCCAGCACTCTGACTCTGATCGGTGGTGGGCTGGGGCCGAGACTATCTGACGCCAGGGGTGGGTGAGGGACACAAGGCCAGCTGGCACAGCATGGTGCCCAATGTGTCACCCCACAGCCTGACTCTGCGTGCAGGCCCCGCCTCCTCTGTGTGGGGACCAGCATGAATGTGTGGGACATCTCAGGAAGACCCTCTTGGGCACCCAGGTGTGAGGAACCAGCACAGGAAGGACACATGCCCTGGAGGGCAGGCTGGGTGTGCCCTCGGAGACCCTGAGCATTCTCACCACACCCTGCGCACCTCTGCTTGCTCCTCCAGAACTGGGCCAGTGCCTATCAGAGCCCCGTGGGTGACCCTGGCCACGGAACCCACACCTCACTTACTGTACTTCGCCGCAATCTCGAAGTCCTCGACTGTGACGCTGCCTCCCTTCTCTGCATCTGCGGAACGAGACACAAGACACAGCCATGGTCTGGTGTGGCCTCGAGCTGGGACTGCGCCCTGGACAGAGCTGTTCTTCCTCGTGATGCCATGGATCAACCAGGGCCCGATGCTGGGCAAACACCAAGCAGGACCCGGGCGCGGACCAGGTTCTTTTTCCTGCAGTGCTAGGGGCTGAACCTCAGGCCTCGTACAAACTAGACAAGCGCTCTGGCACCGAGCCACATCTCCAGTCCTTTGCATTTCACTTTTACTTATTTATTTTTGGCTTTTGAGACAGAATCTTGCTAAGTTTGCCAGGCGACCTCTAACTTATGACCATCTTGTCTCAGCCTGCAGAGAGGTTGGGACTATTGGTGTGCACCAACATACCCAACTAGCGTTCTTTTTTGGTGGAGACAGGGTCTTGGCCTTGAACTCACATGGGGTGGCTGTCCCAGGAGGGCCCCGGGTGCTGAACCCCGGCCCATGCTCCTCTTCTGTAGCCAGCACGATTCTGGCAGGCACTGCAGTGGCTTCTCTGAACAGCAGGTCTCTAGAGCCACCCCTGGTGGGGACAGCAGGCCTGGCAGGCTGTGCCAACCCAAGCTCGGCCAGGTCCAGGCGGCCCCACATAGTAGCCATGGCCAGTGGGGCCGTGTAGCCGGGGGCATACCCGTCTCTTCTAGGTTTTATTCAAAGCATCAGTGCTCCCATCTTCACAGCCAGCAACAGTTTGTGACATTCTCAACTTAATGAAAAAGTCCTTGTCTCCACTCCTAAAATTCCTGCAGCTCTCCAACAGGGCCATATAGTCTGGAACCCCAGGCCTCTCTCCTCCAGGCCTGGCTCCTGTGCCGAGGAGGGTGGGCAGCAGGAGTCCCGGGCAGGGGAGCCTGGGTTGGCTTGGCCAGACCTGCCTTCCAGTGGAACGGAGTCAGCCCAAGTGATTATCCACGCCTCAGGGGTATGGCACTGCCAAGCGGCACCGGGAGCTAATGTGTCTCTGGAAAGGGGGCTCAGTGCTCTCATATGGGGGCGCCTGCCTCTACCCCCACCACTCACATGTCACCCGTCCACCACAGCCCTGGCTTGGGCCCCGCCAGCCACGCTCACCAATGAGACCCACACTGGCCGCCAGGTCATAGTAGTAGGAGAAGGCATAGAAGTCCACGTGTCCCGCCTCTTCTGCCCTGTACACCTTGTTTCGGAGGACTTCAGACACCCTGCTGGCACACGGCTCGCGGTGGCGCCCTGCAGGAGGGGAGCGTGTGCCTGACACAGGTGGACCAGACCACAGACCTCCTGCCCACAGGTGCAGATAACAGCTGCCACCCCTCTGGGGGCGCTGCTTCCTCCCAGGTCACAGAGGCTACCATGTGGCTGGAGACCAGACACAGGCCCAGAGGGTAGCAGACTGCAGCGGCCAGGCGACTGCTGTGGACACCCGCAAGTGGCTCTGCCCAGTCTGCCATTCTCGCCCTTCCAGTGCTGCCCAGGCCAGTGCTACCTGGTGGGATCCTGGCACTGCCTCCCCCTGCCGCAGGGCCTGGCACGGGCTGCTCTGGCCCTGGGGAACCCTGGGCAGCTGGCTCTGCCCATTGATGTCTGGCCACAGTCATCATCCACAGGCTCCCTCCTCAGGGTGACACCTCAGCCCCTCAGTGACCTCCCTGCACCTTCTCCCATAGGCCACTGTCCCACCAAGGCCCCTGGTCAGAGGGAGCTGCTCGGTCCCTGGAGGGGGACACACCCATGCAGTGTCCAGTCTGGGCACGACACTTTGATCCTCCTCTAGGGAGGAATCCAGAGGGACACCTGAGCAGGGCCCAGGCAGCAGCTGTGCAGCAGTGGTGCCCTTACTGCAGCAGCTCAGCCGTGGTTATGGGTCCCGCAGTGCCAGGTGCTCAGGGCTGCCCTGCAGAAGCCCATGGCCCATGAAGGGAGGTATGGGCAGCAGCTCCAGCCCAGGGTCCTGACCAGCAAATGTGAGCCTGTCTGTGCTGTTGCTGCCTGACAGCCGTGTGGACAGGCATGAGGCTGGTGGGCTCCTGTGTGACCTTCACAGGCCTCAGATGGGCAGCAACCCACATACCTGCCTTCTGTCCTGAAATCCTGTACATTATTTCCGCATGCTCCCACTCGCCTCTGAACCCAGGAGACAGACAAGGGCTGACCAACTCCTTTCCATCCTTCGCTGAAAGAGAGAAAGGGTGAAAAAAGGGAGGAAAGGAGAAGCGAACTTTGGTGCCACCATTAGCCAGGGGCCTCCGGGAGCTGGGAGGGGCTGCGGCTGCGAACAAAGGGGCCAAATGTAAGGGGACACATTCCCTGCTGGGGACAGAGGGGACCTGACTCAGGATAGTGCAGCCAGCTGGAGGAGGAAGCCTCACCCATTAGAGGCTACATAGCTTCCTCTGCCTGGAAACACCGCCACATGACAGTTTACAGCTTGTGTCCCTGGGGTGACCCCAAGGGGGCATCATTACCCAGGTTCACAGATGGCCATGGTCGTGAGAGACCAGCAGATTGCTGGCAGGGGCAGGTGAGTGCCACTGTCCTACAAACTGACCCTCTGCTGCTTAGAGCACCAAAGCGGGGACCACAGCCGGCGCAGGAAGCTGGCTCCGTGTCCCAGGCTGCCTGCCCGCCTATGTTGCTCCTGACCTCTCTGGCCAGGTCTGTGTTGGAAGTGGGTGGAGGCCAGGCTGGGGCATCACAGCTGCACAGAGGGCCAGGAGTCTCCTCCTCCCTGCCGACATACTCCCGCTTCACTGAGGAGCCATCACGAAGCTGCTCCCAGGACTTGAAGGAGCTGAGCGCTGCATGAGAAGTGTGAATGTGCCAGGCGAGGGGTCTCGTGGTGGCAGCACAGCCAGCCCTGGGGGGGCTGGAGGGCAAGTGGCTGCCGGGGACGTGTCAGGCCCTGGGTGCCTCACACGCACTGTCCAGGCTTGTCAGCGCCCACAGGAAAGCCGGCCATGCCAGGCATGAGGGGCGCACCTAACACATCTGCCCAATGTGGGTCACAACGGGCCAGGGGTGAGGCCGCCTTCCAGGGAGCTCCTGGCTCCTCAGATCTACGCCCAGAAGATGCTAGGCCTGCTCTGTGACCTTTCGCAGAGCAAAAATGAGGACAGAGGAGCGCTCTCAGGGTCACCACCACACAACCCTCCTGCTGCCAGAAGGACCAGGTTCTTTTTAGGTTGCTATGGTTAAGTTAAGGGCCCTGCAGGCCCGTGTAAAATGCCTGGTGCCCAGCCTGTGGTGCTACTGGGAGGTGAGGCCAGTGGGAGGAAGCTGATTACTGGACATCGCCCTCAGAGGGCACAGCACAGGCCTGGCCTGCCTCGCCTTGCCTCCCAGCTGCTGCATGCTGTCTGGTGCCCACCACAGTCCCTAAGCAACAGGGCCAACAAGCCACAGGCAGAAACTTCTGGAGCCAGGGTCTGAAACAAGCCTTTCCTCCTTGTAAGCTGATGGCTCAGATTCGGTCACAGTGACAGGCAGCTGACTAGCACGCAAGGTGACTCCCAAGGTAATGGATGACTGCACAGTTACTTGGGTTCCTTCAAAGTCTGTTTCAGAAGTGATTTTTCTTTTTCTTTTGTCTTTTTGAGACAGGGTCTTGCTAGACAGTTCAGGCTGGTCTTGAACTTGCAACGATCCTCCTGCCTCAGCCTCCTCAGTGCTGGGATTACAGGCGTGTGCCACCATGGCTGCCAGAAATGATTTCATTAATGACTCTTTTTAAAAGAGCCTAGAATGTACAAGGTGTGATAAAAAGATAATAAATGTACAGAATGAAAAATATGTATTACAGTACAGAGTTAGTTGCCACTAACTCCCTCTGAATCCTCCCCCTGGCTTTGAACATATTCGTCCCATCATCCTTGCCACTTTCTGCAGCAGCTCTGGAGTCCTCTTTCTTGAGTGTCTTCAGCTGCACCATCCTGGCTGCTTCGATGTCCTGAATCCATTCAAATGTTTAGCTTTCATGGTCATTTTGATTTTGGAAAGAGCCAGAAGTTGCATGGTGCTAAGTCCAGGAATACTGCGGATGTTTTTACGAGCCTGCCTTTCTGTTGGACAGCATTTGACAGCAGCTCTCAGTATTTTTGATCACACCTTAGAAAGACACTCAGGAATGAAGATCCCAGAGCTGCTTCAGAAAGTGGTGAGGACAATGGGACGAGTGTGTTCAAAGGGAGGGGAGTATTCTGAAGGGGATCAGTAGCACTGCGTCTTTATGTAATAGTTATTTAAAATTTAAATGTTGTCAGGCTTGGTGGTGCATGCCTGTGATCCCAGCATTCAGGAGGCTGAGGCAGGAGGCAGGAGGATCACCTCAAGTTCGAGGCTCGCCTGGACTACATAGTGAGTTCAAGGCCAGCCTGAACTAGTGAGACCCTGTCTCAAAAATATAAAAAAATTAAATGTTCACATTTTGATCACGTCATATACAGAGGTAAAACATCTCTCCTGGACTAGTCCCAATATGGCGAGTGGGGATAGGCGGCTCCTCCCTCTCACCAAGGGTGGGCAGAGCCCTGAGCAGCATACTTCACTCACCAGGTCTCCCCTCCACTCCACCCAGGATCGCCAGGCGTGCCGACATCAGTCCCAGCCCCAGGTAGCTGTGAAGACAATATCCGCCTGGGTGAGGCCCAGGGACGGCTGGGCCCTGCCCACTGTGTAAGGTGGTGCCACCCCGGAGAGAGGCTCCTACAGCCTTCCTGCTCCTTCAAGGCATCTCTGAGGCATCATGGGACTTCACTGAGTAGCTCATGCAGGAGCTAGGACACTGCAAGGACCAGTTTTCATGGGGTACACAAGGAGTAGACAGAAGATGCCACTGGCAGGTGGTAGCTCGGAAGCACCCTGCCACGCAGGGCCCCCCAACTCTCCCAAGCCTCCTCCAAAGTATAACAGAGCAAGGTGGTGGCTGGGGATCCCAGGATCTGGCTAGGTCCAGATGTGGGCAGTGAAGGGAGGCTGGGGCCGGGGCACCAGGGGGCTGTGACTTCCCTGACTGTGGAAACCAACCTGTGGGAGTACAGCCTGTAGGTCCTGTTAAACATCTGCAGCGATGTCAGGTGGCCGGGTGGGGAGGTCTCCAGGGTGCCCTGTGGAAACACCAGATTACATGTCCTGGGTCATTTGGAAGAACAGGGACGTTCAGACAGAGAGTTACAGAGCTTGCTTTCAGTCCCATGCTGTGGAAGAATGAGGAGCCAGCCAGGGAGGATGAAGCACCCAGACTGCTCCCTCTCCCTGACAGCACTGACCCAGCCTGCTTAGAGTTCGTCAGGGTCGAGAAGGAAGCTTTCCCCCTCTTTGGGGCCCTGCCCCTGGGACAGTGAGGACTTTCTGGCACCTCCCAGCGTGCAGGGCACTTGGTGATTATCTGGCTCATCGTCCCACTAGACAGATTCCGTCTCAGTTGTTTCCCAGGCAGGAGTCACCCATGGGTGCGACGCTCTGTTGGCTGCCCCTGGGGCTGGCAGGGCTACTTACCTCGGCCCGAGGAAGGAAGGTGATCTGAGTGGACCCGCCGCCCAGATCCAGCATGCCCACGCTGCTCCTGCCCGGGCCTCGCAAACTGCCTGGACAGTGGGAAGACAACACTGTTAGGGGAGAGGGAGGACAGGAAGGCAGAGGGGAAGGGCCAACTTCAATGGACAGAACACCAAGGCAGAGAAGCGGCTCCTCTATTTAGACATGTATGTGGAAAGGTGCCATGTCTACAGGAAAAGATCAGGTGCTATCAGCCATGGCTTTAACGTGATGGCACCAACCAAGATGAGGGCCTGGCCCTGCGCAATGGGGAGGAGGCTGTGGCCCGTGGGACTGAGGCCGCAGCCTCCCTGTCTCCACCTCCCCAGAAGCATTGAGGTAGGGGGCCCCCCATCTATCCCTTCAATCTCTCTCCACCCTGCAAAGGGCAGATCCTGTCAGGAAGCTCCCTCATACACTACATCAGACACAGCCTTTCCCTAATTCCAGTGAAGGGACATATGCTGAGAATAATCTTTGCAAAAGGGCTCTTGTTGGCCAGTTTCTAAGAGCAGGCATCTGTGCTGGGTATCTGGAGAGCTCAGTGTCCTTAACACGAGAGAGGGAGTGAAGCAGCCCAGGCAGGGGACCCCTCCATGTCCTCCTGTGAGCCCTCCTCTAGGCTGAGCCCTGAGGGTTGCACACACGAGGGCCCTGTCCTCCAGGAAGCCCACCAGGACTGTGGCAGGCTGTTACCTGTGGAGCTAAGTGACACATACCTGTTAGGAAGTTGACAGTGATCCATGCAGAGACACCTGCAAGAGAGTGGCGCAAGAGGGTCCTCAGCACCCAAGACCATCCACACAGCTCCCAGGATGTGTGCTTCTCCCTCCAGGCCTCCCAGCCTCCAGACTACCCAGTGAAGTGCTGTGCACACACAACCCCGAGGCTTCCACCACTGTTCTAGAAGACGCCACACTAAAACCCGAACACATCACCCAAGGCCGTGTCTCCCTGCAGTTCTTCGTCCCAGCATCCTCTTCTGCAAGAGGAAGGAAGAGAACCTACGCTTCCTCCACCGCATACAAATCCACTCTTAAGGTTGAAATTAAAAGCAGGGTCATTGAGGATCCTAGCTGACTTAGAATCAACAATGCAGCTGCAATGTTCTAAACTTGGCAGCAGCTGGAGTTCTATGTGCTCTCCAAGCGTGACATTTTCAGAAACTCCATCTGTGCTGGGTTTGCAATTAGCCCAGATGAGAATCTGTCTCTAATGCTGGCGCTGGAAAGATGCCCTGGGACACCTGCACTGGGAACAGGCTGCAAGCCCAATCACCCACATCCAACTGAGGAGGGAGCCCTGTGCACGGACTCCAAGCAGCAGCAGCAGCGGTGCATGGGGCGTCTCCAGGGCCACGCGTGGAGGTGCTTCCAGCCACTCTACCTTCGTCAGTTCCGTTCATGATGGAAACACAGTCGTCCCCTACCAGGAAAGGCGATGCCTTAAACACCTCCTTCACCTGCATGTAGAGAGACGTCTTCACCCTCTGGAATGGGAGGCCAGTGGTTTCCAGGCAGCAAAACACCAGGTGGCTACCTGCTCCCAGAGGCAATGCCCACTCTCATCTTACTTGATCCAAGTCTCCCCAGGGGCCTCCTCAGCTACCCTGAGGGCTGGCTCAGGACCACGCCACCCAGAAGACACTCCTGGGTTGTGCGGGGGAGTGTGTGGGCTGGGGAAGCGGGATGTGCTGGCTCCCAAAGTGCTGCCTGGCTTTGGAAGGTGACACAAAGGGTAAGAAGTGCCACAGAAGAGCAGAGCCTGGGGATCTGCTGGGCGCCGCTCTAGGGACACAGCCAGTTTGCCCTGGCACCCAGAAACTTCAGTACCTCTGTCTAACTCCATGTCTCACACCCCAGTGAGGGACACTGATGGACAAGCTGGGGACATGCCATCCTCTCACAGGAGTATGGAGCAGGCACCTCAAGGAGGGACACAGGGACCCTGAGGAACACAGGGTGGGAGCCAGGGCTGAGGGGTCTCCTGGGCAGCCAAGCTGGTTTTTTTTTTTTTTTTTTTCCTGAGACAGGATCTCACTATAGCCCAGGCTAGCCTCAAACTTGTGATCCTGCCTCAGCCTCCCAAGTGCTGGAATTACAGGCATGCACAGGCGTGCCTACTATGCCTGGCCCTGGGCAGACATACGAATATCTGACAAAAACCAGGGAAGCTCAGTGCCCACAGCCCTCAACCCCATCTAGTCCGAGAAGGCTGCCCTTCAAAAGCATGTGCACTTTTGAAGGCTGGAGCCTGGCACACAGGAGCCCCGTGCTGAGCCCACCTTCTGCAGCAGCTTCTGAGCCTTCTCTCCAGGTAACAGGCGCAAGCCGGCTGTGGCCTTGAGGACCAGCGGGGTGGCCTTCCACAAGTCAAATGGGATGTCCTGCTTAGCAACATCCAGCAGCTCCTGGATCCCCTGAGCACTCTGCAGACATTGTGACAGCAAAACAGGGCCTGTACTACCCAGCACCTGGGGTCATAACGCTACCCTGTCCTTTGGCTTTTTGTTGTTGTTGTTGTTGTTTTTGAGACAGGGTTTCACTATGTGGTTCAGGCTGGCCTTGAACTCACTTTGTAGCCCAGGCTGGCCTTGAACTTGTGGTGATCCTCCTGCCTCAGACTCCTCAGTGCTGGGACTACTGCCCTTTGGATTTATAATATGATTTTCTTGTCACTTCTAAAATCAGAAGAGGACAGGGACAGAGTGTAGGGTAGAGGGACCAGGCGAATGTGAAGCCCTGGGCACAGAATGTGGCACAGTGAGGGCAAGTCAGGGCCACAAGGTGAGCCACCCTTCACAGCAGCTTTCTCAACTTCTTGGGTGATAGTGCCCTGCTGTCACCACACCCCGCCCCCCCGGAAGCCTGACAGGTGTGAGGCTGCTGTAACCAGCAGTTCGGCTGCCATATTGAACTCCATCCCTTGAGCAACTGCGCTGAGGAACCATGTCACTGCCAGGTGCTAGAGATGCTGGGGCTGGACAGGTCAGTGTCAGTGCAGCATGGAGTGGAGATGGCCAAGAAAAGTGTGGATTCTGAACAGTGGCTTTGCAGTGCCTGGGACAGAACCCATGGTCTCACCCACATAAGGCAAGACGTCTATCTCTGGGCTGCACTCTGGAATACAGCACCTTCTCACTTTACTTAGGTTTTTAGTGTTTATTCAATCAAAGCACCCACAGTGGAAAAAACTGAAGTTATAAATAGACAATGGGGCTATGAGTGTAGCTCAGTGGTATAGCACTTGCCCAGTATGCATGAGGTACTAGGTTCTACCTCTAGCATGTTAAAAAGAAAAAATAAAAAAGAACATTATGCAAAACTCACAAGACCCATGAAAAAACTAACTAAGCTTCCAAGTAACACATGCTATAGGTTTGCAGTGTTTGTGCTTCTGAGGCGCGCTGAGCCTCTGGTGATACGTGGCCTGCATGTGGGGGCCAGGAGGCTGGAACAGACCTGCCCTCCCCACACCCCAGCTATGCTCTAGGCTCCGTGCCCCAGGCAGCACCCCAGGGCTACTTTCTTCTACCTGCTGAACCCAAAGGGAAAGAGTGGGCTTTACCCAACCACATGGAGAGGGTGCCAAGGGTGCAACAGAAGCCTTTACCTTCTCGACATCATCAGCGTAAGCAGAAAGCCCTGGCTTCAGTGCTTTGAAGGTCTCATGGGTCAAGGTGGGAGTCTCTAAAGGAAAAGCAAACACTTTTAAAGGGTTCATGTTATGACTTATATCCAGGTGTCCCCCCAAAGCCTCACACACTTATCAGTGGGGCTTGTTCAGAGGTGGCTGGACCTAGAGTGTGTGATCCTGGGAGTAAGGGTGTGTGATTACTAAATCAGTCCACTGACTGCTCTGGCACACAGTGCTCTCTGTGCATGCTGCCTGCCCTGAGGGGCATACAAAGGGACAGAAAGTGGCTGCTATTGTTGCTTGTTGCATATAGCTGCTGCTGCTTGTCTTCTGCTTTGCGATGCCCCTTTGCTGCACCACTCTGCCTTGGAGCCAGCCAACTATGGACTGCAACCTGGACTGGAACCTCTACAAACTGTGAGCCAAATAAACCTTTCCTCCCTTAACTTTGGGGGCCAGGTATTTTGTCTCAGCAATGAGAAAAATAACAGTTTATCTAGGAAAACAGACATGAATGTATGAAGGTATACAACTGTAACTAGCCAGACTTTTTTTGGTACCAAGGCCTTTGCACTGAACTGTGTGTTTAGCCCTTTTTACTTTTCTGAGATAGGGTCTTGCTAAATTTCCCAGATGGGATTTAAACTGTCAACCCTCCCACCTCATCCTCCCAGGTACTGGGATTATAGTCATGAGCCACCACGCCCAGGAAGCCTGAATTTTCAAAGCCACCTGTGTGACCATATGGACCAATCTCAGAATGACCTTTTGTCTACATTTGCCCCTTAGTTTAGCTGAATAAGATTAGCGATTCCTCATGTTTGGGACAGAACTGTGCTGTATTTAACATATAGGGTGTGGCTCAGTGTGAGGCGCTACATTTGATCCTCAGTGCTACCCCCCCCAAGATAATCCAGTTGTTTTTTTTTTTTTTTTTTGGTCTTTTTGAGACAGGGTCTCACTGTACAGTTCAGGCTGGCCTCGAACTCACTATGTAGCCCAGGCTGGCCTTGAACTCATGGTAATCCTCCTGCATCAGCCTCCTGAGTGCTGGGATTATAGGCATGTACCAACATCTGCAATTTGAACACTTTTGATGCAGATTTTATAGATACATTATCTTAAATCAAGCTCTGAATTTTTTCAAAAGAAAACTTCTAGTCAAACATAAAAATATAATGAAATTAGAAATAAAACATGCCATGATGACTTTAGAGAGAGGTGCTAGAAGTGTCTGGTGGCAACTGGCAGATGCCAGCATGGTGGCTATGCATAGCTATAGGGCCCAAGAGGGTGTGCTGGTCTCACTACAGAGGGACATGGCCAGGCCAGGGGCACTGTGGAGGGCAAAGCTCTGGTGAGACAGGAGAGGTGCCCGCTGAGGGCTCTGTGCAGCAGAAACCTACGCTTGCCTGCCTTAGCCCACCTGGGACGCACAGGCTCAGGTCCTCCTTGCTGAGGCCCCCTCACCATCGTCCTGGCTGTCTGCATCCCCAGGGCCAGCGCCTTGTGTGATTCCTGTGCCATGGCCTGACTCAAGTTACTTCCTGCTTTAAACTCCCAACTGGACCCCTAGCCTCTGTCACAGTCCTGGCCACCTGCCCTCCCAGTGATTACAGGAAGAGGACAGGACAGCAATGTCCTCAAGGGTCTCAGGTGGTCTTTGTGGTGGTCCCTGCTTGCTAAGATAATCAGGGCTCCTGCAGAATGTAGGTGTGTGTCCACCCACACCGACTCAGCCTCTCTCTACACCCACCCGTATCTACATGTTTCTATCTAGTCTCCCTCCCTCCCGCCCTCTCTATCTCTGTCCTCAGTTTTTGGCCTTGCTTCCTGGCTGAGCTCCCGCCCAGCTCTTGGCAGCTGCACCGCAACCAGGTGCCAGGGGTGTCCAGGCAGGGCTCAGTCCACACTATCTTCTGTGCTGAGGTGACCCTGGGGGTCCTGGGAGAGGGCAGACCCTCCGTGTGGGCCCAGAGGGGCTCACAGTTAGACCAGGTACCTCCAGGTGGCCGGGCAAACTGGAAGATGTGCACGCGGGTGCCAGTGCTCCCAGCATCAAACATGATTCCATAGAAGACCTCGTGAGCACGAGCAGCCGACCCTGCAGAGACGTGGGCTGCCCCGGTGATGGAGGCGAGTGCCTGGGGGGCGGAGGCCCGGTGCCACTTGATGTAGGCGACATAGATGAATAGGCCCACGCACAGCCCCAGTGGGTACGCCACCTTCGTCATCCGCAGGGCCCCATGGTTGGGTATTTTTCTCATTTCTTAGTCTGCCCAGGACTGTGCCACAGCTGCTGGAGGGAAGGAGGGAGGGAGGAAAGAAGGGAAGGCTGTTAGGCTGAGAAGTTCCAGTGTGTGTCTGAAGTGACAGGGTTGAGGGATAAAACATTTCACCAGAAACCAGGCTGCATTTCTCTTGGGTCAGAGGCTTCATTCCATCCTACGTGTGACCCTGAAAGGAGTGGTCAGAGCTGAGGGTTAAAACACTGGGTAAGTTGCCCATGCTCACAGCACAGAACACAGCCAATAAACTGGCAAGGATTTCTTTGATCGGACATCAAACACGGGTAGCTGGTATAAAACACAACGGCAGGATTACACCAAACTAAAAAACTTTTTTGCACCACATAGGAAACAACCAACAAAATAAAAAGGTAACTTACAGAATGGGAGAAAAATATTTTCAAAGTATTTATCTGATCTGGTAAGGAGTAAATACTCGTAAGTAATTCAAACTCAACAATACCAAACCATAATCTGATCAAAAATAGGCAAATGTATGGGGTCTGGGGTTTCATCCTCAGGACTCCATACAAAAAAAGGAAATATATTTCTCCAAAAATATGCAGATGGCCAAGAAGCATATGAAAAGATGCTTCAACATCACTACTCACTAGGGAAACAAAACCACAATGTTGTATCACTTACACCCATTACGACAGCTACCACCAAAAGCAGCACCACCACCACCCACAGAGTGACACGCTGGTGAGGACGTGGGAGAATGAACACCCGTATACCACTGGTGGGGATGTAAAATGGTGCAGCCTCCATGAAACACAGTGTGCAGCTTCCTCCAAAAATAAAAAACAGAATTACCACAAAATGCAGCAATACACCTCTGGTATACAGTATATCCAAAGAAGTGAAATAGGATTTCTAAGGCCTATGTGCAGCCCCCTCCCATTCCCTGAAACATTGTTCATAAAATTCTACAGGTACCAGCAACCTGGATGTCCAAAGTCACACGGATAGGCTGGAGATATAGCTCAGAGGCACAAGTGACTGCCTGGCAAGTGTGAGGTCCTGAGTTCAATTCCTGATACAAAAAAAAAATCCCACAAAAACCCTAGAAACAAAGTCACATGGTCTATTCATGCAACAGGTCACTACCTGGTCTTAAGTGGAAAGGGGCTGGGGACAGAGCTCGCAGGGTAGAGCGTATGCAAGACCCTGGGATCAAAAAAAGTAAAATGAAAATAAAAAGGAAGAAAACGGACACAGGCTACAACAGGACGCTGGAAGGTGTTCTGTTCCATGAAATGAGCCAGCCCCACGATCAGCACAGCAGAGCACCTGGAGCAGAGGCACCAGGGCTGAGGCAGGAGGACTGGGCAGCCTCAACCAAGCTCGGGTGTGTGTGGCGGTGACCTTTGCACAGCAATTGCACATACTGCACCAAAAACTGCACCTTTGGAAGTGGCTGAGACGGTGAACTTTATGTTAGTATATTTTATCACAACAACAAATGCTTCAGTGGCTGAGGCCAGGCTGGGAGCACAGATGACACCTGTGGGTGAAGGACAAGGCAGCATGGGCAGGACGCAGCGGGGAGGCTGCCTGTCCCTCAAACTCAAACTCTTAATGTCCCCGTCACCCTCGGCCTCACCCCAACGAAGGTGACCGCCTCTTTCCTGCTCGGGCCTTTCTCATCTTAAGTGATTTCTAAGCTTTGGGTTTTTTATTGTTTGTTTTTAGTATCCTGCTCTTTGGTCCTTTCTCCATACCCCTGTGAGCCCAGGCCAGCCCAGGCCCCTCCCTTAGGATCACGGTGCTCTACAGGTGCCACCTCCTTGGTGAATGAATGACCCATGGGGCCACTTTCCCTGTGGTTGGAAGGGACCTCTCTGGAGGCAGGACCAACCCCATTCAAAACACCAGCATCTGTGGGAGACTGCATCTGCCCACCGAGAGCTCCACAACCTGCCCAGCAGAGCAGGAAAGAAGTGAAAGAGGCACTACTGGTGCCCCAGCACCCAGGGGTGGCCGCTGGGGCGTGGCGTGCGGCAGGAGGCACTGTGAGTAGATCTCCCACACACTGAGCTTGATACGACAACAGGACATCAGTCAGCAAGGGACAGCTCCTTGTGCAAGATGGCAGGCTGGAAGGCAGCGCCTGGGAATTGCCTGCACTAAGGGACTTTAGCTGAGATCAAGAGACACGTGTGGCGCAGCGAATGCCCATCCAAGGCAGCTGCTATCACCATGCAGCCGCCTCTCTTGCAGGCTTCCCCTCCTAGCTTACCATGACCCAAGCCTTCATATATGCTCATTAAAAGTGGACCTGGTATCTACAGAGAAAGTTCTGAAGTGGTTAACTGCGGGGATGAGTGGTGAGGACACACAGCAACGCGGACACCTTGTTGCCGTGAGACTGCATTATCAAATCCAATGCAAAACCAGGTTTCACCCTGCCAGTGCCAGGCTAAGTACTGTGTACAGCAGGACCAACCTGACAAGCGTCTACCAGCTCAGGCAAGGGTGGGTCTCCATGAAATGTATCTACCCACTAAAAATTTCCAATGTGCCGTCTCTCCTCAGGAACCTACAGGCTTTTGTCACCGCCTGCTGTTCCCCAGGATGCCAAAGCCCCACAGTATCTGGAATGGGTGTGCCTGGGGCTATGCTATGGCATGTAGCAGGGTGGATGAGTCCCTGACTTCTGTCTATAAACAAGGGTGTTCTGTGTTTTCACATTCCCTAGAACTACATGACAGCTTTAGACAACCAAGCAACACCCATAGGAACTCACAGACCAGCAAGAGCAAGATGTCATAAACAGTCCAAAGAGGAAGTGCAGACAAACACAGCTGGGCCCATAGGCCCGCTCTGCGGGGAGCCCCAAAATGCACACCAATTTCCCTCCAGAGTAAAGGGGCTCCTCACAACTAAGACCCCTGCACCACGACGCACCATACTTCCCTGGGCCCTGCTGGCACTCCCCAGAGACTTGAGGTGCAAATAACTCAGCCTGGGGGCAGTGCTCTTTATTGCAGTGAGGAGTGAGACTGTAGGGAAGGGAAGCCAGGCAGGGAAGCGGGAGAGGCCGGGCAGGAAGTGGGTGCGGGTTCACAAACAGAGGCTGGCTCTGGCCAAGGCCACCCTGTCAGGTGGGGCGGGAGTCAGAGGAGAGCTGTGTATGCACCAGGGTGCTGAAGCAGGA
Organism: Dinomys branickii; assembly: GCA_004027595.1. Taxonomy (NCBI): domain Eukaryota; kingdom Metazoa; phylum Chordata; class Mammalia; order Rodentia; family Dinomyidae; genus Dinomys; species Dinomys branickii. The sequence continues at coordinate 249,476 of PVLD010000008.1, forward strand.
ACAGAACCTGCTAGCTTTCTAGGAGCTGGGATGCAGGCCGGCTCTCAAGAGACACATGCTCCAGGTGAGTCTGACTGGTGGTGCCAAATGTGCTGGCTAGTTTCTTCCAGGTTTTCACTTAAAAGTGTAGGAAAGGGCTATGATGCACCTGACCGCCACCTAAGCGAAGAATGTGTCCAAAAATAAAGTACATCAGCAAACCTACACCCCTTCTCCCGGATGATGTAAAAAGACTTTTTTTGGCAAAAACCCATTCCTGATCAGCCCTGTCAACACCACCTGCTCTCTCCTTTCACCGGATGCCTGGGGGGGAGGCACTTCCGGAGCTCTCTGTAGGAACAGCTCCTTGCCTCTTGGGTTCCACACAGGATCCGGGAGGCAGAGCAACACACACCCTATCAGCCACCTGACTGCAGGACAGCAGCAGAGAGACACCGGCAATTCCCGGCTTTTATCAGTATGGTTGCCAGCTTGTCCAATAAAGCATACACTGTTAACAAAATAGTGACACCATTCTGTCGCTTCCCCAAAACGCTACTCCTCGGCACAGTGAGCACAGGGACGGCCCAGCACAGCATTCAGCACCCACCTCTCCCCAAGGGTGCTCATTCCAGAGCTCTGAGAGTACCACTGACGGCTCTGGGCCAGAGAAGCCCTGCCTCCCGGAGGACGAGGGTGTGTGGCTCAGCACTGGCATCCCGGCACACAGATGCGGGACAGACACCTGGAACTCACCGCAGGCGGTGAGGACACCCAGGGCAAGGCGCTGCGCCCACCGCGACCCACCCAGTAATCCTCCTACCACCACCCCATGGCTTCCTGGGATAAAACCTCCCTCCCTGGACCCATCTGCCCCTGGCGCCCATTCTCCCGGCTCCAAATGCGTCCCACGGCGCGAGTCCTCTTGCGTCCGGCCCGTCCACCTCGGCCCTGGACAGCTCAGATAGAAGCAACCCTCCCCATCCGCGCGCTCCTCTGTCACCTTCCCAGCCCCGAGCGCGCAGTCCCGCGACAGCCGGGGGCAGGGGATGGTAGCGGGGGGCGCAGGGCCTCTGCCCGGGCGAGCTCCTGGAGCACGGCTCTGGGCGCATCAGCAGGGCCGGCTGAATGAACGAAGAAGAGTGATTGAAGACGCAAAGGGCAGGGACGCTGGGAGACAGAGCCCGACGTGTGGGGAGGCCCAGCGCAGCCGGGTGGAAGGCGACCCGCGGGACCAGGGACCAGGCCGTTCCGGCCGCCCCGACCCTCCCAACCCCTCCGGGCCGCGCGCTCACCCTGCTCAGCGCCCCAGACCCGGTGCACAGAAGGTTTCCCTGCGCCCGTGTCACGACCGGCGTCGCCACAGCTCCGCACGAGACGCTACCCCACCACTCCGCGAGCCGGGCTCCGCCCACGCGCACTCGCGTCACAGATCGGGAGGGGCTTCGCTGTGCGCTGCGCATGCGCACTGCAGATGTCGCGGCTCAGCCGCGGGGTCGGGGTCCTTCCGGTTCTGCCTCTGGTTCGGCTACCTCTGACTTGACTACCATGCTGCCAGTGAAGCCGGTTTTCCGCCTAGCCTGCTACAGCCGTGAGCGGCTGGTGGAGGATCCCACATCCACATTCTCGTTTTCTTTCTAAGTAGATACATGACAAAAATGCGGCCACACCGAGTCGGCAGTGTGATGCGTCTCCCGCACTCCTGACCCCATTTACTCACGGCTTCCTAGAAGCTGCCCAGGCTGCTAGCCTTGACTCGGTCCCAAAAGACCCAGCCCGGTGGGGCTGCTCAAATATCCCTCATGCTGGGTCCTGTCCCAGGTGCCCTCGCACTGAGCTGCCACGTGAATGTCTGGCTCAGAGGAGCACTCCCACGTGGCCACTGAGGGGTGGGTGAGCTGGCCTGGCAGGAAGACTGTCCCGTCTGTCGGACCCTGGGAAGGCGTGTCCATAGTGGGGTCTGGAATTGCAGCGGGGGACCCATGCTGTGGTTTAGACAGGGCATTCTGGTGATGACGCTTTATTGTTTTGTGTTTTTGAGACAAAGTTTTGCTATATAGTTCAGGCTGGCCTCCAGCTCATTGGTAGGCCAGGGTGGTCTCAAACTTGCAGCAACCTTCCTGCCTCAGCCTCCTGAGTGATGCTAACTGTATGGGATGCAGGGACAGTGTGCAGTGAGTGTGCGGCCTGAGAAACCCTTCCGTGTGAGCACCTGTCGCTGGAGCCTAAACGTGCCCCCGCCCCCCGTTATTTGCTATTATGATGTTATATAATGCTGCAGGATCCCAAGACTATCTTTGTGCACGCTGGTGGGTAGATGTGTAGGAAAAATTCTCAGCAGTGGAACAGGCTATGGTAAAGGATATACTTTTTTAAAGATAGAGTCTTGCTATGGAGCTCAGGCTGGCCTTAAACTCATGGCAATCCTCCTGCCTTAGCCTCCCAAGTGCTGGGATTACAGGTGTGGCCACCATGCTTGGCCAAGACATGCTCTTTTGTAACATATCGTGCACAGATGCATCTGAACTGTCCCTAGTCATTGTTCTAACTCACTCTCCTGCAGGCGTAGAGCAGGACGTGGGCTCCCCATCACCATCCCAGTTCTTCAGAGGATCTTTGCCAGTCCCACACTTGTAAATCCATGTCTCAGTTTTACAATTTTTCTAGCATCTTGGAATCCCTGTTCATGGAACAATGCCAGCCCGGCTTGTGCTGGGCTCATAGCATTTTATTGTTTCCTCACTGTCACTGTGTTTCACTGTACAGGTTCTAGAATGTGTCCAAGTTTTGCACACACAATTTACGGCATGGAAAGCTTCCCCACAAGGTCTTAGTAGATTCTTTCTAATTCCTAAAGACTCAGCATACCTGCACCTGCTTGGCTACTCATTCAACTCCTAGAACCATTAACAAACCACATAGCATTTCCATTTATTGTACTATCATTGTGAGGAATAGTAATAACCAGCTCCATCTGCCTACGCCAAATGGACCTAAAATCCCTAATCACGTATTCTTCTGTCAGCCATATAGCCCTAGTAATCGTAGCAATCCTCATCCAAACACCATGAAGTGTTTGCTTTATAGGAGCAACCGCCCTAATAATTGCCCACGGACTTACATCACCATTACTATTTTGCCTAGCAAACTCGAACTACGAACGAATTCACAGTTGAACTATACTACTAGCTCGAGGCTTACAGATAATCCTGCCCCTAATATCTATATGATGAATTTTATCAAGCCTTACGAACTTAACCCTACCCCCCACCATCAACCTCATTGGAGAATTATTTATCATTTTATCAACCTTTTCTTGATCAAACCCAACAATTATCCTTACCGGACTAAACGTACTAATTACAGCACTATATACCTTACTCATATTGATCTCAACTCAACGAGGAAAACTACCATACCACATTAGTAATATCCCACCAACGTTCACCTGAGAAAACTCCCTTATAGCCCTCCATATAATCCCCTTGCTCATACTAATCCTAAACCCTAAAATAATTCTAGGCCACCTATACTGTAACTATAGTTTAAAAAAAAACATTAGATTGTGAGTCTAAAAATAGAAGATAAAATCCTCTTACCCTACAAGAAAGAACCTCAGAACTGTTAATTCTGAAAACCATAACTCATAACTATGGCTTTCTTGACTTTTATAGGATAGAAGTATTCCATTGGTCTTAGGAACAAAAAAATTGGTGCAACTCCAAATGAAAGTAATAAACATATACTCATTGTTATTTGTTCTCACCTTAACCGCCCTAATGCTACCCATCCTCACTCCTACAACAAATCTCTACAAAAACCTACCTTACCCAAACTATGTCAAATTAATCATCTCCACCTCATTCTTCATTAGCCTCACACCAACCCTTATAATACTTCAACACAACCAAGAAACTTTAATAACTAGCGGAAACTGAATAATAACTACAACCATCTTCACTAACTTAAACCTTAAACTAGACTACTTCTCAATTATGTTTACATCTGTAGCTCTGTTCGTCACTTGATCAATCATAGAATTCTCCTTATGATATATAAACTCAGATCCCCACATCAACAAATTCTTCAAATATTTACTCATATTCCTCATTACGATAATAATTCTAGTATCAGCAAACAATTTACTCCAACTTTTCATAGGCTGAGAGGGGGTAGGGATTATATCTTTCCTACTAATCAGATGGTGATACAGGTGAACAGATGCAAACACTGCAGCAATACAAGCTATCTTATGTAACCGCATTGGAGACGTAGGAATGGCCATAGCTATATCATGATTTATCTCATACTCAAACACACGAGACTTCCAACAACTGTTCGCCACCCAAAACCAACATGACCTTTTACCCCTTATAGGAATCCTACTTGCAGCAACTGGAAAATCTGCCCAATTTGGCCTCCACCCATGACTACCATCAGCTATAGAAGGCCCTACCCCAGTATTAGCACTACTACGTTCAAGCACAATAGTAGTAGCAGGAATTTTCCTGCTCATCCGATTCTCACCCCTAACCCAAAATAACCAAACCATCTTAACAACTTTACTGTGCCTAGGAGCCCTAACCACATTATTTACAGCTATCTGTGCCCTAACACAAAATGATATTTTAAAAATTGTAGCATTCTCTACCTCAAGCCAACTAGGATTGATAATAGTAACTATTGGAATCAATCAACCACATCTAGCATTCCTTCACATCTACACTCACGCATTCTTCAAAGCTATACTTTTTCTCTGCTCTGGATCAATCATTCGTAACCTAAACAACGAGCAAGACATTCAAAAAATAGGAGGCCTACATAAAACTCTTCCTATCACAACCTCATGTTTAATAATTGGAAGTCTAGCTCTCACTGGTATACCCTTTCTCACAGGATTCTATTCAAAAGACCTAATCATTGAATCCGCCACCACATCACACACAAACCTATGAGCCCTCTTAACCACCCTCATTTCAACGTCACTTACAGCCTCTTACAGCACGCGAATAATCTTCTTCACCTCACTAAACAACCCTCAATTCCTTCCTCTATCAACTATAAATGAAAACAACCCTACAATAATCAACCCTATCAAACAACTAGCAGCAGGCAGTGTATTTGCAGGATTTATTAAATCCAATTACATCACCCCTACAACTACACCCCAAATAACCATACCATGATACATCAAACTCTCAGCCATTGTAGTTACAGTTCTGGGATTCACAATTGCAATAGAACTTAACTCAATAACCCTAAACCTAAAAATACAACACCCAAACAAATCATTCAACTTCTCAAACTCATTGGGATACTTCCCAACACTTACCCTCACAAAAACCTTTTAATAAGCCAAAACCTAGCATCATCAATTATAGATATAATTTGACTTGAAAAACTAGCCCCCAAAAGCATCTCAGATATCCAAAAAACAGCATCCTCTTTAACCTCAAATCAAATAGGCCTTATCAAACTATACTTCCTATCATTCCTATTTTCGATACTACTAGCCATCACAATTACTTCTTAACCCCCTTGCGTAAGCTCAATAATGATAAACAACCCAACAAACATTGCTCACCCGGCCACAAACATCAGTCAATAATTACAACTATAAACAGAAGCTACCACTATAGAGTCCTCAAGTAAAAGCCCAACACCCTCTGCCTCTGTATCATACACCATCCAACTCCACACATCACGAAATCCAAAAAACACTCCAACCTCATCCAACTCTGATCAAATGAACAAAAACAATACCTCAGCTACAAACCCTAAAAACAATGAACCCCAAACAACCCCACTAGACAATCACGTATCAGGATAACACTCTATAGCTATTGCAGTTGTATAACTAAACACCACCATTATTCCCCCCAAATACACTAAAAACACCAACAACCCTGTAAATGACCCCCTATGAGCCAAAACAATCCCACACCCAATTCCACCACTAACAACCAATGCCAACCCACCATAAACAGGAGAAGGTTTTCCAGAAAAACTAATAAACCCTAAAACAAACAAAATACTAAGAACATACATAACATTTAAAACCATTATTCTTACATGGCACTCAACCATGACCAATGATATGAAAAACCACCGTTGTAATTCAACTACAAGAACTAATGACTAGCATATGAAAATCACACCCCCTAATTAAAGTTACCAACAACTCATTCAAATATTTTCTGTCATTATGCATTTCCTTCATAGCACTGGTCACATTTGATGACTTGCTTATAGATATATTCTGTGTTCCTGCTGAAACACAAGCTCCTAGCACTCTGTCTGGCCCATGGTGCCCATGACCTTTAGCCCACCTCTGACTCCAGCTCTCCAGTTGTGGTGGAGACTTCTGTGCCACCTCAGAGCATCTCTTGGGGCCACTCCAGGGCTCACATCAGGATTCCTCTGGAGCCCCAAGGAAGTGTCCCTTCCACCAGGGCAGCCCCGGAGGACTTCTCCCAGTTGCAGTGGAACAACCCCTTCTCACTTGTTTTGGAGCAACATCAGAGGAACTGCTGATCAGGACATCCCAGGCTCTGTTTCCAGTGTTCCCCATCTAGAAACAGGATATCTTGCAGTGCTTCTGCCCAGAAAGTGTGTGTCCCCTGAATGTAAAACCCAGGCAGATTGCTTTCCATCATCCCCATCAATGGTGCAGGTAGGAAACCCACAGCTGAGACACCTTCTGCCTCGAGGGCGTCCTGAGCACCTGGGCACTGACCGGCAATGCCTCCCAGGCCTCTACTGCCTCTCGCTGCCTAGTTGTAAGCAATAAATCCACTCTTCATAGATTATTGTTCTGTCTCCTCAGACTCAGACAAATTAGTAACGGATGCGCAGCAAATCTGCTTCACAGCAACCCTTAGCCAATAGGGGATAAACACCTCAGGCTTCCCTTCTGAGAGGTAGGATTTGTGCCAGGTCAGTGAGGCCCCTGTGGGTTGTTTTCCCTCCTCCTTGGATTCTCTTCCTCACACCTGCTGCTGAAGAGCCAGCTCCCAAATAAACTACCAGCCTCTAAGCTCTTGTCTCAGATTGCCTTTGGGGAAACCCAAATTAAGATAATATTCAAAGTATTTCTGAAGGAATGAGTGGATGAATTATAGTACGTCTGATGTTTTCTCTTGTCGGCAAGAGGAAGCAGTCAGCTTGGCTGGTGGGTGGTGCATCCGGTCAGCTCCTGCACCGGCATGCAGGAGATGGGACAGGCGGTAGATAATGGGCTCCAGCAGAAATGTGGACAAGTGCTCCAAAAGCAAAGAGGTATGACTGCCACTGCTTTTTTTCTTTCTTTTTTTTTTTTTTTTTTTTGAGACAGGGTCTCACTATGCGGTTGAGGCTGGTCTTGAGCTCCATTTTGTAACCCAGGCTGGTCTCAAACTCACAACAATCCTCCTGCCTCAGCCTCCTGTGTGCTGGGATTACAGGTGTGTGCCACCATGCCCGGCTGCTTTTGAGGCCTGAGAAAGTTTGCAAGAAGTAAATGAATGTCTAAGCTGCCTTAGTTACCCAGAGTGACCAAGAGTGGAAAAAGCCCATCTGTTTACACCAGTGCAAGAAGATAGCAGCTCTGTCTGTCAAGTGAGGCAGGATCACAGGAGCCTGGGTACACTGTGTGTGGCTGGAGCTGCTCAACCTCAGTGCTTTTGCTTTCTTTTGGCCAGAGAATGCCCAACAACTGGAAGCACCAGGCAATAACCCTAGCAGCAGGCTTTAGCCAGCAACAGGAGTGAGATCTCGGCCCTTTGCTCCCACAGCGCAGTTCTCTGGGACGTCCACACTGGGAATGGAGTCTCCGTGCTCCCGTGTGCAACTGTACTGGCTTCTTTCCTTTCTTCTGCTGCTGTTTCCTGGGGTCACCTCTCAAATAAACTTATGCCCAAATGCTTTCTCAGGATTTTGGGGGCTATTTGATGTGAGATTTCCATCACTCAGGTGATTTTGATAGTAAATTAAGTAAAACATTTTGGTTGCTTCTCTGATTTCTTTCTCTGGTTTCTGAAGTCCATAATCACACACTACTGCCTCTCCAGGCAAACCTGTTCTGTCCTGCGCTCGGGGCCAGCCAGGGCCTTTTTGTACATGGCTCCCTTGCCATCTCCAAAGCCGGCACACATGTGAAGCGTGGCAGGGAGAACTTGTGCTGGCCAAAGGGAGGCTGGGCTTTATCATCCCATCTGCCAGGTTGCCCATTATATGGTCACTTCAGGCATAGATGGATGGTCCAATGAGGTCACTCTGTGCTGTAGTGGCAAGTAGGCTGAGGCAGGAAGTACTGCTGTAGCAGGTGAGTCATGCTCTGGGTGCTTCATGAAGTATCCAAGTCGGTTGTCCTGCTGATCTGCCAGGTCCTCTCTCCATGATGGCCCTTCTTCACCATTAAGTCTGACGTTGCTGTCAATCAAGAAAAAAAATCTTTTTTCTAGTTTGTTTTTTTAAGTCACTGATGAGTATTGAATTTTATGTGCATTTTATCTGTTGAGATAATCATATAATTTTGCTCCATTCTAATGTTGAATTACTTATACTCCTGATACAAAGTGTGTGTGTGTTTTTTTCCATAATGCTAGATTTGGTTTTCTAGCACTGGGTTTAGACAGTTTGCCTGTTTGTTTAGTCTCCTCTCCTCCTCTGGCGGTGCCAGGGCTTCAACCTGTGCCAGTAGGCAGCGCTCTACTACAGAAATACATCCCCAGTCCTTCCCACTTTTCAGTGTGAGATGGCCTCACTCTATTGCCCAGCCTGGCTTCAAACTTTTGATCCTCCTGCTTTAGCCTCTTGGGTAGCTGAGATCACAGGCCACCATACCCTGCTAGGTGCTTTCCTTGAATATTCATGAAAGAGATTGGCTTGCAATTTTCTTTCTTATGTTTTTTTTTTTTTTTTTGGATTTGCCATCAGGGGTACATTAGTTTTACAAAATGAATTGGAGATTTTCTGGTTTTAAATCTTCCAGATGTTTAATGTTTGAATTTCCTATTTCTTGAGTACTTGATGGAATAGGTATGTTTTCTATGGGAGACATTTAAACTGCAGATTCCATTTCTAATAACTCAGTTTCCCATTTCTTTTCCAGGCAGCTTTAGTGCCCTTCTAGGGATTTCCCCGTTTCACCTGCTTTCATTTCACAAAACATTATTCACAGCTTGTCTTCTCAGCATTTGCAGTTATGCCCTGTGTTTCACTGAGGATATTATTTATTTGAATCATTTCTTTAATTGATCAATACTTACAGAAACTTGTACTTTTTTTTTTTGAGACAGGTCTCACTGTGTAGTTCAGGCTGACCTTGAACTGGCAGAGATCCTCAGCGTCCCAAGTGCTGAGGTTACAGGCCTGTGCCACCACGCCTGGCTGATACTTGTAAATTTTGTTATTTCCTCCACACAAAGAACTATGGGCTTTGTTGAGCTCCATACTGTCTTTCTTTATATTTTAAAATTTCTTTCATTTTTATTATTTTTTTCTTGCACTTTCTACTTTTCTAGTTTTAGCCAAATAATTATTTCACAATTTTCAGCTGGTCTTTTTTTCTAATGAGCACATTTACAGCTTTATGTTTCTTTCTAAGTGCTACTTTTTCTCTATCCACATATTTTACTGTACTGTTTCTTAGCATTGTGAGTTTGAAGGGTTTTAAAATGTCAGTATTATGTTTCTGTGTTCCAAATGTTGTTTAGAAATGTGGTTTAAATTTTGAGTTAATTCTGAAATGAACTTTTTCATTGGTGCATTTCCCACGGCTTCCCTGTGGCCAGGAAGTGAACCCCGTGTGGCCCGAGCTCAGGCACTCCCTGAGACCACATCTGTGTCTTCAGCCCTGCCCCTGCCAGCTGCCTGCAAGTTTTCTGTGGGCCTGGAAGACGTGAGTGAAGTGCCTGCTAGGTCACCTTGTGCCCTGACACTGAGACTTCAGTGCTGAGTCTCAGGCACCCAGGCCAGGTCAGAAGCCCAGACTCTGAGAGCACAGAAGGGGTCCATTTTCCTTTCCTTTTCCTTCAGAGCATGCCCAGTCCATAGAAAGCTTTGATAAGTACGCACTACACTCATGGATGAAGCCTACCCTCAAAATTTAATAATCACATTTTTTTCTTTTGAAAGTTTTGCTATTTTTTCCGGATAGCAATACATCACATGGCTCACAACTTAACAGATGCACAGCAGTGTCCCGTGATGGCGTCTCAGCCACCCACTCCTGCTCCTAGGAACTACTGCTCACAGTCCAAGAGGCATTTTATGCACGTACAAGTATTTCTAGTATACTTTTTAATTACAATAAAATAGCTTTGCTCTAGCCTTATTTATTTACTCAGACAGGTTCTTGCTATGTAGTTCAGGCTGGTCCTGAACTCACTGTGTAACCCAGGCTGGCCTTGAACTCAGAGCAATCTTCCTGCCTCAGCCTCCCAAGTGCTGAGATTGCAAGTGTGCACCACCACACCCAGTCCCAGCCTTATTAATTCCCTTGTGTATTTCTGACTTCACTTGTGAATGTAGTATTTGGTATCATTTGTTAAAGGGACGCTAGGAGGCAGTATAGCACCAGGAGAAGAGGTAAGGCATGGAAAACCATGATTTCACGAGGTTTCCTTGCAGGAGAGGTCTCCCCAATATATATACATATACCTGTATGTTCATTCCAGTTTTCGAGATGGAATCTCACTGTGTTGACCAGGGTGGTCTTGAGCTCTTAGGCTTTGAGTGATCCTCCTGCCTCAGCTATGACTGTAGGCCCACGCCATGGAGCACAGCTGTGGCAGTGTTACAAAATTAATGGGAGCTTGGCTGCTTTAAACTCTGTCATAAACTTGGGCTGTGGGGTCTGACATGGGACTCAGACATGTTTGACTCATGGAGAAAAACACTACTGCAGAAAGAGTCTCCCCTGAACGCATCTGTGAGGCCTCATCCCTCAGAACCTCAGCTTCAATGGCGATGGAACCTGGAGGTTAAAGGCCATGAGGCGCTGTCCCTGCTCTGTCTGCTTCCTCTGGCTTTAGGAACAGATCGACCCCTCTCTTGTTCCCGGCCCTCACCCCAGTTCCTTCTCCTGGGCCTGGGCCTCACCCATGCCTTTTGCTGGCTTCTAAAGTGCTCCAGGCACAGGCTAGGGCGGACATGTGTGCTTCCTTCACCAGCCCACCCGACTGTGTCCTGTAGAGGTCGTCTGTGTGCATTCTTCATTTAGCAGCACACCCCGGAGAGAATCCCGTCACTGAGAACAGAGAGTGGATGCTTGCAACTCCTTCACAACTGAGTTCATTTACTGTCAGTAAAGCACACACATCTCCAGGGCTCAGCGGCTTTCTCACAGGTTCACACCTGTGTCACCAGCAGCCCTTCAGGATATAGGCACAGCCAGTGCCTGACAGTCCCTCCTGGCCACACCCCTCCCAGGACCCCAGGTGTGACCCAGAGACACTGCCGTGGGACAGCTGCCTGATGCAGTGCTTCTGCATGGAGGGCCAGGAGTGTGCGACCCTTGGCGGTGACAGAGGGTGATGCAGTGACTGTCCTGGTCACAGGCTGCCTCCTGTCTGCTCACCTTCAGAGGCCCGCACTCACCTTGTGTAGAACTCAAGAACTGCCAGTTTCAACGGGGTCCCTGTGCTCATGCTGCTGTGCCTGGTCGTGTCCCTTACTACTTGGAGGCCTGGTACCCAGCACCCTCTTCTCTGACCCTGCAGCCTCTCCCCCAGTATAATGCTCTCCAGGTCTGCTTGGCACTGCGCCTGCTGAGGCAGGAGGATCTCAAGTTTCAGATCAGTCCAGGCACTTTAGTGAGATCTTGTTTCAAAATAAAGTTAAAAGAGACACATAAAAAAGGCTGAGGGTGTAGCTTAGTGGTAAAGTGTTTGCATAGTATGTGCAAGGCCCTGGATTCAGTCCCTGGTAACACACACACACACACACTTTACTGGTTATGCCAACAGTGTCTTTCAGGGAGAAAACCAAAGCAGAACACAAGCTCTTTTCCTTTCCTCCTCTTCCTTTCTGGTCCAAGGATGACCCAGGATTGCCTGCTACATTTAGTTGTCTGTTTCACTGGTTTTCCACCCAGAAGACCTCCTCAGTCTCTCTTTGCCTTTCCCCACCCTGCCTTGCAGTGAATGAGCTGGCGCTCAGTGGCATTTCTCCGGTGCTGGTTCCGAGGCAGTTTGTCCCCTTCAAACCCCACCTGAAACTTGGCCTCCCGTGTGCTAGTATGGAGAGGCGACAGGGTCTTTGGGAGATGACTGGGTCCCTGGGAGAGATTAACGCCCTTCTCATAGGAGTGCTCTCCTGCTGGACTGGATCACCCAGAGGTTGCTATGGAAGCAAGTCCATTCCCCTCAGGTTCTACCTGTCCTCTCCTCAGCACTGCGCCTCTGCTCTTCCGCTTTTTGCCATGGGTTAAGAGAAGCAGGCAACTCACAAGAAGCCAGTGCTTGACCTCCAGGAAGCCAAAGTAAACCTCGTTTCTTTTTATCATCAGGGCAGATACCTGAGACCTTGAGCTTCAAAGGAGGAAAGGCTTATTTGTCCTGAGGTGGCAGAGGCGTCAGTCTCTGGTCAGGGGTTATTGTTTTGGGCCTGTGGGGAGGCAGAGATTGCGGTGGGAGCCCATGCAGAGTGGTGCTGTTTTCCTCATGGAGGACAGGAAGAAGAGAGGGACAAGAGGCACAGGGTCCCCATGTCCCCTTCAAGGGTGTGTTCTCAGTGGCCCGACTCCTCCCACCAGGCCTCATTCCAGATGTCCCACCAGCTCCGTAGCACCACAGCTTGGACCATGCCTTCCACACTGGCCAAACCCTATACATCTCGGGAGTTCTGCTGCAGCAAGAGGGAAGGCCTGAGGCATCTCTTGATTTGGCTGGCCTGGTGTTTCTTCACAGCTAAGTGCAGGCTGTGTGTGGCAGGTGACAGGGCCAGGGAAGTGATGCTTTCTCCTCAGCACGCCTGTAAGGAGGCCCCTGACACCAGTGTGTCTCACTACTGGTGATGCGAACTTTGATTACTTGATTTCCTCAGACTGGCACCACCTCGCTGTGGGCTCCTGGACGCAGAGCCTAAGGCCAAAGGGCTGGGGCTTCCACCCGCAGCTATCAGCCCAGAGTTCGGAGTTGACTCCCCTGTGCGTCTGGCTGCTGGGCTGCAGGTTCAGGAAGCGGCCCTCAGGCCAAGAGCCATGCCGAGCAGACCCTGGCTCAGGTTCTCAGAGTTGAGGGTGGAGGGTGAGCTCAGAGCCGCCAGCCTGCTGCGTCCCCACTGCCCCATCTGGCAGGTACCTGGAGCACTGACTGTATTCTGGGTATGAAAAGGAGACTCGGACAGGAGCTCCCTGCTGACCTGGTCTCCAGACAGACAGAGGGAGACCGTGCTCTGGCCGGGAAGCCTTTACTTATGGACTATGCACAGAAAAGTCCTTGTCAGTCACTGCTTTCCTGCCACTGCCTGAAAGCCCGGAGAGAGAACGTGCATGGTGAATTCATGTGCGTATGTGTATGGATACAGTTGACCTTTGGACAACTTGAGTTTGGGCTGTGTGAGCCCACCTCTGTCTGTGGGTTTTCAGGGGCGGTACCGATAATCGAACTCAGGACCTCCCACTTGCCGGTCAGGCACTGCACCACTGAGCTTATGTTCCCGGCCCTATCTGTGGATTTTTATTTTGGAGATTAGTGACAATCTGAAAAAACTTAAAGATGAACTGCATAGTCTAGATATATCAAAAGAAAATTAAGGAAAAGTGAAGTATATCACAAATACATAAGATACATGTACATAATCGTCTATTATTTGCTACCTTGATACACACACACACACAGAGTTATTCTAAAAAGTTAAAGTTTATCAAAATCCATGCACACATTTGACAGGCTGTACCTGAGTCCATTTGCCTTCGAGGCAAATGCAAGCCAGTGTGGATCTGCAGCTTGAGTCGCAGCCATGTGAATGGGCTACAGCACTCACTGACGGAGGCAGCCCTGGCTGCTTCGAGGACTGGCTCAGAGCAGCCTCGAGTATCTGCTTGCCACATCCATGTGATTGTCATCCCTCTCCCCAGTGATTCATGTCACGGTAAAAGGTGGTCTCTCATCATAGTTGTACATGTAACACACCAAATGTGTGTTAATTGACTATTTGTGGTATTGGTAGTGTTTCAGTTACTGAACTCTTAGTGGTTATGTTTTTCGGGATTTCAAAGTTACCCTTGGATTTTGGATTCTGCAGAAACTGACCCACAAGCCCCACATTGTTCAGGGGTCAGGTGTGCATATATCCACAGACGCACATACACACATGCACATGTTTAACTGGCACATAATAACGGTGCACAGTGTGGGGTAGAGTTGATGCTTCGGTACATGTCTGCATTGTGTCAGGAACACAGCCAGGTAAGTGGCATATCTGTCGCTTCACACACTTACCATTTCTTTGGGTGAAATATGTGAAATACTCTGGGCTAGCAACCGAAACGTACACTTTGTTAACCTGTCCCCTTCTGTGCAATGGCACATGCAACTTGTTCCCCTGTATGGCTCTAACCTGTGTCCCGTGAGCAGCCTCTCCCCACACTCCCCGCAGCCCTCCCATCCCTTTCCATCCCCACCCTCTCCAAGCTCCACCTTTTTAGATTGACATGTGAGCGCAGGTGGCCTCTGTCTGGCTGTGCCTGGCTCATCTCACTTCCCCTGGTGTCCCCGGGCTCATGGCACTGTCACTCACTGCAGGGCTTCCTCTGTTAGTGGCTGAGTACTATTTCATATGTGTCCTTTCTGTGCCTTGGCTGTGGGAGGATTCAGGGCCTGGAGTGTGGGTGTGCACATGTCTGTGCACGCTGCCCTCCTCTCCCCGCTCTGTGCTCACTGTGAGTGCACAGTAGTTCTCCCGGGTAGTACTGGGGCCCTCTGCTCTTTGTTTCTGGGCTTGGAGTACTGTGGGCACTACACCAGCACCTGCCCCAAGGGAAGCACAGAACAGACAATGAAATGTTAAGTGCGCATATAGGGGAAGGAAGTGGCCTGGGAGCTAGGTAGCTGTTGCTGCAGGGGGAGGTGCATGCGAGCAGTGCTGGGGTGGGGCTGCAGACCCCTCTCAAGCAAGCAAATGGTCTGTCGTAGCCTCTGGTGAAGATCAGGAAGCCACTTAGCGTTCTGGAAATCCTCCTCAGGGCATACAGCCAGGAACAGCATTCATTCAGTAAATTTTACTAGATCTTGGTAAGGACAGGGGAGCTTGTGGCACTGGCATGGCCTGCCTGCTCTCTGCTCCAGGCTCAGCTCCTGGGGGACCTGGATGAGAGGTGGACAGCCCCCTTCAGCTCCTGGCTCTGGACATGGACTCACCTGGAGGAGAGGCTGCTGGGACCTCTCACCTCAACCGGCTCCACCCACTGAGCTCTGTTCTGGACAAGTGTGACCACATGGAGCTAAGATTCAGAGCATAGACGGAAACCAAACAAGTCAACAGCAGCCCCCCCAAATGTGATTTTTAAATGACCTAAAGGGACCTTTGGGTATATAACAAAGGATTCAATATAAGGTGCTGGCACTGCTAAATAGAGAAAGAACAGTCTGTTTAACAAATATTTTGGCTAATTCAGATAGCAACATGCAAAATGAAATGAGGCCAGACGCTTATCGTATACCGTATGTAAATGCAGCTCAGAAGAGATCAAAGACCTAACCCTAAGAGCTAGAACTCTTAGGAGAAAAAAACGGAAAGCTTCATACGAAGGGTTTGGCAGTGATTTCCTGGATATGACACCAAACGCAGACAAAAGAAACAAAAACAAAAAACCCAAAACCTCAGGGAAATTGGACTGCACTAAAGGACACTAGGAGCAGAGTGAAAAAGTCTGTGGCTAGAAGAAAACATGAGCAAACCACACGCCCAGAGTGAGGCTGTGTTAGTGTGTTTGGGCTGTTAAGCAAAAGACTAGGCCACTTATATGTGCAGAGCAGGAATTTCTTTCTCACAGTTCTGTAGGCGATAGGCTGAAATCCAGGGCTGGGCACTGGCAGGATTTTCTTGGTGCCCATCCTGTGGCAGAAGGTGTGTGTGGGGGAGAGGCAAAGAGACAGAAGGGGTGGAATTCGCTCTTTTATATGGAATCCACGCCAGTGAGATCAAATCCTCTCTGGTGACAGTGGCATTAATTCACTGCGATTGTGGACTGATCACTTCTCCTTAGGTCCAGCACTGCTAACTGCAGATTAAGTTTCCAATATACCACTTTAGGGACATACTCAAACAATTACAGGAGTCAATATCCAAAATATACAAAAAGCTCATACAACTGAATAGCAAAGAACCAAATATCAGCATTAGAAATGGATAAAGGATCTAAATATACAATTCCTCAAAAATATGTCCAAATGGCCAAGATGCATGTGCAAAGGTGCCAGTATCATTAATCCCCAGGGAAGTCCCTATCCCCGTAGAAGGCCACCTCACACTTGTTTGGACTGCTATCTGTTAGGGTTGACGTCCAGATGCCTCATGCACTTGTTGGGGGCTTTGGAAAGTGGTTGGATTAGGGGGCCTTACGGCTGGCTTGCTCTCAGGAGGTGGGGTCTGGTCAGAAGAGGCGGTCACTGGGGCCCCAGGCTGGGTCCATCTCCTTTCCTGGCTCCTCCTTCTCTGCCTGCTTCCTGCCACCATGTGGTGAGCAGCTTCTCCTCTGCCAGGCCCCTGTGCCACCTTGCCTTGAAGCCAGGTGACTGTGGACTGAAACCTCTCCAAACTGTGAGTGCAAATAAATCTTCCCTCCTTTTAGCTGTGGGTGTTGGGTAATGTATCCCATCCATGAGAAAGTGACTCAGACACTACTATTAAAGAAATCAAACAATAATGGGAATTGGCAAGGTTGTGGAGAAAAAAAACTATACACTGTTGGTAGAAAGTATACTGGCACAGTGTTTATAGAAAACAGTATCAAAAAATTAAAGATAGAATTATCATGGGATCCAGCAATCTACCACTGAGTCTATATTTACAGCCACATCATTCGCAGTGCTCAATAAATGGAGCTGCCCAAGTGTCAGCAGTAGGCAAGGGGAGAAGGAGCCTGATGTGTCCATAGATGGAATAGGGTGTGTTATTCAGCCCTTATAAGGACTCCTGCCATCTGCAGCAATATGGATGAGCCAGAGAACTTTATGTGCAATGAACTGGATATAGAAAGATGAGTGCTGTACCATTCGTCTCTGTGCTGCTATAACAAAATGCCTGAGACCAGGTCACTGATAAGGAGCAGAAATTTATTTCTTGCAGTTCTGAGGTCAGAATCCTGAGACGGAAGTCACTGTCTTGGTGTCTGATGAACCTAGACCCTTGCTTCTAAGTTGGTGATGTGTTGCTGTCCTCAACACCTGAACACTGTGGTCTCCATGTCTGGAGGCAAGAGGGCATTGATTTTCTAGTAGGTGTTGGGTACAACTCCTTTCTGGCACACAAGGCCACGCCTCTGAATGCTGTTGTGTTGGGGGTTAGGTTTCATCATGAGTTTTGGAGGGGACACTATTATTGATAGCCATGTGGAACCAAAAGCCATCAAATTCACTGAAGCAGAGTGGAAGGTGGCTTCCAGAGTTGTGGCTGGGTTGGGGAGATGATCGAGTTCAGCTGAACAGGATGAGTCAGTGCTGGAGGTCTGCTCTGCAGCACAGTGCCTGTGGCTAATAACACTGCACTGTTTACCTCCCATTTGCTAAGGGAACCTGTGTCACAGGTGCCATCGAATGTGGCCTTTTCTGTAGGGACACTGTTTGTGGAAAAGAAAAACACATCTAGCACTCATGGTCTTAAAAGCAGCTACTTGGTTATGTTTCATTGGAAACTGTGCTGTCCTTGCTAGAACTAGAAGGGGGGTACTGAAGATTTGGTGATTTTAAAAAAGTAAAGAACAGTGTGGTGTTTCTGGACCTCACCAGCTGAGGGAAGGTGGGACTGTTTTTATTTATTGATGTTTCAAGCGGATGCACACATGAATAGCACAGCTGGTAACAGCTGTGGAGAGGAAAGGCTGTGGTCGCCCTTGGGGGCCGGGGATGGAGGGTGGAGAGGAGACAGGTGCTGCTGCTCTGCACAGGGGTGCACATGCATCACATTCCTAGGTGCATACACTTGGGAGTTGAGTGTGACGCTAACCACACCCCCACCCCCCAGTCTCCATGAACACATCTGGCCAATGCTGTGCATGCTGGAGTGCTCAGGGCTAAGGAGATGATGCTGGAGACTGGGTTTGAAATGCATCGGAAATGTGAGGAGCTGAGTGCAGACAGGAATCCTGCTTGCAATGAAGCCGGTGCACTGAGTGGCCATGTGCAGTGTGGGTGCTGCCTCTGTGGGGCTCACTGGGGATTCTGTCAGCTCTGCTGTGTGTTTGAAAAGTTACCCATGGGCTGGGGATATAGCTCAGTGGAATAAGTGCTTGCCTAGCAAGCGCAGGGTCCTGAGTTCGATCCCCAGTACCGCGAATAAAAAAAAAAAAAAAAAAGAAAAGTTACCCAGCAAAATGTTGGGGAAGCATGGGTTACCATAAAGTTATAATATGTTTTCATGTCACAAGCAAGTGCCATTAATGATTACTATGTATCGTACATACATGGCAATAAAGAGTTTAAAATAAAGAAAATTAAAGTATGATAACAAACAAAACCCCAAAATACAGTGTAATGAGGTTCTGCCATTCACAAGATAACCATGGGGTTCATTGACAATATTAATTTATTGTTAAGTGTGGCCTGGTCGTGGGACACCAGTTTAACCTGGCATGAAGGACTTTAATTTTACTTTGACAGTGTAACTCAGAATTGCACTGTGTTTTGTACAAACTGAGACATTTAGAAGTACTCTGGGGCTCTCCAAAGTCTGAGTTTGCTGAGGCCTGTGATGGTGTGGCCCCGTGTCTCTGCCAGCTGTGGCAGTGATACGCATTCTATCAGGGAGAAGAGGGGAGGCCTGTCAGGGCCGCCCCACTCTGCCCTGTGTCTGCAGTGACAAAGCTTAACATTCACCAGTGTGTGTGGGGGGGTGACAGGTCCTTCCCAGCTCTTTCTATTCATGGCTTCAAATTAATAATTAGTTGTTTGAAAAATGAGCCAATCTGCCTTCTGCACTGGAAGAGCTGTGTACCAAGCCGATCAATGCCTTGCTTCTGGCCGCCCTGGGAATTTGTGGAGTCTCACGGCCCATTTAAGTCTCTGGATCACGTTGTCTCCTGAGCAGGGGGGTCATGATTGTTAACTAGGGGCCCCTAGGGACCCATATGCTGAAGAGGCTGTGCCGCCGTTGGCTGTCCAGGTGGGCGGCTGCCCTTGTCCACCCACATGGCTGCTCCATTCTTCTCTGAGCCTCAGCAGCCGGCCCCAGGCGGTGCAGGCCGTAACCACCCGTGGGAGGCGTGGCTGCTGCCCCCGGATGGCTGCCCACCGAGCAGCCCTTCTGTCTGCCCAGAAGGCGTTCCAACTGCCTGCTCCCAGCCCCTGTGCACAAAGGGGCAGGCCTGTCTGTGTGCACAGCATGTTGCTGACCAGCAGGGAGGCTGTGACAAGGACAGGGCCATTTGGAAGCCGCCTGTCTGTGGGATGGGATAGGGGAGGGAGGGGGTGGAGGACAGGGCAGAGGGCTCACGGAGCAGGGTTAAACCAGACACGGTTTAATTAGGGGGATTGGAGGAACCACAGAGCCCAGATATGAGCTCTGAGGCCTGTCCCATGTCCTGCTCCCTCAGGAAGCACCTACCTGATGACACAGAATTTTAAAGAAATTCCAAGGCCTCTTGCATTTAACAACTGTTGCTGGAAGAAAACTCTTAGAATCGTTCAGTTTTTACATCTGCTTCTCCTTTCTCCAGGGGGTATCAAGAGCTTCCGTCTCAGAGCTTCTGAGATCTGGAAAACAGTAGCTAATGATGCCAGCCACAATATTGCCAAGTACAAAACACTTATCCCCCGGGTCAGCCTTGTTCTCTCAGCCTGACCCATCTCCATACACTATCTGACAACCACCTTGGGTGTTGATAATATTACCCATGTCCTAGGGATGGGGAAACTGAGGAAGGGGTTGAAAGCCAGCCCAGTGACACAGGAACTCAGGACCTCCCACTGACAGAAGCTAGCTGAGGTGCTCCAGGCTGCCGGCTCTTGTCCCTCTGCTGATGACTCACAGGCCTGTGAAGTCCCTGGAGAGAAAGCCTTCTGTCTGAGATACACAGGGCCATGTCTGGGAACTGAGGTGACTGCGCAACTGCTGTAGACATGCCTGGCTCCTCTCCAGCTGCTCAGTCCTTCCCCTGGTTCTGTGACCTTCTGTGAGCTTGTTGGGTAGCCTGTCCTGGTGTGGACTCTGCCTTCCTGGTGGCCACTGTGGCTGGACCATATCTGGTATCTGGTAGGCAAGATGCACAGGGAAGGATGCTGTATGCAAGTTCACTTCTTCTGAGGACATTCCCAAAGTCCCTTCGAGGGCTTGAGATAGTGACATCTCCTAGTGCACCCAGCTTGGCAGGCATACAGCATCTGCCTGGCAGGCTCTGCTGTCGGGTGGCCAGTGGCCTCGGTGGTGCTCATGCTGGGCTGTGTGCCAACCAACACCCCCATGTCCAGAAGCCACAGAGAGCAGAATGGCCTGGAGGATATGGAGGACCATCTGGGTGACTTTTTGGCTGAGCCTGACCCTTTTTCCATGTATTGATATGTACAGAGTTGGCTAGGACTTTTCCTTACCCCTTCAGTTGGACTTAAGCAATGCATATCTGTCCAGCTGAGGTGCTGATGTGCAGTCTTTAAAGACGGCAGGCAGTGTTTCCCTGGATCCCCCACTACCACTTCGGGTGAGCAGGATAAAGAACCAGTGCTCCACACTTCGGCTGGGATTGAGACTGGGAATAGAGACTACGACTTTCTGAGGCTTGAAAGGTGACACATCAGAGCTGAAACACCCACCCCAAAACATTAGACACTATCTCAGTTGTGTTATGCAGATTACTCTTATTGCATATCCTTCTCTCTGCCTATTGCAGAGGTGATTTCAGGCCTCCTACCTAGCCCACCCCACAGCACTCACCTATTTCCTGGATTCTCACAGTCCCTCATCCTCAAACCACTCCCTTCTTCATGGATTAATAAACCTCAGGTTCAGCCCTGAGTCAAGGCCCTAGTTCTGGTTACCCATCATCATGGCTGGACTTAGGGCCTCTGGGCTCCCCACAACTACTAATATGCCTAAGTGCATCCCATCTCACCATGGGATGCACTGGAAGTGGTAGATTGGAATTAACTCACTAGGATTCTAATAACATTTCCATGGGATTTCAAATACAAACTTCCAGGGCCTCAGTAAGGACCAGGAAGGGCTCATTATAATGGTAATCAGATCTCCTGCCCCTTTTTATTCATTGTTTATTTACTACATAGTCCCATTATGTTGCCAAGGATGGCCCCAAACTCCTGGCTGAAGTGATCTTCCTGCCTCAGCCTCTTGAGTAGCTAGGACTACAGATGTGTGCCACCATGCCGGGCTTGCTGTTTTTATTTGTTCTAAGTATTAGCATGTCCTTTTCTCAAAGGTACCTAGAAGAATTATTCATGTGATGTAAAGATTAGTGATTTAATGGGACATGTTTTGGTGCTGGTCATTCTGGGTTGAAAGTTTCTTTCAATAAGTAGCTGCTAGTCTTTTTATTTTCTCCATTTCAGAACATATATCTGCAATTACAGGTTTCAGGGTTTGTTCTGCTCCTTGAAATTTGTCCCCAGGTACTGCTCTTACTCATCTGCTGAATCTTTTTGTCTACTTGTTATTCTTTAAAAACTCTTTTCCAGCTCCTTTTATGACTGCTGGGTTTCTTGATCGGTGTCCCCCAAGGCTACATGCTGAAGATGAGGTTCCAGGCTGTGGTGCCCAGGTGGGTGGAGAAGCCTTTAGCAATGTGTCTGGGAGGTTAGGTTGCTGGGCTGGAGCCCTGTAAGGGGCTGGGACACTGGCTGTTCTCCCTGCCAGGTCCTGGGCATCCTACAACAACGGGTTTCTTTCCCACACTCTCCTGCCAGGGTGTTCTGCCCAAAGTGATGGGGACAGAAATCCTGCAGCCGCGAGCCAAGTGGACTTTCCTCCTTTGTGCTGAGACCTCAGGTGTCTTGTGGCAGTGATGGTGGCCAACGGGCCCAGTGGTCGTGGTTTTGCTCTTCTATTCCTTCTAGTTGGGTCTTCATTTCTCAGATGACCTTCCCTCATTTGAGTTCTCTCCCAAGTCAGGGGTGGTGGAGCTGTGCCGGGTGCAGTCAGGGTCCATCCTGCTCACCTGGGTTGGAGGATCTGTTGGAAATCCAGCAGCTAGCTTGTTTTGGTCAGTTTTTCCATGTTTTGGGTTTTACTGTTAAACATCTGTGTTATCTTTGTGTAGGATTCAAGGAGATTCACAGCCCAGAATCTCAATAACACCTCATGGGGTTACAGAAGTCAGGAGCATTCTGGAAATTCTTCATGTACCAGAACAGTGTCAGTGTGGTGGTTGCAACTCACAAAATTCCACCTTTAACTCATCTTGGGACATTAGCATCTCAGCGACTGTGGGTGGTTTACTTCTGCAGGTTTTATAGAACAGAGGTACGTGATAACACATTGTAAGGGCCCCTCCCTGGACCTCAGTTAGGTAGGGTCCACCACTGCAGGAAGGATTAAGTAAATTGGAGTGTCTCCACAGATGGAGCTCTGGAAAAATCACCTTTGTGGATTGAAATAAATCTTTTTATTATAATGAATGCATGGTATAGAAGGGCAAAAAACATAGGTAATAAAAATACAGAAAAAAGAAAATGTCAGTGTCCTTACTACCTGGAAGTTACCACATGCACATTAGCATGTATTATTCTAGATTTTGAAATAATTTAACAACAGTTAAAATCACACACAAATATGAAACGTGAAAAAATAACCAGTACAAAAAATCATACATGCAATATGATACTGAATCATACAGTTGTGCATGCATTGCAAAGTGCTAAGATGCAAAATACCAGAAACATCAGGGAGGGTTATGTGTGGGCTGAAGACTTACAAGTGGCTATTATTTTCTTATTTTCTGTATTTTCCATAGTAGGCACAGAGGCTTTTATAATCAGGAAAAAGTGGACATTTTAGAAAGTAATTATAGTTATTTCCAAAGTGAGATGCAGTTGTGAGTGGAATCGGATAAACAGCTTATTTTGTGTCTGATGATTATGTGGCTGCATTATGTTGTTTTGGGTTTTCCTCCCTCTAGAAAAATCAAATCAGATTGTGATTTCATTCCCTGACATTAACACGTGGCATTACAGGAGCACTTGGGTCATACGGTCAATTCGTTGGCACAAGGATTATGTCATCAGGGAATAGAGGCGAGATTCCCAAGGTACTTTGCTTTAGTAATCAGGTCTTTATTTGTCTCTAAGCTAAGAGAGGGGATTGAATTCTTTAACGATGATCACAAAATGCTTTTAGGAAGATTCTCTTCCCATTAAACAATTTCTTAGAGGAGCAGTAAACCCTGGAGTCTGCTCACGTCCCAGGGAGCCTGCAGAAGGCTTGGTAAAGTGGGTTCCTTTCCCCTCAGAGCCATGGGAAGAAAGCCACAGGATCCACGAGGAAAAGCAATAAAGTTGACCCAGGAGTGTCTACACTAGGGGTGACATGAGGAGCAGTTCCCTGGCTCCAGTCCCCTTTGGGGGTCTTTGACTTTCCAAGCAAATGCCACTTGGTGACAAGACTCCACCATTGGCCGGCAGTGTTCCCTAAAGTACCTGATATGTATGTCTGAAGTTAAACGCCGTCCTGTTGATTGTATTTCTGCAGCTTGGTTTATGTGCAAATTGGTTTGTGTGCAGGCAGGTGGTTGGTTTCCAAGATGTGAATAGGTCTAGGTCAGCTTCCAGCTTCTGGGGAGGAGGCACCCAGACCCCCACTGTGCTTGCCCTGGGGCCCTGAGATACCAGGACTTCCCTTGTCTTAGGCCACTGTGAGCACACTGTCGGGATGTGATGGTGAAATTGTCTCCCCCAGGACAGAACTCCACTTCTCAGGGGCCATGGCACTGGGCCAAGGCAAGGGGGCAGGAGACAGGAGGAGTGTTTGTGCTGGCTTCTCGGGGACGCCCTCCTGGGTTCCTGGATCAGGAGCTACTCAGGAGAAACCCATGCTGGGTTCCACATTGAGAACAGAGGACCAGGACTGTGCAGTTCTAACCTGGACCTTACAATAAGCCAGGGCCAGGTACTGGTGAGTATAACACTTTGCTTTTCCACTCAGAAGCCACGTGGGCCAGTTTGCTGTGGGCAGTGCGTCCACCAATACTTGGTGGAATGACTGACCTGAAAGGGTGCTATGGAGGATGAATCTAAAGGCACTCAAATCCCATGGAGTCAGGACTGCATATCTGCTGCTGAAAGAACTGAAAGTACCAGGAATTTCTGCAAAAACCTCATTCCCCCACACAGGACCAGGCGGGTGTTGGAGCAGGAAGAAGCCTGGCAGCAGGGCATGGCTGCTCTGTTCCCCGTCCTGGCTCCCTGTCCTGGGCCAAAGCCTGGTCTTGTCTTTGATGTGTGAAGCACAGTGGCTGAACTTGACCCAAACTGGCTCATTTCCCAGCAAGGTGCCAATGCGCCCTCGCTGTATTTGCCTGTGAGCACCGCAGAGTCATCTTTATGGCCACTATGTGAAGACAAGACATCACTGGCACTGGAGATGACTGAGTGGCTATGCCACTGCACGGCCTGGGGATAGCTTCAAGTCCTGTGTGGAGGGTGAAAGGTTGCACTTGCAGAGGCCGAGGGTGGCCTGGTGGTGACCAGAGGCAAGTGAGAGGTGGGCAGAGGTGTGCTCAAGCCCCACTGGGTCGGTGCCAGCCACATGCCGCAGCACTGGGGAGGAGTGGGAAGGCTCCCGACACAAGGAAGCGATGCTGTGTGAAGCTAGATGCCCTGACTGGGCCTTTACAGGCCGTATTCGTGTGTCAAGTTGTTATCTTCCATCCCATAAATATGTAAAATCTTTTAAATGCAAAAAAGGAAAAAAAAATACAAAAATAAAATCACGTCCTCAGCAAGCAGAAATAACAAACACAAGTCTCTCTCCTGCTTCTTTCGCTGAAGAATCAGACTCTGTGGACCAACTCGGTGTGCTAAGGATGACCTAAAATGTGGAAACCTTCCTTCAGGGAACTGGATTCCGGGGTGGGACAGCCTGGTACCGTGGTGTCGGCCATCTTGCTTTCCTGGTGGTGCGTAGGAGTGTCAGCAACCTGGAGAGATGGTGGTAATGGTGGTCAGGGTGCACGACTTGGACCCGACGTGTAGGGACTTCAGTCTTTACCCTGGTGCTTTCTAGGATAGGACACAGGATCCTGCTTTGCCTGGGGTGCTCCTCTGAAAAACAAGAGTAGTAACAAAACACTTCCCTCTTGGGCTGTTGTGATGATTTAAGTGAGGTGACCATCAGTGAGGTCCTTATCAGTGAGGGTCTGACACTCAGGAAGCAATGAATAAATATTACTGTCGTGACTTTGCAAAAACTGGTGGAAACGCAGAGATTTAAAGTGCCACCAGAGGGTGAGGTTCTCAGGGCACGCCTCTTAACATGGACGGAGGTCAAGAAGACAAAGATAAGCCCAGCCCTTGAATAGCAGAGAGGACACCATACAATAGATACAAGTCTCTTCCCCATTAGAGAGTACACATGATTGTCAGCCATGTGTAGCTTAGTGCCCAAATCAGGACTTCATATGCAAAGCTGCAGAGAAATTCTCAACAAATTTCCAAAAATAAAAATTGTGACACAGTCACATGGACTGATCACAAATACAGCAAAAGGGAAGACTTGACAACTGAAGATAACACACACCTACATAGACACACTTAGAAATTTCCATCTAGAAGTAAGTGTACAAAGGTACATAACGAAGTTTCATTGCTAGCAATAGAAAAAATTGCAGAAAGCTAAATGTTTTTCATCAGGGGCAGTTGCACCATGTCACAGCCACACTACAGTATGCCAAATAGCAACTCCAAAGAACAAAGTGAATTGGACATGGTGGCGAGCACTTAATAGCTACTTAGGAGACTGTGGGAAGAGAATCATTTGAACCCAGGAGTTTCAGGCCAGCCTGGACAACATAGCAAGACTCTACCTTTGAAAAAAAAAAAGAGGAGATGATGCTATAAACAGAAGCAATGATGATGTCCAAGGTGAAAAAATAAAGTACAATGATATACCTGATAAATGGAGGGTTGGACCAGCACTCAAGAGTGTCTCTGTGGGGTCTGGGGCCAGCATTCCAGGGTCTCCATGAATTGAGTCCAGCATTCCAGGGTCTCCATGGAGTATGGGCCCAGTATTCCAGTGTCTCTGTGGAGCATGGGACCAGCATTCTAGAGTCTCTTGGAGTAAGAGTTACAGCATTCCCATATTGTCTCTGTTTCATAACAGGAAACTGAGGCTCAGAAAGGCTGAGTAATTTCTGGGGGGCCACAAGCTCATGCCAAGCATTATCCCATGGTTGTCATTATCCCTGCTACTGCCTCTGCCATCCTCCCCTGAAGGTTCAATGTGCATTCAGCATCTGACCAGAGGTGCCTCAGGCTGCATGGGGCTTCCCTATGGGGCTTGGCTCAGGGGGCTGCAAGGCTCTCTACCCAAGAGAACTCTTGGCTTTTCTGGACCATGCCACAGGGTTGGCCAGGAAGGAGCAGCCGCCTCCATGCTCCCAGGAGTGGCAGGGAAGGTGACTCAGAAGACACAGCAGACTGGACTGTGGGGAGCTGCAGCAGAAATGCAGGTGGCTTGTGTGGATTCAGGCATCATTGCAGCTGTGTCAAGAGAGTGGGACCTGTGGATGGGATGTCCAGTGAGAGACCGCAGAGAAGAGACTCAGCCTTGGCACTGTGACCTTGGGCTATGCTTCAGCTGTTGAGAACTAGGGGGCTGGCAGACAGGTGCAAGTGTGGAGTTCTGTCTGTGTGGGACTGACGGTCCTCCATGTGCTTGCACTTGATGCTGAAAGAGAGGAGAAAGGTTCCTTGGTTCCTGCTTTGACACCAGCTGCAAGAAGCCCCAGCCCCAGAGGTGGAGTGGGATAGCATGGTGCTGACCTCATGGCTGTGTTCCTGCCCAGTCTGTCTGGGATGCCCCAGTCTTCAAACACTGCCTGGCCCTGCCTGGACTAGCAGTCCTGCTGTTCCAATTCACATGCAAAGGATGTCACTTGCTCTCCTGTGGTACAGAGGCACAAGGGACTGAGGCTGAGGACACAGGACTGTCTGAGCAGCGCTGGCTGGGGCAGCTGGAGGAGGGACAGTGTGCTAAAGGGCTGGAGCCCCCACCTGCTGGTTCTGTTCCTGACATTGGGGGGATCATCCATTTGCAAGCTCTCCAGCCCACCCTTCAGGGAAGCTTGGAGAACAGAGTGGTCATGATCTCTCCGTGTCTTCAAACAATCTTCCTCCCTCATGTCTCTCGCATGAGCAGTGGCATTGGGTCAATAACTAATTGGGATTTGTTGAGCTGTGGCCCTTTGCACAGCTTCTCAGTCACACATGTGATTTCTGGATGAGATTTGGTCTTGGTCCGGGTCCATCTGAATCTCCTGGATCTTCTGGATGTGGGCTCTGGAGCTCCAGAGGAGCTGGTGTGGGGTTCTGCTGCACACTGGGCGTTCCTGTCCCCATGCATATGCTGGACCCGTATGCTGGTACCCAGGGACAGTGTGAGAGCTGGGACCTGTGACCCCAGGAAAGAGGCTGGGGGAGTCTAACCCACCATGGTGCCTCTACCCTCCCAGGAAGTACACAGTGCCGTTGATGAGGGACAGGCCCTCGCCTGACACCAGCCCTGGATACCTTAGATCCCCACTTGAACTGTGAAGAGCACTCTTCTGTGGTTCATTTGTTACTCAGTTCAAGGCATGGCCTAAGACACTCTGAAAACCCTTAACTGATAGATGTTCATCCTGCTAGGGACCCTATGGGGGGCTGGAGCCCTGCCAGAGCAAGGCTCTTCTCCCTAACTGCCTCCAGGCCAGAGGGTTCAAGCCCAGCAAGCTGAACCCTTCATGCTTCCTCCCAGGAGGTGCCTTTGTGCACCTGGGACAGGCAGTGTAGATGATCTCAGGATAGCACAACACAGGTTGAGGGCAGCCAGGAACCACACAGCGCCGTGCAGGGATGTCCTGAGTCCTGCATCTCTGCTGTCCCATGTCCTGTCCTGAGCTGGGGCCTCGAGATCCCTACTCCACCGTTCCACCCCCAGCCGTTCCACCCCCAGCAGCCTGGCATCGTCCCACAACCATCCCCACCTTCGGCGCCCAGTGTGAATCCAACTTGGGGTGGCAGGGAGATGCAGGCAAGCCAGATCCGAACCCACGTTGTCCATTCTTGGGCACCTGGGGGTCGTGGCCTGTATGGGAAGTGGCTGAGATTCAGCCCCTGTGTATGCAGGAGCGTGGTGGTGGATCCTGTCTGGAGAATGCCCACCTTGCCCTGTAGAAGAGAAGTCCACAAAAGAGTTAAATGTTCTGTGTAGATGGCTTTGCTTGTTCTGGAGAATTAATGGAAGATAAGCTAGAAGTTCATTTATAAGAGTATTAAGGGATAATTATGATGGAGTAAGTACGGGGGGTCAAAGGCATTATGGTGAACAGACTTATAACACAAAGCCCAGGAAACAAGCTAAAGTGCTCAAATACATTTAGCAATGCAGAGCCTAACACTCCCCCCACCCCATGGCAGGTGAAAATCCAACTCCTCTCTCTCTCTCTCATTTTAATTGTAAGTAGAGCAATTCAGTCCCTGGCTTTGTCATCTGTGAACTTATAAACTGATCCTAAGAAGTCAGAGTTTGAGGCAGATCCAAATAGCTGATCTTTTAATAGTAACTGAATAAAAAAAAAAAGATTTAGAAAATCTGTTTCAATCAGATTATATGGAAAGTGGGTAAAGCTGATTACAATCCTACTAAAGAGAGTATTTGGGCAGTATTTGTTCTAAAACAATAGCATTAATTCTTATTTAACTCATATTCTCTGGAGAAAAACCAGTAATTAATGGGACCCCAGTTTCAACTGTCTGAATAGTGTGGACACTGTGCTGTGAATAATCTGGTAACTAGAGGTGGCGCGAAGTACTGGGGAGGTGTGGGCAGTGATGTGCAAGTGCGATGCCATTTCACTTGAGGGACCAGAGACCCTGGGTTCCTGCATCTGCCCTGGGTTCTGGAACCACCCCACAGATGCTGAGGGAGGACTGTGTTTAGATTTAGAAGGCGGGATCCCCGCAGATGGAGAACTTGTGTCAGAGGAGAAAGCTGCAGTCCTCTCTGGTGCATCAGGAGGTACCCCACTGAGAGGCCTCAGAGGATGAGCCATCATGTGGGAGAAGGTCCAGTGGGCCGTCCTGGGGCTGCTGCCTGCTTTCCCTGGGGCCTGCATTCTATCTGTGGCTGGCCTCACCTAGCCCATGGCCCAGCATGGGCTGCTCATGGGCCCACTCCGCCTCATAGCTTGGAGCTGGGCTGCTTGAATTTCCACTGGAGTCAACCTCCCCCCCTGCCCAATCCTACTGCCTCAGTTTCCTTTATTTTTTGTCTTTTTGAGACAGGGTCTCGCTCCACAGCTCAGGCTGGCCTTGAACTCACTTTGTAGGCCAGGCTGGTCTCGAACTCCCAGCAATCCTCCTGCCTCAGCCTCCCAAGTCCTGGGACTACAGGCATGTACCATCACACCCGGCCGTCAGTTTCCTTTTGAGCTATAAGCGTCTCACACCCAAACCCCATGTCAGATTCACATTCAGAGGAAACTGACCCACATACTGCTTGCTGCACGTGGCCAGAGTATGATAATGGCCAGCGCTTGTTGCCAACAACTCAGAGAAACGAATCCTTTGCCCTCTTGATTTTTACTTTAAACTTACTGAAAAATTGACAAACAATAAACACTTATGTAAACAACCATTTGGATTCTCCACTGACCACATTTTATCATATGCCCCTGTCTCTCTGTCTGTCTGTTGCTGTCTCCATCTCTGTCTGTGTCTGTGTCTCCTTTGAAAGCAAGCATGCTTCAGACACTTGGACTCACTTCTGAGCATATGAGCATATTTCCCAAGGATAGGATATTCTGGAGAACACTGAAACCATGGCCACGTGTGACATTATTTATCATTCAGTCCACGTTCAGATTTCCTCCATGTCCCAGTGATCCCCTTGGTAACAACTTGTTCTTTCTCACAATCTGGGATTTAGGCATTTTATGTAGCTGTTGTGCTGCTTAAGCTTAATTGTGTCAGCTGGATTGGTTGAGCGGCTGCTGCAAGGGCTGGAAAAACACACTTCCGGTGTGTCTGGGTGGAATGTGGGAGGGGTGGCCCTGGGTCTGATATGAGGCATGATTTAAAAGATACAGTGTTTAAGTTTTTAAAAGTGTATTACAGCAAAAGACACGCTGGCCTGAAAATCCTTCCTCTCACTTCACTTACCCAATCATTCCTGCCACTTTCTGGAAAAGCTCTGGAAGTCTTTTCTGGGTATGTTAGATGTGCTGTTACGGCTGCCTTAATGTCCTGAACTGATTCAGATATCTACCTCTCATGGTCATTTTGACTTTGAGGAAGAGCCAAAAGTTGGATGGCGTCAGATCCAGAAAATAAGGTGGATGAAGACACGCTGTCTTTTACTGTGATACATTTTTAAAAATTTAAATCACCCCTTGCGTACAGTCCCCAGCCTCTTGCTCTCTATCACTGTTTCCTTGCTTTGCTTCTGGGCCGCCATGAGCTGAGCGGCTTTGCCTCACCATGCACTTCTGCCATGGAGTTTCTGCCTTGGAGCCAGCTGGCCATGGACTGAACCCCCTGAGATCGTGAGTCAAACAAACCCTCTCTTCCTTTAAGTTCTGGGTGTTGGGTGTGGTGTCCCTGAAACAGAAAAGCTGACTAATGCAGTTATGTTTGGTGTCTGTGCTTTTGAACTTGCAATCCTGGCTTCACAAATATAGACAACTCCATTGACATTCTGTCTGGCTTATCTGTGTCATTTCTAAGGTATTTTATTTAATATGTTTAACACCGGTGAGACTTTCAGGTGAGTGAGATGATTTCCTTTTTGCTGTCTGTTTTCTTTCCAGAATTCCTGTTATTGAGTTGTGGAACTTCTTGGTTTAATCCTCTAATTTTCCTACTATTTCTTCCCTATTTCTTCCTATTTTCCCCTTCTTTTAGTCTACCTCCTGGAGTGAGATTTTCTCATTTTTATCTTCCTAACCCTTACATTGCATTTCAAATTTCTGGTACCATATTTTCCAATGTTACCATACATTCCAAAAGGTTTTTTTCTGTTCTCTCTGTTTCTATTTACTTATTTATTTGAGACAGGATCTTACTTTGCAATGCAGGTTGGCCTTGAATGCACTATATAGCTCAGGCTGGCCTTGAACTCATGGCAATCCTCCTGCCTTAGCCTCCCGAGTGCTGGGATGCCAGGCAAGTGCCACCATGCTGGCTTCTGTTCCTTTTTTACAACATCCTGTTCTTGTTTCATGGATGCATTCTTCTTTACTCATCCACCTGGTCTCTGTTTCCTCCAGTAGTATTTTATTCAACTGAATTTTACATGTTAGAGAATCTCACAAATGTATAGCCATCTCTAGATTAGGATTTAGAGAGGAGGGATCAGAAAGTAGACTGGGAACCCTGGAGGGCCAGGAGCCTCGTGGAGTTTGAGTTTAACAGTGTTCTAATCCTTAGGCCATATGTTGGAGCCTAAAGTTAGTATCTCCATACCTTTCCCTTTGAGCTGGCCATACTCTCTAGAGAAGCCTCTCTGGCTCTTTCCTTTAGGAGTAGGGTCTGGCTGCCAGCAGGCAGAGGCCTGGGGTCTTCCTCCTAGGAAGCCACCTGCTGCCCCCAAACAATGCACCTTTGCCTTGTCTCCATTAGCTTTCTGCAGGGAGGACAGGGCGGTCTCTTAAGGCCTAGGGTTAGGGACAATCAGTGATGTACTCTTCCTGGTGCTTATTTACCCTCCTTTCTTCCCTCTCTCCCTCCTGTTCTCCTCTTTCTCTCTCCCCACTTCCTTCCTTGTAGCTGTCTTTCTGGGGAGGGAGCTCGGGATCTCAGAGGCCAGGCAAGCACTCAGCGTTGAGCCACAACCCAGCCCTCCTGTCTTTATTTCAGCCCCAGTCTCTTCACTTCTCATGCCAGATGTAACTCCTATTTCTGGACAGAGCAAGAACTTTTTTATCATGGAAAATTTAAACAACCTAAAAATATGAGGGACTAATGCACTGAATCCTTATGGCCCAGTGTCAGCTGCTGTCAGTTTCCTCCCAGTCTGTGTCATGAGCCCATCTTTCACTTGCTGAGTGTCTTATGTAACACTCTCCTTATACCTGCTAATTTTCCTTTTCTTAAAGTCTGACTTGTCAACTCAGTATGGCTTGCTGCAGCTTTTTTCTGACTAACATTAGTGTGGCTTGTCTTTTGCCTTCCCTTTATGTTTTTAAAAGGACAATGACTAGGGTCCTCCCTAATTTTATTAGAGTATGATGACAAATAGAAATGTGTCCATATTTAAGGTAAGGAATGGTGTTTTGATATCATATGCAACATGTATGTCAACTTGGTGTACGTACGGGCAGGTCTGGTGTTGACAAACCCCTGCCTCTGCCTGGCACTGACGACCTCGTGGCTTTGTCCCCATGGAGATGCCCTCCTCTTCCTACACTGAAGCACAGTTCCGTCTGGAGTATGGTTCTGGGTGGACGTCTGCTCTAGTCCACCCTCTCCTGGCCCAGCATGTCTGACGG
The DNA here is from genome assembly GCA_004027595.1 of Dinomys branickii. NCBI lineage: Eukaryota > Metazoa > Chordata > Mammalia > Rodentia > Dinomyidae > Dinomys > Dinomys branickii. Next base: position 282,288 of record PVLD010000008.1, read on the forward strand.
ACTCTGCAGAGGGGCTCAGAAAGTCTCTGTGACAACTCTCTTCTCATGCTGCTTCCACACTCTCTGTCTTTTTCTAGAGCTTGGTCGTACTGTCTGGGTGTGCGTCTCTTTGAAATTACTTGAAGGGCAATGAGATTCTTCAATTTCATATTCATGTAGTTCACCAGACTAGGAGCTTCAGCCATTATTTCTCCTCAAGGTCGTCCATCCTTCTTGCTTCTCAGATGCCCATGTGATGGTTTGCACCCCAGGGTCCATAGTTCCGTAGGCTTTGTCAGCTTCTTTTTCTGTACTTTCTTTTTCTCAGATCTGATAATCTGCACTCTTGTATCTTTGAGTTCACAAGTTCTTTCCTGCTCAAGCCTGCCATTGAGTCCTCTGATGAATTCAATTCCATGAATGCACTTTTCAACTCTGGATTTTCCTTTTAGGGTTTCTCTCTCTGATGGCATTTCTGATCTGTTCCTGCATCATTCTCTTGACTTTCTCTACTTCTTCCTTTAGTTCTTCGAGCATCCTTAAGATACTTGTGTTAAAACCTTTATTAGCTCTGTCATCAGATTGTTTAGCCACAGTTTTTCTAGGTTTTTCCCTGTGAACAGATGATGCTTTTTGGTTTCTTTGCAGTTTTTGTGATGTGTTGAAAGCAGGATATTTGAATCTAATAATGTCTCATCCTGGGAATCAGATTTCCTCTTCCCTAGAGGCCCCTGGATTTTGTGATTGTGTTGGCTGTGACATTCCTAGGTGTCTATGTGCAAAGGTTCAAAGCTGGGCGTGGTGGCACATGCCTGTAATCCTAGCACTTGGAAGGCTGAGGCAGGAGGATTATTGTAAGTTTGAGACCAGCCTAGGCTACATAAGTGAGCTCAAGTCCAGCCTGAACTGCATAGCAAGACCCTGTCTCAAAAAGACAAAAAAAAACAAAAGAAAGAAAGAAAAAGGTTGAGATGTGTGGTTAAGTTTTCCCAGGCTTCTCCGTGCCTGCACTTTTCCCTGGCACACACAGCTGAGGTCTCATTTCCCTGATACATGCAACAGCCTCAAGATGTCTTCTCCAATGGTGTCTGGCTCCCCAAAGGGGTGTTCTGGTCAACCTCGCTTGTGAAACTGGTTGGGTAGTGAGGCTGGAGAGGTGAGTGATGTGGTGGTGCCGGGGGCAGGTCCATCAGTGAGTCCTGCTGAGAGCTGCTGGAAGGTGGGCCTGGCTGCAGGAAGTGGGTTGCTGGTTTGGGGCGCTGCTGGCCCCATCCTCTCTGGCTCCTTCCCTCTCCTGGGTGTTTGGCTGCTGAGAAGCGAGCAGTTTTCTTCTTCTTTGATGTTTCTGCCTTGCACCCAACCAAGTGATTATGGGTGAAACCTCTGGAACCACGGGGCAAGTGACCCTTCCCTGCGTTCAGTTGTTGTCACAGAGACGAAAACTGAGCAGCACATGGGAAAAAGAAAAATGAAGGCTGTGAGGGCGCCAGCTTTCAAATTCCTGAAGCTCAGAGCAGGCAGCTTTGGGCCCAGGGGCGAGAGATGGAGCAGTGGCGGCCTCCTGCCTCTCAGCTTGCATGTCCGCCCCAGCACCAGCTTCCACAGTGGTGTGCAGCTCTCGGGGGCAGGACAGGGTCCTAGGGTGCCCTGGCTGCGCAGGTGCAGAGCACGCTGCCTCAGCAACACCCCTGCCCTGGTTCCAGGGGGATCGGGAGCTGCCATGGTGCTAGGAGGATCACAGCCAGGAACTCATGTGCTGCCATTACCGCTCAAGTCTCCCTGCACGCTGCCAACCTTCAGAAACCCAGCGTTCCACATCCAAATCCAACGGGGTTCTCTGATTTTCATTCATTTTTGTTTCACTGTTCATCTCCTCACTTCTCCCCGCCCCAGTGGTGTTGTCAACCTTGTGTTAAGCCCCTGCACTTTTCTTTTTTAAAAAAACAGGGTCTCATTTTATAGCCCAGGCTGGACTCAAACTCATGGTGATCCTCCTGCCTCAACCTCCTGAGTGCTGGGATGACAGGCGTGTGCCACCAGGCCCAGCTTTCTGCACTGTTTTTGTGGTGTGATTACATTTTTAATTTTAAGAGATCATTCTGTCATTCCTTACCTCTGCCTCTTTCCTCCAGCCTTTGCAGTTCTTGTTTCCCACACAGTGCCTCCTGGCTCTGATGAATCTTAATCTCAGCTCTCCCAGCTTTCGTGGGTTCTGAGCTTCTTCTGCTGTATTTCCTCTGAGTTTCGTATTTTCCCCTTAATTGTTTTGGTCTCGGGCCCTGTTGTTCCAGGGTTTCCTCGGCCATCATTTCAGATTTGAGAAGGAGGACAGGGCTGGGTACAAATCATTGGCAGAGCCATCACGGAGCTCAGGTATGGGTCTGAGTCTCCCCCAGCACTAGAAATAAAGTGCGCAACACAGGTGGGAGTTCTGCTGTGAGTGTGTGAATATCTATACGTGTGGCTGTGTCTTAGACATGTGTGAGCATATATGAGAGTAAACATGCTTGAGTGTGAGCTGGTGCATGTGTGTGTGTGCTGTTGTGTGTGCAGTGAGGTGTGAGCAGGTGTATGTGTGTGTGTGGCCGGGGTGCCTGTGGGTGCTGGCTCCCCAAAGCCATTGGCCCTCGGTGTCCCTGGTCCCCCCACTGCCCGCCCTTGGCTCGCAGCCCTGCCCTCAGGTCTGCTCGGGCCGCCCTGTCCCTGCCCTGGTGTTGAGCATCAGCCCCTGCTTCCTGGTGCACTGCTTCCGTTGCCTCTTCTCTGCTCCCGCTTTCTTTGACATTATGGATTTATAAGTTTTTCCCTTTTACTTTCACTTGGGCGAAGTTTGGGAACAGTGAGAATGGACACTGCTGCTCGGTTGCCGCATTTAACCGAGCGCTCCTCTGTCCCTGCGTTCATACCGCAAGCAAGCCAATCAGGAAAATCTACCACAGTCTATTTACCGCCTATAAAAGGGGCTTCCAGCTGTTTTCTGTTTCTGCTGCTGTTACAACTGCTCAGGGGAATCTCCTTCTAAACAGAGTTTTGCATTTCTGCTAAATTTTGTCCATGGGGTGAATGCCCAGGAGGGGCTGTTACTCCCACACCCAGCAGCAAGGGACTCGGGTGGGTCCTGCTGCTGGCACCAGATCCCCTCAGAAGGCCGGCCGTTAGCAGAAAGTACAATTCCTGGCCGGCAGTGACACCATGGCTGTGGGAAGAAAGGAGTGGGAGGTGTGAACGAGGAGGGGCTCCGCAGAGACATTTAATCACTGCACATTAGCAGGGGACATCTGTCACCGCCACTCAGCACAGAGGCCAGGCTTGCAGGCCTGGATGACAATATGTTCCCCGTCTCATAATCACTTGAAAAATACCACTTTTGAGAGGTTCTTCCAGTGTTTGTTGCAAATCCGTCTATTTTATTACAGAAATCCTGGCAAATCCTTTGGCGAGGGGGACTCTACTAACACGGTTCTGGTAAGTGAAAAATAAAGAGAGAGAAAATCCAAGCCAGATCCAAATAGTCGCACACTGGGCTGGGTCTCAGTTGGCAGGTGCGGGAAGGGGCGGCCTCCCCTGGAGACACAATCTTCCTCTGCCACAGGCAGCACAGAAAGCAGAGCCCTGGCTCAGGGCCCGGCAACCTGCCTGTCACCATGAACCCTGGCCCTTAAGCAGCAAAGAACTGGCCCCTCACTGCAGTGGTCTGTGGCTCTGTGTGCCCTGGATGAAGGAATTCAATCAAGACACACCGCATGCAGAAATCTATAATTCATAGTACAGCAGATGCAGAGTTACGCCCTCAAGTGGAAGGTGGGCAGCACTGTGAAGGCGTCTGCCCCAGAGCGAATCTGGGTGGTATTTATGCCTGGGGTCAGGAAACGGGGTAGATGTTGGTGCCCATCGCCATTTCTCTTAGGGTTACTTGGGAACTCCCACATCTCAAAACTGCCTTCCCTGTTCCTTTCCAGTGGTCAGTGTTCCCTTAGGGGCCTTGACCACATAAGAACCTTAGTCACACTGGGCGTGGTGGCACAGACCTGGAATTCCAGCACTTGCTGAGGCAAGAGGATCACCTAGAGTTTGAGGCCAGCCTGGGCTACATACTGAGTCCAAGGCCAGCCTGAATTGCACAGAGAGAGAGAGACCTTGTCAGAAAGAAAGAAAGAGAAAGAGGAGAGAGAAATAAAGAAAGAAAGAAGGAGAAAGAAAGAAAGGAGAGAGAGAGAAAGAAAAGAATCTCAATTAGGTCTCAGCTGCAGGAGGGAGGGACTTTAAAGAACGCTCTTTTCTGGTATCACTGGGCATAGGCCTTGGCACCAGGAATGTCGGGTGCTCTGTGATAGAAATAGACAGCCAGGTGGTCAGGTACCTGAAGCAACATACAGTGTATAACCTTAGTTATCAACCAAGTTGTCGTGCTCTGTGGGGTTGCTCTAGGTCTGAGACCTAGCCAGTGCTTACAAGGCATCACACAGTCACCTCTTTGTTCCCTTAGTGTAACTGGTACAGCTTGCTATTTTACACGCCTTCCTCCCTCAGGCCTGCTAATGTCTGCCTGCCTACCACGCCCTCCTATCTGCTTCCCTCCCTCTCACCCCCTAGGCCTCCCGAGGAGATCCACACAGAAGTGCACACACACACGTAAATGCACTTTCTTTCCATTCTGCTGGAGTTTCCCCCAATTAGCAAGTTATAAACAGAGCTCTTTCCTCCGAGTAATAGTGTCACGGGACAGGGCCTGGGACGTTCCCAAACCCATCCTATTCATAGAATTAATTTGTAAATTCCCCAACTTCTGATGTAGAACAATTTTCCGGATATATCAGTAAGAGGTGTAAAGAGATTTATTAGACAGGCATTTAAAAATTTGCAGTCAGGGTGCAGGGATGAGAGAGAGAGACAGAGAGAGAGACAGAGACAGAGAGACATACACTACAGTGGTGGAGCTGGGAGTGCTTATGTGCTTTTGGTTGTGAGAATCTGTGAGATCTGTCAATCAATAGACTTGGTCTTGATTTGTTCATTAATAGAAACTGTTGTAATTCAACTCACATGACATTTTTAGGCACATAAAAATCATACAGTTGTAGGAGAATTTTTAAAGTAAGAATTAAATTGTGATGGTTTTCTTATGGAGACAGTGACAGCCCAGAGATCTCCACAAACAAGTGTGTGGGATGTCAGAATTGACATCTGGGGAAGGCAGGATACAATACAATTCAGCAAGCCAAAGCAGCAATGCTGAGCTCCTCCCCAGTAAAGAAATACATTTTACAGTGTTTTTGTTTAAAAAAGGGTTGTTGGGTTCAAACTCCAGCACTCCAAAAATAAATAAAAATTTTAAAAATAATAAAAAGTCAGGCGGGGTGGCACAAGCCTGTTAATCCCAGTACTCTGGGAGGCTAAGGCAGAAGGATCACACATTCAAGCCCAGGCTGGCCAAGTTTGTGAGAGCCTTTCTGGGTGTCTCAGTGGACAGCCCCCGGGTCCAGGCATCCTGGCTGGTTCTCAGAGAGCAGCCTGGGACGGAGGCGACCGCATGGGCTTGCCCTGCAGAGCCAGCCATGAGCACTTCCTCCATTCTCTCCCTGCACTCACTCCTGCTGTTCTGGGTGCTCTATTTGGATTTGTGGCTGACAACCCCACCTGCCTTCTTCCTCTCCTTCAGGACAATTTCATCACATCCTCCGACACAAAGGAGGCACTAGGCATTGATACATGGACACAGTGCGCTCTGGGCCCCGAGGGGCTGTGGTCCTCAACACTCCCTGTGCCCCAGTGTACAGCCCTATGGCAAGGAATAGTTCAAAGTGCCAGAGGCAGAGCAGTGGAAGGAGTCCTGACTGCTGTTTTTGTGGGGACAGCAGCACCCTATCTTTCTCTTCTCCACACTTGGTGCATGCTCCTTAAGCCAGTAGGGTCCCTTCTACAGAAATGGGTTCAAGTTGGTTTCAACATCACAACCAAAGGCGCATTGAACTTCTGAAGGAGAGTATATGCTTTCCACTTGTAATAACAACTGTGACTTGGTGAAATGGAAAACTTGCCCTAGAAATGCTACTGAGAGATAACAGACATCACTTTTAAGGTCATAGCTTATCGCACAATATTCAAGGGGAATTTCCAGGGACCAAAATGAAGGTGAAAACCAGAATTGAGAGGAACTGAGAGTCTGTTCTTCCTTCTGGTCTTCGTCAGCTTCAGGAACCTGGCTTTGTCTTTATTTTTAAAACCCAAGCAGAAAGTACAGAGAATTCCCATATAGCCCCCCCCCCCGCAGTTTTGTATGGTATTAACATCTTACATGGTGGGGTATGTCTGCTATAATTGATGGGCCAGTGTTGGTACCTTCATTATTAACTAAAGTCTGTGTTCCCGTTAGGGTTTGTTGTTTGTGTTGTACCTTCTGTGGATTTGGACACATGTGCAGTGCCCTGTAACCCCCCATAGCATCAGACACACTTATTTCACTGCCCCCCGAGTCCTCCATGCTCTATCTGTTCATCTCTCCCTCTCCGCGGCTCCTGGAAACTACTGATCTTTTCACAGTCTCTACAGTTCTGCCGTTTCTAGAATGTTATCCAGTATGACGCCCTTTCAGGCTGACTTCTTTCACTTAGCAACATGCATGTAAAGTTCCTCTGTGTCTTTTTGTGGCTTGACAGCTAACTTTATCACTGAGTAGCATTTCATTGGATGTATCACAGTTTATTCATATATTCACAATGGAAGTCTCGACTGATTCCAACGTTTGGCTGTTATAGAAAAGCTGCTGTAAGCACTCATACGCATGCTTTCTGAGGGCTTAAATTATCAGCTCAACTGAGTGAATACAAGGAGAAGGACTGCTGAGCCATATGGTAAGATTATGTTTAGCTTTGTGATAAACTTCTAAGCTGTCTTCCAAAGTGGTTGTATCATTTTGCATGACCACTAGCAATCCTTGAGAATTCCTGTTTCCTCCATATCCTCATAAGCATTTGATATTGTGAAGGGTTGGGAGTTTTAGTTGTATAATAGGTACGTAGTAGTGCCTCATTGTTGTTTAAGTTTTCAGTTCCTTAAGGACACATGATGTTGAGCATCATCTCACCAACTGTTACCATCACTGGTGACACATCTGTTCAGATTTTTGCCCACTTAAAAATCAAGGTGCTTGCCAGGCATGGTGGTGAATGCCTGTAATACCAGTACTCAGGAGACTGAGGCAGGAGGACCACTTTTGAGTTCAAGGCCAATCTAGGCTACACAGTGAGTTCAAGGACAACTTGAACTTTGGCTAAAAAGAAAAAGTTCGCTTGATTTATTACTGAGCTTGAAGAGTTCCATCTATAGGATACAAGTCCTTAAACAGACAAGTGTGTTGCAAATATTTGTGCTAAGTCTGTGGTTTGTCTCTCATGCCCTTCATAGTATCTTTCACAGGATAGATATTTTTAAGACTTAAAAAGTAATAAAGTCAAAGGTTTCAGGTATTTTTTCATGAATCATGTTTTTGAGGTTGTATCTTAAAAAGCCATTCACCAAAATAGAAGTAATCTAGATTTTTTCCTCTGTTATCTCTTTTTCTTTTAAAGAGAATAAAAAAAATTTAAAAACATTAAAAACAATACAGAATTTCAAAACAAGATGAAGGGAAATTAACAATAGTTATTAAGTTGCATATTGTTATTCTCAAAGTAGTTGTTCAGATTACCAGATACAAAATTGATCAAAAAAATTAAGCACTAACTGTTCTTTTCAATAAGCCAATAGAAATTAGTAGGATAATTATCTTAACTATCTTGCGTATGTAGATAGATAGATAGATAGATAGAGAGACAGACAGATAGATAAGGTGTTTTTACATGTAGGTCAATGGTCCACTTTATTTTTGGAGTAAGATGTAAATTCTGGGATTAGATTGCTATTAATATTATTTTTTACAATGGATGCCTATTGTTCCAGCACCATGCATTGAAGAAATTATCCTAACCCCAGTGGACTGTCCTTGTGTCTTGTCAAGATCCAGTGACAGTGGTTGAGGTCCATTTCTGTGCCGTAGACTTCTGTGTCTGTCTCTTCATGAATAGCTCTCTGTCTCAGTAATTGTGGCTCCATGGTGACCCCCAGAGCCGGTGTCAACCCTCTGACTTCGTTCCTCAAGGCTGTGTTGACTGTTATAGGTCTGTCTCTCCATGGAAGCTTTGGAATTGCTTTGCTGGGAGTTTGATCAGATCATCATATATTAAGTAGAAAGTTTTGTTAACAATTTTGAGTCTTCTTGTCTATGGTGTTCAATTTCTCTCATCAGGATTTTGCAGTTTTCCTCATATTGTTCCTGTACATATATTTTAAGCTTTTTACCTTCATACTTCATTTATCTGTGTTAATGTAAATGATATTTGTATTTTAATTTTAAATTGCAATCATTCGTTGCAGATATATAAGAAAGCAATTGATATTTGTACAGTAAGCTGGTGTCTTGATGTTTGTTGTAATCATGTATTAGATCCAGGAGTTGACAATGATTTCATCTGTGACCCAAGGCAGTATTATTTTTTCCTTTTATTTCTTTTTGTCATCTTATTGGACTAACAAGGATTTCCTGTGTAATATGAGTAGTGTAATGAGAGAGTACTTCCTATCTTTCCCCCAAATTAAGGAGAAAGTATTTAGTTTTTCATCAAATACGATGTTAGTGGTAGGTTTTTTTGTAGATCTTCATCAACAATGTTGTTTTATTTAGCTGAAAAATTTTCATTCATAGTTTTCTGAGTGTTTTAAAACGATGTTTCAGATTTTATCATTTTTTGCATCTATAGATGTGCCGCTATGATTCTTTTCTTTAGCCTGTTGACATGATAGATTATATTAATGGATTTTTGGTTGAACCAGCCTTGCATTCCTGGAATAAATTCCTTACAGTTGTGGTATATATAATTCTTTGAATAGGTATGGAATTAATTTGCTAAATTTTGATGAGGATATTTTTATCTATGTGAGAGTTTTGGCATGTAGATTTCCTTTCTTCTAGTGTGCTTATCTGGCTTTGCTATTAGAGTAATGCTGACCTCACAGAATGCACTTAAGTTATTTCCTGTTTCCATCTTCTGGAAAAGACAGTAGAGAATCTTTTGGTGTCATCTTTAAATGCTTCTTGGAAATCACAATGAAATAATCTGGCCTGGTGCTTTCTTTAATTTTTGAGGGCTATTAATTATTTTATATCTTTAATAGATAAAGTCCTACTTAGGCTATTGCTTTTTATGTGAGTTTTGGTAATTTGTATCTTTCAGGAAATTGGTACATTTCATCTAAATTATCAAATGTATGGGTATAGAATTGTTATAATATTTGTTTTCTTCTTAATACTTGTTGGGTCCATAGTGATGATTCCTCTCTCATTAATGATGTGAACAATTTGTATATTTTTTCTCTTTTTCTTAGTTGGCCTGGGTAAAAGCTCATGCATTTCATCAAACTTTCGAAGAATCAGCTTTTGGCTTCAGTGATTTTCTCTATGGATTTTCTACTTCCAATTTAATTGATTTTACCCTAATTTTTATTGTTTCTTTGCTTCCGTATATTTTTGATTTAATGTTTCCTTCCTTTTCTCATTTCCCAAGTAGGAGGTTTGGGTGGTTATTTTAGATCTTTCCTGACACCTGCATCCAGCATTGTCTAAGTCCTTCCAGGCTCTGTGACTGCACCCCACAAACTTAGCACATAACATATTCATTTTCATTTAGTTCAAAGCAATTCTAAATTTTTCTTGAGACTTCTTCTTTGATTGTTGTTACACAGAAGTGTGTTATTTATTTATGTATTTAATTTTTTTTGAGACAGGGTCTCACTATGTAGTTCAGGTTGACCTTTAACTCATTATGTAGTCCAGACTGGCCTTGAACTCATGGCAATCCTCTTGGCCTCAGCCTCCCGAGTGCTGGGATTACAAGTGTGCACCATCATGCCCAACTTGGATGAAGTGTTCTCTAAATGTCATTAGACTGAACTGCCTGATTGCTGTTCAGTTCATCTATATTTTCACTGATTTTGTGTGCCCAGTGTCTCAAGTACTGGTGAAGGAATGTGGAGCCTCCAACTGTAACAGGATTTGTCTACTTCCCTTGCCTTTTTGTCAGTTTCTGCCTGCTGTATTTTGGTGTATGCATCTTAAGTAGTTTTCTGGAAAACTGGCTTCTCTATCATTGTGCAAAGTCCTCTTTATTCTTGACAATTGTCCTTGTTTTGATATTTGTTTTGTCTGAAAGGAACTTGCTTTTGATTAATGCTAGCATGGTGTATCTTTCCCTGTCCTTTTGTTTTTAATCTGTATCTGTATATTTCAAGTGGATTTCTTGTAGAAACATACAGTTGGGTCAGGTCTTGGCGTTTTAAAAATCCATTCTGACGGTTCCTATAATAACATACACAGCCCCCCAACCTCGTCCTTTTCTTGCTGCTCACATCGTCTACAGTCAAGGTACAGTTATCAAGACCATGAAATCAATGCCTGTGCACCACCATGCGGGGACCACGAACCTATCCATAGGGCCCCAGCGTTCTCTCTGCCGTCTATTCTCTGAATCCCTGCCAGCACCTGGCATCATGGGAATCAGTGTCTCTTACAGTCACCTTTAGCCAGGGCACAAAAGCAGTCAGCAGGAAGGAAGCCCAAGCAGGAGGACTGCACCCAGAGACGCAGGTGGACCCCGCTGCCGTGGTCTCTAACCCTTGAACCCTTTACACAGCCAGGCTTTCACAGCGTCCAGTGTCACAGGAAGAGGTGGAAGGTGCGCGGCTGTGGTGACGCAGGGGCTGGATCCCTTCCCGGACACTAATGAGAGAAGCCTTTGCCATCAAATCACAAATAATCCTTGCTGGTGAAGGTGGATCCCGACCCCCTACAGGATTTAGGGTTCCGGAGTGACAGCCAGCTTGGCCTGTGGCAGAGATGCTCGCGCGCCACCTCTCTGGTCTCACGCGAGGTGAGCGCTCTCCAGGCGCCTCTGTGGACTCAGTTCTGCCCCAGGCGAAGGTCATTTGCTCGCGTTCTTTGCCCTTGCCGCCCGCATCGCGTGAATCTTCGGGGGCTCCCCACCTAACCTGTCGCAGCCGGGGCCCCACCCATCACAGATGGGGGGCTAACGAAAAGGGCAGGGACCTTCGACCTCGCGGCAGCTGGTACCCCCCACCGGGCATCCTGGCTGCCTACTGGGGATCCGCGAACCCTGCGGCTGAGGAAGCTCAGCGAGTGGACCCCCAGAGGATGACCTGCCTGGGCCACCTCAGAGCCAGCTGTCTTACCTGCTCACGCCCACTTTTAACCTGGGTGTGGCAGCGCACGCTTGTAATCCCCACCAGAAGCAGCTCAGGCAGGAGTATCGCGAGTTCCAGGCTCGCCTGGACTATGTACTCAAACTCCGTCTCAAAAATCAACCCAAACCCAAACCAACCAAAACACCTGACCACGCCCCCGGGCAGAGCGGAGCTTTGGGCCTTGGGCGGGTTCTGCATCTCCGCCGCCGCCAGGACCATGTTCCGTGGCACAGAGGAAAATCAGGGAGGGATTCCTGAGCTGTCCGTGCCATCCCCGCCCACAGAAGAGTCCTCATCCCGCCGCTGTGGGGACTGCGGAGACAGTGTCCTGATAACGGAGGACACACGCCCCGCGCCTCGGGACCCCGCTGACCGTGGAGGGGTGGGGTGGGGAGGGGGTGGGCGAGGCCGAGGCAGGAGGGGTTGGCGCGTGCCAGGGCGCCAATTCTATTGCAAGGGAGGTTGGCTCGGTTAGTCCCAGGGAGAGGTGTTCCATGGAGAGGGGTGACCTGAGACGGACCGTGTCTCTCCGCCTCATCCAGGGCCACTGGTGGCAAGGGACACGCGGAGATGAAAGCCGCGCTGGGGTCCATCCGAGCTCGCCCCTCCATGAGAGCCTCACGCCCGGCGCCGCCATCCAGCGCCGGTCCGCGGTCGCCGGCACGCGCCCGGCTTCAGGTCCGGGTCCGGCTCGGGGCGCGCGGTGGTTGGGGCGGGGAGGAATCGCGAGGACGTGGGCGGGCGGGAACTGGGCGCAGCTGGGCGGTGGGGACGGGGCGGGGTCCCCGGGCGCTGGTCGGGCCCCGCCTCACACCCTGTCTCCCGTGTATATTAAGGGCAAAGCCGGCGGGGCCCTTGCTCACCCAGCCCCGCGAGGCGATGGCGGGGTCCGCGCCCCTCGCTCTGTCCGGGGGCCGCGAGCGCAACGGTGCTGTGATGCCCGGCACGCGCCCGCGGGGCTTCGCCATCACCGATCTGTTGGGCCTGGAGGCCGAGCCGCCCGCGGGGCCGGGGCCGGAGGCTGGGCGCGGGTGTCCCGGCGCTGCGCTCCCTCCTGGCGTCCCGCGCGCCTTCTCGGACCCGCCGCCCGCGCCAGGCCGCCCGCAGCGGAGCGACAGCGACTCCGCGTCCGGTAGGAGCCAGGCCCCTGGGGCGGCACGGGCGTCCCAGCCACAGGTGGGGGGTGTGGGCTGCCCCGCCGAGCTCTGCGCCCGCCTCTGCTCTCTCCGTCTGGCCCAGGATCCTTGCGGCGCCCCGGGGTCTGCGGCGGCCGCAGCTCTGGGCAGGGCGCTCGCGGGGAAGGCCAGGACCCGAGGGCGCGGACGCGCGGAGCCGAAGGCTGGGCGGGAACTGTCCGTCTCGTGGTGCTGAAAGGAATCCCGCGTCGCCGCCCGGGTCGCCTTCCCGCAGCTCCAGTCGGTCCCTGCAGCTATGCTCGGCCTTTCCTGCCCAGTCACCCCTTACCTCAACGAAGTTCAGGCGAACTGCAGGGAAAGGGAAGGAAGAAATTAAATTGCGTAAAGCACAAGAAATTGAGAGGGCTGGGTCGCGGGGGAAGAAAGGATTACGTAAGGAAGCGTGGTCTTAGTGAAATCGCAGGGTAGCACCTAGAGCAGAAGGTGAGGAAAAAGAATACATTGTGTCTTATCGATAATAACAGGAAGCAGGCAGGTCAACAGGCTGCTGAGCACTCGGCCCTAAAAGGACTTTCCTTCTTGAGCCTCTCAGACAAGATGAAAAAGTTAGTTAAAAATTCAGCGACCAGCTGGGTGCAGTGGCACTCACCTGCCGGAATCCCAGCAACTCCAGAGACAGGCAGGAGGAGTGCAAGTTCAAGACCAGCCGAGGCAATTTAGCAAGACCTTGTCTCAAAATGAAAACTGAAGAGGGCTGGGGTGCGGCTCAGGGGTAGATCAGCCCTCGGTTCCTCCCCAGGACTGCAAACGGCTAGTCAAGGCCACCTCAACAGGCGGGCGGCTTCCTGTGCATCCCAACAGAAGGAAGGGCAAAAGGCTGCCAAGCCTCAGACTGGGAGGAGTTTGAGGGAGACACAGGGCACATCTGTCCGCAGAGCCACATGAGACGCAAGGGGAGAAATGGCCAGCTATCTGAAAAGGGGGCACACAGGTGAAACTAACCTAAGCACTGTACTACATTTCTGTAAATAGTATCATTTCCATGTAATCAATATAAAGCTGCTTTACTTTTAGGGGCACTGAGTTCCTTAAACCCAGGGCAAAGGTGACTTTTCCATTTGACCAAGTCCACATGTCCAGCGGCTGATGTTATGACCAGGGAATGTTATGACCCAAGCACAGGTTTCTGGTGACCAAGGAAGGTAGAAGCAAAACTAGTATTACTTTGTTATTACTGCCTTTATTCAGTTTTCCCTATTTTGAGGCAACAAGACTTTAACCATAGCTCTGACGGTCGTTTGGTCTCTCCTAACCTCCCTTTCCGTCTGGGCCTCCTGAGGTAATGAGTCTAAAAGGCTGAAACCCACACAGCGGTTCTCACTTTTTCTAAGAGCAGCAACAAACCATCTGACACCCTTATCAGAATAAGGAGGGTCTGGACTGGTGGCACCAGTCCAGGTCACAGCCTCTGCCCTGCCGGTGAGCAGTGGTGATCGAGAGGGACCTGTGTGATCTTGGGATGGGCACTGAAGCTCTCTGTCTTGGTTTCCTTATTTGTAAAAATAAGCTGAGAACAGCAGCTACTTTTCTTTCTTCATCCTACAGAACAATGCCTGAATCTGGAGAGGCCAAAGACCTCACTGTTACCGTCACGTATGTTCCTAACAGGTTGAGGGCTTCAGTTCTCACAGTAAAGTACAGAAGACAGATTGAAAATATGCTCCACTTAGCATGCTGCCCTCCCTGTGCCCACAGATGATGACAGTCTTTCTGAAGACAGGAGTGACCTGAAGCTATCCCCTGGCCTGTGCAAGCGGAAGAAGCGGCGGCACAGGTACAGGCCGCTGGCCCTGCCTGCCTCTCCCTAGACACAGCTTGGTGCCCTGGGACAAACACGCAGGAACTGAGGGACCTGGCTGGGGTAGGTCCAGCAGGCTCCTGGTTGTCTGTACAAAGGGCTGCACAGCTATTTGAGAAGAAAATTCTTTACTCTTGGAGGCTGCAGATTAATCTTTGTATGATTTTAATGGCAAAGTGTGGGTCTGTGAAATGAGTTTCATCAGGAGGCTGTGGGATTCATTAAGAATAAGCTAAAGCCTTTGTATGCAGCTCAGGTGGGAGTGTATCAGCTTAGGGTGCACAGGGCCCAGTTGATACCCAGCACCAAAGGAAAGAAAGGAAGATAGAAAGATAGATCTCTGCCTCATTTGAACCAAACTCCTGGACCTTCTATGGACCAATCACCCAGAACTGGGGTGTCCAGGTGGCATAAAGTAGCCTTGGGTGAAAACAGCAGGGCAGTAAGGGGTCCTCAGGCAGGAAAGCCCACCATGTGTTTCCACCCTACAGGACAGTCTTTACTGCTCAGCAGCTGGAAGAGCTGGAGAAGGCTTTTGGAGAGGCCCACTACCCCGATGTGTATGCCCGGGAAATGCTGGCCCTGAAAACCCAGCTCCCTGAGGACCGGATACAGGTGTCTGGGGCTCCCTTCCCCTCCCCAAAGACCCCAAAAGAACAGTCACTCTCACGTACAGGGAGCTGCTTTGGCACAATGTGCTGAGGTTCCCTTTACTGCAAGCTGAGGGCCCCAAAGCCAAAGCCCCAGAAGGGCCCTTGATCCTTGTGCTTTTATCACATGCTATTGAATCGTTCTCCAAAACCATTACAATAGGTGTGCTGCCATGAAAGCGACATGAAGATACAGCAATAAAAAGACTATCTACCCTAAGTGCCCAAAGAAACCAACACACAGGGCCACTCCTACCCCTACCCCTTGCCCCCCATGCCACATGTGCCCAGCCTGTGTTGTAGTGTGCTGTGCACCGTGTGCACACTCATTCACGTGCAGGGAGAACTGTGTTCTCAGTTTATCAAGCGATTTGCTGCAAGTGCTCCTTTTAAACAGCGGCATGATATTCCACAGTGTTCTCCTAGTAACCTAATATTTTCCGTGAGAAAACCAGCAATAGCCCAAATACAGGTAGCTGGAAGGTTTTGGCCCCAGAGGGCTCTCCTCACCCCGGAGAAAGGAAGCCAAACAGGCTGCGATGCAGCGAAGCTGAGCTCTTTACCCCACGCTGGGGACAGCGAGTGCTGTGCGCTGAGGTTTTCACCTGACTCCCCTGGAGTCTGCAGGGGGTGCAGGCGTTCTCGTCCCCACACATCTGAAACCCTGGGGTTTGGAGGGAAGGGGCAGCTCCTGAACACCCCGTGCTCCCCTCTCAGGGTGGAAGGTCGCCCTTCTTAGACTCAGAACTCAGGGACGCGCGTCTGCAGCTCTCAGCGCCCGCTCACTGCCACTCGTCACCCTCCTCCCTCTCCCTTCCCTTCTGTCTCCCCTCCCTCTCTCCTTCCTTTTTTCCTTCTCCCTCCTGCCATCCCCACTAGGTCTGGTTCCAGAACCGCAGGGCGAAGTGGCGGAAGCGGGAGAAGCGCTGGGGTGGCAGCAGCCTGATGGCCGAGTACGGGCTGTATGGGGCCCTGGTGCGGCACTGCCTCCCGCTGCCTGGCGCGGTGCTCAGCGCGGCCCAGGGTGGCCCGAGAGGCTGCTGTGCGCCCTGGCTGCTAGGTGAGCAGGGGCTGGGGTGTGAGGCGCAAGGGTTGTAGGGTGGGGACACAGTGTGCCTGGGTCCTCGCCAGGCTGCAGTGGACAGAGCAAGCGATAGCCTGTACTAAGGCTTGGTGGACCCTCCTGTCTAACTCAGTCACCACCTCCTTGTCACCACCTGTATTGGGGTGCCTGAGGAGATCCCTTGGGGCTGATCTCACTGTGCGTTTGGGTTGGGAAATGGGGCGACACGGAGAAAACCTAGCCGGCCAACCCTACAAGAGTCAGGTTTGTTCCCTGGCTGGGTGTGCCACCCACTCCTGCTGCAGGATCTCTTCCTTGACTTTCTGTGCTGAAACAGCCTCTGCTGGTGGCGCACCTGGGGTGGCTGCTGTGGGGGCTGCCCTTGCTGCTGCAGCATCACAGCCTGGAGGATGAATAATCACAGACTACTGGGGCGGGGGAGGTGGGCTGGGGACCTCATGTGACTTTAATTTGGGAAGGAGGAAGGTTGTTTGTTCAGCAAACAGGTCTTGATCACCTACTGGCCAGGAAGATGCAGGAACTAGAGACACCAATTCTTCGTGCAGTCTGACTTTGCCCCAGAATGGAAGGGACCAGAGGGACCTAGGGCAGGGAGCCAGCCAGGCGCTGAATCGGGGTGAAGGGGCTTGTGCTGCACCCACAGGACCAGGCTATGGGAGAAAGTGGGCTCCATCACCACCTCACACAAGCAAAGCAGCCTGGCAGAATGCAACAGCTGGCAGACACCAGCTTTCCTCCTAAGGGTGGGAGTCACCCGGCCACTTGCCTGTAGGCCCCAGAGTCTCATGGGCAAGGACAGTTTTCATGGCCACAGAAAACAAAGACAAGGAAGCAGTGTGCTTTGTTGTTGAATTAAACATGGCTTTTTTGTTTGGTTTTTACCCTCTTCTCTCTTTTTTGTTTTTACAAGGTATGCATAAAAAATCCATGGAGGTGATAAAGAAACCAGCAAGTGAGGACAAGTTGGCAGGACTCTGGATCCCTGACCACCTTCACAACATTCCCCAAGGAGGTTTGGACATGGTGGGACCCGAGAACTCGGACGTAGCCATGGATCTGTCCAGCTCTGCCCGGCAGGAGACCAGGCAGGTGCAGCAAGGGTCCGAAGTTCAAGGACGCTCCAATCCTGAGGGGGTCCAGGGGCTCCAGCCAGGGACAGTGGGAGCCTTGTGAGACCCACAGATCCCACCCACAAAAACTGGAAATACTGGTGTTTTTCAAAAGGCAAAAGTGTTCCAGGACAAATACCCTTAGCTTAATTTTCTTCTTATGACATCAGAGTAAATTACAGTGCCGACTGCTGTAAGAGGACACATGGATAAGTTGGAGACAATTCTACTTCGTTCTAATTGCAATTTTTTTTTTTTTTGTGGTACTGGGGATCGAACTCAGGACCCTGCGCTTGCTAGGCAAGCGCTTATTCCACTGAGCTATATCCCCAGCCCCTCTACTTCGTTCTAGAACAGAAATCATTCCAGAGGCAATGGAGCCAGCTGATCTTGGGTAAAATCTGATTCTGCTTTGTGGAACCCCAGAGGGAGGACCTGAAGCTCAGGAGGCGATCGCAACTGGTGTCACTTGAGATGAGGCTCAGTGTTCTGTGTAGATTAGCAAGGCAGGTCTGATGTCCTCACTTGAATTAAGAAATGTAAGTTCTTTAACTTCCGGTGAAATCAGTGTCTTTGCATGGCGGCTCCATGCAGGCACGTGTGTGAATTCTAGCATCTTCTCCGTGAGCTTGACCTTGACCTTGGATGTTTCCAGCTTGGGGTCTGGTAGTGATTGTGTTCTGAGTGCCCTCGGGTAGGTGTGTGTGTTGGAGCTCATAGTCAGCAAAGATAGCCTCCTCCCCAGCACGTTTAAATGGTGTGGGGGAGGTCAGGCTGTTTGAATGCACTTTAGTAACTTCGATTTCATGAATGTTTCCTTTCCTGCATTTTGTTTTCCTCTTATTTATTATTTAAAAATAAACATCGTGTGCTTGCTTTGCAAGGCCCTCCTCAGGCACCTCCATAAGCTCCGGTTGCCTCAGGCACTCCCTCCTGTCCCCTTCTTGTCTGGTGCATCTGTCCTCTGCGGCACTCACCAGGGGTCGCTCTATAAATGCCTAGGGAGTGGCTGTTCCTGGCTCGCCTTGTCCAGCTCCGAGGTCAAGCCAAGTGGGAAGACCAGGAGCATGAGAGGTGGGCATTCTGGGGGTGAGACTGCCACAGCCTCTTATTTTGTTCTATTTTGATCATTCTGAGCCAGTTCCCTGCTGTTGTGGACGTTGAGTGTCACCATTTCCTACCCAGGGACAGTGAGTCCATGTGCTTTTGCTTCTCTGGTTCCTGGAGGCCACGCTGAGCTGAGATAGAGCCTCTGACAAGCAAGTGGTGCAGATCCAGAGTCTCCTTCCGCCTTCTGGCCAGGTTGCCTTGGGCATCTCTGCATCCCATGGGTCCCACCTGACCCTTCAAGCTCTTCCCTGAGATCCTCCCAGGCCTGGGGTTGCGGCAGGAGCGACTCACACACAGCCACTCACAGAACAAAGTTGGGCAGCCACAGAACGTGGTAACAGCGAGGTGACAGCGAGGTGCGTCTGTCCACACAGAAACATGTTCACAAAATGTTGCAGTGAAAAGAATCCATACAGGAAAAAGGATACGCGTAGAATGAAGCAGAATGAAAATGAAATAAATACCTTTGATAACTGGTTATGCACACAATATATGTAAATAACATGTTTCTGTTACCGGGTGCTGGGGACTCCTAGGGGTGCTTTCTAAGGTTTTTTTTTTTTTGTCCTCAACAAAATACTGGCCGCCACAAGAGCAAAAGGTAACAGTTAAGGTATTAAAGGTAGGAAGAGAAACTAGCTCTGCAGAGTGAGTGCAGGCCATGAAAGCAGGGAAAGAAGACTCCTTGCAGAGAGCTGACCTTGAAAAGGCTGATGGAGGAAGACGTTCTTCTGTGTCCCCCACTGCTCACCTGACGCTGGGTCTGGAAAACCTACTCCCCGAAATCCTCTGGGTAAGCATGAAGGCAGTCCCGGGTCCTGGTGCAGCTGCCCGGCTCCTGGGTCTCTTGACGGGTCAACCCACTTGCCCAGATTTGCCTCATTTCTATGCAGTATTATAAAGACAGAAACAAGAAGTGGCAAAAGGGAGAAGGGTAGAACAATTAATTTACACTTTTTGTTGGAGTCAGGGTCTTGCTATGTTGCCCAGGCAGGCCTCAAACTCATGAGCTGAAGTGATCCTCCTGCCTCAGCTTACCAAGTAGCTGGGGCTACGGGCATGTGCTACAGTGTCTGATAGCTAAGACTACTTTAAGGGTATAAGAAAACGCTATCTGTCACGAAAATGTTCATTAATGTACTTTGAGAATCTCCTACATTCTAGCCCACAGGACTCCTATGGGAAAAAAACCCCCAAAACCCCAAAACCCCCAAAACCAAAAATCCAGCAAAATAAAACAATACTTCTGCAACTAGACACATTTTCTGGGGAAAATATATATTACTAACATTGATTACATGAAATATAAATACATGAAAGCATGAAATATAAAGGATTAATAACTAAGAAAGTAAAAAAACCCTATAAAATAACAATCTAGACAGAGTTACATGCAAATTCCTGAAAGTGAAGGAAAAGATCATTTTATGGTACGCAAGTTGTTCGCGCACCTAGAACGCAGAAGTTTTTCCAGCCCTGACGTCACTGATTCCAAAACCCATAAACGCCCCCCACCCCGGGTCCTAAACTCCATTTAGCATTATTAATGGCAACATGAGATTCCTAAATAACTATCAAAGTTTAGAAGTCAGCAGTGGACTTGGCCTTTAGAGGCTCTACCTCACCAGGGTACCCCTCCGCCCCCACCCGAGACATCAAATCCAGCTGTCCCTGCACGCATGGACTCTTCTTGGCACCCTGTCCGTCATAGAGTAGCCCCGCCCCGTAGGACCTCTTTGCACTTCTCATTGGTCAGACTTCCGGTCATGCTAAGGCTTGCACCAATCGCCAGTTAGATAGGCTGAACTCCTTTCTGGTTCAGGCCAATCACAGCCAAGTCCGGGTGCGCGCGCGGTTCTCAAGCTCGCGCGGGAACTGAGACCAGAGAGGGGAATTGCAAGGTGCGGCGAGTAGCCGGAGTGTCCTGAACGTGCTCAGAGCACTCGTCTCTGCATCTGGATAAACGGGCGCTTAAAAAAAAAATAAGTTTTGTACAACTGGCATGCAAAAAGAAAATAAAATGAGAATGGCTAAAGTTATTTAAATATCGACGCCACTCCCGCAGTTCAGGGTCCAGGATCCGGGACCGGCTTCCCGCGGGGTCTTGGCCTGGCCCCCGCTGCGCCCGGCGGGCTCTGAGCTCAGGCCCGGCCGCAGGGGTCGCAGGGGTCGCAGGGGCTCGCGAGGGGCTGGGCCTGCGTGCACAAGGCCCGCTGGGGCGGGACTACAGGAACCCGGGCGGGGCGGGCTGGTCCCCTCGCACTGTGGCTGCGCCCCACCCTCGCTGGCCCGCGCCGGGTGTACAGACCCAGGCTCACAACCGCCAGGAGCGTCCCAAAGAAACAAGGGCGCTTGTCGAGGGCGCAGGACTCGGAGGCCGACAGAGCCAAGAGGCTGCGAGAGCAGCACGAGGAGCCGCGGCCACAGCTGTGGGGAGCGGCCTAGGGGTCAGGCGAGGCTGGCGGGCGGGAAGGGTGACTTTCCCGGTTGCTGGGACAACTGTTTACCCACGTGGGAAAGATCTGCAGGTGCAAGCTCAACGCTGCAAAGCCTTGGGATGTTTTGGTTTAGATGGTGCTTCAGTTAGCTCAGCGCTGGGACTGAAAACAGCGCTGAGCTAATTATTTTTGAGACTGGGTTTTGCTATGCATAGAGAGCCTGCTCCGGCCTCCTCCTGGTCTGAAGGAGTCCACATTTGTAATCCCAGGGAAAGGTTATTGGAATTGCAGTAAGTAAGCGCACCAATTCCCGTGCAACCCACAGCGAGAATAAAGAGACAAACACATTCTAGGGTTGTGGGCAGCCAAGGGGTCCTAAGTCCAGTCGGAACAAGGACTAACCAGAACAAGGGCCTAGATCCGGGGCTGAACCCGGCCGGGTTTTACTCTGGCCGGGTTTTACTCGTGAAGAGAGGAGTGGCCCGGGATAGTGACTGAGGATGGTGGGGAGCACGGGAGTGGTGTGAGCCGGGCTGGGGAGGGGGCACAGGGCACCTCGGCAATTTGCAGAGAGAGGTACAGGGAAAGAGAACCAGATTTCAGATTCCGGTATCAGGCAGCCTCTAGATGTGGCAGAATCTGCATAGCACAGTTTGCGGAAGTATTTTGTGTCGGTGTGCCCTTCGTGCCGGAGATGTCCTGGCCTCTTTCTTGAGGCTCAGCCCCACTGGGTAGTTGGGAGTTAAAGGTGGGGCATCACTGACCAGTTGCATTGCTGCCAAGTCTGCATCAGGGCCTCTGCGAGCCCCCTTTGCACTGCTTAAAGCCAACTGAGGGAGTAAAGTAATGTCCTAGCCAGCTCTGTACACATCAGTACATAGAATTAGGGCAAGGGGTAGCCAACACGGACACAATGGTCTCCTTTCAAGGACAGCTGTCCAGGTCCTCCTCCACAGTTCTCCCATAGCTTTTTTTTTTTTGAAGAAGCTGGAGCAGAGTTAGCTGTGGCTGCACTGCCTCTAGTTGTGGCCAGGCTGTGAATCCTCTATGACACACTTTCATGAGAAGAATTACAAACAAGAGAATGAGCATAGCAGTTCCAATATGAAACCAGAGGCGAGCCTTGAGATACGCAAATGGAGTCAGTTGTTCTATAGCATCAGCAAACATCCCGATCTTCAGTTTGGGC
The DNA here is from genome assembly GCA_004027595.1 of Dinomys branickii. Taxonomy (NCBI): domain Eukaryota; kingdom Metazoa; phylum Chordata; class Mammalia; order Rodentia; family Dinomyidae; genus Dinomys; species Dinomys branickii. The sequence goes on from PVLD010000008.1 coordinate 304,133, forward strand.
AGCAAACGTGGCTGTCTGCTGTGACATAGCACTTTTTTCTGAAAAGCATCCGTTTCCACAGTCATATTGTGATGATTGGTCTTTGTATACATTTTCTGATCATTCTCCAAAGGTGTAGACTTCTACTCTGTGGTGAAGGGGTGATACAAAAGCGAGCCATGTTATGGTGACATTTTCATCCTTGTTGCAACTGCAAACTTTCAATTTGACCACCCATCCAAAGGATGGAAGTCTGTAGAATGTTCACTTGGGTTTGCAATTTTCTATCAAGCTTTTACTGAATCTTCTAGCTCTCATCAGCAGGTCTTGTCCAGTGGTCTATAAAGTGAGCAGTCTGCCCTGAATGAGCTAATACCACAGAGCCAAGAGCTGCACGGGCCATCGAAAGCACTGGGGGGTTATCACTGCTATAAGAAATCCAATCATCCTCCTAGTTCTGCTGTTAAGTCTCTTAATTAAGGTCTCCACCAAGAGGGGAGTGGCAAATGACACCAAGGCTCCATCAGATTGACCGGAAGCCAAGCACACTGCAGGCTGCCCTTGAACCTGTGCTCTCCTGCCTCTGCCTCCCGAGAGCTGGGGTTATGGACATGCATCACCAGACCAGGCTAAAACAATCTTTTCATTCTGGTTAAAATCAGTAAGTCCTGTTCACCTGGATTTACCAAGCCACCCCTCTCCTTTCCCTTTCTCCCCTCCCCTCCCTTCCCCTCTGTCACTTCCTGTCTGTGATCAGCCCTCCCTCTGCATCCTCAGGTTCTGCACCTGTGGGTTCAATCCATCATGGGTGGAAAACAGTTTTTAAAAATTACCCTTGTAACTGAGTCTGCCCAGGCTGTTTCCTCATCTTCATCTGCACAGTGCAGTGGAATGGTTATGCACGTCATTTCCGTTGCCCTAGGCATGTAAGAAGCCTAGAGATGACCCAGTGTATGTGGGTGGTGTGTGTGGGTCACAGGAGGACCTTGGGTCACTCTGGGAGGGATGTGAGCACCGGTGGGTTTGGTGTCTATGGGACCCTGCAGCTGATCCCCCATGGATCCTGAGGAACAACTGCATAGGCACTCGTATATTTTTGCTTTTGGAACCACTGAGGTTAAATTGCTCACATAATCTGCCCCTTTGTCTTCTAATACTGTGTGTATTTCCTAAGAATCAGGGCGTCCTCTTACATGATCTGAGTAGCTATCTACTTCAGAAAACCTAAATAAATATCTGAATTTAAATCTGAATACTCTAAGCCTAAATAGAATACAGGATTTAAAATCTGAATATAACTTTAATCTCGTCAATACAGGATCAATACATGCCTAACAGTGAATTCAACACAGCAGTCTAATCTGAATAGAATCTAATGCTATCTGTCCACTACTGACTATAATATTCTACGTTTGAATCCATATTTCAGCTTTGCTGATTGATTGAATAATGCTCATTAATAATTTTCTTTTTCTTTTTTAAAAAAGAAGCCCAAGTGGAGCCCAGAGCTTCACAAATGTCAAGCATTGCTTCTCCCACTTCTCTCCACCCTTTGTTCCTTACAGAAGTTTTCTTTGTCTGTAGAAGACGAGTCTAGACTCACGTGTGACATTTAATTGTCATGTCCCTTTCGTCAGGAACACTCTCAGCCTCTCTTTGGCATGAACTCAGATCACTGGTTTCATAGACACCCCCTCATTTGAGATCAGCGTTTGCAGTTAGCCTTAGGTCACACGTTGTTGCAGGAAGACCCCTGACTGAGCAGCTCCGAGGGTTAAAGAGGGTGACTGGGCTGAGGTGCAGCTCAGGGATGGGGCACTTGCTTAGCATGTGTAAAGCCCTGGCCTCCACTCCCAGGACCGTAGGAAAGAGAAAGGAAAGGAATGGGAGGGGAGGGGAAGGGAAGGGAAAGGAAAGAAAAGAAGGAATGGGCTGCCCTGAGCAGAGACCTAGGGGAGAGGGCTGGGAGCAGGCAGCCTGCCGCTGTTACCTGCTGCACACCCTTCTGCACTGTTTGAGTTTTTAACAGGGCCTTGTAATCATTTGATACAATCTTTTGGAACAAGGGAACTCAGGGAAGGAAGGCACACACTAGGCCCCAGCAGGCACTCCAAGTGTTTTCAGTTCCACCGAGTGGGCCCAAGAGTTTGCAGAGGCTGCACACAGTTTAGGGAGGACCGCTTCTGTCTGGGGCAGTGACCTGCTTTCCACCCACTCGCACGTTACTGCTGGCTCTTCCAGCTGCTGTCTTTGGGATTCCCTTTTCTCTTTTCCTTTCCTTTTTGGATGCTGGGAATGGAAGTCAGGGCCTCACACAGGCTAGGTGAACGCAGAGCTGCGCCCAGACTGAGGAGTCTGAGCCCTAAGTGCTCCTGGGCTCTAAGCAGCCAGCTCTCTTCCCGCCCTGGCTTCCCACCCCGCCGCTGCAGTGACCGCCAGTGGACGCCAGCCTCTGCTGCCACCACCAAGATGCCCAGACCTCACTTGGGAAGCTGCACAGGATTCTGCTGGTGCCACAGAGCTTTTCAGATCCCTAATAGGACTGCGGCTTCATTCTGGGACAGGATTTCTCTGTGGCTCCTGCAAGGGCTGGCTCCTAAGAGCTGCTGGAAAACTTTCCATACTTCCTCTCTGCAGGCCTGTGCCCTGGGGCTCCTATGTATAGGGCTGGTTACCTGATACAGGGTTGGTTACCAACTGTGTCAGAGCGCACGAGGCACAGACACCAGCTGTGGTGCCCTAGTGCTGTGTTGCTTTGGACCCTGAATGTCACCCAGAGACTGGGTGTCAAAGCCTGTGGTGCTATGCAGAGGTGGTGACAGATCGGAGGTGGCCCTGGGGAGGAAGTGAGGTCACAGTGTGTCCTTGAAGGAGAGAGTAGGACTGGGCCTCTCTGTTTCTCCTGGTCTCTGCTCTCAGGTGCTCCCCCATGACAGACCTCAGACATGAGCCCACAGCAACTGGGACAGGTGATGGAATGGATACACCAGAGACCTTGAAGAACTTGGCTTTTCTTCCTCTCCAAGCTGGCTGTCTGACGCAGGCACTTTGTCACAGTGCTGGAGAGCCAACCCTGCTCCCCAGAGAACATTATAATCACCCAGAATGACCCCACAGCAGGCCCCTCTGGCTCTGTCCTGCTCCCCACCACTGTCACCTTATTGAGGACAGCTGAGCATGCAAAGCAGGCTGCCCCTGCCACCGCACCTTAAGCCTTTCCTAGGCTCCTTAGAGTCCACCCGAGGTGCCCTCTCCTCTGTCTTCCTCCCTAGATGCCTGTTGGCCACTGCTTTTCCTGACTTGGCATGGGACAGGGTGAAGTCTCAGGGCTGCATTTGTACCCAGAAGTCCAGGCTGTGCCAACTCTGTGCTCTGTCTCTGACACTGAAGCCACGTTTTCTGTCCCAGCCCCCAGCCTGGCAGGCTGTGACCATTTCCTCGAGTTCTAGGGCATCTCTTTCTTATCCTTGACAACACTTCTTCTCACCGCTGCTTCTTTTAAAAAATTGATTAAAATTTTAATTGGCAGAAGTTGTATATATTTATGGGTGTGTGTGAGGTTCTGAAATATGTAAGTGTTGCAGAATGGCTAAACAGGGCCACTTAGCACATCTCGCTTCCCATGTTTATCCTTTCCGTGGTAAGAGTGTACAGCCCTTCATGGTTTGCTAGAGCACGATACACTGTTATCTCAAACAACATGCTGTGGCCTCTGGAGTTTGTTCCTAAGATCTAACTGAAATTCTGCATCCTTTGACCACAGAATCTCTCATTTATTTCCCACTTCAACACATTGTCAGCTCTGTGCAATGACAGACACTTTATCCAATCCAGAACCGAGGGACGGACACAGGTGGTGGGGAGATTCTGCAATCACTTTTAATGTCATTGGCAGGAAGCCAGTGATGCCTTAACAGTGATCCCAGAAGCCCCAAATTGCAAGCCGGGGTGGTGTTCTGCCCATGTGTCCATTTGCATCATCTAGACGTGCAGTGCTGATCCTTTGACACCCTGTGCCCTATACTGCATCCTGGGAGCTTTCCTCCAGCCCTGCTGCAGCGGTCTATCACGCTCCTGCCCTGGGGATGCTGTAGCCTCTCAGTGCTCTGGCCTGAGTGGCCTGGAGGGAACCGAGCCCTGGGAAGCCTGTGAGTGCCAGGCGGGGTGGGTTGCTGTGGTAAAAGCTCTGTTGTGCCGTGGTGGAGAACTCTGATGTCTCACACAGCACCATGAGGTCCTGGTGGAACCATTCTGGTTTCCCATGGAGCTGATGAGCTGGAGAATGAACACCTGCCTGGGCCTCCCATCCCTGTGCTCACTTCCCAGCTGCCCCCCATCCTCTGGGTCACCTCCAAGCCACCCGCTGAAGCCTACTTTCAGCTTGAGCTGGTGGGGGAGGGAGAAGGCCAGAGAGAAAGGTCATGGGACAGAAGGAGCTGTCCTGACCTAAAACCTCACTGCACACATACAGTTCAGTTTGGTAAACATTTCAACCCAATAGCCGTGCTTGTGAATCTATGTGGAGCCCAGTCATTTCCCAACTGTTAAGAGATCATTTCAGGATTGTGTAGCCATGCCCCAAAAATGTGGTGAGGTGGGTTTGAGCTTCCTTCTCATATTTCTGTTAGGTTTGCTTGTTTTCAGTTGATTATTAGATGTACACAAAAGTCCGAGGCCTTCTGGCTGAGGTGTATGGTACCTCATTTCTCGCTTCCTGTGCATTCTGTCTGCTATGTAACTCATTCACATGGTAAATACCTTCCATCTTTTCACTAGCAATGTTTCTGAGTGTGTTTTAGGTTGAGGTCTGTATATGAAGACATATGATTAGGACTTTAAAAATCCATCCTAACAGTCTTTGCCTTTAACTAGAGAATTTATTTCATTTACATCAGTACCAGTCACTGACATTGTGGAATTAACTCTCATATTTTTGTGCATATTTAAATTCATTTTATTTTATTTAGCTGTTTTTTTGAGGCAGGGTTTTACTTTGTAGTCCATGCTGTCCTTAAACTTGTGATCCTCCTGTCTTAGGTGTGTGCTACCACGTCTGGCCTGGATATTTAAATTTTTACTGTCTTTTCTTTTTGTTTCTTTTACACTTGTTTTTCCTTTCTTTCCATCAGATTTTTCTTGTTCCACTTCCTCTCTACTAGATTAGAAGGCACATATTCTGCTCTCCCTGTAGCTAACTGAGAAAATTCAACCTGCATTTGAAATTTAAAGCAGTGAAAGGACCGCAGAATTCTGCCTGTGATTCTGCCCACATTCTTATTCAGAGTTTTGCCTGTGTCCCACTTCTCAGGCCTGGGCAGCAGGCATTGCTGCAGCTGGCATTCCTGCTGGCTCTGTGTGGATTCACCTGCACATGCTATGGGCTTCTGTTTGCAGATGTCTTTTGTCTTGTCCTAGAGAGAAGTGTGTTATGGTTGATACACTGTGTTAACTTGAAGTCTAGAAACTTTACTAAGTAACTCAGCAATACAATATCCTGGCATGAAAAAGAAACTTCCCCACTCTAGGAGGTTGCCCATTGTGTCAACTTGACAAGTTTAAAAGTTTAACTAAGTGATTCAGCAGGGGGCCGGGTCCTTACTTTGTAAACATCCTCAGCTTGTGGAAGAGCAGGGCAGGAGACGGTGGGAGGGTGGGCAGATAGCGGATATACAATATAAGGAAGGAAAAGAGGCCTGTTTCCCCTCACATTTTTTTCTCTTGATGCTTTGCTGTCTCTTGCCACTATGAACTGTTGCCCCTGTGCCCTGCCACCCTGCCTTGGAGCCAGCTGGTTATGGGCTGAATCCTCCACAAGCTGTGAGCCAACCTTTCCTTCCTTAATTTTGAAATACTGGGTATTTTGTTTCAACAACAAGAGAAAAGTAACCAAGACTCTATGCTTCTAAATGTTGAGAATTAACTTCCTAGAAAACTTCAAAGCTTTAGCTCCCTGATAGGCTGAGAGTCTAACCACCACTCCTGGCTAGGTAACCTGTCTTCTTTGCTTTAGAGAGAGTACTGCTTGCTGGTGCACCTGTAATCCCAGCAACTGGAAAGCCTGAGGCAAGAGGACTGCAATTTCAAGGCTGGTCAAAATGCGTCCCTGAGACCCTATCTCAAAATGGAATGTAGAAAGGGCTAGGGGCATAGCTCAGTGGGGGAACACTAGCTTTGAACACCCAAGGTCCTGGGTTTGATCCTAGGAACAAAAATAAATGCAAAAACTTGATAAACAGCAACAACAAAACTTCTTGCCTCAGTTTCCAACAGTCTCTCAGGATGTGCATAGGGATGATTTAATTTTTATTTAATTTGCTTGGGTTTTGTTCACTCTCTAATTTTGAGTGTTGTGTTTCACTAACTGTGGGCATTTTGGAGGCTCTAACTCATTGGACACTACTGTAAGGGCAAAGTTACAGAATAGCAAACTTATAGACATTTTAGAGTAAAAGTTAAAAATCAGTTAGTGGCCTGTGAGTATGCTCATGTTGCTAAACTCAGTTATCCTTGACTGTCTATGTCTAGCTGTAGTGTCTGTGTTTTCCTATATATATATATTTAATTTTTCCAACTTGCTTCAAGGACTACATGTCTAGGGCAGACTGGCCCAGTCAAGGATGCATTTAATTTACTTGCTCCACTTAAACCCTTCTCCCTCCCTCCCTCCCAGGATGCCCTTCCCTTATAATAAATTCGTTTTAAGGAAACCCGCTTGAAACAAATCTGCTTGACAACATATGACTTAATTCATGTAACCAATCATATAATACCTGCCACCAGCCTTGTACTTTTTCCTTAAAATGTATTTTCCTTAAATTGTATTTTGTACTTTTTCCTTAAAATGTGTTTAAACTCAACTCTAAGCTAACTCTGGGCTGGTGATTTGGAACTGATTCGCACCAGCCCACTAGCATAATAAAAATTGTCTTCTAACTCCTTTGTGTGGAGCATCTTCCTTTTGGTTGAGTATTGGGGTTCTGCAACACTAGCACCCCCCATCTGGGAACTCTAAACATGAGTGTGCATTCCCCACCCCATGTCCTGTGTTCTGCTTTCCAAGTTTTGTATCCTTCTGACTCTGCTATATTTTCTATTTAGTAAGAAAGTCTGATTTTAATCATGGTTATTCCTAAAGTGAGTTCTGCATCTATCCCTTGATCTTATTTTGTATTTTCCCTCTTAACCGTCCTCGCTAGTCTTTCCCCACCCCACCTGCATCAGCTTTCCTGTTGCTGGGACATAACACCTGACACCTACAGCTCAGAGGGAAAGTTTAATTTGGTTCACAGTGTGGGGGCCTCAGTCCATGGTCAGCGGGCTCATAGGCGGAGCATCATGGTGGAAGGGCATGGTGGAGAAAGCAGAGCAGGAGAACAAGAGGAAGGGACCAGGGCTCAGACAGATGCCCAAGGTCGTCTCCATGACCTATCCAGACACACCCACAGATTCACTCCACCAAGCCCCTGGGGAGATTCCAAGGCCTGCCAACTCTTCAAGTGGTGAAGCTGACCCTGCACCCTAGCCACCATGCCACCTATTACTGACTCTTTTTTTGAGGGAGTGGATCTCTTTAGGTTGTGTAGGCTGGTCTAGAACTCCTGGGTTCTAGTGATCTGCCTGCCTCAGCCTCTCAAGTAGCTAGGACTACAAACTGCACCATCACACCTGGTTATTGTTCTTTTTTGGGGCCAACTCATGTTGCATTTCTTTTACCAATGGTTTGGAAGTTAATTTTTAAGAAATAGGCACACATTTCAATAACATAATTCAACACGTTTCTACCAACACCTAGTGACGTGGCGTAGCCACAATTCCTCCCTCCTTCAAGGACTTGGGCATGGTTTTCCTCTCCTTCTTCTGCTTCTCCTTGACTCCCAGCCAAACCTGATGGTTTTCAGAGAGCTCCTCCTGCTCCTGACAGCCACCCCTGGCCTCTCCTAGCAGATGGGCCTTTTGGTCTGTGCTTTCCTCCTTTCTTTCGGCTCATTGTATGCCACCTGCCACGGACTCCCTAGGGATCTCTCCTCAACCAAGAGGTTCATGTTTTCCACACCTAGCCTAGTACCATACACATGGACTCCCTCTCCTAAGTGTCCGTCAGAGTTCAGAGGCAATGTGGAGCCCTGGATTGTCAGCCTGTGTCCTTAACTCAGGCGGAGACAGATGATTCCCAGGGCCTCGTGACTACGGGCATTCATGGCTTCCTCTGATGAGGGTGTGATTTTGAGGAACGCTATGTTCTTCTAGCTGAAACGTCCCCTGGGAAATAACAAACAACACATGGCCCAGGGACAGAAAGCGGTGAAGTCACAGGCACAATCTCACCACCAGGTGGCGCTGTGGCAGCCTTGTCGCTTCTCAGGTCAAGACAGACTTGGCAGCTGCTTGCTCCTGATCAGCAGGCGCACAGCTTCTTGGGATCTGGCTGGTGTCCTCCCTGTGTGGCCAGATGTAATCTCTCACTTGGACCTGCAGGGATAGGCCCCAGAGAAAGCCATGTCCAGGGCAGTTTTGCTGACCCTCTGTGTGTAGCCTGGGTCTGCAAGCTGAGCTGTGTCAAAAACCCTCTCATGGGCTTAGCTGAGGGCTGGGTCCACAGAGAAGCTCCTGAGTTGTGTAGTGTTGGCACGGATGATGTCATCTGCTTGTGGGGTCGGGGTAGGGCAAGGGGGCTGAGCTCCAGGATCCACCCAGCCTTGTCCCCACCCCAGCTCCTTATCTTGGATGAGCTGAGAGACCCAGGGACTTTAGCACACAACCTCCAAGGTGGACAGTTCCGTCATGCTGGCTCTGGATCACAGGCAACAGCGTGGACACAGGGGATACCAGGAACCCTGGCTCAGAGAAGGCGCCACAGTGCAAAATCAGGAGGCTCGGGGCGAGACTGAGGCACCTCTGTGTATGGAGAGGGCCCAGCTTTGTATCTATCACTTTGGAGGCTAGAGGGAGTTTTGATGTTGACCAGGGTGCTGGGGTGCAGCTTGGAGGCGCAGCAGATACTGCATGTGCAGTAGACCTTGGGCTCCATCCTGGCACTGAAGGAAAAGCAACACCTTTGGTGCTGAGGTTATTCAGTCAGCTGTCGCTGGAGCTGACTGAGTGACCCCAGAGGGTCTCCCTGGGACTGTCACAAACTGCAGGAAGGCAGCTCCAGGAAGGATGCTCCACACCACTGGAGTCTGTCCTGGTCCCACTTCCTGTCTGTCCTGCTTCTGATGGTCATGGTCACTGCTCCAGTCTTGCATGTCCGGGTGGCTGGACGGACCCCACAGACAGCAGGTAGCAGAGCCGGGTCACAGGGACCAGTCACGTTGTGTGTGAGACGTGCATAGGGCCTGGGGCCCTGCTGTGAATCAACATCATGCAGACACTCTGCCCTTCACAGTCACCACCTGGCTCAAGGGAGCCTTGAGCTGCATGAAGCCACTCGCAGCCTCCGGCTTCCGGCCCACACCAGCCCCTTCAGTGCTCTCATCTGCTTCTTCTGTTTTGTTTCTGTTTCACGCCCCCGTTATTTGAACTGGTCCCTGCCCAGCTGCGTCAAGGCCTTGTCTCCCTGGCCCTCAGCTCTGGGAGGTGTGAGTGAGGGCCCAGACATCCTGCAGTTGTCACAGGGAGAAGGGTATGGGTGGTGAAGAGGACACAGGGGACTTGCAGGTTCTTTGGAGGCCAGTGACTTCACAGTGCTGGGTTTGGTGGTTTTGCAGCAGGGTTTGCAGATGGGGGCATCTCTCATCAACCAAGATCGATTTTTGTTGTTGGTGTTTTGTTGTGTTTTTCTGAGACAGAGTGTCATTAATAGTTCGGGCTGGCCTTAAAAATGACTGTGATTCTCCTGTCTCATCCTTCCGACTGCTAGGATTACAGTCTTGTGCCACCACGCGAAACTGTTCTTAAGTTAGATAAATGTTACCTGAGGCCACTGTTGGGGACTAAGCTCTTGTGCGAACCAGGTTAAAAATGAAGATGGGGTCACTCACCCTAGCATGTGCATGCTGCCGAGTTGAAGCAGGGCTGCTCATTTGACCTTCAGAGACCTCAGGGTCAGAGAGAGTGCAGTCCACTTCCTGCAGGCCAGCATCAATTGCAGGACGCTGGCTGGAGAGAACAGCAGGCACTGACAGGAGCCACCAGCTCTGGCCCTACTTCCAAGGACAGCAACTCTGCAATGACCGGTCTGCTTCGTGTTGGGCCCCTGCTCTCCTGGGCCCATCCCTCCCTGCCCCACTCACTCCACTCTGTCCTTTGCAAGACTGCTGCCCCGTGCTGGGGTGGAAACCAACCCAGTAAGGTCCTTAGACCCTTGGGGACAACTGGGTGCCCATCTTTCAGAGTCATGCGGGGCAGGAGCGATGAAGGTGATGCGTAGGGGAGTCTGTGAACTGTACCCTGAAGCTGTCCCCAGACAGGCAGTGGCCCCTCCGCTCCCTGACTGCCTGGCCTGCTGGCCCCAAGCTTGTTTGCCAAGCCAAGTGGGCCCGGCAGTCTCTATCTCTGGGTTCACGGGTGGGAACTGCCTCTCACAGAAGTGCCAGTCCTGAGATGGGTGAGCAGCCTGGGTCTCCTCGGGATCCTCCCCATGCTGATCCTCTGGGAAGAAGAGGTGACCCGCACTGCTAGGTGGGGACCCCAGGGACCAGGCCATGGGGCACCCGTCTTCTAGTGTTGGGAGACTGTGGCCTTGGTAGGGATAATCACACTTTTTGTGGGGGCTCTGGAGTGCGTGGGGCAGCAGAAAGCAAAACTCTGTGCCCCTGGGTTGGCTCTGAAGTGTTCTCGGTGCACACAGCTGCCTCTCTTTATCCAACCCCAAGAGGTCTCGTTTCCAGATGTTAGAGGAGGCTGAGGGGCTGGGGCGAGGCACAGTGGTGGAACATGTGCTTGGCGTGCACATGGCCCTGGATTCCAGCCCAGCACCACAAAGCTGAAAAAGAAGTCATCCATTGTACTTTGTGATTGAAAAAGTACGGAGACTTAGAAAACAAAAGCGATGGGAAGAGATGGCGTCAGCTGTGCGCCTAGGCTACCTCCTGTTTACAACTTTGTCAGTCCAGTGAGCTTTTATGGGGCGCTTACTACACGCCCCAAAGTGTTGGGGATCCCAAGGCTCCATCCCCGGTCTGCTGTCTTCCCTCCCCCTAGGAGACAGCAGCCAGCTCCCTGAGCTCCAACTCTCCAGTCGGTGAGTTGATGACGCCATCTCTTTCCATCGCCTGTCTGATGATATTTGATGACTTTTCAGCAGATGGATGCGTCCATCTGCTGTGGACACACTTGTGCCACGGCCAGTGCCGCTGTTTCTCTCAAAGAGCTTTTCCTGCTAGAAGGAGCAGGAAAACAAAGAGTGAATATCTGCACGGAAAAAATAAAGTCGGGGCTGGCGCTAGGGCTGAGAGCTGAGGCCTGGCTTCAGGGAGATAGCAGAGAGGACCTTGTGGGTTAAGGGATGTTTGGAGGTACCTGAAAAAGGTTAAGGGGTTGTGAAGCTCTGGGGCAGAGACTCTGGGCAGGAAGACAGCATGTGCTAATGTCCTGGGGCTGAGTCCTGGTGTTGGAGTGGCAGGATGAGGCCTGAGTGACTGGACCCTCAGCTGTGTTGAGGGAGGTGATGGGAGATGTGATCCTGGAGAGGGAGGTTGCAGAAGGGAGGCCACACTGCTTCTTTTTTTGTTTCGAGATGGGGATCTTGCTATGCTGCTGAGATTGGCCTTGAACTCCTGGGCTCAAGTGATTCTCCTGCCTCAGCCTCTCCAGTAGCTGGGATGACAAGTGGTTGAGTACCCAGGTCTGGCCAGGGGCACTTCTCAGATGTGAATGTGCACACAGGTCTCCTGGGGATGGGTTAACTGCAGGCTCTGTTGCAATGGGCTCGAGATGGGCCGGTGTTCTGCTGCTCTGGAAGGTGCCAGTTGGGCCTGAGGCTGCAGGACCTTGAAACCTGAGGCCCCCAACTATGCTTTCTTGTGCCAGGGTCAGGGTGAGGCCTGTCCTCTCAGGGAAATCAGGAGCCCTTGGATTGCTCTGAGCTACAGGACACCTTCATCTGACCTTTGCTGTTTTGTGGCACTGAGATTGGGCCCCAGGGCCTTGCACATGCTAGGCAGGCACTCGTCACGGAGCTGCGCCCCACCTCCGAACTTTGTGTTGAAGGAGCTGTCGTGGGTGCTGGTAAGGCTGCAGAGTAGGGTGGGAGCCTTTGGGAGCCTACTGAATACTCTGAAAGGAAACAGTGTGATTGGAATAGGAAGGGGCAGGATGAGGGTTAGTGCTGTCGCTACTCTGGTCAGGCCACTGGGTGATAGACGGTGGACTCAAGGGAAGGGCCTTGGGTGACTACGGTTCATGGCTGACCCCAGGAAGTGTATCTTCAGTTCCCTGACCTCGGGGACTTTACACAGATGTGCTCAGATGGTGACTGCACGCTGAAGAGAGGCTGTAGTTGGCAGGAAAGATCCCAGCTCTAGATACCAACTGGAGAGTTGGAGCTCAGAGAGCTGCTGCTGTCTCCTAGGAGGAGGGAAGACGGGACTGGGGATGGAGCCTTAGGATCCCCAACACTTTGAGGGCACAGAGATGAAAAGCAACCAGTAAAGGAGGCTGAGATCAGAGGCTGGTGAATAAGAGAAAACCATGTATTTCTGGTTAGAGTTGTATCAGCTACTGACAGCTGAGTAACAAGCACACCAGCATTCAGTGGCTTCTGATGACACTTGATGACTTTTCAGTTCTGTGAGCAGACTGGGGAGCTCTTTTGTGTCATGGATGATCCAGAAGGCCCTGGGGGTCTCATCTGAGTCTAGGAGCTGTTCCTCTCCCCAAGGTCTCTGCCTCACAAATCCTGGAGCTATGAGGCTTAGAGTGGTCACAGCACCACGTCTGCCAGGCCCTGCTGGTCAAGCAAGGAGCTGGCTCAGACTGAGAGGGAGCTGGGCTCCTGGTGCATGCATGTGCATGTGTGTGTGTGGTGTTGGGCATGGATGCCAGACCCTCAGGTGGGTTAAGCATGCACTGCAACACAGTGCTACTCCCAGTCCGGGCTCCTGGAAAAAACAGCCAGCTGTAACATACATGGTGGGAGGCAGGGTCGGTGCCATCTCTGGGATCAACTGCCACATTACAATCTTTCTCTGTTCACATTTTATGTATTGTTTTAAAATGGGTGTTCGGGCCAAGTGCTGGTGCCAGCCTTCCTCCTCTGTCTGCCAACCATGTGCTCTTTACAAGTCTTTGCCTGAGTTCAGCTTCCTTATTTGTCCACTGGGAGGCTGACAATCAGAGGGGTGTTGATAGTACCAGGTAACTTCTTTAACTTCTTTTTCTTTTTGCTGGTGTATTTTCTGGCCCTAGCCAAGGCCTGATTTAGTCTGGTCTGGTTTTGTTTTGTTACAAGATCTTGCTATGTTCTCCACGCTTATTCTGGCTTTAGGCAATCTTCCTGCCTCAGCTTCCTGAGTAGTTGGTCTGCAGGAATACTCTGCCCTGCCTGACTGGAATAACATGCCTCTCCCTCCCCCCAGGATCGAACCCAGGGTCTTCAACCTGAACTACATCCACAGCCCTTTTGATAAATTTTAATTTTGACACAGGGTCTCTTTTAAGTCACTGAACTGGCCATGCTGGGCTTGAACTTACGATCCTCCTGCCACAGCCTGCTGGAATGCTGGAATTGCACGTGTGCACCACTATACCAGCCTTGGGATAACTTTTAATCTGCGTGGACATGCAGGTTGAGTTCTGGCACAGTGTGGAGCACGTGCTTCTGTCCCTGCCCAGCTGTCCCTGGCAGGTGGCAGGTTTCCATACACCTGGAGCTCCTTTGAGGCCATGCTCTGTTCTGGGCAGTGTCATGGTCACAGCCAACAGGAAGTGATCTATCACAGCCCAAAGAACTTAACAAACCAGTTTTCTAAAATTCCCCTTCCCATGTGTATCTTGTGCATTGTGTGTTTACTTCTTGGGTGTTGAAATATTTCAGAACTGGCAGAGACAAGTCTCCTGGCCCCTCAACACCACCTCTTCCACCTCCACCACGGGCACAATCTGAGCCTGGATCCACCCTGCTCCTCCTGGGAGGGCTGCTCCACCCTTGCAGAGAAGGAATGAGCCCTGAGAGGTCAAAGCATCAGGCCAAGCAAGGCCCCAGGGCTAGAAATGTCAGGGTTTGAACCCCGGCCACACACAAATGGGAGAAAACCTCACCACCCTAAACTCGTGCAAGTTAGCGAGCGCATTCGGGCTGTTGTTTTCTCTTACTTTTTACCAGGCAGGAAGTGACGGACACGGGGCCCCGCCAGCGGGTGGGGAACAGGACGTGGGGTGATGGCTGGGGTCAGAGTCGGGCTGTGTAACCCTGGACCTGCGGGGCGCAGAACCACCCAGAGCGAGCCAGGCCCCAGATGCTGGCGACGCCCTTGGCCCCGCCCGCAGCCCGCGCCCCCGTCTTGCCTCGGGGCTTAGGACAGAGAAACTCGGGGCTTGGGAAGCGCGAAACCAGAAACGGTCCCGCGGGCGGGCGGGCGCGGGACCACCGCCTCCTCTCCTCCCCTCGCCTCCTCCTCCCCTGGCTGCTCCTCCTTCTCCCGGCCGGGTGGAGGTGGCGCGTGGGGACCCGGGAGGGGCGGGGCCGGGCGGGCCCAGTCTGCGGCGCGAGGCTCAGACACCGGCACCAGCACCCGCACCGTTGTGAGCGATGGCGGCGCGCAGCCTGGGGCGCAGCGTGGGGCGGCTGCGGGGCGTCCTGGCGCGCGCGGGTAGCGGGGTGCACGCGGCGCCCCCACAGGCCAGGGCAGCCTCGTACCCAGCGCGCCGTGCGCAGGCCGCCCGCGAGCCCGCAGCCTTCTGGGGGCCCCTGGCGCGCGACACGCTGGTGTGGGACGCCCCCTACCACACAGTCTGCGACTGCGACTTCGGCAGCGGCAGGATCGGTTGGTTCCTGGGGGGCCGGCTCAACGTGTCCGGTGAGTGGGCGCGGAGTCCCGGGGCCCCAGTCTGGCACCCCGTCCCGCCGTCCCGCCGGTCCCAGCTGCATGCCCCGACCCCGAATCCTCTTTCGTGCCTCGGTCGGTGCCAGCCTCGCGGGGGCTGTTCCCAAGTGGGACCTGGGAGCTGTCCCCAAGTCGGAAACGGGGCGCGAGCTTTGGGAGTGAGGGCAACACCTGCCAGGAGGGTGTGGAGCTGCGCTCAGTATCGGCTGGGAGAAAAACGGAAACAGCCTGGCGGTTGTCACCACCCGCAACGCGACTCCCTGGGGACCAGCAGCCGAGTAAACAAACAGCTGCGGCCGGGCTGGGGAGAATCCTGCAGGGGGCCCCAGGGAGAATAGCGCCGGAGGTGGGGGGTCCCCAGGGAAGTGGGGCCCGGGAGGAGCAAGCCCGAGCAAGCGGTCAGAGTGGGTTATTTCTTGCCCAAGTTCTCAGTCGGGAGGACCAGCACCTGCTGGCACCTGCTGGGGGAGAGCACAGAAGACAAATTCACCAGGCTCGGCTCCTTTGGGCTCCGCTGAGCCGGGAGCCTGTTGTTTGGCTGAGATCTGGGCCGGGGGCACACTGGGCCTCTCCCCAGTCTGAAAAGGCAGCCCAGGCTGTACAGGCAGGGTGGGGCTGGGGAGGCCTGCAGCCCTGGGGTGTGGGGAAGGGGTCCTGGGCAGGGCGGGGGTTCCTTCTGATGAGATCCTGCCCTGCCCAAGGCAACACTGCGGTGGGATGCAGAGTCCCGTTACTCTGCTCCTAGTTGCAGTCTGGCTCTAGTGAACTCGCCCACGTGCTCTTCTCTCTAGGCTGGCAGGACAGCGTGGGAGGTGTGGATCTGGCCCAGGGCTCACTGGAATCGGCAGCTGTAGAAATGTTAGTTATATTCAGAAATTGACATTGAGCCATAGGCAGGGTCTGTTTTTTAAGGGATCTCTGGACCAGTTTTTTTTTTTTTTTCATCCTCTGTTGCAGGTCTAATCAAAATGAGTCACTTATTCGATAGTGTTTTCTTTACAGTTGGGTTGGAAGCCAGTGTCCTTGAACCCTCCGGGAAGGAGAAATCTTTGGGTGTGCAGAGGGGGTGGAATGTGCCCTTGAGGGGAGGCGCAGTGGGCCTGCCAGGGCACGGCCAGGGCACGGAGCAGGTCCTGTAGGAGCTGCCTCTGGACTCCCTGGTGGGTGGAGGCCACAGGTGGCTCCTTCAGAGTTGAACCGATAAGACAGGGTGCTGGCAAGGATCAGTTTGTGAAGCAGGGAATTCCGACTCCTTCCTTTGATAGAGCAGAGCCAGGCACAATTTTGGAAAATGGACTTGTAGCAGAGCAGCTTTTGGTAGCTGTCCTGCCTCGGCTGAGGTGTTTGTCCCTTCATCTGTCATCGGGCCACAGGAGCAGGCACCTGCCTAGAAAGCTGTGGAGGGTGGGGAAGCTCTGGTCTGTCTGTGGAGCATGATGAAGCCAGCAGGACCACGGTTTCTTGCATCTTGCGTTCCCCACTTCTCTAGACACGTTTCTCAAAGTGTAGTCTGAGTCCACAGTGGCAACAGGATAACTTAGGTGCAGACCTGATGCCTCTAAGTAACAAGTGGTTGTCAGCTGTGTGCTTTGGTGCCAGTCCTCAGGTCTGTGAACCCCAGCCTCTGTCCCAAACCAGGGCAGGGCAGGTGAAGCCTTTCTAAGCCCAGCAACACTGGGGTTTGTGTGCTGGAGATGGCACAGACCAAGCACAAAGCATGGCACGGGGTGGCACCGGAGCACAGTGCCATTCAGAGGTCTGGACTGTGACTTGTCTTTTGGTTTGCTGGGCTTGCAAGTTTCCAGTCTGTGAACTAAGGATAGTACAAACTGAGCTCTGGTCTGGTCACTGTTGTTGCATATGGAACCTGCCCAAGCCACCCCCCGAAACCAGGTCCTGTGGGGCAGGACTCTGGATAGGGCCGAGGTGACCCTGGCTTCTGCCCCAGCTTGGGCCTGAGTTGGCAGTGGGGGTGGAATGTGGCTCGTCTCCTGGAGACCCACGCTGGAGTTTAATCTCCATGGTGCAGTAATAAGATGGTGGGAATTTAACCCCACCATGGCGTTCAGAGGTGAGTGGGGCTTGGTAAGGCCATGGGTGCTGCCCTCATGGTGAGATCCTGTGACCTTGTAAGAAGATGGGGGAGAGAGCAGAAGACACACACATGCGTGCACAAGCATGAGTGCCCTGCCTCCTGCCATGTGATGTCTTGCGCCACCTGAGACTCTGTCAGCAGGACCACCTCCCGGTGTGGGCTCTTGGGCCTCCAGAACCGAGCTACCTCAGTATTTCCTTATAGTAACTGAAAATGGACCAATACGGCCTGGATGACTGAGCTGCAGGATTTGGCCCCAAAAAACTATGCAGGGCTTTTCTCAGCCAGTCAGTGAGGCCCAGGCACTGTCTGGGCAGGAGGTCCAAGAGGTCAGGGCAGGGCTTGATAGCCCCTCTGCCTGGGGGGGAGGGCCATCTGCTTGCATTCCTTATCTTATCGGTGGGGTGGGGTTATCTGCACCCCCAGCATGGAGCTCTTCTTGGGATTAGATAAGACCTGTAGAGCCCTGGGCATACTGCAGCCCAATCAGCAGCCAGTGTTAATTATTAATGAAGCACTTGAGGAGGCCTTGACCTGCCCAGTGTTGGGCTCTGTAGGAACCGACTGGCCTCAGGTGGGTGGGAGGCAGGCTTTGGAAGATGCACACACCCCTCGAAGCTGAGCTTTGATGACTGGGGCTGGATGATGGTGTCCTAGGCTCCAGGGCCAGGGTCTCCTCCAATTCCTCCTCTGCTGCTTTGCAAAAGCTGCTCTGGAAAGTCAAGTTCTGAAGGAATCCTTCCCGCCCTTGACACTTGGCTCTGTTCTTTGTAACACTTGACAGATGCTAATAATTCCAGAGGTCAGAAAGTTGTAAATGCAGAACCTGAGGGAAACTGAGTGCTGCTTTCAAAGCACAGCAAAACTCTTTTCTAAACTCCAATTCTGAGTCTGACTTACTTTGAAAGTGTGTATTCTTTCTCAAGCAAGAATGCTAACAAACTACTTAATTGAGCATTGAGCTCTCGCTGTCTCTGTGTCTGTCTTTGTCTCTCTCTTTCTCTCTGCTGGGGAACCCAGGGTCTCTCACAGGCTAGACAAGGGTTCTACCACTTGACCGCATCCCTAGCCCTTTCTTATGCTTTTAGGGCATTTCAGCTGGAGTGTCTCCTCTGTGACGTGCTTCCGGTCATTCAGAAAGCAGATCCATGACAGCCAGACGCCACAGGCCGGTACTCAGTCTTCATCTCAGTGATGGAGATGGCTTGTGCAAGGTTTCTCAGGAACTCTAAATGGGAATTGACCCCAAACTTGGAGGAGCAGGTCCGCTGGAAGGGTCTCTGGATTCTTTTCCATCGTCAGAAGCCTGACTTACTTTAAATAGCATTTGCTCCTGGAAAGTTGGCAAATATGATATTTTGTGACTGATGTCATATCTTAAAATGTGCAGTGAGGTTTGCTATTTAAAGAAAACCATTGTGAGTTCTTTTGTGAACACTGACTCCCTATTTTCTTTTGATTAGAGGTTGTATTTTTGTGTGCTGGGTTCACTTACCAACGGGCTGTGTGTGAGGGATATATTTAAACAACCAACCAGTGAGCTAGGGCTGGAGGTGTGGCCCAGTGGCAGAGCTCTTGCCTACCCTGCAGGAGGTCCTGATTTCCATCAGCACCGCCAAAAAAAATAAAAAGTTCTTGAAAAGTCCTGTGTTAGCACGTGCCATCTTAATGAGGGAAATAATAACTCTGGTAATTCTTTTTTTGTCAATGAAACTAAAAACCCATGGCCCACCAAAGGCATTAGCCTGCTGGACTTCCGCTCTACTGACTCGACCAAGCCCAGGGCAGCTGCCTCCAGGGGCCTCAGCTGTCCCTCAAGATGCCAAAAGGGAGGTGTTGGTGACCCCATTGTGCAGATGTGGAAACAAAGCCTGCAACTCAATGATGGTAGTGGGTTACCCAGAAAGTGCCAAGGCAGTGGAGTTTCATTCTAACAAGTGACAGCTCCTAAGTCATTACCAAAGGACAGTTACAACCATGGAGTGTAGGGATCTCAATTGCCTTCTCTTCTTCCGTTCTAGAATTAGGCAATGCTTCCTCCTGTACAGTAGCTAAGTGTCCCAGGGCACAGAGCGGAGTGGATGGGGCAGAGAGGGCCTGGCAAGAGCTCGGTGTCAGGGTGGCCTCCTGTGGTGTTTATTAGCAGTAAAGAACAGATCAAGCTGGAGCATCTTGCTCAAGGTGGTTAAGCTGCTGGAGGACACTGGGATGCAAACCCACTCCTGTCCCTGCCGCTTCCCCAGAGCCTTGTGACCCAGATGGGGTGGGCGCCTGAACGGGAACCACAGGCAGAAGGAGGAAGTAAGTGTTTGCAGTGCAGTGTGGGCCCTGGGGTGGGCAGAGAGGCTTGGAAGGCTTGTAGCAGGAGGTGGGGCTGGGCTTCGCCTTGAATTGCCTTGGGTTCGGCCCAGCCCTTGGAAATGTGTGCACACGAAACTTTCTTATCCCGCTTCCCAACTCTTTGACTGAAGTTTTTATTTTTTGTTTTTTGAATATAGAGATGTAAGAATTTCCTTCCTTCCTCCTCTCTCCATCCCTTTGTCTTCCCTTCCTTTTTTTCCTTCCCTCCCTCCGTCCTTCTGTCCTTTCTTCCATCCTGGATTCAGACAGAAGCAGGCACGCTAAGCGTGTGCTGAGAGCCAGCATGTGCTTCTGTCTTCTCATGCCCCACATTGTGGTGACTGTGAGCAGAGACTGGTTGTTCTGTTTGTGTTTCCCTTGTGAGGCACCTTCTGCACCCGCAAGGGGAAACACCAAGTTCTTGCAGGCATGCCCAGAGTCAGGGATGGTTCTCCTTAGACTGATAGAAGCCAAAGGTTGGACTAATCAGGAGGGCTTTGTCTGCAACTGTGAACGCTAGGCTTGGGGCCAGGCTGGGGACCCCAGTTTTAGCCACAGCTGTGGGCTCTTGACAAAGCGCAAAGCATTTGCAAGTGTGTTTAGTTGCTTTGCTCCCCAAAGGAAAAGAAAGCCCTGGAACCTACACACAAAGCAGAATGCACAGGTGTAGACTCAAGAGCCGAGTCCCTGTGGGTCCTGAAACCACAGCCATCTCTTGAGGCCAAGACAGGGCCCAGAGCTCTCCCTGAGGTTCTGAGGTACCGACACCTGCAAGATTGAAAAGCGATAATTTTGGCCCAAAATGAGACTTTCCATTTGTGGTCCAAACACACAAAAGTGTGCTCCGTCCCTGAGTACAGGGGGGCCACTGGAGCTGGTTAGACTCCCACGTTACCCTGGAGCTGCAGGACACGATGCAGCCATCCCTGCTTCTGTGACCCTCAAGCTCTAGGCAGCTGTACCAACATGACCTGGATGGGTGGCCTGAGGCCATGCGACCAGCAACAGATATCTCAGTCCCTTAGAAGCAGATGCAGTGCCCAGGGGACAGGAAGTGTGGGCTGGGACTGTACTCTGGAAGGGGCCTATGCCAAGGTCCTGGGGTGGAGGCTGTCCAGACTCCACGGGGTCTCTGGCTGACCCGCTTGGTGGGTTGACCTGCCTGGATGCTGGCCATGGAGAAGGAGCCTGCTGCCCACATGCCTGGTGCTGTCGACCTGTGGCAGGGCCCTGCCTCACTCTGCTCTGCCCCCCTTATCCATCACATGACCTTCGGGCTCCAAGGGGGCTCACCTGACCTCAGGCTGTCACGCTCCAGTGAGAAGAATGTCTGGGCACCCAGTGTCCTTCATCGAGCTCTGAGAGAAGTGTTGGATGTGTGTCAGTCCTTCCTGGCCTGCAAGTGTCACACACAGCTGTACACACACCCGCACACACACACACGCACATACACACGCACACCTGTACTACCATGCATGCATATGCATGCATACACTCAGACCCCCACACCTGTGCACACACACATCCTGTACACATCACATACCTGCATACGCAGCACACCTTTACGCATGGGTGTCACTGACACCAACTGATTATGCACCTCCAGCCCTGCCTCCGAGCCCTTTGTCAGTTTGTCTCCTTTGCACTCGGTCTCTCCCCCTTTCTGCCATTTCTCCTCTGTTGAGAGGAATCCCCGTGTCAGTTAGCAGCATTAGTACCTTTGTTCCCCCGTATTTAGCAGATTCGGAAGTGTGCAGCGCAGGATGTGCCAGGAGATGGAAGTGGAGACACTTCTCCACCCTAACTCCCCTTGCAAAGCTGCAAACCTGCAGTTTCACGCCCACTCCTCAGTGGCTTCCCTTTTCCTTCTTCCTCTAACATGTGGGGTCACAGTTGGACAGATATTCTTTGCTTTAGGTCTATTTTACACACGGGACACTGAGGATGGGGTGGCGGCTGCCCCCAGTTCCCTACAGTGCTTATTTCCTGAGAGTTGCCGGGCTAGGGGTGGGAACTGTGCAGGAGGCAGCTTCCAGGGCTGGAGGGGCTCACGTGTGAAAGCTCATGATGGGGCAGGTTGTCGGGTCAGTGAGGATTAGGGCAGTGGGCAGCACGGACCGGTTTCTGCAAAAGCCTTGTGATCTGAGCTTGGGTTCAGGAGGGGATGCGAGAGCGTTCCAGGAAACCAGGGTGGTGCTTTCCCACGGTGGAGCAGAGGCTGGTCTGGGGCACCAGTGATCACCTGGGGGAGGGCTGGGCTCCTAGCCCTGGCGGGCACCCCCACCTGAGGGCCCACGGTCATGGCCCAGGCATCTGCCCTGCACTGGCTGCACACAGACCCCAGGACCCCAGGAAGCAGGAGGCCAGGGATGCCCAGGATGGGGAAGGGTGGGAAGGGGCCGAATGCAGCCAGGGCCAAGACCACGGCTGTCTGAGGTACTCGGGGGTCGTGCGACCACGGCTGTGTGCCTGGCTTCTCCTGCAGTGCTGACACCTCCCTCGCCTTTGGGCGGGGGGAGTCCTCCTAACTGTGGGCAAGGGCAGGATCCCCCTTGGGGAGTGAACTCCCCATCCTCGCTCTAGAGCCTGGCAATTAATGTCTGTACTCCTGTTTCTGTGCAGTCAATTGCTTGGATCAGCATGTCCAAAAGGCACCTGAGACCATTGCTTTGATCTGGGAGCGAGACGAGCCTGGCACGGAAGTGAGGATCACCTACAGGTACGATGTCTCCTGGCCACACAGGGCCACCGGTGCCTTCCGTGGTCATTATCAGAGGAGGTGTCCCACCCAGAAGTAGCTCTGGCTCCCCTTTGCTGTGGGTTGTGAGCCTCTTCAGAGTCCTGTACAGAGAGGAACTCCTCCTGGGCCAACCTGGTGAGGGCTCCTGGTGCAGAGAGCCATGTGGCCCAGGTGCCCTGTGGATGGCTTGTTCCAGTGACACGGGGCTGTTCAGGCTTCAGAGGGGCCTGGTCTCTGAACAGAAGGTGTGGAGGCAGCTGATAAAGTGCTTGCAACATCACAGGCACCAGCCACACCACCTGTTGCACTGCATCCTTAGGGAAGAGCAACAGTGAAGAACACTTTTTTTTTTTTGGTACCAGGAATCAAACTCAGGACCTTGTGCTTTCCAGGCAGGCACTTGTGCCACTGAGCTATATCCCTGACCCTAAGAACACTCTGAAAGAGCTTTGCAAAAACTTAATGTTTCTGTTGTTTCATCTTTAAGTGATTCTGTGCACATTGTACATGCCAGGCATGTGTGCCCTAGGTTGGCTCCTGGTCTCCACACTGCTTCCTGTGGGCCTCGTCTCCCTCTCACCTGGGGGGCAGTGGGCTCAGGGCTTGGGTTCTCCACAGAGGCCCCTTTGCTTGGGGCAGGGTTGGAACAGTGGTGAGTGCCGGCCCAGCACACGAGGCCCTGGGCTCCAGGCTCAGGACCACAAGTATGAAATAGGTGTCCTCCACTCACATCACAGTTCACAGTCAGTGCTGCAGCCACCATGTGCCCAAGCTGAGTCATCCGTCCCTACCAGGCCTCCTGTGTGGTAGCTGCTGGTTGTCCTTTTCCAGCAAGTCTCAGAAGAACCTGTGTCCCCATCAGGGTGTGTTGTGGTAACAAGTGGCCCATGTGTGGTAGTCAGGGCCTCTCTGAGGACATGTAAGCTGTGATCCTGGTGCTGAGGAAATGAGGTGTCTGGGAGCAGAGAGTAGGTGTGTGTGGCTAGATGCAGGGTGAGGGGTGGGAGAAGAGAGGTAGGAGAAAAGTCCTCTTGGATGGCCCAGTGAGGCGGTTAGTTCCTGGCCCTCAGCGGCTTGGGGGACATGGGGCTAGGTGCTTTCCCTTGGCAATAGGAACTCCTGACCAAACTCGCCAGCCTGACTGGGCTGTGCTCATGCCCATGCTGCAGGCAGCAGAGGGCATGTGGGCATCTGTGCAGCTCTGGTCCCTGGCTTGTACGCCCCCATCCAGCACAGCCCCTCATGACTGGGACACTCCCTTGCCAATGTGTCCCCTACTGGGAGGAGCTCCTGGGACCCACTGAGTGGCCTAGGCAGAAGTGTGGCCTCTGTGGTCCCTGGGGCTGTGTGCTGTGGCTCCTGTGTCCTTGGGCCCAGCTCAGCCGGCTGCTGTGATGCGGGTTAAATGTAAACCACTCAGGAATGCGCAGGACAGAAGCCAGCACGCTAACGCTGAAGCGACATCAGTTCCACGGCAAAAGAGTGGCCTGGGGTGGAGATGGGCAAGGTGTTTATTATTCTGTCTGTCTAAAAATAAACAGAGTTCAAGACAGCCTACAGACCTTGCTGGGCTTGGTATCCACAGCTGTTTGTGTGGCTTTTCAAGGGAAAAGTGGAAGTACAGATTATCTGTAATTGCTGAAGCACTTGAAGGGCGCCAGTTACTCGTTTTCCTGGTCATTTCACGTGTTGGAGATGAGATTTTCTTCCTGCCCTCTCTCAGGAAAGCCTCCTGTCCTTGTTTCTGGCTGCTGGTTATCCTGCCAGCATAGACCCCGCCCCCCCCAAAAGGTCTTGCCTGCCCAGAAACTGGGTGCGGTGTCTCCCAAGGTCCTCTGGGTGGCCATGGATGGCTCTTGTGGGTTGAGACTCTTAAACTGTCCCCCCACTTTGGTGCTGGGGATTACACTGTGGGCCTGAGCATGCCAGCCCAGTGCTTGACTTTCAAGCTGTACCCTGGCTCCTGGTCCTTTAGAGGAACCTCAGGGCTGAGGTCCTGCGGGCTGGGATATTGGTGCCCTGTAGTTTCCTGGCACCAGGAAGCTTTCATGGCCCCAAAGTCACTGTCCTGAAGTCTTAGGGCATCTGGGGAAAGGGTCTTCCCTGTCACCCCAGCCTGTCTCATACGGCACAAAACAGCCCTCCCTGCGGAAACCTGCGCCCCCTTCTTAGTTGCTGCCCCTCCCCTTCAAGTGACCACTCTGATTTTTCTCTGAATAGGAATTATTTTTGACCCAGCCTATAGGGAGGGAGGCAGACTCAGAGGCAGAGTGGCTCGTCCAGGGCAGGTGCTTCGGGGGGCGCTGGGGCTCAAGCCCAGATCAGTGAGTTTAGAGGGAGGAGCCCACGTCTGCTGTGCCCAGCAGCACAGAGTCTCTGGGCCGACGGGGCATTGTTGGAGCCTGCACTCCGCACGCCATCCTGCTGGTTCCCGCTTGCTGGTGGCTGCTCCCCGTGTCTCCGTCTTCGGGTCCCGGACCTCTCAGTCTCGCCTCTGCTACCTCTGACTGCCTTTCTGGAGAGTCATGGTGACCTACACTTCTTCCCTTGAAACTGTGGACCCAGCCCTTGGCAGCACCTCTTCAGGGGGCCCAGGAAATGCTGCCATGTGCCACACGCACGGGTGATGTGCACACGTGCACACCTGCTCCGCGGTACTGCGCAGCGCTGCCTCCTGCTCTCAGGGCTGTTGGTCTGGATGTGTGGTGGCTCTGCCTGTGGCCTTTGGGTGTGCCGTCCTGCGTGCTGGCATCTGAATCCCATGGCCTCAAGGCAAGGAGGCTGGAGGGTTGCACTTAGGGATCTTGGGAGGCCGGGTGTCCTCACCTTTTGCCCACTTGTCCACATCATCCACTCCTTCCCTCTGTGGCCACAACCCCAGAGCTGTGAGCAGTGGTGGCTGGAGCCAGGTCCCTGTATCCTCCCAGAGGACACCACGAGGGGCTCAGCCCGGATGGGCATGGTGACTGAAGCTGACCCTCCAGCCCTCTGACTTCGAGGTTCAGGGGCCTGAGAGGCCCCCAGGCTGGGTTCAGGTCAAGGGCATCCTGGGCAACTGCTCTGTCCTGACCTTCCAGTGGGCATCCTTTACATCCGGGCAGGTGGGCAGGCTCTAGAGTGCAGTGGGAACTGGGGAGTCCAGATGGTCTGGGTGGACCGAGTGTCTTCGTGTCTGCTGCCTGCCTGGTTGGTGTGTGAGCTTTCTGCCCAGCTGTGGTCTGTATGGGGGATGACATATGGGCGAGGGGGCCTGCAGCTTTCTTTACACCCTCTCAGCCCATGTGTGGGTCCTGACACAGGTGAAGCAGAGGGTGGGTGCCCAGCTGACGTGCCAAGCCTCTGAGCGGCGCATTCCTCCTGAGGCTTCTGTGGAAGGTCTGGGCCTGAACCTGAGCTCGAGGGAGTGAGTTGTAATTAAGCAATAAGACTGTGTTTGACCTCCGGCCAGCTCTGTGGCTTTGGGGCCCATTTCTGCACATCTGTAGAATCAGGGATTGGATGATACTAGGGCTGAGGGACAGGGTAGGGACGGCATCCCAGCAGCCTCGTGGACACAGGCACAGATGCCAGAGTGCATGACCTCACTGCCAGCACCTGAGCCGAATGTAGTTTCCAAGGGGTAATTCTGTGTTTGTTCTCTCTTGGGCTTCTGTATCAGGTGGAGTTCATTTGCTGTGAGAGTGTCTTGGTTACTTTGCTCTCGTTGCTGAGACAAAATACCAAACACCCAAAATGAAAGAAGGAAAGGTTTATTTAGCTTATAGTTTGTGTAGGTTTCAGTCCATACTTGGCTGGTTCTGAGGCAGAGTGGCACATGGCAGAGGGCAAACGTTCATGGCAGCAGCACACAGCAAAAACCACAAGAGCAAAAGGGAGGAATGGCAGCAAAGCAGCCTCTTTCCCTCCCCTACATTGTAAACAGTTTAACCCCACCCAGGGGGCGTGTAGCACTCCCATAATCTCCATGCCCTCCTCTTCCACAGGCTCAGGATGTACACAAAGTAAGCACCCTGGCTTCTTGCTGACTCACTCAGCCAAAATTCTAGACTCACCAAGTTGACGCAATGTATCAACCATAACAGAGAGCCTTGGGCATGGGGGTGCCAGGCCTCTGACTTTGCTGTCTCAAGCTCCTTGTAGGTGCTAAGAGTGAGGGCCTTCTCCCCAGTGTGCGGGACTGGGGACTGTGCCAGTGCCAGTGAGGACTGCCCAGGAGGAAGCTCAAAGTGGGCACTCAAATGCTGCTGCTGGGTGGGTATGGGGGCTTCAGCCTGAAGCTGCCTTCCTGAGAGGCAGGTGTCTGGGTTGTCTTCAAATGTCACCACTTATAAAGGTCGCCGGTGTGGCCTGCCCTGTGGTTCAAGGAGTTGGAAACAGGAAGTCACGCATGAATACCTGGTGGAAGAGGCTTGGGCAGGTTGCGTTTGGGAGGCAGAGGCAGCAGGTGTGAGCAGCGAGGTTGAAGGGCTGGGATGGGTGAGCTGACCTCGGTGGAGACCCCTGCTCTGTGCCTGTGCTGTCCCCATGCTGGCCTTCATGTTGTCTGCAGGGTGCAGTTGCGCTTCTTCTCCATGGGGCTGCTGGGTGCAGAGGCTGAAAGCCCCAGGTGGGCTTGAGATAGGAAGGTTCATGTTCCCTGTGGGCAGGGCCAAAGGACGTGGGCTGGCCTCAGGACAAGTGTGTCAGCTCAGAGGCACCCCCAACCCCACTTGTGTGGCCTTTCTTGCCCACAGATCACTTTGGTGCACAGACTCCTTACCAGAGCATGAAACAGGCCGGGAGTGGTTACCACACAGGCTGGGCCGTGGTCACAGCTCGCTGACCCTCAAGTGAGGGCATCTGTGTAGTCTGGCTGGGCTCAGGCCTGGGGCCCAGGGCAATATGAGGTATGCAGAGCCCTTTGCCTGCATCAGAGCCCAGGCAAACCTCTCAGTAGCTCTGGCTGAGAAGTTTGGCCTGGACCTTGCACACGGGTGGCTGGCAGCTGGCAGCTAGCAGAAACACTGTGCGACAAGCGCCTGCCTGTCCTTTACTGCGGCTCCAGATGTCGGGGCTGGGACATGTTTGGAATCTGCTCATGTGACCGCTCTGCTCTTCGTCATTCTTTTGGCCTAGCTTCTCAGAGTTTATTTAGGGTGGCCTTGTTGTTTGGGCTATAGCAGTAATGATTGTGGAGTTTATCTGGGTATCTAGGAGACTTCTGCCGGGACTTTCTGATGTGCTCAGGAGAACACTGCCAAGCACACGCCCCCTGGGAGCTGCAGTCCTGCTCTGCCCTGCCCTGCTGTGCTCCGCTCCAGGCTGGGGGTGGGGGCTGGCATGTGGGAGGAAATGCCTCTGAGGAGACGGCGGGGGCTTGGCTCCTGTTCTGTGCCTTTCTCCTGCGTTGGAGGTGCAGACTGGGGTGAGCCTGAGCAATGTTGCTGCACTGCGGTGTCTGCTCCACTCTCAGGCCCCATCAAGGCAGCAGCCCTGTGCAGAGGGTTCAGCCTGGCCCATCTCCTACCCCTTTCCCTGCTACATTTTGTCCCCTGCCCATTCCCCCTCCATGTCCTCCTAAAACAGGGGAACACAATGTCCCCAGCTTGACCCATGGGAGGTGGGGCCCACTCAGTCCCCTGTAAGTGCCCCGGTGTCCCCCGCATCCCTGCCGTGTCTCTGGCTGCCCTGACCCACCACCCTGTGAGGATGTGTCCTTGGAGCCTTTCCTGTATGCCGAGGCCTTCAGCCACTGTGGCACTCAAGGCCACTGTGACTCAGGCTCTGCTCTTCATCCCAGAGCTCAGTGACTTCCAGGTGGGATCCTTGGGGCGTGGAGTGGCCACAGGCCAGCTATTTTCCAGAAAGACAGCCCTGTTTGACAGGGTGAGCCCATTAATTTTCTGGACTTTACAACTGAATTGTCTGCTCCAGTCTCACGTTTTTTGTTTTGTTTTTATTTTTTGAGGGGTATAGCTCTGTGGTCAGGCTGGCCTCTAGTTCCTGGGCCGAAGCAATCCTCCTGCTTCAGCTTCCCAAGTGGCTGGAGCTACAGGCAGGGTTCACCATGCTGGGTGCCAGTCCTGTGCTTTGTGGAGGTTTCAGCCGCATTTTCCGCTGGTGCCAAAGGGGATCTTTGGTGGCATCCCCGAGGGGCCATGCGTGCTGTGGGGGCGGCGTCCTTGGTGGGTACCTCTCATTGCAGGGGCGTGGATAGGAAGAGAAGGGCTGTGCCTTTGCCCTTCCCCTTCCTCCCAAATTTACCTTTTGAGTTTTTGCTGGAAATTACTAATTATGAAGTGAATAATTAAGTAGAAAGAATGAGCTGACTAACAAGTGCTGTTGTTTTAGAGGAACGGTTAATCCACGTAGACTTCAAGGGTAGCTGTAAGCTGGGTGTGGAGGCTGCCCCGGGAGGTGAGGGTGCCGTTGTTGCTTCTCCGGGCTCTCAGGCTGGTGGTGTTGAGAGTGCCCCTCAGAGCAAGGTGGACGGATCTTGTCCCCTGAGCCATGGGAGTGGCCAGGTGAGCTTGGTGGAAATGTTTGCATGTCATGTGCCACACTAGGGCTTTTCTCCGGAAAAGGCTGTTTGGTGAATGTTTCTCAGCACCACCTGTGTTGAGTCTCCTGTCCTGCTCACAGTCAGGTGCTGCCTCAGGCTCTGGTGCTCTTGGTGACCTCGGGGCAGCCTTCCCTGTCTGGATTAGCAAGGAAGCCTAGAAATAGGAGGATGGGCTGCCTGTGCCCAGCCTGGGGCTTTCTGTGAACTCAGCACTCTGTTTCACTGTTATTAAGGAGCAGCAGGCCAGGTCATGTGACTGGACAGGGGCCTGAAACACCCTGGAGCTTTTATTTCTTAGCCACAGAGAAAAGTGAGTGATTTTAGAAAATTAAAACCAACATCCTTTTCCCTATCCCACCAGGGAAGGACTCTTGTGTGGGCTGGGAGGTAAGCAAGTTCTTCTTTTGGCAGCAAATACCCTGCTGGGCCCGGCTGGGCTCCAGGTTTGGCATGCGCTGCACCTCGGCCATGGGCTGCAGGAGCGTCAGGTTCTTGATGAGTTGGCACCTGGTTCCCTGTGATACGAGCTGTGCCATGTGACTGGGAGGGAAAGAACGTTCTGGGGACAAGACTTGGGTCAGGACCAAGGCTGAGATCCAACAGGAAGACAGGCATTAATGAGAGCTGAGGCTGCTGGAGCTTCACGGTGCCTTGCATCCCACTGACTGTGCACGGGGCTGGAGGCAGGCTGAGGGCTGGGCTGTGACCTGGGTGGAGGGGAGACAGCCTGGCACCCACCCCTTCCACACTTTGGTGACTCTGGGCTAGCAGTGTGTAGCTTCTCTTGTTGGTTCCCTTTGGAACAAGAGTCAGCCTCAAAGTCAAAGCCTTTGGGTCTGGTTTATTTGTTTTTGTTTTTTTTTTTACTTTTTTGGTGCTGGCATGGAATCCAGGGCTGTGTACATCACTGAGCTGCATCCCCAGACTTACCTACTGTTTATATTTACAAAAGTAAGCTAACCAGGGCACCGTGGTCCATAAACAAAACAGCACCAATGCATGGCACAACCATGAAGTTGTTCTGATGCGAGGCTTGGAGACGAGCTGGGCAAGATCAAGGCCTGGTTTGGACCCACCCACTTCCAGCTAAACAGTCTGGAGAAAGAGGATCAACCTCTGTGTTTCAGTTTCTTCATCTGGACAGAGGGGGCTGCGAGCTTGGAGTGTGGGCTGCTGTGAGGTCAGATGCTCTGTGTGAAACCAGCCCTGGGCTCAGCACTTGCCCCATAGCTGTCACAGCTCTCGTTCTGGGAAGTGGAAATTGGGGTGAAGGTGCAGGGCCAGGGATTGCCTGGGGAGAAGGACCCTTGAACTTACGGGGTAGCAGGGTGGTATGAGAAGGCGGATTGTGTGTGGCACGTGATGAGTGGGTTGTGCAGAAGTTCTTACTATCCCAGGACCACACACCAGCTGAGTGCCTGGAGTCCCAGGCTGGCGTCAGCTCCAACTATGGGTGGCTTTGCATCCTTCTCAGACACAGCATTGCCACCAGCACTACCGCTGGGCACAGGGCAGGTGCGACTCCTCAAAGACTTCTGCAGACCAGAATGCTGCTGCTTCTAAATTGAACGCAGGGCTGGGGAGTGTAGCTCAGCAGTAGAGCACCTGCCTTCTATGTGCAGGCCACACACACACACACACACACACACACACACACACACTCACTCACTCACTCACTCACTCACTCACGCTCAGAGAAATAATGCAGCCCCAGTGAGGAGAGCTTTCAGCCGCAGCTGCAGGAAACACCGGCTTCCTCTTTGCTTGCAGAATGTTGTCTTGCTTCTCTGTACTTCCCAAAGTGCAGCAATGTGCAGGTTTCTGAAAAATGATCCCGGTAAAACAAGTTAAGGCTTTAAGTAATATAACACTTGTTCGGTGTGGAGCAGGATATTTAAGGTTATCAGGAATGTAGGCCACTCTGGACTCAGCTTTCTTTGTGGACATATGTAAATGATGATCACAAATACACACATTCGGCCTTGTGTTCCTTGTGCTTAACACCAGTAACACTGTTGACTGGCCCCAGGGGAAGGAAGCAGAGCTTGTGTAGACAACTCCACATCAGCTGGGAACAGCCTGCATTCGGGGCTAAAACTACCTGCCTGCAAGTGTCTGTCACCAACATGATACCTCCCTGAGCTCTGACTATCCTGCCCGCTTCGGAATCTAAGGTTAACCCAAAAGAGGAGACAGAATTTAGAGAAAAGAGAAGAAGAAATACATTAGTATTAGTTTACTTATCTTCCAGTCAAAACTGATTCTTCATGGTGTCTTTTTCTTCTAGCCATTTCCTGATGCCAGCCTAGGGAAGTAAGATAAATTGTCTGTGTTTCATGTGTTTCGGCAATAAAAAATAATTATGGGGCGGTGTAGCTCAGTGGCAGAGCGCTTGCTTCACATGCATGAGACCCTAGGATCAATCTCCAGCACCACAGAAAACAAATAAATTGCATGAATGCCCGCATGGTTTGATCACTTCCTACAGTCACTCTGGCTATCGGTACTCATGAAGTAAATTCTGGCGAAGGACTTATCTCCTCCCGCCCTGCTCAAGTACAAAGTCTATTTGGAAAGAGATTTGAGTTTCATTTATTGCCTTCTTCCCAGCATCTGGAACTCAGTCCAGATCATAAAAGATGTTCAATAAATATTTATTGAGCGAATGCACTTAGCATGTGAACGTGAAATAACGAGACTGTGTGTGGTGACTGGCGCCGGCACCTCCCTCGTCTCCCTCACGGGTGGGGCAGGCTCAGTCACTTCTGTGCTTGCCTGTGGCTGGTGCAGAGGGCTCTGTTCCGAGGTCTCAGGTGCAGCACTTGAAAGGATGCTCCTGTCTGCACAGCTTCGTGTCTCCTTCGGGGCTGGTTCTGGAGGGTGGAGGTGGTGAGAGAAGAAGGGATGGGTTTCACAGACAGGGAGTGTGGCAAGACAGACCTCCTCTCTGCACCAGGTGCTGGTGACTCCTGCACCATGACTCTTGGGTACGGGCCCTGCATGAAGCCCACCTGCTCTGCAGCCCAGAGGTCTCCTTGCTGGGTAGCTGCATTATTATTACTGTTATTATTACTTTGTTTTATTGTTTTGGTGCTGGGGTTTGAACCCAGGACCTTGCACATACAAGGAAGACGCCTTGCCACTCAGCTGCGCCGTCAGCCCTGCATTACTGTTTGAATCAGAAGCAGTAGCATTTCTGTTTGTGGAGGTCTTGGAGAAGCCACAGATATTCACTTCCACGGATTTAAACAGTCTCTGAGAATTTGGAGTGATAGGGTCATTTGAACAACGTTTATTTTTCAATGATTTGAAGATCTAAGTTTGCTGGCCGTGTTTTCCAATGACACAAGTTGGAGAAAGGACGCCCCTGTCGCCACAACTTCCGACTGCAGACGAAAAATGAAAGGTGAGCATAAACAGTGCTGAGCTACCTGTAAAAATGTGTGGAAGCTGAGATCGAATTAGACAGGGATGAATGTAAAGTCTCCCCTAAAAAGAAGCTTCTGTGATGGATGCACTTGAGAGCATAACGTGAAGTGAAATAAGTCAGACATGCAAGTTTAAATAGCGCATGTTTTTCTCTTAGAGGATAAATGCAGGTTAAAATAAAGAGCAGAATCACAGGTAGACAATAGAAGTAAGGAACTGGGTCATTCACAGTGGGGAGGGGACCCGCAGATGGGGTATGAGGAAGAAGGGACAAGGGATGGAAAATATAAAGAGGTGTGATGTACGTATGTCAGCTTCCTGCGGGGAGTGTAAACCTTGTGCACAACAACATGTGTACTAATAAAGTAATGACAACTCCCATGACTGTAGTATGAGAGGCCCTGGTTTAAAGAGCACATTAGAGGGAAAGGGGTGCCGGTCAGTGACTCTGGGTTAAACCTGAGCCTCCTGTGTCAGTATAGTCTGGGGTGGGGTGTGGTTCCCTGGTGGAGGATGTGCTTAGCATGCACGAGGCCCCGGGTTCAGCCTTCAGCCGTACAAGTCATCACCGTCAGCACTGTCATCTTTCACTTGCGTGATAAACACAGGAGAAATAGGGATTAGGTAAAGATGGAGGGTCTGGGTCGCCACACTCTGCTCTGGGCAGATGGCACGGGAATGTGAAAGTCTATGGGTAATATGGGGTGTCAGGAGAGAACTGTGAAGGACAGGGTGAGAGCACCTGGGAAAGGAACGTCTTTGAAGAGGATGAGGGGTGAGAGTATTTGGGAATTTGAAGGGCTGTCACTGACTGGCAGGCTGCTTTATTCTGAGAAGCTTTAAAAGGCTGAGCCAAGATTAAGGGATGGAATTTAAACAGCTGGAATCTTGATCCAGTTTCAGGTGCAATGTCTCCTGGTTAATGTTGCAAGGAAAAAGCAGCCCCGTAAAGTGACCTCTGGCAGAGTGAGGTTTAAGCAGAGGCTGGACTGCTGTGGGTTGGAGTTTCAGAACCCCAGAGAGGCTGCACCTTCTGACCTTCAAGGATTCCCTTCAACCTCAAGATTTGTGGCTATGGCAGAATGAGCAGGTCAGGCTCAGAGAGTTACCTGGATCAAGTTCTTTGTCAGAAGAAGCCTGTTTGCTGAATACAGCAGCAAGACGGTAGAACCCAACAGGCTCAGTGAGGTCCTGGGCCCATATTAGGGTCTCCCATGTGTAGGTTTCAGCTGAGGCCTCCCCAGATCTGCTCCAGCACTTGGCTGTATGTAGATGCCGTTGTTCTCTGGGGAACTTGTGGTCAGCCTGACCTGTTCTCTGGACCCTCCCTCAAGCTGGATGAGGTTCACCTGCCCAGCACAGTGGTTGGGTGACTTCTGTTCCTGCAGGGACACTGCTCTCTTTTCTCCGGCCCAGTCCTGAAAGCTCTGCCTGATGCCCCAGAGACAGCATCTCCAGGCTGAGAGGTTGGCTGCTGCGCACACCTTTGCACATGTGTCTCCATGCACACCCTTGTGCACATCTCCAGGGTGTGCCCTTGCCCATGTCTCCACTTCCCCTGGCAGCTGTGCTTCTGGAGGATACTGACCCTCCCACTCTTTTCATGCTAATGCTCCTGTGGTGCTAGGTGGAAAGTTTTTAACATCTTAGGAATTCACCAAAGTGAGTAGTTGGCTTTAGTCATTTAATTTTTTATTTTTAATTTTTTTTTGTCTTTTTGAGACAGGGGTCTCACTATGCAGCTCAGGCTGACCTTGAGCTCACTTTGTAGCCCAGGCTGGTCTCAAACTCGAAATGATCCTCCTGCGTCAGCCTCCTGATTGCTGGGATTACAGGCATGGGCCACCACGCTTGGCTGTGGTTTTAGTCATTTTCAAAAATGATTTTAAACAAACACTGATGGGGGTTTCCACCTGTTGGGAAAGAGAACACTTACTGAATATTCATCTGGGTGGGTCCTGGGGGGGGGTCCTGCTTCTTATAGATACTTGAAACGGTCGCACCAAGTAGAGGATGCTTACTTTTTAAGCACAGCTACTATAGAAATCTACCCCAGCCCTGCCTCAGGCCTGCAGAGTAAAGGCTGAATTTCTGTACCACCGGGTGGAGGGCACTCAGCTCCATCTCCCCAGCCCTGCGCAGAGGCCTATGCCCTAAGAGCCGTGCGAATGGGGCCTCTTCCAAGGCCTCGAATGCCTTTGTGTTACTGACACAGCTCTTTCTTTAGTGCTGTAGGGGCCTCTTTTCCCGTGAGTGGGAATGTTTCTAGGCCCTGGATTCTGGTCTTGGAGGGTTGTCGGGTGCTCTTTTGAGGAAACTTAGGCAAGGGGTGGGTGGGCACTGCTGAATGGTGTCTTTGTCCTCTTTCTGAAAGCTTCAGGGAGAAAGGCAAAATCCCTCCAGAGGCATTGGCAAGCTGTGGGCTGGTGCTGAGAGCTGGTTCTCAGAGGGCTCCTTTGCAGGGTGGCTTTGGGAGGAAACAAAGGCCCCTGAGGTCCCTGTTGTGATGGGAACTGTTCATTCTCATTCTCCTGGTCTCCTGGGAAGCCTCTGGTTGAGCTTTGCCTTTGTCCTGGGCCTGGCAGCCTTTTGAACAGAGGCCTTGTGCTTGGTAAGGCCTCGTGGAGCTTAAGGTTGGTGAGCTCTCTTCTCTTGTATCCACTTCCTGCCCACTGGGATGGGTCAGTGTGCTTGGTGCCTGCTTTTCTGAGATGAGTATCGTGGACTCTGATTGGGTGGGTTGGGGGGAACCACGTGTTGACTCTGAGCAGCCAGTTAGCTTGCCCAGTGCTGTGCTGTGCTCCCATTGGCTGGCCCAACCTCGTGATGGACAGAATGTGAAGGCGCAGGTGGAGAAAGGATGCTGGCAGGTGGCTGCCCTGCCCTCTGACCCTGACTCTCTGTCCCTGACTCTGTCCCCCAGGCTGGGGTCTGCCAGGCCTGAGCCTGGGTCCCAGACTGGCAAGAGGGTTGCTCGGTGCCCCTGGCCCATGCTGAGTCAGAAATCTCCCTTCCCCAGAGTGTCTTTCTCACCCTTGTTGCGAGGTGCTTGTTTGCTCTGTACATGGCCTCTTGTGATCTCTGAGAAGCTCCGCTGGAAGTGGACACAAGGACAGCCTTGTCATTTAGCGAGTTGGTGGGGATTGGCCAAATGTCAAGAAACCATTTCTTTCTGGAAAAGAACTTGCCATCCCACAAGCGTTCAGAGCCTGCTGCCTGGTGTGGGGGGGCACACACTTGCGTTTGTGCATTGTCCTGCCTGTCCCTCTCGTGTGCTGTAGGGAGCTGCTGGAGACCACGTGCCGCCTGGCCAACACGCTGAAGAGGTATGGAGTCCAACGAGGGGACCGCGTGGCCATCTACATGCCGGTGTCCCCACTGGCTGTGGCGGCAATGCTGGCCTGTGCCAGGATTGGAGCTGTCCACACAGTTGTCTTCGCTGGGTTCAGTGCAGATTCCTTGGCTGGGAGGATCAATGATGGTGAGTGCTAGGGGTGGGGCAGCAGGGCCAGGAGTCCCCTGGTCCTTCTTCCTGGGGGGCTGGCTATCAGGGTGGAGGTTAGGTAGGGTAAGATGTTAGTAACAAGTCACAAAGACAGAGGGTGGGTGCTACCAGGGACAGGCACAGGGATGTGTGCGTCTTCTGTGAGCGGAGACTGTCAGCTGCCACAGCGCCAGGAGGCAGATTCTCCCCCAGAGCCTCCAGACAGGAGTCAGCCTGCTGCACCTACCTAGGACCCTGGAAACCAAGCGGAGGACCCTGGTGGGCAGACTGAGCTAAAAGCAGATGTCCCAAGTCATCAAGTTCAGGGTGATCTGTTTTAGGGGCAAAAGAGAATTTGTGCAGATGCTGAGGTCTGATCCCAACCGGAAGGGACAATTGAGTCCAACCAGACATGTCCCATGGCACCCGCCTGTGTCCCACGCTGTCCCTGTCCAGCCCCATCAGCCGACCATGAAGGTCTGCAATGGGCAGATGGCCTTTGTCCTGCCCAGATGGGCCGGGCCTCCCTGGTGGATGGTGGTTGTGCCCTGAAGGGAAAACTTGCATAGCCAGGGACCCTGGTGTGTCCTGGTGCCCCAGGCAGGGGTGGCCGCCTCTGGGAGGATCTAGATAAGTGAATGTTTGAGAGCTTTCAATGAAACCATCCTGCTGCTGTGCTCCCGGGCCTTAGGTTCGCCACTGCTTGGATAGCCCTGCAGCTCATCTAGCTTCAAACCCTGTGCGGAATTCTTTGGTGGCCTCAGGGCTGTGATGTCTGTGAGGCACTTAGGAGGGAGAAAGAATGTAAGCAGGAGGCCTGAAAGAATTTCCAGATAGGCTCAGAAAGACAGAGCCCAGATTCTGAGTCGAGGTCCAAGCAAGGCAGTTCCTCAGAGGAACAGTCCTGGGAGCTGCCAGAGGCAGGGAGAGATGAGGCCAGCAGAGGAGGCCACTGTGGGGGCCCAGAGCCTCATCCACAGGGAGCCTCCGCTGTGTACTGCCCATGGATCAGGCTGACACAGGTGTGGCCAGGCAGTTGGGGGTTCACACTCTGTCTCCCCAGACTTGCTGCTTGAGGAGCACCTCCACTCATGGCTCTGGGAGGGGCCCCTGATTCAGATTGACTAGAGGACCTGGGCCTGTGGGTGAGGCCTGCTGTTTCCTGCAGAACCTTCCTCAGAGACTAATAACCACCACAGCCTTGGTTCCTCTGATTCTCCTGAGGGGTGCAGGGCTAAGAGTGACTCCTTTGTGTGTGGGCCTCAGGCCCAAGGTGTGTGGTCCTTGCTCCCTGCTGGGCCTGGCTTGTCCTTGGCTGAGTCACTGAAGTGCAGGTGTGGCCTGGAAGCTTCCCCTGAAGGTGAGGCCTGCAGGCTGCTCCTGGGCACCCACCCAGGTGGGTGGCATCTCTGTACTGTGCCCTGTAAACTGTGAGTTGTGAGTCAGCCTGGACAGGGCCTGGTACAGGGAATGCCTTGGGGCTTGGTCTCTGCCTCTCAGCTTCTCTCTCACCACACTTGCTGTGGGTGACTGGCCTGGGGACGCTCCTGTGTCAGGTGGAAGAGACACCCGAAGGTGGGAGACTCGTGTTCCCACCCTCGAGAAGAGTGGCACTTCTGTGCCTTGTTTCAGGCCCCTCCCCATGCTCCCCAAGCAGGTCTGGCCCAGCACACTGTGCCACACTGTGGGTGCAGAGCAGGCAGTCCTTGCTGTGGCCCTGGTTCTTCTACTCTGGTTGGATGCTTCCCAGTGCACGCTCAGGACTGGATGTGTGACCATGGTCAGGCTGTGAGGGGTGAAGTGGAGAGGAGACTGATCTGATGCATCACTGTTGTCTCTGTTAGCCAAGTGCAAGGTGGTTATTACCTTCAACCAAGGACTCCGGGGAGGGCGTGTGGTTGAGCTGAAGAAAATAGTGGATGAAGCTGTGAAGAACTGTCCGACTGTCCAGCACGTCCTGGTGGCACACAGGACAGAAAACAAGGTCCCCATGGGGGAGCTGGATGTTCCCCTGGAGCAGGTGGGTTTGCCCCACTTTATGTGGTTTGAGGAGGAGTTTTATCGGGTGAATTGGGTCTGGGGCTTGTTGGGTTGTGGCTCTTAGTCTGGTCTCCCTTGAGCCACCCAGGTTTCCCTGTAGCACTTGCCTCCCATTTCCTTTTTGGTCCTGAGGGGTGGAACCCAGGGCCTCACACCTGTGGAGCACATGCTCTACCACTGCGCAACCTCTCCAGCCCGGCCCATCTCCTGACCCCATTTCTCCCTGCTGTGGTAGAGCCTGGAAAGCCAGGGACGGGTAGGGGCTGCTCTCAGAGGCCAGGCTAAGTCTTCTCTGCCGTTTCTCCCCTTCAGGAGATGGCACAGGAGGCCCCGCTGTGTGTCCCGGAGAGCATGGGCAGTGAGGACATGCTCTTCATGCTGTACACCTCAGGCAGCACCGGCTCACCCAAGGGGCTGGTGCACACCCAGGCGGGCTACCTGCTGTATGCGGCCCTGACGCACAAGGTAGGCGGGGGCATTGTGCTGTGTGAGCACGCAATGCCACATAAGCCTCGACACCGCAGTGGTGGGCCTGTGTGTGCAAGGCATCTGGGTGCTCTGCTTGCATCCTGGGGCAGGTTCCTGGCTGCTCTGATGCCCAGGCTGCTGCTGCTGTCACTTCTGCCTTCACGGGTTCCTCATGCCATAAAATGTCAAGAATTGTATCTTAGAATTGCGTTGGAAGTGAAAGAACCTAAACAACAGGGATGTATGATGGCAAGGATGTGGCTCATGTAGGGGGGCCCCGGGCTTGAGCTCCAGCCCTGGGGGAGAAAAGAATCTCATCTGGAATGGGATAACGATGAATGCAGATACTCATAAAAATCCAGACATTCTCCACACTTCAAGGTTCATTTTTTCCTTTGTCTTTAAAAGAAGACATTTCTGTAGACCCCTAAAAGATTTGTGGAAGCCAGGTGTGGTGGCACATGCCTGTATTCCCAGCACCTGGGAGGCTGAGGCAGGAGGATCACTGTGAGTTTGAGGCCACAAAGTGAGTTCAAGGCCAGCCTGAACTCCAGACTGAAATCCTGTCTTAAAAAGACAAAAATCAAAAAGGAAAGGATTTGTGGTTGCTAGTCCCTACTCAGTTTAAAAGTAAAATTTAAGAAGACAGTGTTATAAAGAAACTTCCATTTAGTGTGTAGGATTACATTACAGTGGAGTAATCCTCTAGGGATATAAAAGCAAGGGACAGAGCCTGGCTTTTATTCCAGTAAATGAATCTGCAAATCAGCATTCATGTAAACATGGGGGTGTGGTTTTACGGGGTGTCCCTGGCAACCTTGAGTACTACCTGATACTTTCCAGCCGGGCTTGAGTTCCACAGTACCACCTGTGGACTGGATTCTGTTGGAGGCCGTCTCAGTGCTTGCCAGGGCAGCAACACAGGGAACTGTCCCTGTCACGGCCACCTTCCACCACACAGACAAGATAGCTCGCCAGGCTTCTGTTCCTCAGCTGGGCAGACCCAGGGCAGAGAGGGCCTCAGCGGTCCCAGTGGAGTGTTGGCTGGGTGGGAGGCCCAGGTCCAGTTCTGACATGATCATTGTGGGCAGCTGTCGAGGTGGAACCAAAATGCTGATTGGCCTGTCTGGGTCACATGGGAGGTGATCCCTGAGATGGGAAGCAAAAGGGCCATGGGGGAAGAGGAAGCTGATGTGGGGACAGGGTCACCTGACATCTGCATGTGCACAGCATGCAGCCCATCTGTGAGGATGCTGCGCAGGGCCAGCATGAAGCACACTGACAGAGAGGCAGACAGGCAGATGTCCTGCAGGGCTGTGGAGCAGACCACTGTTAGGCTGATTATGGAGTCCCACGCTAACGTTGCTGCTGGCTTCTGGCTGACCTCACATGAGGCACAGAGCTTTCTCCTGGTAATTTTCTCAGCTGACCCCTCGCCCTGTTGGTGATGGGACATTGCAAAGATGTGCAGATTGTCCAAGACGCTTGGACAGTAGCCAGTGGGATTGAATGTCAAGAAAGTTGCAGACTAAAGTTTCCATTATTTACATAAAATGTACACGGGGAGCTGTAAGCAGGGCGAGGCTTCATCCTTGTATGTTCAGAGTGTTTCCAGGACACTGTCGACACAAGCAAGAAATGTGAGGCTGAAGGGACAGGAGAATGTCTTTCAGACCTCTCTTCTATACTTGGAGATTTTGGGGGCATCGGGAATAGGCATTGTGAGTGTGAATGGTAGTAGAGAGGGAAATGTGCATCTTTTCACTCAGTACTGCTCTGTGCTGGGCACAATACTCAGGCCTTGGGGTGTAAGGGACCTGGGACACCCACAGGATCACAGGCAGCCAAGTGACCCGCCTGGTCAGGGACAGGCGGAAGCAAGATTGTTTGGGTACAGCATGGGCTCTTTTGCGAGGCATGATGGCCCACACTTGTGTGCACTTGGGAGGCTGAAGCAGGAGAACTGTTTTGAGTTCAAGACCAGCCTGAGCTACATAAGCAAGTTCAAGTCCAGCTCAGGTGACAGTTGTACCCAGCCTTGGACAAATACGTTACT
Source organism: Dinomys branickii (assembly GCA_004027595.1). NCBI lineage: Eukaryota > Metazoa > Chordata > Mammalia > Rodentia > Dinomyidae > Dinomys > Dinomys branickii. The sequence continues at coordinate 344,289 of PVLD010000008.1, forward strand.
GCCCACATTGGCAGCATGAAGGAGGAGAGGCTATCTGGGCTCACAGTGGCAGAGGCGCCATTGGGCTAACACCAAGGTCAGAGCACCTTGGGGCGGAGCGGAGCTGCCCACTTACTGGCAGCTGTGAGTGGAGCATAGGGGAAGAGCCAGCGAGGCAGGGCCGGGGGCTGGACATTTCCCCTGGGGGGCACACCTCTGGGACCCACCCTGACACACCCAGAGGTGTGCTGTCACTGTCCCCAGTCAAGTTGACAGTCAAGGTGAACTGTCACAGGGCTGTGGTCATTACTGGGGTTCTAGTGTGCACAAGTGTGTTTATGTGCCCATGTGTTTGCCATGCATGTGTGTGCACCTGTGTGCACACGTGTTTGTGTGCCTGTGCATGTGTGTGTGCGCCCGAGTCCGTATGCTCGTGACAATGGAAGTAGGGCTGTTAGGGAGAATGGTGTTGACGGAAGGATGTTGGGGTGATCTGTGGTGTTGGAGTGGACTGGCTGCGGGTCCCCTGGGGAATGACTGGGCCCAGTGCCTGGCCTCCCTCCAGGAACTGCAGGCTTGGCAGTGTGGGTCATAGCTGAATTCATAATCCTTTTGGCTCTGTGCTGTGTGGGTGAGGACATCTTGGTTAGCCAGCAAGCAGCACCTCATTTTTCCATGTGGACACAGCTTCACCGGGGCCTGGCCATTCACAGCCCCGATGAGTAACCTGCAAACTTCAGGGTGTATTGGCCACTGGTTGGCAGGGGCAGGACCCTGGTGACAACTCACTAAGAGTTAAAAGTAGTCTTAGAACATACAGAAAATCACATGTGTGTGGCTCAGTGGGTCATTTGAGCAAACACCAGACAAATGGAACACTACCAGCCATGCAGGAACTAGACCAAGTTCCTACTTCATTAGCTTGAGCTCTGGAGAGCCCCTCAAGCCCCTCAGTGCAGTCCCTAGGGGCACGCCATCCCACAGCTCAGCATTGTCTGGCTGCGTGTGCCTGCTGTGAGCATGGCTGCACTCTTGTGTCTGGCTGCTGTCACCCACACACATCTGCAGGGGGTGCCCTGCTGCGTATGCACGGCACATGTCTTTCCCAGCCTTGCCTGTGTGCAGCCCCTGTGACTCTCAGTCACCTGCCGCTGGTGGCCATGAGTGGCTGCCTCTCAGCTGCAGACCCCTGGCAGGCTCCACCTTATCTCAGTGACGTGGGGGAGTGTGGCGGGGCGGGGAGGATGCCACCTGATGGCTCCCCTGTGTCTGCAGCTTGTGTTTGACTACCAGCCCGGCGACGTCTTTGGCTGTGTGGCGGACATAGGCTGGATCACGGGACACAGCTATGTGGTGTATGGACCCCTCTGCAACGGTGCCACCAGCGTCCTTTTTGAGAGCACCCCCGTTTATCCCGACGCTGGTGAGGACCCAGGACCCCATCTGGGGCCTGTGCTGGGTGGCAGTGCCGGGTGCAGGTGAGGTGTGGGTCTTGTGGTCCTGTGGAGCAGATGGCAAGGGACAGCAGAGCTGCCAGCCTTGGCCCTGTGGGTGGATGGGAGCCAGAAGCCATGTCTAGAGGTGCTGTGGCGGTGGGCTCCAACAAGCAGCCAGAGGACACTGCATCTTACAGCACCCTCCCAGGTTTGCAACCCTCTGCCCTTAAGCTGCCTGCCCTGGGATCCCTTAGCATAGTCCCTGCTGCCTCTGCGGCCACCTCACCTGCCAGCCCAGCCCCTCCTTAAATCTAGGTCTATAGATTGTAGAGCTGCCCACTCTGGGTGCGGCTGGAGCACCTCCTTAAGTAGGGAGTTTTGGAGTGGGAGAGGGCACAGGCGGGACTGAGGCTTAGGTGTACCCTATTCAGGTGCCTCAGGGAGTGGGGGGCTTGTAGGGTTCTGGGGCTAGGTGCCTTGTCAGGGCTCAGCTGTGAGACATGTGCAGCATATAGGGAAGATGCATCACCCCTTCCTGGGGGACTTGGCTCCCCTTGGTGACCATGGGCAGACCCGTCTGCACACACCTGTGTCTGGCTCCTCCTGCTGATGACTGGGTTTGGCCTCCTGCAGGTCGGTACTGGGAGACGGTGCAGAGGCTGAGGGTCAATCAGTTCTATGGTGCCCCGACCGCCATCCGGCTGCTCCTGAAGCTCGGGGATGGCTGGGTGAAGAAGTACGACCGCTCGTCACTGCGCACGCTGGGCTCGGGTGAGCAAGCGCTCTGGGTGGGTGGGTGGGTGGCAGAGGTTGCAGCTGGGTAGGGAGAAGGCCTGAGGGGTGGCTGTGTCAACTGGACACGGAGAGTTAGGTTGGGAGTCCTGGGGCCTCACGTGGCTTGATGGGAAGATGGGTCGAGAGGCTGTGTGGGTGTAGGGATGGCATGTGCGCTCTCGCACTGTGTGGGTCTGGTGCTGGCTCTGCCATGCCCAGTTGTGTTCTTGAGGGATCCTGTGGCTTCTGCCTATGGTGGGTGGGTCTGAGGGACTTCCCTGATGCTCCCTTGGGTGTCTGGCTGTGCTGCCTTCTGTGGAGCACATGTCCAGAGTCAAACTTTGGGGTAACAGGGTAAACACAAGCTTGTTATTAGTAGACTTTGCCCCAAACTATTGCCAAGTAGTTGTGCTGAGCGTGTGCACCTCTATGAAGAGAAATGCCCCAGTTTCCTCCCTTGAACTACACTGTGTGTGGCACCCCTGCCCACATTCTTTCCTGCTTTTTGCCTTTGCACCCTGTAACAGCTGCTTGTGTTTTCTGGCAAGTGTGATGGATGCACAGATCTCCAGGTTTCCTCAGGTGACATCTGGAGCAGACCTGAGCTGTGGCCCTGGCCTCTGAGTGGCACTAAGCTCTGCCTCTCTGTGTGCTTCCAGTGGGTGAGCCCATCAACCAAGAGGCCTGGGAGTGGCTACACAATGTGGTAGGGGATGGCAGGTGCACGCTGGTGGACACCTGGTGGCAGACAGGTGAGTGTTCCCAGCAGGTGTTAGGCCTGGGGTCTAAGCTGGGGTTGGGGCTCTTAGATCCAGGGAGGTAGGGTCCACTCTACGACTCAGGGTGCAGCCCAGCCTCGCTTCCTGGCTGTTCCACACTAGTAAGGATTTCTCAGGGCCTTGGTCTCCTAGCCTGTACCCTGGGGGCCCCCAGGCCTGGTACAAATGGAATGGGCTGGCACAGGCTGTTACCCAACCAGGCCTGGTGTGGGGAGCACTTAGGGCTCTTTTTACTCTGCAGCCCCTGCCTTGTTGTGGGGTGCTGGCCTGGAGCCCACCGAGCACAGCTGTGGAGCAGGGGAGGACCTGCTGTCCCAGAGCGCCGAGTCCAGGTTAGGGTTAGCAGGAAAGCGTGCTTCCCATGGCACTTTGTTTTGGTGCGCCCCTTCTAATCCGGTGTCTGACTCTGGATGTGCAAGGCAAGCCCACTGCAGACACTATGACACAGACCCCTGAGGTGCCAATAGGGGCCCCATTCCCATCTGACTGGTTAGGGACCTCGCAGCCCTCCTCTCCATCTGGACCACAGGGGCAGGTGGCAGGGCAGTATGAGGTCAGGCCTCATGGCTCAAGTAGGCGCTGGCCAAGCCCGTCGTCCTTGTCTTCCTGTTCAAGCAGGTGGCTCTGCCCTTCCTTGTTCAGAGGCAGAGGCTAAACCCAGAGGGCAGGATGGAGCAGAGGGAGGTGCAGGCACACTGCTACAGGACGTGGCGCCTGGCCACAGCTTGGTCCCAGGGATATGGCACCAGGTCACAGGGTGGGTTTCAGGGCTGCACCTGAGTACCCCCTTGTGTACACACTGAGGGGCCTGAGCCGTGTTTACCCAGACAGAGGTCCCAGGGCCACTGGGGCTGCCCCCTCTTACCCCTGCTCTGACCAGCACTGTGGCGTGCTGTGTCTTCTTGGGATGTAGTCTGGGCTCTCGGCCATCCAGAGTTTCCTCTCGCCTCTCGTAGAGACTGGAGGCATCTGCATCGCGCCCCGGCCCTCAGAGGAAGGGGCTGAGATCCTTCCCGGCATGGCCATGAGGCCCTTTTTTGGCATCCTGCCTGCTCTCATGGATGAGAAGGTGTGTGGGGCCCCTGCACAGACTGGTCCCCTGCTGTCCCTGCTTCCCAGACCTTGCTCAGGGAGCTGTCTTGACGACAACACTGTGGGGGGCGAGCCGGGCTCCTGGGAGGAAGGTTCTGAATGGCCGACTCTAGCCTGCTTGTCATCTTTTGGCCTTGGTTAAGCAGGGAGGATGTGATGCCAACACTCGGCTCTCACGTCTCACTCCCACTGTCTTTCGGCTCTGCAGGGCAATGTGGTGGAGGGCGGCGACGTCTCCGGGGCTCTGTGCATTGCTCAGGCCTGGCCAGGCATGGCTAGGACCATCTACGGCGATCACCAGAGATTCATAGACGCCTACTTCAGGGCCTACCCAGGTGAGTGGCTGGGGGTGCCCTTGGGCCCAGCCTGAGGTCTGCCAGAACGTCCTCAGGAACGGAGGTGGTGGGCAGCAAGACCTTGGGGAGAAGGACAGGCACACAGGCACATGGAGGCTCGTGTGTAGCCTTCCTTCTTTGGGCTGTGCAGCCAGCCTGACCTCGGGCCTCTGTGGGCCAGTGCTGTGTGAAGTTGGTTAGTGCTGGTCTGGGGTGCGCTTAGCTCTTAGCAGAGGGGAGCAGACACTGGCCATGGCTGGACTTTCCTGCAGCTTGTGTTTGTGCTTTCCCAGTTGTTCTTGAGCTGTCCGGTTGGAAGTTACATGAATGCCGCCTTGTCTCATTGGAACCAGTAGCTTTCAGTCTCAAGCTGTACTGAGACCCTTCCGGGTCCTCACATGTACCTTTTGTGCCAGCTACCTGCTCAAGAGGCTTGGCTGGGGCCACAGGGAGACTTCAGGGAGGGCAGGCCAGCCAGGATGGCAGCCTTGGCCTGTGGCTGGGATGGACAGGGTCCCACTGCAGAGGCCTGGGGTTCAGGGCTCCTGAGCGGATCGTCTGCTGGGCGGCAGGATACTATTTCACTGGAGATGGGGCTCACCGAACCCAAGATGGCTACTACCAGATCACAGGGCGCATGGATGATGTCATCAACATCAGTGGCCACCGCCTGGGCACCGCAGAGATCGAAGACGCCATGGTGAGCACGGCTCGGCCTCTCCTTTGCCCTGGCACTGCCATGATGCCGTCAGCCTCTGAGTGGGGTGCGAACGTGACCTCAGCCCCCTCCGGGCAGTGGGACTCGCCACATTTTGCCCTGTTTGCCCTGTTCTCTGTGATGCAGGCTGACCACCCCGCTGTGCCGGAGACCGCTGTCATTGGCTACCCCCATGACATCAAAGGAGAAGGTGAGTGTCCCTTTGGGCAGCCTCACCCATGTCCACCCTTGCGCCTGTCTTGGGGACCCCCGAGCACAGTGGGCTGGGAGCACTACTGACGGGTTTTGCAGAGCCAAGCTGCTGTTCCTCTTCTTTACCATGCAGAGGTTTTGCCGGTGGGGGGTGGGGTCGGGGTCGGGGCCGGAACCTACGACATGTGCTGGGCAGGTCGGGGTCCTGAGAGGCTCGTGCTCTCCATGGGAGCCATGTCCTAGCTGGCCCTCGTTGAGCTTGGGAAGTTTGTCCTGAGTCTTTGGCTCCCTGGCGGGGCACTGTCCACGCCTTGTCACATCATCCTGTCCCATCTCACAGCCCTGTCCTCCACTTGCTGGCTTGGTGTTCATGGTGGCCACAGGATGTGGGGGTAGAACCTGGCTTGGGCTTTGGCTGCACCTGGACTCAGGAGGAGCCTGACTGTATTCCTGCTGGCATGGCCACCTTCTGGGGACACACAGAGTAAGCAGCCTCCTCGCCTGACACACACTTTGTTCTGGAGACAGAGAAGGCCAAGTCCCCAGGGCCTGGGGACAGCCAGGAGTGCCAGTGTGTTGTGAGTGACTTGGCCTGGTATGACCCTGTGCTCAGTCATGGCAGGCACATTGATCACACGCCAAGGTCACCGCCAGGCACAGCGACCTCATGCCAAGGTCACCATTGGGCACACCGACCTCACACCAAGGTCACTGGCAGGCACACAGATCTCACACCAAGGTCATTGTCAGGCACGCTATTGTTGGCCATACTGACTTGGCGCCAGGTCACCACCGGACAGACTGGCCCTGTGCCCACTCACCACTGGACACACTGACCTGTGCAAGGTCACTTCAGGGCACACTGACCCCATGCCAGTTCATTGCTGGGCACATTGATCCATGCCAGGTCTCTGCTGGGCACACTGCTGTTGGGTACACTGATCTTGCACCAGGTTACTGCCAGGCACACTGACCCAGTGTCATCTAATTGCTGGCACACTGACCCCCTCTGGGTCACCCCTGGGCACAGTACTGCCAGGCACACTACTGAGCACACGAATCCCATGCCAGGTCACTGCTCGACAGGGACACACTGGGCTTGTGGCCCACTCACCTCTGAGCACAATGACCTGCGCCAGGTCACCTGAGGGCACGCTGACCGTGTCACAGCACACTGCCTCGGGGCCTGGGACGCGGACTTTCCGCTCCTGTTAGGGGCTCACTGAGCCACAGCTTGTCCCAAACCTCACCGGCCTGCCCGCCATGTTGTGTGCTTGTTCCGTATTTACTCAGACCCTTTTTGTATTTTATTTGATTGCATTTTGGTGCTTTATGTGTACTGAGAGCTGGTCTTTTCCACCTTGTATCTGCTGCCCTCAGATGTTTTCTTCAAATTGACCCACTGTAAATCTTGAAATTGGTGCAAGCACTTTAGAAACAACACTCTCTGCTGCTGTGAAACAGCTGGGCGTGGAGGCCGCCACGGTTCTGTGGGGGCAGCTGTCAGGGCCGCCTCAAGCAGTGGCCTCGTCCAGGCGTAGTCAGGCTGAGGACAGGGGTGGGAAAGTTGCGTGCTTGGCATGACCTGTGTCCTGGCTATAGGCCCTCACTGGCAGGGCTGTGTTTCACACTGTGGCAGGATTGCAGGACAGGGTGAGGGCTGAGCGGTGAGGCTGCTCAAGTGCGGGGCCTGAGAGGGCTGTGGGGCTGCACAGGGGCCTCACCTGGCACCATCCCCACTGTGCCCCTGGCCGGCGGACTTCGGCCATCGCATCGCATGAGGGACAGTGGCTGCCCGGGGGCTCTGGGCTGGGGCAGAGTCCTTGGCTGAGCACTCAGGCCGCCAGTGCCCACTAGCAGCTGGGGCAGCTCTGTCCTGAGCAGGCCCGGGTCGCCTAGCTTCGGGCAGGGATTTCGAGCAGTTTCCTGGTTTCTCACATACTCTGAGCATCTGTTTACTTTCAGTTTGTGGATGGCCTGGTAGCAGTTCTGTCTGCACACCATGTGCCTCTCTCCTCCCCCTCCAATAGGTACTGACCTGTGGGAGGGGCCCCTCAGGCTGGCTTTGCTTCAGCCCCCGAGCCTGGCTGAGCTTTCATCCTTCTGGCCTCAGTCTGTGCCCCCAGCCACATGTCTCCTCTCTTCCTCTCCACTCTGACATTGCAGACCAGGCCGCTTCACCTCTGCTCAGTGCCAGAACCAAAGTGCTGGGTTCTTCCTATCACAGATCTCTCTCATGGCCAGTGGGTGGGGTGACGCCTGTCCTTATAGGGCCAGAGCCATAGCCAGACTCGGGCAGGGTCAGGAAAGCCTCCAGTGGGTGTCTCGGGGCTGGACTGGGTCTTGAGGGATAAGTAGGAGTTTGCTTACTTAGAGGTGGAGGTGGGAGCCTTTCAGGTAGGAGCTGAGGCTCTGCAGAGCCAGCTCTGCAGGCACAGTCGTCCTGACGGTGGTCAGCAGGTGGGCCTCCTGCTGTGCTCCTGGTCTCTCTGCTGGGGATGCAGCCGACAGTGACACAGGGTCTCTGCCCTTGTAGCCACTGTGCTGGGAGGAGGCAGAGGCGTGAGAGGTGGGCCAGGACAACAAACAGGTCTGAGGGGACTGCACAGCCCCACAAGAGGTGCAGTGACACTGAGGTGTGCTGCGAGGGCAACAGGGACTTGTGTGGAGGAGGGGCATCAGGTCTGGGGGTCTGGGCACTGGCCACAGCTCTTCAGAGCCCTGGGACGTTGACAGGTGAAGCCGGTGTGTGTGCCAACTGGGACTGTCCCACCAGGCATGCGATGTCATGGTGCTGAGATGTGGCGGGAGCAGCCGAGGGGCATGTCCTCATCCTCAGGTTGATCAGAACTTGAGTGGCCTTGGCATTGAGGCTGTGCCTGCCACGTCTGTGCAGTCTCTTGTGCATGTCCTAGAAGCCCCGTCACAGGCGGGTACAGCCAAAGGATGAGCAAGAGTCACACAAGCCGGGTCACAGTGGCCGTCAGCACCTGCTATAGTGCCAAGCTCCCAGCCATGTGTGGCTCTGTGGCACACACGTGGAGCTGTCGGAACCATTACCGTACTGTCTGTCAGGGCTGTGACAAAAGAGAACAGCTGCCACAGTGTCACCAACACAGGATTTAGAGATCCCTTGGAGCCAGGCATGGTAGCACATGCCTATAATCCCAACTACATGGGAGGCTGAGGCAAGAGGATTGCTTGAGCCCAGGATCTGAAGAACAGCCTGGGCCACACAGCGAGACCCTGGCTTACAACTAAAGCCTTTGTGTTGATGGCGGGTGGCATCCAGAAGCTGGCTGGGCAGGTGTCACTGTGGCGCTCCCAAACCTCTGCTTTCCTTCCAAGCTGCGTTTGCCTTCATCGTGTTGAAGGACGAGGCTGGTGATGTGGACGCGGTGGTGAATGAGCTCAAGTCTCTGGTGGCCACCAAGATTGCCAAATACGCTGTGCCTGAGCAGATCCTGGTGAGTGGCGTCTTGGAGGCATGCTGCTCTTATGAAGCACCTTCTACATGTCCTACGGTGTCAGTGATAATAGTCTCGGATGAGCTTGTCCTCTCCTTCCCATCAGCATCAAAACAGGCATGAAGCTGGTGTGTGGCACATGCCTGTGATCCCAGCTACTTGGTAGGCTGAGGCAGGAAGATCAAGTTTGAGCCTAGCCTGGACAACTTAAGAGCAGCCCTGCCTCAGCATTCAAAAAGGTGTGGTTGTGGGTGTTAGGGCTGTCACAGCTCGGTGTGTGGCCCCAGGTTCAATCCCCAGTGCCACAAAACAACAACAAACACTAGGGTGATCTGCTAGGTTCCCCAGGGTGGGTGAGGCTTTGGCCTGTGGCTGCCAGAGATTAGCCTAGGTCTTGGTGCTGCAGAGAATTAGGGATTTTATTTCCCTTTTGTGGCTCTGTGTTAGCTCCCCACTGCTCTGACAAAATAACAGACAATTTAAAAGGAGGAAAAGCTTGCAGTAGCTCCCAGTACCAGAGGTTCCTGTGGGCAGTGGGTGGGCTCTCCATTGTCTGGGGACAGGAGGCACACGGGTGGGAGGAGCCAACTCCCAAAGCCCACGAGCTCAGCATCACACCTCAGCACATGGGCTTTGGGGGCCTCCTGGGTCCACATGTAGCAGAGTGGAACCCAGGGCCTTGCACATGCCTAGCACACGCTCTGCCACTGAGCTATCCCCACCTGAACTAAAGTAGGCTTTCATAGAAAGGTGTAGAAAGCACTGGAGTTCTCCCCCTCCCCCACGTGGCCTCTGAACACATATCCTGGTGCCACTGAGGGGAGGGCCCATCACCTGGGGCAGAACTGGGCTCCCTTGGCCCCAGGGCCTCCCTTTCTCCCTCCTTGGCACCCCAAGCAGCTCCCAGGTGCTGGAGCTCGGGGCAGGGGTCCACAGTTGCTCAGTGTTCTTGCTGCTGGCCTGGCGTGTGGAGCTGCGGGGGGAGCCGGCTGAGTCCCACAGACAGAGCCACTGTTGAATGTCCGAGAGGTGCTGGGCCTCGTCCCCAGACAGCTCCTAACCTTCTACCACTGAGCAGTACCATCTGGACTGTAGCTGCTTGAAAATGCTCAGTGTTACATTTTCACACTTTCTTCTGCGAAGTTGCTGTCAGCTCTCAGGAAAGACAAAACTCAAAGTTGCTGCAGAGGAAAAGGTACGGGGTGTGACTGAGTCCCTGCCCTGGGACCCCCAGGTGGTGATGTCAGCAAGGTGGTTGTGTGCCACTGCCTGGAAGAGCTGCAGCTGAGCTGCTGCACAGTCGCTCCTGCCCTCAGCCTCGGGCCCAGGCCATGGGAAGGTAAACCAGAGACCTTCACAGAGTCTCAGCCTGAGTGTGGCCCTCATCCCAGGCCACCATGCTAATACTGCACCCTGTTGCCAGGTGGTGAAGCGTCTCCCCAAAACCCGCTCTGGGAAAGTCATGCGGCGGCTGCTGAGGAAGATCGTCAAGGGGGGAGTCCAGGACCTGGGGGACATCACCACCCTGGAGGACCCCAGCGTCATCGAGGAGATCCTGAGAGCCTTCCAGATGCACAAAGAGAGACGGGCAGCTGCCAAGTAGGGTGTGGCCTCAGCGGAGCTCGGACCTGCCCCAGGGGCGCAGCCTCACTGTCCTTCAGGACGTCCTGCACACAGGCCACACCCCAAGGTGAAGCTGGCCTGCAGCCCCTCTTCCTCTGGACCCCCGAGCCCGACCTGCCAGGATGCCAATGCACACGATGCCTCTGTGCCACTTGCCCTGGGCTCGGTTTCCAGAGCTGGGACGTCAGCAGCATCTGCGGTCCACACCTGGGGCTGCCCCATTTCTCCAGAAATTTCCAGAGACAAAAGGCAGAGGTGGTGCTCTTTGTACCCTTGAATTTGGAGAGCACTGGGGAGTGTTCCAGCGTGAGGTGAGGGCACACACACACACACACACACACACACGCACGCACGCACGCACGCACGCACGCACTGCAGCAGAGCCAGGAAGACCTGCGCTGCCTCCACCAGTGGGGAGGAGGTGCTCTCTGATGCCTGTTAGCGAATCTGGATGTCTGCTCAGATGTCTGTGCCTCCAACTGTCTGCTGTCCTGGTAAATGTGCCTACATCCCGTGTCTGTCCTTCCTGACATTGGTATGTTGCCTCAGGACAGATGAGCCCTGACTTCCTTAGTTCTGAAGCTGCTCTGGGTGGATTTGTTCCTCTGAGCTGTGACGTGGCAGGGTTTACTTTCTGTTCGATGCCTCAGGAAAACTCAAGTGAACTTCAGAGCAGTTCAGCCTGAACGGAACTCCATGTCTGGGGGCAGGGAGAGCCAGAGACCCCAGCAAGACGTGTGCTCTGCCACAGGCTCCTCCCCAACGTGCCTTAAGACTGCATTGTGCCAGGGGTCAAGTGGTGCTGGGAGCCAGGCCAGGTGAGCAAGGCAGGTGGAGGCCACCCATGTGCACCCTGGGGCTGTGTGGGTGCTTGCAGGATTGGGTGCTGCACACTGGACAAAGCCTGGCCGCATGGGCTCCAGGCAATTGGGTGAGCGCCGAGACCCCGCCGTGGCAGAGGCTACACTGGGCACCATGCTGAACGCAGTGCTCATTACCACTGGTGACGCTGAGCCACGCACCAGGCCACACAAGAGCCGATGACTTGGGTTTCTGGCTCTCATGTGGTCAGCAGGGATGCTCAAATAAAGTTTTATTTTGTTCATTCTCCATCCAGGGCCATGCTTTGTTGGATGCTGTTGTTTTCTTCCCTTGGTGTTGGGCAGTGAACCTGCTCGCCCCTGGGCTGTTCTTTTTGCCGCACTCATCCTAAACACAGCACCAGAAGGGCAGCAGGTCTGTGCCCTCAGAGCATGGTGCTAACAAAGCCTGCCCTCTGACCAAGCAAGTGCACTGGCAGCTGCTTGTCTTGCCTCTGTGGCACAGGCACTGCCTGCCATGACACCTCACCCAGTGCCCAGCCACAAGCTCTACTGTGTAAGAATCCAGGTCCTCAGTCATTGAAGCTGCATCTCAAATGTCGGTAGCCGTAACGGCCGTGGCCATGAGCTGGACAGCACAGCACAGGCATCCACCACCATTGGTGCTCCACACCAGCCCTCGGGGTGTGGGGAGCTGTCGGCCTGCTGCCCCAGTGTGGGGGCTGTTAGAAGGAGAAGCCACTGATCTGGTGCCAGGAGCTTTCACCCCAGCTGTGTGGTGGGCAGGAGCCAAGAGGCTTGTTCCCAGGGGTGTCCCCTTGACCCCTTGGGCCATGAGCTGGATGAGCGCAGAGGGGAAGTACGAAGACCCCAGCGTTCGTGTGAGAGAGGTGGAACGGGGATGGCAGCTCACTGGCAGCAGCCTGGCCCCACCGCCTACGCTGGTGTCCTTGCAGGGGGCTGTCTTGCTCACCCCTCTGCTGGCAAAGGCCGGGGCTTGTGCCGTCCTCCCCCTATTTTGTCAGTGCCCCCACCCTGGCTGCACGTGCTCCCTGAATCCCGGTTCCCAGCCTTGGGGACAGGTGCAGGCCTGACCATGTGACACTGACAGGGCCCCTGACAAGCCCACAGAGACACCATTAGTGAGGGCACAGGGTATGGGTATGGCTGCCACGGGAAGGCCTGTCCCAGAGTGGAGCTGTGTGGCCGAGCCCCTCCAGATGTCTTCCTTACTGTCGGTTTTCTGTTCTAGTCTGAATGTCCTGACAGGGACCAAGTTGGTGACCCTGAGATTCAGAAAGAAGGGCAAGCAGCTATATGGCACAGAACCATGCAGGGGAGCATCAGAGGCATCAGGGATAGTCAGCCTAAATGTCCAGCGCCCACAGGCCAGCACAGCAGGTGGCGTTTGTGATGACACATGGTGATACCACGTTTGTCAGACCCAGGATGGAGCAGGGCACAGTGGGTTCTAAGAACAAGCTGTGTCATGCCCAAAAGGAGACACAGCTCTTCAGGATGCCTAAGTCCCAGGGGGAGTGTGTCCCTATAGCATCTGAAATAAAACGGCGCAGAAGAATCACCGCCATGGTCTGTGATCTGGCTGCACACAGCTCCTATGGGTGAGTCACAGGAAATAGCCTGCAGCTGGACCAGGAGGAGCTTTCCTGGAGATGGCAATTTCTTTCTTTTTGCTAGAAGTTGTGCCAACATGAGTTTTAGTGACTTCTAATCTGAAGTTTCTTCCCTTCATCTTGTTTGGGGATTTTGCTGGATAACAGGATTAAGCCACATGAACACAACATTTCTGACCCTGAATACCAGCTGGGACTTGTTTCCTTTGGGTGCTGGGCCTGGAACCAGGGCTTTACACATGCCTAGCCTGGACTGCACCCGAGCTGCATCCCACTCCCTACCAGCAGCTTTTTGTTTGTTTTTGTAGTACTGCGGATCAAACCCAGGGCCTTCACCCTGAGCCACATCACCAGCCTTTTCATTTGTATTTCTTAATTTAAGACAGGGCCTCACTTAGTTGCTAAGATGCCCAGTATCAGACAGGCAGAAACAACTCTTGCTATCGACTGCTTATTTGCTACCCATCCCATTCATAGGTAGAAATCCTACCTCCAAAGTGATGGTATTTGGAGGTGAGGGTGGGCTAGAGCCCTTATAGGGAGATACCCAAGGGCCTGCTTCCTGTCTGCCATGTGAAGGCAAGATACTGAAGGTGATTCTAATTTGTTTTCATTAAAAAGATGGAGCAGCATGTCCATGCACATCACTGCACCATGAGGTGGAGAGGCACGCTTGATGGTGGCCTGCAAATCTTCAGCAGCATCGGTGAAAATGTGGCACAAATGGAAAGCCCATGTGAGAGGCCCCGAGGCATCACTGGAAATCACTCACGGTGGTGGGTATTGTGAATCAGTAACCAGCTGTGTGCTGGCCGCTACTTGGGAACGGAGACTCAGGGTCCAGGGCCTCAAGGCCAGGGCCCACCTGGGCCAAGTGTTCACAGAGTGCTGTTGTCTGTGGTGCACGCAGTGGCCTGGGATGCTTCCAGGGACTGCCCCAGGCTCCTGGGCTGCTTCCCAGGACAGTGCCGGCCCACTCCACAATCTCAGGATGCTGCGGCTGCACCTGCGAACCACTGACCAGGCTCCACCCAACCCTTATTTTCTCCTGTTTCATCATAAGATAGTGGATAAAGAACTTTTAAGCTAGACTTTTCTTTGGTGAAAACAAACAAATACAAGTGTTTAAGACATCATAAACCTGGTTGGTGTAAAACACAACCCAGGTTGCCCCGCTGAAATCATGACTATGGCCTCCCAGATGCCAACCTGCCCATCCTGGTTGGAATCTGTGTGCCTCCTGAGCACCAGGGCTTGGGGAGACCCTAGTGGCCCTGCCTGTGACGTAGTGGACTCCAGAGCATGTGACAGGGAAAGTGGATCCAGAGCACAAGTCCATTTAGTGTGGTCTCTCTGGGGTGTGGGTGTTAAACCAGAAGGGCAGGAAGCTGAGTCCCTGGAAATCAGCCCGTGAGGCAGGAAGGCCTTCCTCCTGGGAGTTTATGAACACTTTGGGCTATGAGGATTTAGGAGCTTATCGGGTTAATAATATCCCTTAGTTCTTGTGAGCTGATCAGGTCTGAAACCTCCTGAATGAGTGTACTGTGAAGGCTACATAAAAAGAAGCAAATGGAATGATTTCAGGGCTCAAAGAGGATCAAAACCCTCTCACAGAGATCAAGATTCTCTCAGAGAGAAGACCAAGACCTTCTCTGGGTTGCCCATATTTATTTGGTTATCAGAACGGAGGGGAGTACTCAAGAAGGGCGGAGCCATTCAAAGACTTCTCTAAGTAAGGTATTAAGTCAATCCTCTCAAGAATGAGATGCTTGAGGCTATAGTCTTTAACTAGTTGAGATAGGATCCAGGTGTCCTTTGCTGTGATCTTGTCTTATCCTTTGAGGCTTTCTGGTTTCATCCACCACTACAGGTTTTAGTAGGGATTAGTGACTCAGAGGTTCACTTACTGTGAATCTGCCATTTCCAGATAAGGAACCTAGGCATTGGGCAGATTTACAAGTGAACATGAAAAGTCAGTTGATTAAGTCCTGCTCAGTCTGCTTTGCAGTGGTCTCCATCAGGAGCTCAGGGAGGTGGGGGTGCTCCAGCAGCCACACACTAGCCCGTAATGAAGGCAGCACTGGTGCTGCACATCTGCTCGGTTGTCCTTCCTCAGCCTCCTGCAAAGCCCAAGCCAGGTAAACCTGTTGACAGCTCACAGATCACTGCTCGCATCTCTGTGGTTTGTCTTTATCCATCTGCTACTGCCATGACAGAGTACCTGACACCAAGTAATTTACAAGGAGCAGGAAGTTATTTGGCTCAAGGTTCTGGAGGCTGGGAAGTCCAGGAGTTTGATGCTAGCATCTGGCAAGGGCCTTCATGCTGGGTCATACATGGCAAGAGGCAGAGAAGGAAAAGCAGGGAGGAGTGGACACACTGCTGTAAACATACAGAGCTCCTGTGACATCAGTCCTGCAGCCCGTGACCCAGTCCACTCTCATCAGGCCACCTCTCAACATGGGAGCTTTGGGGGCACAGCTAAGCCTGAGTGTCACCCTGTGCTGTCTCCTGCTCTTCCCCACATGTGGCGTGTGAGCCTTTGCTGTGACTTTCTTCACTTGATGGGATGCTCCCTAGATGACAGGGCTGCCGCGCTGTGGACCTGGGGCTCTGGGCTGTGACAGGGACTATGAAATGTCAGGGCAGACCTGGCAGAGCACAAGGTCTGGGCCTGAGCCCTGTGGCTGCCTGTGTGATACGGCAGTCCCCTGCCTCTTCTTCAGTTCACAAGTGACCAGAGTGGAGGCGGCCATGTCTTCACCTTTCCTGCTCTGTGGGGTAGGGAGAAGGGTGGCTCTTGCTTGGCTGTCCAGCTTCCTCCTTCCTCTTTACTAAGACACGAGGGCTTTGGGGCACTCCTTCCTACCAGCCGTGTGGTAGGGCTCTGTTGCCCCTCCACCTGGGTACCTGGTCCCAGAGTTTATGCCTGTTTGGTCACAGTGGCTGTGGCTGAGCGCAAAGCTGCCCTCTCCACCTGTACCGGTCTTCAGCCAAATATATGGAAAGTGTTGCTTAATGACCCTGAAAAATAGGGTGCCAGCTCGGCCAAGGCCACAAGCCAGGGGGCAGGAACATTAGCCTACATCAGCCTGGAGGGCGGCTGGGTGTTGGCAGTCTTAACGCACTGTTAACAAATTTGTGAGGGCCTAGGGAGGTTAGGACCCCTACTGGAGTAACCAGCATCTCAATGTCTTTTGGAATAGGGTGGAATTTTCTTGGTCAGGGTCACTGATTGAGTCATCTTAGGGTTTGTCTCTGGCATGTAGATCCAAGCTTGGGCCTCATAACCTTTGGAATGATCAGCACACCTTTACCAACCCCTTCTAAAGGGCATCACCTCACCCCAGGCACCACCTCTGTGACTGATAGTGGAAGAAACACTGAACCCCTGCAAGTACATATGTTTACACAACCAAAGGAAAAGCCAATCAATAATCATCAGAAGAGAAATGATTAGTGGTTCAAGAAAAGGTTTTGAGTACAATAAAATGATTACTCAGTGACCCGTGTCAGCCATGAAGTGTCAGTGCTGAGGGAATGATGGCCTAATGAGGTCACCTCTCAGCAAGGTAACAGTACGTCCACATCCCTGGTTGACGCTGAGTACCAAATGTCTTTCTTACAGAGCACTTTACCTGTTGAGTATGGGTTGACTTTAAGAATTCCTCCAAGTAGGGCAATTTAGGCAGTTTTCCAGTTGGCCTGTTTTGAACCCTTACTCTATGTGGCCCTGCTTCTTGCTGGGTAGATGTGTGTCCAGCCCAAGAGGCTTGCCCATCCACAGAGGCAGCTCCTGGCCTGCTCTGTTGGTTTCTGCTGGATCCTATCCTTTCATGTGGCAGCTCAGGTTCCGGCACCTTACCATGCTGGGAGCCAGGAGTCAGATCGTGGACAAGGGGACTCTAGTCATATGCTGCAGGATACTTGAAGCAGGGGAACGTGGGAGGCCCTCCACCACAGATGTGCCCAAACAGAGGGCCGGCTACCACACAGGTGGCATCTCAGGTCTCAGACTGGCCCCTGATGGTGGCCAAGACTCAGGTGACGGCTGATCTTAGGTAGCAAGCAGCCCAGAGGTCAGTAGCTCAGTGGCACCCTGAGGACTTGGGCTCCTGGCCCTTTCAGTGTGTTCCCCAAGCATGACAGGATGAAAGCAGGGCCAGTGTCATTTGTCTCTTTTATCAAAGACTTTCCTGGAGATCAAAAGAACTCCTAAATTTCTGTTTTTATTTCTCACCAAGGCCTGTGGCCTGTGGCCACCTTAGCTTCTCGAGGGTAAGGGTGACTGTTAATCTTTTCCAGCTCGTGGTGCAAAGGGCCAGCCCAGTGATTGAGTTTTCCAAGGGTGCATGAAGGGACACGGAGGCCAGGCAGCCAAGGGTGTGAGCAGTAGTGGACAGTAACTGTCCAGTCCTGCTCTTCCTGTGCCGACTCCCACAAGCACATCCAGATGCTTCCAGTAAATCTTTCTTTTTCTTTCTTTTTTTTCTGTCTTTCCTTTTTTGAGATGTGGGGTGTGTGTCTCATTATGTTGCCTGTGCTGGCTT
The DNA here is from genome assembly GCA_004027595.1 of Dinomys branickii. Taxonomy (NCBI): domain Eukaryota; kingdom Metazoa; phylum Chordata; class Mammalia; order Rodentia; family Dinomyidae; genus Dinomys; species Dinomys branickii. Next base: position 361,689 of record PVLD010000008.1, read on the forward strand.
TGAACTCCTGGGTTGAAGCAGTTGTCCTGTTTCAGCCTTCTTATGTGTGCCACTGTGCCTGGCCCTCTCCCATCTTAAGCTGGCTTTTGTGAATATGTTTCTGGCAATGCTGTGTCATCTAGTGTGCTTTCTCTACAGTGCACAAGCTCGTCTACGTCCTTGGATCTCATACTCTCTGTCCCACCTGGAGAGAAACCGGAGCCTCCCAGCAGAGCCCAGCAGCCTACCTGGCACCCTTCTCCCAGTAGCCACTCTTCTTCCTGCTTCCCTGGGCTGGGCCCATGTGCCCTTCCTCGCCTCTTTCGGACCATTCTACTAGATCCCCCAGTAACCCCAAGTCTGCCCCAGGCTGTCACCCCTCTTCCCTCCCCCCAACCTGCCCCTTGCAAACTTGCTTATGCAAGGATCTTCCTGCAGTTGCTTCCACCAGAAGGCCCCTGTGCCTCCAGGGCCCCTGCCTGAGGTTCTGATGCTTATCGCCTCCTGCCAGGGCTGCTGCCTACAGGTTTGCAGGGGTTATCTGTGTGAGGACACGAAAGAACGGGTTAGGGACGGACCTCGGGACTATAAGTGGCCTTGCTTCTGGCACTGGCTTCCAGGTGCCCTGTTGGCTGCTGGCCCAGCGTCAGGGGCTGCCTCCCCATGTGGGCAGTCCTCAGTGTGTCGGATCAGCATTGGCCACTTGGGCCAGTGCTTCAGAAGGCACAATCCTCATCCTGAGTCCCAGGGTGAGGAACCGGCTCGGCAGGCAAGGGCCGCTCTGTTCCCAGGGGACATTGGCCGTGACTGGAGGTGCCTGTGATTATCATGGTGTTAGTCAGCTGTTTGTCACTGTAAGGAATACCTGAGATAATCAACTTAAACAGGGAACAGTTATTTTGGCTTAGGTCATGGTCAGTTGGTTCCAGGCTTTGAGCGCAGTGTTTTCTGGTGGGCAGTCTGCTGGAGCAAACCCGCACTTCCAGACGGGGGAAATGAGGATGAGGAAGGGACGAGTCCTACTATCCCCTTGAGGCACAAACCCAGTGACCTGGAGACCTAGGCAGCACCTCTGAAGGGCTCCGCCATTTCCTTTACCACACAGGCCCTGGGGCTCCAATCTGCACAGCAGCGCGAGGGTGGGTGGGTGGGCGGAGGCTGGGGACACTGATACATTTTCTGGTGCACAGGGTATGTCCCCTCCCTGTTAGGTCCCTCATATTGTACCCTGCTCAACTTGAAGTGAAAAACTTTGATGGACAACTAGTCTGTTCTGACAGAAGGCCCCTCACTCAGCTCAAGAGAATAAAGTCTGTTTATCATGATGGTTCCCAGGCCTAATTCTCAGGTTTACAGGAAACCTCCTATGTCTGCAGAATGCCACGCTGTAAATCAGCCACATGCAGATGTCCCCCTGCACTTCCCTCCCCTAGAGGCACCAGACCCACCAATCAGCCCTGTGAAACTTAGATTTTCCACCTTCTCCAGTGGAAATTCCCCCTCCCATACCTGAAACAGTCGTAAAGTAGGCCCCGTTCCTTTGGGGCCAATGACTTTTCACCCTTGGCCAGGCTGCAACCAATCTGAAATAAAGATACTGGCTGTTTGCTTCAATCTTGCCTGTCCGGGTGGAATGTCACTACTCTGGCAGGGTCTAGCCTGACACTCCCCTCCTAGAAGTGTTAACAGCACTGAAATGGAGAAACCTGATCAAGCCAATCACAGCATTTCCATTCCTCTGACCATAACTGGAATGAAGAGAAAGCAAAGTTGATCTGGTTCGGAGCTGGGTTGGGAGGACGGAGCACTGAGATGAGACACAAGTGAAGTGTACCTCACCAGGACACGTAAGCAAAAATTCTAACCCATGCTGTGCAACATTCATGCTCTAAGTTGGGACCATTCCCACGCTGGTTCATGCAGTCCCATGTGCTCCAAGAGGGGGCCATGTGCTCATTTTCCAGCAGCTCCCATGGGCTCCTGTGTTCCAGACAAGAAGCCTCCCCTCCATCTACTCACCTTCCCTGCCAAGACTACCACTGACTCCAGCCACACCCATGAGGTCTCTTCCATGACACTTCCTCTTTGAGGAGCCCACAGGTCCTCTGGCTTATTCCTTTGCTGTCCCAAGTTCAATAATACCAACTTACATTTTTTTAAAATGATGTGTTCCTGACCTGTACATTTCTCCTTTTTGTTTTGAGACAGGGCCTTGCTGTGTAGTTCTGGCTGGCTTGGAATATGTGGCAACCCTCCTGCCTCAGCCTCCCCAGTGCTGGGATTAAAGGTGTGCACCACCAGGCCTGGCCTGACCTGTGCGCTTTTATGCTTGGAGAAATACAAACAAGTCAATGCAATGGACTTAACAGTAATCATCAGCTTGCTCAGAGTGCCTTGGAAACAAAGAGGAAGATGTTCTTTGGGAAACTGGGGAAAGGATTTTCAGCAATCATACTGGAAGTGGACCCAGAGTGATAAAATGGTTTTACCCACCTGGGGGTGAGGGAAAATGTATCACAAGGAAGAAGGAATAATATGGACATGGGGCAGAAAGACAGAGACTTAGAAATGGCGGGCAATTTAGTGTCTGAAAAGGGATTAGGGCAGGGAGGACAGCAGGGGGCAGGCTGTACAGCTGTGAGAATGACCCCTGACGCTATAGCTACACAGGCTGTATTCAAGGACACAGAATGAAGTAAAGTGTTGGCAAAGCTGGCTAAACTACAACCTTGGCAGAACCCTAGGGAAATGGATTTGTGTAGGACAAGATCTCGCCTGCTCCCCGAGGATGGCTCCTTAACGCTGAAAGAACGTAGCACATTTTCGTGGCATTCTAGCGCCACCCAGCGCTAAGAGAGAGAACGGCACGTTTACAGCCCGAAACCCTCGGCGCGCAGTGGTTCCAGTGTGCTTCTCCCAGGTTGACTCCCAGAGCAGTGAACAGGGCTCGGCGTCCGGCCTGGAACCCCTGATCCCATTGCCATGCACTCGCCAAGCACTGTCGCAAGGTCACGTCCCCTGTAAGACAGGGACTACATTACGGCTCACACAGATTTGGGCAACCTGATTGAAGCCATTCGTTTATGACCCACGGGCAAGAGTCGTGTCGGCTTCCATCCCCGCTCTGCCCCTGGACGCTGTAACCCGTGACGACCCCACCGGCGCGTTTTCTTCGACTCCGCCCTTAGCGACGGCCTCTGTTGGTTCCCCCTTCCTGAAGAGAAACCTTGGAGCCTTCAAAAAGGGCGGCGTCCTCAACATGCGACCTAACCGGAGCGAAGCTCCCGCCGGGAGGGCTCCGGGACGGTCGCCTGAGCACAGAACTGGGTGCCCGGAGTTCGGAACCGCCGGCCTGCACCAGAAGAGGCGGGACGGAGACGTGACGTCATTTCCGCGCGCCGCGGGCGGGGCAGGAGCCGAGCTTTTCTGCTGCGTCGGGCTGCGGATCAAGGAGCTCGGGCTGCAGGATGAGCGAGGTGGATGGACTGCGGCAGCGACGGCCGCTGCGGCCCCAGGTCGTTACGGACGATGGCCCGGCCCCAGAGGCCAAGAACGGCAGGTAGGGCCGCAGGTAGCGCGGTGGCTGTGCCGGAGTCCAGGGGTGTCCCAAGCCTGTTCCGACCCACGCGGTATTCTCTGTGGGGTGACAGTGCCCGGTCCTGACCCTTCCTCGCGCACCTGGTCCTCTGTATGTGGGGTGACAGTCTCAGACTTGTCCTTTCCTCCCTCACCTGATCCTCTATATGATGTAACAGTTCCCAGACCTGTCCTTTCCACCCTCCCACAGGGCGGCTCTGTGTGTGGGGTGACAGGCCCTGGTCCGTCCCTCGCTCCCTCACCTGGTTCTGTGTGGGGTGACAGCCCTTGGGCCTTCAGCTGCACCTACCGCATGTGGTGTGGACGCCTTCCCAGCCCTGCAGAGAACAGAGGGAGGGTCGTTGTAGGCAGATTCTGTGGAGTCAGCCTTGCAGGTTTCTTGATGGTTACGGAGGGGGAGGAGAACTGGTTGTTGATACTTGGTAAGTTTTGGGCTTTGGCCTTTGCTGCCTTTTCAGTCTTCCAGAATTTAAATATATTATGTTTCTGTGTTAAAAACCGAAGCATGATCCTTCAAAATAGAATTTCAGATGTTTAAAATTCATTTTTCAATTTTTTATCCTGAGTTTCATAATTTGAATTTTTAGGGCAAACCAGGACAGACCAAGCTTCAAGTTTTGGAATTAACTTATATGTTCCTTTTTCTTTTTTTGTGATACCCGGGATCGAACTCAGGACCTTGCACTTGCCAGGCAGCACTTATGCCACTGAGCTATATCCACAGTCCCTAACTTACATGTTGATAGAAATAAGAGAACTGTTTATTGGTCATTCAGAGCATGCTGAGGGATGTGGTGCCTACTGAACAAGCAGGGTTTTTGCCCCTGATAGGGTGAATTTTTTCGGTGATGATTAATAAGGACGTACTGAGGGAGATGGATAGCTCACAGCAGTGTGTGGCTCTGGGAAGGCAGTTTGGAGGTTTTGTGGCAGTTAGTGTCACATCCCCGGGCTGTGAAAAGCCGTCGTCCTGACAGTGGGTAACTGGCTGCCATGGACTGCATGAATTCTCATTTCCAAGGATTGTCAGGGTTGCAGCTGGGCAAACCAGGGGCAGCTGGTCACCCTGCTTACTGTAGATGCTGTGAATTAATCTCTGCTGGAAACTAATGTGTCCTTAGAATGGGCATATGTGGCTGGCCATGTTTTATGACAGAAACCTGTAAACAGGACTGTGACCTCAAAAATGAAAGAGCAGTTGGTCACAGAGCGGGGCAGCGTGTTGAGACTTGGGCACAGAGTATACGAGGTCACAGAGCTTGAGGGCAGACTTAATTAAATTGTTTTTTTTTCAGGTTGTCTGTGGGGATTTTTCTTCCTTAATGACAAAGTAAATTAGATGCTCCAAAGTCATCTTGCCACCTGATCTTTTCTGGTGTGCATTTTCCATTTGTGTTATTTAAGATATTTTCTTGACTTCTCTGTTGTTGGACCTAGTCCTTATTTTCCTATATTTTAAAAATCTTTCTTTTATTTGTCAGTCCCTTTCTGATATGTCTGTAATGGTTTCTTTCAAAGCAAGTTCTTCTTACCCACTTTCCTTTCTACTTTTAACATTATAGTTGTTTTTCTGATTTTTGTGTTATTTTTAATTTTTCTGTGGTAATTACACCTCAGAAGTCTGTGTATGGAGGGTGCAGTAAAGAAATATGAAAGAAGTAGAAAGAGAAAAATGTTAGAGAAGCATGGTCCTTCAAAATAGAATTTCAGATGCTTAAAATTCATTTTCCAATTTTTTATCCTGAGTTTCATAATTTGAATTTTTAGGGCAAACCATGGCGCACATGCGTGGTGGCGCGTACCTGTAATCTCAGCACTTGGGAGGCTAAGGCAGGAGGATTGTCGCAAGTTCGAGACCAGCCTGAGCTACAAAGTGAACTCAAGGCCAGCCTGAACTGCATAGCGAGATCCTGTCTCAAAAAAAAGAAAAAAATGTTAGAGAAAACTTTAGGTATGCTAAACAAGGAAAAGGGAACCTTGCAAGACATTAAACTAACAGATTAGGAGGACAGTGGGTTTGGGTAGTAGAGAGGACACCTAGTGATACTTTCCCAGGTCTCTTGGCTCTTGGTACGAAAGGTGGCATTTGCTGTATTTTACTGAGGAGGTCACTAAGGTAAGGGGAATAGTGTTAATAGAGAAATGAAAGTAAATGAAGGAGGCTAGGATTAGCAGCTGGACAGTGATTAAGGAACAATTTAGGATTCTGCTTTGGAGATGAGATTTTCTGTTGAAGCTCTCAGATGTCTGTATTTGAACATTAAAGGGCATTTAATTGCTCACTTTATTTAGAGTGAAGCGTAGATGAGCTAAGCACTTTCATATACTAGTGCAAACTTATGATTATTATTTGGTAGCAGTTTTCCCAAATATGTTGGAGACCTTATTGAAAGGGTAATTGTTGCACTGTGGAACTATCTTTTCCCATTGGTAACATAGTTATATCCAGGAAGAGAGCTGTTTAATGTCCTTGTGTAACTGTTTAGGAGTGAAGGATGAATACATCCAGAATTAGTGGGTGATTTTTCAGTAAACCATGGCAGGCTTTTAGACCAATTAAAAATCTCTGCTGGGTCTCTTTTCTTTCTTTTTTTTTCCTTCATTTTAAGACTAAAGTTTGGGAGGCATTGTGGGGAAGGGGCAGTCATGAAGAGGAGTCAGGAATCTGGAATTTTTATCTCTGCTCTGCCTGGTGTGTGCTTTTTGAATGAATGTGCATTTGAATGTGCTTTTTATTGTGTTTCTTAATTTCCTAATTTTTTTTCCAAGGCAACAGGATGATTCTAGGAGAGCCAACTTAAAGAAATGTGGGAAATGTGAAAATTCAAGGTGTGATTGTTTAAAATGTTGGGACTTGTTGCTTTTTGACTTTTTCTGGTCCCAGGAATCACCATGATCGCCAGGGTTCTGCACCCCATGGGCGAGGGCTAGCAGATTTTCCACAGACATCACAAGAAGCCTGTGGTCTACTGGAATGTGTCCACCAAGGCTGTAGTGCATGGTTCAAGGCCCCAACGTCTGATGTGCAGGAGTTAGAGAATGTCCTTCAGGTTTTGGGGTGTGATTACAGAGGATTTTGTAAATCGTGGCTGGGTCAGTAGCAATTGTCAGAATGCGTTGCATCACCATGGTTGTGTTCTTGCCCTTAGAGACTGCAGGAAATTTCAGATGTCCTCCAGAGGGAAGCTTTCCTTGAGGCTTTTCTTAAGAGATGGGACAAACAAGTTGACTTCTCAGACTGCACCTGGGAGCAGGTCGCCAGCCTTCCTGGATGTGTCTACACCACAGGCGGAGAGTGTGTGGTGCCCGGTCAGTGAAAATGGGTAGCGACAAGAATAGCGTCTTTTATTTAAATTAGAACAGTGTGGTGCACAATCAGAGGGTAGCCAGCGTGGAGAAAAGCGGGAGGAAGTCTAGTTGGTGGTGTGCGGGCACCGCAGCAAGGATGGCCTGCCAAAACGTGAACGGACCTCATCCAGGCGGGGCTGCGTGGGCACGGGAGCCGGGTTTGCCCATTTGTGTAGTGAGCTGGCTCCATTTGGAGCGCCGGGGAGCCACACATGGCGAGTGGCTACTGCCTGTCTTCATGGAGGTGAAGTTAGGCAGCGCTGCTCAGGGGGTTTCTTTAGGCGTAAGCGACTATTCTCAAAGCTGACCACAGAGCTTCCAGTAGTCATGGATGGTGATCAGGCGGGGTTGGGAGGTGAGACGGGTTTTCCCTGGGAGAGGAGATGGATGAGAGAATGTCTGGTACGTCTCAGGAATGACAGAGGAAAGGAAGAGTTCTGGGCCCACTCTGGACCCCCGGGCAGAAACTCTTGGCCTCACTAAAGTGGACGCAGGTGATGCAGGGTGCTGCTTTGAGAGCCTTGCACTGGGTGTCCTCGCAGTTCCAGCAAAGAAGGGTGATGTGTGACACAGACCGTCTGCAATTGTGGCTGCTTTTCTAGCTGTACGCACTGTCACTTTCAGTCCTGGCTTGGCCTTTTGTTTTTGACATAATTGAACCAGTTACCATTATGTGAAGGGGCAACCAGATACTTAAGCAGGGTGTTGCAAACTCTGAATCAGATTTCCAAATTAAGCTTTTTAAAATATAAAATACAGGGTCAGGGGTGCAGCTCAGTGGTAGAGTCTGTGCTTATCGTGTATGAGGCCCTAGGTTCTATCCCAGCAGCCCGGGTCTAACGAAAGGTGCAACATGGCCCGGGGGAGTTAATGTAAGTTGGGGATGGATGAGAAAAATGTTTGGATAGGCAAGAAGAAAGGAAGCTGCGCTTTGGTTAGACAGTTACTGTTTCTTGAGTGATAGCCAGTGAAGGATTATGGCTTCCCCCGGGAGGCTGAGGAGGAGTATATGATCCTGTCAGGTTCTCTATAGAGGCCAGAAATACAGGTTGGACTTGTGCAGAATACCCTTGAGGTCAGGGCTTGAGGCAGGCAGGCTTTCCTCTTCCCTGTGCACCCTTGAATGTGTTCTCTTTTGGGGACTGTGCTTCTAAAAGAGCCACACTAACAAAAGCCTTTCTGCCACCAGTACTCACAGCCAGCCCTGCAGCTCCTTGTATGGGAAAGTTGTTGACTTTGTTTCTTTAATTTTAAGCATCTTTATCTAGAAGCAAGTCATACGTGCAAAACTCACCCATTTATCCTCTCTGACTCTGTGGGTTTTTAGTATCATCATGGAATTTTGCAACAGTTACTGCCCTCTAGCGTAAAACATTTTGATCACTGTCTTGGTTATTTTTCTCTGGTTTCTGAGACAAAATACGCGATGCCCAAAATTAAGGAAGGAAAGGTTTATTTAGCTCACAGTTTGTGGCGGTTTCAGTCTATACTTGACTGGCCCCAAGGTAGAGTGGCATGTGGCAGAAGGTAACAGTTCATGGCGACGAAGGCAGCAGGAGCAAAAAGGGAGGAGCAGCAGTGTACAAGTCTCTCTTTCCCTCCCTTATATTGTATGCAGGCTGCCCGTCCTAGGAGTCAGTCATAAACTCCAGAAGCCCACCCCATGACTGCATGAGGCTTTGGTTGGACAGCTAGGCACAAACTATAACAATCCCTGTTACATTTTCTTATATGAAGTGAAGTTCACACAATGTACAGTGTGATACAGTGTTAAAATACCCAAGTCAGTGGCATTTGGCATATTCACAGTGTTTAGCAACTAACGACTCTCCAGTTCTAAAACTCTTCATCACCCCATCGAAACACCTCCTACTTGTTAAGAAATCATAAGCGAGTGAAAGGAGCTGTTTCCTGCTCTTGCTGGCCGCAAGTCCCTCGGAAGATGAGTGGAAAAACTAGTTTTGTGTTACACACACAATGAGGGCTCTCCAGCCAGTAGAAGGAACAGTGTACTGATGCGCTCTCCAGGGTGGGTGGACTTGGAAGGGCTAATGTTGGGTGGAAGAACCCTGTTGCAAAAGGCCACACCCTGCCTGCCCCCTTCATGTGAGTGTCCGGCACAGGCACATCACCACGTGGTCTCACAGCCTGACCCCACGGGCTCTCGGCCGATTCCGCCCCCTCCCCTTGCCTTTGGCAGCAGCACCGCTGGTGGCAGCCACAGCCTGGAGTCAGGGCTGGCCCTCCTGGTGCCTGCTGGTTCTGGCGTGGGCTATGAACGGGCCTCCTGAGCCTCCCACTGCCCACTTCACTCATTTGTGAGGCAGAGAGATGCACTGTGCTGCCCAGTTTCCACAGCTTGTTTTTGCTGTCCTGTTGATCTTCTCTCATGGCCCTTGCTCCTTCCCTGCTGTGGACCTTGTGTTGTGTTCGCCTGGCTGACACTGGTCTGTACTTTATGGGCATTTTCATGTATGTGGAGTTTGTACCATACTGGCACAAGTCACTGGTATTAGAGGAAGGTTGTAGGGGCCTGGGGTTTGGGGCCAGGACTAGCAGGAGGGGTTGACCTGACTTCTTTCCTGGCTGCCTGCTCTCTTCCAGGAGCCTGGGCTCTCATGACCTCTCCCTGCTGGGTCTCCTGCACTTTGGGTTTGTGCACCTAGACCACCTGCCTTTCCACCTAGCAGAAGGGGTAAAGACTGAGGGCTTGGCAATTTACCTTGGGGTTGGAGGGTGGATTTAAAACCCTATAGAGCAAAAAGGAGGTTACCCTATGAAGCAAAATTTTGGAAGCTCATCGAAAGGAAAATTGACACACGTGAGAATTCTCATTACAAAGGGGAAATGTCAGAGGAACACAGAGTGGTTAGCTCCGCCCTGACAGCTGCCCTGTTGTGGAGGAGAAAGCAGCAAGGGGGATGGGGGTTGCATCTCCAACATGGGCTCAGAAACATGCTCGGCTCAGTTCTAGCCTCATCACCTACAAAAGGGGACACGGCCTGCTTCCTACCATTAGATCACAAGGATGTGTTTTCCTGTCTCCATTTCCCGATGTCACTGGTAACGTGTTCCTGACATCCTGCTGAGCCCTCACCACGGTGCCTTTTATGTCTATATTTCTGTTCATGGCAAGTTGAGTCTAAGTGTCTCTGTAGAAGGTGATACATTCCTTTCCTACCATGTTTTTCCTCTCCTTCTGGGACCCCTGAGCAGAATCTTTAATATCCCTGTCCCTGGTCCCTGTTAATAGTCTCTGCAAGGACACCTGGCCTTTTCTGTTTTGTTCCACAAAGTTCTCTCGTCCTTCACCAGCAGCCCACTTCCAAAGCTGCTTCCAGATTTCTAGGCATTTCTTACAGCTGCATCTTACTTCTAATGCTGGAAATTACTTGGAAAACTCAGTTCATCTCTTTTTTTTTTTTTTTTTTTTACTCAGTTCATTTTTTATGGCGCCATAACAAATTGCCACATCCTTACTGGTGTAAGCAGTACCAATTTTTTATCCTAGCACCCTGTAGGTCAAGGCCCCGGCGGGTCTCAGGTTCCTGCGTGGAGGTTCTGAGGAGGTGGAGCCTACTCACGTCTGTTGGCAGAGCCTCGTGCTGTCTGCAGCGCCTGCCCGGCCCCTTGTGAAAGCCGTTCCCGCTTTCCTCTTTGTCTTTATTTCTCTTTGTTGTTCGTCCCCACCCACCACGGTGGGAGCAGAGGGTAGACCGCACTCTGCTCTGCCCAGGGCTGGGCAGCACCCGGAGGCGTCCCTGCCAGCTGCCCGTCCCACAGTGGCGGCCTGTGGGCGTCTGCAGTGAGGAAGCTGCCTCAGTTGCTGGTGAGGTGCTGTGCCTGGCACCTGGGCCTCTACTCTGCACTCCTGGAGCGGAGCTGGACATGCTTATTGCAGAAGATGATCCTGTTAGAAATCTAAGCTCTGCCCTTAAATCAGGCCTGCTCTGCTTAAGCACAAATCTTGAATTTTTTAAGTCAACATTTTTATTTGTTGATAGAAAAGGCATTACCTTAGACTAGTGGTGGCAAACCTGTGGCCCACGTTCTGCAGCAGGCACACAGCACCCTCACTTGAGATGATGTCATGGCTTGTCTTTTCTAAACTAAAACCTAAAAAAACCCCAAAAAACTAAAACCTCAGTATTCAGGTCTAATTGGCACTTTGAGATAAATAAGTGGGTTTTGGGTTGCAGTTTGGGCCCTTAGTCTCTTAAAAGATTTGCCATCGCTGCCTTAAATGCTCATGATTTTATTTGCTTGAAATTAATCTTAATGTGAAGTGTCTAGTGAATTGGAATGCAGTGTATGTAAGCAAATAATGTTTTATGAGGTTCATTTACTAGCAAGAAGCTAAATGTCCATTTATTTAGCAGATGAGAAATAATGTATATGAGGATTGGTTCAGAAATATTTTAGGTGCTTCTGGTCATTTGTCTAAAATCTTTACTCATGATTCCCTACGCAGCTTTCATATCTTCCAGGTTTCAGGACTGATGGCTTCATAGTTTTAGTTCTGTAGATTGTATGTGGTTACTGTATCATCTGTCAGGCTTTTCCCACCAAGCACAAGAGCTGGAATTTCCTTCCTAAAAGTGGGATCTGTGAAAGACTGGGGAACTGGGGGCTCAGGGAATTGTTGGGCTTCTGTTTTCTTCATGGATTGGTCTGTCTGTCTCTTTTGGGATGGAACCCAGGGCTGCAGACATGCTGGGCAGGTGCTGTATCATGAGCCATATCCCCAGCCCTCACTCTCTTTGATCCATAAAAAGTCTAGGGACGCACAGTACCAAGTGTCACGGAACCTTTTTTCTCCTGTTACTTTTTGTGTTCATCAGTTCTTTGAGTTTGCTCTCTTTAAATCTGCTACAGTAGAAAGTTCAAGATCTGGAAACAATGGAAGACTGAAAACAAAAACAAAGTACAGTCATGTTTGCCATTCCTGGCAGATGGTCCTGAAGTTTAATCAGAAGCCACCAAGGTCAACAACCCTGCCCTAGGGAACGGGCAGTTGACCCTGCTCCTGCAGAAAGCGCTCAGTCCGCAGGCTGTCCTGGGAGGCTCTGCTGACAGCCTCCGTGTGCTTTATTTTGGCAGCTCCTTCAGCGGCCGAGTCTTCCGAATGACCTTCTTGGTGCTGGCTGTGTCCCTCATCCTGCCCCTGCTCGGGGCCATGAAGCTGCTGGAGTCGCCCATCGACCCCCAGCCCCTCAGGTGAGCTTCCTGCAGTCCTCATTCCCCGCTTCCAGGGAAAGGAGGCTGAGTCAGCCAGCCTGGGTAGGCTGAGAGGAATTATGAGAGAGGGCGCTGTGGTTTCCTTACAAGTTTATGTTGATTGTTAGAGTATATGGGAGGTATTGTCTGTTATCCTTGGAAAAGCTTACAAACCAAGGACAAAATCAAATCAGAGAAACTTATGGGAATAGAGTTAACCTTAATTCTATGAAGTGGCAAAAGCACACATAAATGAAGGCTAGACTTAAATTACCTTGTTTAAATTCTATAAGTAACTGGAGCTTAATATGATTTTTTTTTAGTACAAGTTTGTGATGCGAAATGAACACATTCGCTGTGGGGAGTTGGTACATGTCTGTCATGTCCTAGTCGTCCCTGCAGCTCTCTCTCCTCTCTCTGTCCATCCCTTCCCAGTTCCTGCCCTGCCTGGAGGAGATAACCGACTTGCTCCTGTTCTACAGCCCTTTGCCCTCTCACCTCACTGCAGTGGCCTGGACTAGGGCCTGGGCCTGCTTGGTCTGCCTGGCTTGTCCCTGGGTGGTGGTGGGGGCAGTGGCTGCTTCCCTCCCTCCTCCTGCTCCGCAGCCTGGCGGTCCCTCCACCTCATGCCTTCCCTTAGCTCTATAGGACCTTGTCCACTGGACAGATTCCCCTGTGTTATATCAGGAAGGCAGGGCCACCTACATAGGAGATTTGGCCAAGCAGTAAGTACCTGATTTTTTAAAAAGCCTGTAGTTAGTATTTTTTTTCCCCTAAGTTTCTTTACCTAGTGGCGGTCTAGGAGTTTGTTATCCATTGTCACCTGGAAAAAGGGGCCCTTGATGTATATTCTCATTAGTGGTTAGAGGGGGCAGGGCCAGGCTTCTGCTGCTGTTGGGTCCTCAAGTGGGGAGGGTAGGGTTGTGTGTTCTGGTCAGTGAGGTCCTGACTCCCTGTGAGAGCACCCTAGGGATGAAGCTGACTCAACTGTTCTGTAAGTGGGCTAGGGAGCAGGCAGGCAGTGAAGAAGGGCTCTCTGAGTGATCGCAGCAAGGGGGAGCTCGGGGGCCTGGGGTCAGTGGGGAGGGTGTCAGGGTTTCCTAGGTAGCGGTCATGCATTGGGCAGTGTGGGGGAGAAGCTTGGTCAGGAGGCTGCGGGGCCTGGCACTGCACCGTGGAAGGCAGAGGGCCTGTACAGGCATAGTGATGCCGTGGGGTCCTGGAGACACAGCTGACTGCACAGGGAGGCAGAAGCAGCTTAGCAGGGCTGTGTCTTCATCCTTGACTCAGGATAGGAGGCTGCCAGTGCCTTCCAGTGCTGGCCAAGGAGAGGTGGCAGCAGCGGGTGGCACTCTCTGGACCCGACCCCATGGGCTCCCCTGAGTGCTTGGGGCCCACTTCTCCAGAGGCTCAAGTCAGGCCCTGTGTCTCTCCCTGGAGCTGCCCTGTGGTCCTTCCTTGGTGTGATTTATGGGCTTCTCTTAGCTCCCGATGACCAGTGGCCTTAACTGCTGTTGCTGTTTTTCATTCATCATCTTTTGATTTTTACAGTTTCACACTGGTAGTAAATGGTTCTTTTGCAGTGTGACAGCTTTCAGCAGTATTCTTTCTATTGGGCTCTAAAGTAATAGCATCAAAATCTCTTCTCTAAAATGCTTCGGTATGTCCTTGACCTTACATTTTACTTTAACTGAAAAACATGTTTTAGAAATGACTACAAGCACCCATATCCTCCTCTGGAAAGATGTTCCTTGCTCCTCCCTGTGGAAGCCAAGCTTGTGGGTGAAGACTGGGTTCTGCTGCTGACTCAGTGTCTCCCAGATGGTGTGCCACAGGATAGCATTCTGGCCATGCACACTTGTGCATGGCAGATTTATCCCATGTACACCAGAGTTGAGAGGGAAGATTGGCCCTGGATTCTGGTTGGCCAGAACCGTGGAGAGAATAAGGATGGAATCAGAAGCTGAACACGACAGCGTTCATGCAGAGTTGGCAGAATCCCGGCTTTAAGAAGAGTCTGTGTGAGCTGGGCATGTGGCACACACCTGTAATCCCAGCTGCTCAGGAGGCTGAGGCAGGAGAAGCACAAGTTCAGGGCTAGCTGGGCAGCTTAGTGACACTTCATCTCAAAAAATAAAGAGGGTTAGGGGTATAGTTCAGTGATAAAATACCCAGTATTCAGCAACACACACACACACACACACACACACACACACACACACACACACTCCTGTGGTCTGGCTCATGGGGTGCTGCTGAGCCCTGCTTCCTACAGCTGCCCTTTGTGGATGCCCTTGCTGTGCAGGTGACTGCCAAAGCCCTGACATTAGCTGTGTAGACGCTTTCATAGCTATTTGGTAGTGTGACGTTTTCTGATAGCCTTGAACACCTTTTCTTTTCCTTTTATGTCTGGCAACTAAGGATGTTACTGGAATATACTCCGTTTATCACAGAACAGGGAGTTGTGCCTATGTTCGATCCTCAGCAGACATTTTCCTCTGTGTTTTTGTGGGCACATCCCTACAACTGCCTTGTTTTACAGCTTTAAAGAACCTCCTTTGCTGCTTGGTGTCCTACAACCAAATACGAAGTTGCGGCAGGCGGAAAGGCTGTTTGAGAATAAGCTCATTGGGCCGGAATCCATAGCAAACATCGGGGGTGAGTGAACTGGAACTACGTGTGGTGCTGGGGTAGGTGTGGGGGTTGGGAGTGGGTTTTGGGTAGCCTGGTGGAGCTGGTGGAGCCTGGAGCAGTGCCTCTGGGTAGGCAGCCCAGTAGGAGTGACCTCCAGCTTCTCTCCTGTCTCCCTGGTGTGACGTTTTGATGCTGGTAACTTTGAGTTTGTCTCTAGAGGCGTTTACTGTGCTCAGAGTGCTGGGAAGAGGGCAGGCAGTGCGGATGTGACATGTGGGTCATTTATGAAAGTAGGTGGTGGGTGGATAGTGTGTTTCTTGGGCCTTTGGTCTTTGGCTTCACCTGAAGCTAAGGTTGCGTGGCTCTGTTTGAAGTCTGTTTGTGTGGTGTCCCTACCCCTGCCCAGCCTGCCAGCTCGAATTGGGTCTCTTAGAGCGTAGACAAGGCATTTGCTGTTAAAATGAGAATTAGGCTTAGTACTAACAAGACACAGTTGGTGAGATGATAAACACACTAACTGGTGTGAGAATTTCTTTGGAAATGCTGCTGGTGACTCCTGGTGGGGGCCGTGACTGTGTGTCCTGCTTGCTGCTGGGCTTTAGTTCTTCAGTTTTCACCCTGCCCCAGGCTTTCGTGGCTCCTGCTGCTTGATGGGACCTATAGCCTGGCCCAGTCATGTAGCTATTGGTTTGATTTTTGGCTGACAAAGTCAAAATTATTGTAAGAAAAACAAGTACTTCATGATAAACTTCATATTTTTCTTTAAAAGACATTGACATTTTTATTAGGAAATTTCCCTTTTCTCCCTGAAAAGTGAAATGTTGCAGTTTCAACCCAGGACCCTTAGGAGGAGAAGCTCAAGCCAGTGGCTCACCTCTTGAGGACCCTGTGTCCCACCTTTGTACTTCGTCCTTGCAGAGGAGCCGGCTGCCCACTGGGTCCCCTCTGGCCATAGCCCCTGGGTGCGCCTGCAGCTGCAGCCCCATTTGGGGGTGACCTGGTGTCCTGGGCGTGCTGGCCAGTCACTGACAGTGCAGGAGAATCATCTTCAAGTAGCACACTTCATCTGCTTTTGAGCAGAGTTTGTTTTTAAGAGCAGTTTTAGGCTCATAGCAAAATTGAACAGAAGGTACAGAAATTTTCCAAAAGGAGAATTGATTTTATTAATTATCAGGAATGTGCATTTGGTACAGCTGATGGACCCACTTTGACACTATCCCCAGAGTCTGTAGTTTACATCAGGAGTCATGCTTGGCGTTGCGCATCCTGTGGGTTTTGGACAGATGTGCTGTGACGTTTGTCCGCCGGTGCACTATCCTGCAGAGTGTTCTCCCTGCCCTGCCGTGCTGGTCGCCTCTGCTTCCCCTTTCATCCTCAGCAGCCGCTCACCTCTGTACTGTCTCCATGGAGCTGCCTTGTGCAGATGTCGTGGAAAGGGAATCATGGCAGGTGGTTTTCTCAGTGCCTTTCACTCGGTAATGTGCATTTCAGGTTCCTCTGTGTTCTCGTGGCTTGATAGCAGATTTCCTTCTAACACGGAATCCAGCCTGTTGACTGGATGTCACAGCTTGTTTGTCCGTTCATCTGATGATGGATGCCTGCTTGTTTCCAAGTCTGGGTAACCAGGGATAAGGTTACCCTGCTGTAAACGTGTGTGCAATTTTTTGTTTTCCAGTTTGAACTGTCTTAGTCTCTTTCCTTGTTGCTGGGGGAAAATACCCAGCACCAAAAATTTAAAGGAGAGCTTTGCTTCACCTCTATTTTAGAAGTTTCAGTCCAATGACCTTTACCCTTTCTGCTTCATAAACAGATGTGATGTTCACTGGTACAGCTGACGGCCGGGTCCTAAAACTTGAAAATGGTGAAGTAGAGACCATCGCCAGGTTTGGCTCAGGCCCGTGCAGTAAGTTGTGATTGTTACTCAGAAGTGTGTCCAAGGAACTGGTTTTCTTGGAAGCCAGTGTTAACCTGTGGAGAATAGTGCTGGGCATCTGGCGGGGGGACATCCTCAGTGTGACCACGAGTTCCGCATTTGACACGTGGTCTCTTGGCCCCGCTTGGTACTTCTCAGGACCTGCCCCTTCACCAGCCCACTGGACCTGTGGTCACTTGTGGGGTCACTTCAGAGGTTAATGGATGTTGTAGGAGTGCTGGTGGAAAAGCAGGTGGTTGTATCATTTTCAGGTGCTTATGTGTGATTCCTGCAGGAGCGTCTTAGGAATTCAGCAGTGCTGTTCAAAGTCTAAAACACCCTTACATCAGTCAGATTTTAGAAACCTAGAGTAGAACTGCACTGTTTATAAACTGATAGCCCATGGCTTCTTACTAGTTATGTTTATTTTATGTTAAGAGTTTCTCTTTGTGGTGTAAGGACTGGACCCTGGGCCTTGTGCCTGCCAGGCAAGGACTGTACCACTGAGCTAAACCCCAGTCCTTGGTGTCGTTTTTACAGCAAGTTATTTTTATACAAGTGATGTATTTTTGTTGTGAAGTAGACACAACACACAATGACACAAATGAGTGTAAAGCAAAATAAAATGCCCCATCCACCTGCTCAGTGTAGTTGTTACTGACATCTGTGGAGCAGCTTTTCAGGCACCCGCACTGCAGTTTCACAGGTGGACTTACACTCTGGTTTGGTTCTTAGTTTGCCCTGTTCCCCTGAATATGGACACTAAGCAGCTGCAGTGAGCTCCATGGTGAGCGCACGGTGAGCTCCCCATGCTGAGTACCCCAGTAGCACCCCCGAGGTCTGGCACTAACGCCCTGTCCTCTGCTCTGTACAGCCCCAAGTCTGTCCAGTCAGGGGTGAGGCACTGTACCCTGTGGCCCCCAACGCCTGTCTGCTTCTTCCTAGAGACCCGAGAAGACGAGCCTGCCTGTGGAAGGCCCCTGGGCATCCGTGTGGGGCCCAACGGCACTCTCTTTGTGGCTGATGCATACAAGGGGCTGTTTGAAGTTAACCCCCGGAAACGTATGTCACAGTGACTTGTTTTCCTGAGTGATTTCAGATCTTCTACACATGCGTGAGTGGGTTCAATAGGCTTTGTTAGAGGTCCTGAGGCCCTGCTGAGGCTTCCCACTCATCAGGCATTGCCTACGTAGCAGCTGGTATCAGTCCCTGTTGCTGTAGGCTCTGCCCTGATCCCCCACAGTTGGATTTTAGCTTTAGGGTCTCAGAAGGACTCGCTCTGAGGGGGTTAGAGCTCTTTTCTAGTTCAGTCTTTATTTTTCTGTCTTTCTCTTTTGTTCCCTTTTTCTTTTTATCTTTCAGCTGCTCTTCCTCCTCCCTTTCTGTCCCCTGACTGGTGGTCCTGTCACTGTGACCAGCGTTACAGCTTTCTCAGTGCAGGTTCATGCTGAGGATGTGGCCCTGTGAGGGCTGCCGGGCACCTGTCCTTGGGTTCCCATCCATCTGTGGGTGCCTGTTGGCCCGTTGGTGGGCCCCTATACTTGGGCACCCATCCATCCGTGGGACCCATCTGTCGGACTGCAGGTTGTTCCCAGGGAGGAGTTTTACCTTGAAGAAGTTAAGCCTGAGCATGCTCATCACCAGTCAGCTGATGGATACACCATCTTTTTTTTTTTGGTACCAGGAATCGAACTCCAGACCCTGTGCTTGCCAGGCAGGTGCTGTGCCACTGACCTATGTCCCCGGCCTGCATATACCATTCTGACTGCAGGAAGGAGTCCCTCTTCTGACAAGAGACTCAGAAAAGTTCATTGTAGCTTTCTTCTTTTACATCAGTTGGGCTGACTCATTTTGGAATCACTGAGAAACAGGTTCTTAGAGTAGAAGCCAGTCTTTTTCTTTTTGTTTGTCTTTTTCACTTCAGGCGAAGTGAAGTTGCTGTTGTCCTCTGAGATGCCCATTGAGGGAAGGAAGATGTCCTTTGTGAACGATCTTGCCATCACTCGGGATGGGCGGAAGATTTACTTCACCGAATCCAGCAGCAAGTGGCAGAGGCGAGATTTCCTGCTCCTGGTTATGGAAGGCACCGATGACGGGCGGTAGGTGCGCATTCGTCCTTCCCTGCCCCAGCAGTGCGCGGCAGGCGACCCCACGGACTGACAGCCTCTGGCGTCATGGTGTGTTCCACAGTGTAGCCCTTTAGCCCCTGGAAAGGGCGTTGATGGTGTTCAGAACTGGTAAGGGGGCTGGTGCCCTCGCTTCCTCTTTAAGAAAATAAAATGGCACAGGCTAGTGTGCCATGGGTGGTGTGGATAGCCGGCCCACTGGAGGGCCTCGGGCTGGAGTGCTGGCCTCCCTGGGGCTGACCTAGCTCCAGGGCAGCACAGCACCCAGGCCTGGCCACCAAGTGAGGAGTCACCTCCCAGAGGGGAGCAGGGCTGGGATGCAAGCATTCAGACCCTCCCGTGTGACCATGCCTGCTCCCCAGCCTGCTGGAGTACGACACAGAGACCCAGGAGGTGCGGGTGCTCCTGGACCAGCTGCGGTTTCCCAACGGGGTGCAGCTGTCTCCTGAGGAAGACTTCGTCCTGGTAGCAGAAACCACCATGGCGAGGATACGCAGGTGTGTGGGGTGGCTGGTGTCACTGTGGGTAGAGACTGTGTGGGCAGGAGTGTGGTGGGTAGCGGGTGACCTTGCCTTGTGTCCCGTGGGTGGAAGCCACACTCCTGGATGGGCTTCTTTCTGTACTCCAGCCCCTTGAGAGCTGTAGTCTGCCAGGGTCTCAACTTAATGCTGGCACAGCTGGGTCCCCTTTCCCTGCACTCTGGGCCTCGGTCCCCACCTGCTTCTCCCTGGGTGCTCTTGAGGGACATCCCTGCAGTGGAGCCACACCTCTGCCCAAGCTGGGACCTGCTGAGTGCTTGGCCAAGGATTCTTCCTTCAACTGGAGCTATACTCACTGCCTGCGTGGAACTTTCCAGGGTCTATGTGTCTGGCCTGATGAAGGGTGGGGCTGATGTGTTCGTGGAGAACTTGCCTGGGTTCCCTGACAACATCCGGCCCAGCAGCTCTGGGGGCTACTGGGTTGCCATGTCCGTCATCCGCCAGAACCCCGGGTTCTCCATGCTGGACTTCCTGTCAGAGAAACCCTGGATAAAAAGGATGATTTTCAAGGTAACTAGAAAACTATAGTCCCCAAATATAACGAAGATTTAATCTAATTATGATCTTTTTAACCTTTATACCCCTAAAAGTTCCAGTTCTACTCGTAATCTTTGGTACTTGAGATGTCTACTTAAAATCTACTCTATTCTTCATCCTGAAATATAAATTTAGATGTTTGGACCCCCCCCCCTGGCTTTTCCTTCGTGTTTCTGTTTCTGAGAACCTTCTGTCACCTCTGCTTGTTGAGTTCTGGGCCCCACCCCATGGTCAGGCTCGAACTCCTCCTCCCTAGCTGACTTAGGTCCTCC
Organism: Dinomys branickii; assembly: GCA_004027595.1. NCBI lineage: Eukaryota > Metazoa > Chordata > Mammalia > Rodentia > Dinomyidae > Dinomys > Dinomys branickii. The sequence goes on from PVLD010000008.1 coordinate 381,850, forward strand.
TGTCCCTATCCCTGTGCTGCTCCCTGCACATCCTTCCCAGAAAATGGCTGTCAGAGATGTCTTCCTGCCTTACCTTGGCCTATGCCTTCTGCCCATTCCTCCTACCATCTCCATAGGCTCTGCCCTGGGTCCTCCCACCCTTATGAAAACACCACCCACCTGCCAGTGGCATCCACAGCCCCTTCAGCACCCCTTACCACATGGGCCTCAAGGCCCGTGCCACCCACCCTGCTGCAGGGACACCCTTGTACCTGAGCTCTAAGGCCTTCCCTGATCACGGTGGACCTGGTCCCCTACATACCCACCCTGCTCACCCTCAAGCATTGAGGGCACAGTGTCAGGAAGCCTCCAGCAGCTGCTGTTGAAAAGATGGGCATCCTAGAGCTGCCCTGCTGGCTGTGGGGCCAGGGTTGGGTCAGGACCTAGGATCAGGTGCACACACAGCAGCTGGGTCCTGAGGCCCTGTGGTGTGGGCCCTGGGCTGGAGGGCCAGGTCAGGCTGAGAACAATGCTCCTGCCTCAGCAGCCAGTGCAGGCCCGGTCCTGACCGGCATCTGCAACAGCTGGGCAGGGTGTACCTGGGGTGCCAGGGCCAGAGAGTCAGTGCTGGCTGTAGAGGTGGAGGTTTTGCAGGCTACACTGGAGCAAGAGCATGGGGTCTTTAGGGCAAGAGGAAGAGGCAGGGCGGAAGGCTGTGCCATGGAGGCTCGAGAGTCCTACAGATTCTCCCATAGCCTATCCCTTGCTCATGAGCCTTCTAGAGCTGTCCACATTTCCTGAAGGGGAGGTGTGACTCGTGGGACACCTGCAGGTGTTTGGGTGGAGATCTGCTGTTCCTTTGCTCCTGTCATCCATCCCTCGTCCCAGCTTCTTGCTGGGTCCTTCTCTCTGCAGCCATCATCCCCTCCCCACGTGGTTCCTGCCTCAGCCTCCTTGTGCCCATGTGTGGCGGAATCCCTGCAGCAGGGTGGTAGTGTGGCTCCTGTCGGAGGATGCCACGTGGCCTGCTGAACTTTCCAGCTGTCTTTTGAATGGGAGCTCTCCTGCTCTCTGTCCTTCGCACCCTGCATGCCTGACATTGTTTGTTCCTCATCGGGATTTGCTGATTCCGTGAAGCAAGGCTGGCTCTGGCCCCACGTTCTGCTGGGTCGAGGTCACCCGCAGCCTTGGCTTTGTGTGGTGACTCCCTGGATGGGACTTGGTTTGGCATGTCAGTGAGCTGTGCAGAGCTGTCCTGCTGCCTCTGCAGCCTAGTCTGTGGGGTGCAGGCACAGGAGCTCTGGGCTCCGCCACCTGGAGGTGAGGGCTGTGGGGTTGCCTGTGCATGGCCTTCTCAGGTCAGAGGAACTCTGCTTCTTCCCAGCTGCTCAGTCAGGAGACAGTGTTCAAGTTTGTGCCCCGCTACAGCCTGGTTCTAGAGCTCAGTGACAGCGGCGCCTTCCTGAGGAGCCTGCACGACCCTGACGGACTGGTGGCCACCTACATCAGCGAGGTGCACGAGCATGACGGGCACCTGTACCTGGGCTCCTTCCGGTCACCCTTTCTCTGCAGGCTCAGCCTGCAATCAGTCTAGGTCTGGGTGTGCCAGGGAGCTGGAGCAGCTGTCCCAGCACTGTGGGTCCTCGGAAGAGTGGATGGAAAGACGGCTGCGGTCTGCAGGGGACCCTGCTCCTGGGGTGTGACTTTGTCTTTAGGGAGAAGATCAATTCATAGAAAGCCATTTTCTCTTATAGGAAAAAATAATGTCTCTAGGAACTGTCTTTCTCTAGGATGTGGGAAACTGCACTGTCCATGGAACTCAGGGTTAGAGGCCAGAGCCATTGATGAGCTGCCAGAGCCTCACTGCTGCTCCTGGTCTGTCCTGGGGCTCCAGTGTTCCTCTCTAAGGGGGCATGTGCTTTCAGGGTGGCACAGAAAGGCCAGGGAGCACAGTGTGAGTGTGGGATACAGCCTCGGTGTCCCCTGCCATGTGTGCGGTCCCCCCAGCCTCACCTGCTGCCACCTGGCCTCTCCGCACACCAGAGGTTTCCAGGCCTGAGCCAATGGGATGGGAGGCCTGTGGATCTGGGGTGGGGGGCCTGCCTAGGTTCTTCAGTAAGTACTGACCCCGCGGGAGCCTGCACTGCAGAGTCCATCTGGGAATGCGCTGTCTCCGCCTCTGTTCTGCCCGTCGGACCCTGTGTGGGCAGTGCATGTGTGAAGTGCTATCTTCCACTAGTGTCGTATCCCAATTGCTGTATGTCTTGACAAGTTGGCACACTGGTCTTACTTTTGATAATAATAATAAATAGTTTTAAACTCACTTTAGCTTCCAATGGTGTGGCCTGGGAGTTTCTTCTCCACTGTAATCATTTCACAGTGACTGGAGTTTTGTGCCTCTGCATTGCTGGGAGGGCTGTCCTAGCAGGATGGGGCTGGTTAGGGCCACGTGGTAAGGCTGCAGAGCTCTGTGGCTCTGACCACAGCCTTGGTGCCAGTTCCCCGCGGATGCATTGGCGCTAGCTTCCCACCAGTTTGGGCTGGGTCCTGCAGCACCAGGTGCTTTCTTCCCTGGTGCTTGGGAATGTGTTCGGGATTGTGTCTCTGCAAGTGTTCCGGACAACTTGACAGAGTAACAGTTTGAGTAATGCTAGCAAAATTCAAAGGTGTGGACAGTTGTGGAAACAGCCGTTGGCCTCATCCTTTGCCCACCCCGGGAGCTGGTCTCTCCTCCTCCAGGGGGTGGCGGTTGGTGAGGTGACCTTGCATCATTTGTGTGTCACTCCTTAGATGGCATCGTGTGGAATAAACGACCATGAGTAGAGGCGAGAACCACCACAGCCCAGATGAGGCAATGTTTCCTGACAGACAGCCGTTAGTGTTGCTCACGGCCTGCAGGGAGGAAGCACGGTAGCTTCGAGACAGCCTCTAGCATGCCTCGCACACGGCCCGCGGCTGCAGGGTGACTGGGCCCTCTGTGCTCTGGGCCTGTGGCCGGTGTCTTGGTGCTCCTGTGCTCAGTTCTCACTGGTGAGAAGCGGACAAGTTGTTTTCACAGCTTTCAGCAGAGGCGTCTTGATTCTGACTGAGATACTGGTTCTCTGTCTCGAGTGTCACTTCCTGTGTTATCTGTAGCTTGGCAGGATGAAGTGCAGCAGGCTTCTCTCATGAACGAGCCTTCTGCCAAGGTGAGCGGGTGTTGCAATTTGGAAAATACTTGGATGATTCATCACAGGCCTCTGCTGTCTGTTACAAAAACTCGGTCAGGATTCAGTTTCTAACTTCCCTGGGACCCCCTTGAGATTTTATTATCAGCAGACTCTTGTAGAGTGGTATATAGTTTGAAAGATTTTCACACATTTGTTTTTGAGACGGGGTCTTGCTATGTTGCCTGTGGAGGTTGTCAACTTGTGGGCTGAAGTGACCCCCCCTGCCTCAGTCTCCCAAGTAGCTGAAGTGATCCCCTAGACCTAGAGCTGTGCAGCACACCTGGCTGTGCACACTGACTCCTGATGTGTAGGGAGATGTGAGCTTGTGGAGGTGGGAACAGAAGCGCCCGAGTTTATGCCTGCCCAGAGTCACAGCTGCCGCCCTCAGTGTTCCTGGAGCCAGGGCAGGTGTGCACTGCGTGGCTAGACTGGAACAGGTGGTCTTCAGGGCCTGGCCAGGTGGTGGCTGCAGTATGTGGCCCTCAGTGGCACAGCAGAATGCTCTGGGGTACTCAGGTCTTGGGGTGAACTGGGCGGCACTGTCATTTGAGTGTCACTGGTGTCCCCTGGGTGTGGTAGGAGTAAGGCTGACAGGTCATTAATCAGATCCCACCCCGCCACACCCCTCAGGGCTGCTGAGTTGTGTGAGCCCCGGAGCCACCCTGAAACTGCTGGATCTGCAGGGCGGCTCTCGTGTGTGGCGGGTTTGGGTCAGTTTGAGACACTGGACAGAAGTGCTGCATTTTTGGTCACAACAGTGCCTCAGGAGCTGGGTCTCTAACTGTACATTTTCTCAGTGACACACCGAGGCACCGTGTCCCGGTGGGGTCACAGCGATTCCCTCTGTCAGAGTAAAGCTGATAAATTAACTGAATAGGCAAAGCTGGGTGGGCAGCGTGGGACCCCAGGCTGTTGGTGGATGATGTCCTGTCTATCTGCAGGGTGTCCCTGTCACCTGGGTTTGAGTCCACCCCAGAGGTCACTGTTAGGCAATGCCTGGAGCAAGGCCATTTGCAGAGAGGGGCTGGGTGGTGCGGGGCATGGCAGTGTGGCTGGGCTTGCATGGTCCTGCTTGCTGGCATAGGAGTGGGTGTCTCTCAGGTGGCTTTGCCGAGGCAGAGCATTGCAGCTTCCAGAAGTCCGGCCAGCCCCTGCCCTCCCCTCACCCTGTGGCTGGTGAGGAGGGACATTTTTTGTGCGGGTGGAATAAGGAGGGGTAGTATGGGATCAGCCTCACCTGGCATCTGTCCCCAGAGCAGGACAGAGGCCCAGGGTACGTGGAGGGGGTGCATGGCCAGGGAGCTCTGCGGTGACCGGTTCCCTCAGTGAGCAGGGGTGAGTGCCTGTCCCCACATGGTGTGCTGAGAGCCGGATGCGGGCCAGTGTGCAGGCCTGCAGGGCTGCGGTTGGATTTGAGTCCCTACACCCACAGGTGGGGGCCACAGAGCCCAGAGGAGGGGTCCTGGTGGGGCAGGTGCTGGGCCAGGACACGTCTGTATTCACTGTGCTCTCGCTGAGCTGAGAGGTGAGGCCAGCCCTGGCTGCCTTCCACCTCTGTGGCCACTTGGGCTGTGGGTTCACAAGGCCCTGGTGAAAGTCCTGCCTTTGGGCCACTGGGGCCTCGAATGCTGACCTTGCTGCTCCTCATGCCTGAGTGATGTGCAGGAGACAAGGCGGCGTGGCCTTCCTGTGAGTGGGAATTCAGAACTGGGTGAAAAACCCTAGGAGAGCGGAATTCGGAACTGGGTGAAAACTCCTGTAGGTAGTGTGGGTCGTATCCTATGCCCTTCTCACATCTAAACCATTGGTCCCCAGGCAGCAGAGGACCGGGCGAGCCCTGCTCCCAGCTCACCGCAGGCACCCGCCTAGCACCTGGCTGCTGGGTCTTCAGGGTCTCTCCACCAGCAACTGAGCACTGGGCAGGCTCCGGGGCCCCAGGGAAGCAGCCTCCACCTGCCTGACCTTGAGGGGAGGGGCCTGCTGACCTTGCCTGGCCTTCCTGACCCTCCTGGCGACATGACACCTGGTGGTGTGAGGCTCTCATCCCAGCTACTTTGGAGACAGACGGAAGGATCTGGAGATTGAGGCCAGGGCAGGCAACATATCGAGACCCTCAAAAAATAAAACGGGCTGGGTGTGGAGGCTCAGTCCTGGACCCAGGGAAAAGTGACGCACAGCATTGTTTTAGGTTGTCTGCTCTCTATTTACTCCCGAATTTGTGTAGGAAAGGTCAAGGTCCCAGCATGCCTGGTCTTCCACGGGACTGCGATCCTCGTGGCTGTGACCAGGAGGTAGACTTGGGCTCGGGTGGAGTGGGGGCCCCCAATGCTGCCCACTCCAGGACAGAGTCTAGGGCCACTGTGGCAGTGAAACTGGTCTTAGAGGACATTGGGACAGGATAGATGTGGTCTGGGCCACCATGCTGTCATTGTGCCACCCCAGGCCTGTCAGGATCCACTGTGAGTCCGTCTGCCAGCAAGGGCCGTGGCCTGGGGGTGGAGTGCAGGCGTCCACAGCCCACGCTGTATCCAGAGGCGAAGTCAGTGGCAATGGAGCACTGGCACCCGGACCCACTGGAGCCAAGGGATGACCCAGACCACGGAGTAGCACCACAGAGTCTGAAACAGAGGAGAAGCTCAGACCTACATCCGTACCGCCTAGGCCCCACCCACTCATCCCAGCCAATTTTAAACCTACAGAAAATTTGAAAGAATGATTCGAGAATAAATTTCACCTGTATTCGTATTTATGGCTTGTTGATTTTTATCACATTTGCCTTCCCTCTTCAGAGATAGGATTCATCACAGTCAACTGTCACATGCACCTGCCGCATACTTGTCACATGCACCTATCATACCTGCCACATGTGATAGCTGTCACGCTGTGACACACATCTCACACTGTTGTTTCTGAGTTACCTGAAAGTTTGAGGTCAGTCACTGCTTTCCGCAGAGCTGGAGGGCTCTGGGTCTCTGATACATGGGAAGGGAAGGGCATGGGTCTGCCCTGTGAGGGGATGTCTGTGAGGCTGGGGATGGACACTGCCCTCCCTGCTCCTGTCTGGGTGCCAGATGCCAGGTGGGCAGGAAGTTGGCCCTGCGTGCTTACCTGCTGCAGGGCCGGGTTGGTTTGGAAGTCACAGTGGTCCAGAATGGGGTGTGAGGTCTTCCTGCACGTGGTCCTGCCGATCTGCACCTCTATCGTGTACTTCAGGCCTTTCACCACCTGCGGAGCAGAGGCAGTGGCCAGGTGACCTACTGCAGCCTGGGTGTACCTTGAGCCATGAGGAGCAACTGGGAGTGCCTAGTGTCGGAGCCGTCCACCGGCCAGGCTCAGGTCCCTCTCAGGACAGCTTTGCTGCCTGGAGCCCTCATTCAGGCAGCCCAGGTCGCTCTGGCCCCTGACTCCAGCTGCTGACTCAGGCCAGAGCCCCAAGAGCCTGAGGTGTCAGAGGACGGTGACTCCTGAGTCCCCAGCCCTGCACCCTGTGGCCCTTCTGGGACCCATGGGTTTGACGTTTCACAGATGTCTCTGTGTGTACTCCTCTCTCCTGCGGAGCAGGAGAGGGAATGTTGCTCAGGGTTTAGCCTCAGGCCCTTACCAAAGTTCAAGGGACCCTGTCCTGTCCTCCCACAGAGGGCCTTGGGGCCCTTTGCCCAGGCAAGACGATGGCCCTGGGGTGGGGTGCTGGCCACATGCACACTGTCCTTGGCAGCAGGCTTCCTAAAGTGAGAAAGTGTGTGCCTGAGTTGACATGGGTGAGTACAGTGGGAAGAGGGTGAGTTGGCTGGGCCTTGTGGCCCAGGGCCATGCTTCTGTGGACGCTGCCAGCCTTCAGGCTCCTCCTCCTCTCCCCAGCACCGCACACGTGGAGTCCCACAGGGTCCCTGGACTCTGAAGATGGCTCCTGGGGTGTCCCCTCCCTGTCCTGTGGCTGTCACTTGGCCATGTTGGCAGAGATGAGCATGGCTGGAGGGGTACTGAGGGGTCACTGGGAAGTGTGGAGCTTGTGCAGCTTGGGGCACAACAGGTTTGAGCCAGGGTGCAATAGGATGACAGTGAGGCAGACGGTGCCAAGTACTCGAGGCTGAGGTATGGAGGACGGGCTAATGCAGGGGCCCAGGGGAACGAGACTTCTGCAGGGAGCGTCCAGCCTCTGCCCAGCCTCACCTGCACCAGGGCTCTGCTGATGTGGGCCTCCTTGTACAGGAAGATGTCGTTGGTGTAGTTGTTGAACTGCTCCACACTGTACCTGGCCGCTTTGAGGACTCTGGGGTCATTAGTGTTTATTGGTTTGGGAGATCCTGGCTGGATACCCAACTTCAGGCTCTGCAAACAGAAATCTGAGAGAAACGAAGAACTAGGTCAGCACGGTGCATAGCCCATGCCTCCCCTGAGGGGCTGCCGGGTTCTCTGGCCCTGTTTCTCCAGCGTCACTTACCTTCACCCGTGCAGACTCACCTGTGTGCCTTTCAACTGTCTGCTCCTCACCTGTGCCTTCCCACTTACCTGTGCACTGCCCCTCCCCTGTGAACACTTACCTGTCTACTCTTCACCTGTGGCTCTCGCCAGTGCCCCTCACCTGTGCACCTGGCCAGCATCCCTCCCTCACCATGTGCACCCCATGTGCACGCTCACAGCTACGCCAAGCTGGCCTCAGAGCCAAACACAGACCACGGGGAGTAGCCTATCCTCTGCTGCTGTGCAGCCCTCCAACACGTGGGGACTCCCAGCACGCGAAGGGGACACTGAACACACGCAGGAGTGGGATGTGCACAGGATGTGGCCTCATGTCCGCCTGCCACAGGCCCCGGGTGTGAGGGTGCCCCTGTACCGTCTTGGGAGTGTCCCTGCTGCCCCGCGGCCTCCCGCCTCAGTGTCTCAGAGCTCTGGCCTCATTGTAGCCTGGGGGCTCTCTAGCCACACCAGCAAAGGGGAAGCCCTGTGCGTGCAGTAGGGCAACTCCTACTCCACCCCATCCCTAGGTCAGAGGGCCACCCAGAGGGGCTTGGTCCTTGGTGACCCCTCCAGAGGCAGCTGCTGTGGGGTGCCCCCCTGGCAGGCCTAGGCCACTGCGACCACCTTCTGCCTCTGGGGGTGTGTGGCTGTGTGCTGCTGGTCAAGCCATCTAGCCCGGCCCTGCCTCAGTTTCCAGGACTACGGCGTCCTCTTTCTCCTCCCTGTCCCACCCACTGGCCCTCAGGTGCAGACTACAGGGAGCAGAGGGGCAGCCGCCCTCGGGGCAGAAAGCCAGCGGGAGAGACCTCTTCGTGGGCGCAGTCTCCACTCTGTCCCTGTCTCTCCCTCTGGGCGGCCCGTATTCGGTTTACAAACTAAGGAGGACACTCAAGAAAAGGAGAGGATCTCACAGGATCTTGGGAGAATTTTCCCAAGCAGGAAATTACGGCAATCAGGAGAACTACCTCATCTTTAGGTTGGTATTTTTTGTAGGAGTGTGGAGCCTGCAGCTGCGGTCTCCTTGTAGTTAACTGTTAGTTAACTTATCCTTTGAGGAGTCACAGCTTCACAGGCCAATACAGGCCTCAGGGTGACCAGGGACTCAGAGGTTTACTTACTATGAGTCCACTGCCTATCTTCAGACAAGGTGCGTAAGCTTCAGACGACTCAGAAGTAAACACGGAAAGCTAATTGATTAATATTAAATCTAGCTCAGAGATACTTTGTAGTGGTCCCCAATATCTCCCCACACTGAGTGGTCTCAGGCTCTGCAGGTCCCCAAGCCCAGGCACACAGGACACATAGGAAGCTTTCCTGTTGGGGACGGAGCTGTGTGTCCCTGGTTCCCAATGCCTGCTGCTTCTCATCCTGCCACCCTCTGCCTCCTTCCCTGCCTTCGTCCCCTGGGGGCTCCAGCCAGAAGGGCCTTAAAGGACCAGGGAGGGCAGAGCCTGGGCCACTGTGTCCCCTGGGGACAGGTGGCAGGGACGTCCTCTTACCTGGGGGTGCCCTGCAGGAGCCTGCAGCAAGGCAGCAGAGGGTAAGCAGTGTGGCTGCCCTCATGGTGAGGGCGGTGCTGGGCTGCATGGGTGCTGGCGGGAGCAGTTCTGTGCCGCTCAGGATGGGCGGGTGGTCTGCTAGAGCAGCAGGGCGGCTTCTTGCTGAATCACTTTGACCAGGAGCTCTTCTTCAGCTGTTAGCCACAGGAGCAACCGCTTCCTTTATATAAAGTTTTCAGACGAAATTGCTGGCAGGGGGAGGAGGAAGCCACAGATCTGCGGCCACACGGGGGATTTCTGACCAGGGCCACACATGGGAAACAGGCTGCACAGATGGGATGAGCAGTGTTTTCAGAGGAAGTGGCTTGACTTCTCTCCTTCAACTTACCCTGTTCCCTTCCTGGGCCAAGCGTCCTCAAGGCCCTGGCAGACTCCTGCACTGCCTTGAGTGGGCATTGCCTGGGAGCAGCAGGAGAGCCTTGAGGGCGAGCAGATGATGTGCACATGCCCTCCATCAGAAGCCGAGCAGGGGTTGCTGGCTGAGTGAGTGATCACTTCCCATCTTGGGCTCAGTGCCGGCAAGGAAAGGAGAGGACAGCCTGAGGTCCGGAGCCCCGGCAAGGCTCCCTTATCATGCCCGACCCAAGATCAAAAGCAGGGCCCGGGAGCCTGATGTGATGCTGCAGTTTGAATCTGGCCCGGGATTCCTAATACCTGTTGGCCATAGGTGAGGAATAGCTTTGCTATGCCTCAGTTTTCCCCTGGAAGACTATGCTGAGGACTTGGGAGCTTTCTCAGTGGAAACGCTGTGCAGTTAGAACAGAGCCAGCAGTCAGGCCTGCACCCACCTCAGAACGGGGTGTGGCACACTGTGCTTGGCCACTGACACCCGGCCAAGTGGACACCCTGACCCTGAGCCAGGCAGCCCCTCACCACGACCTGGGGTCACTGTGCCCTGCAGTCTTCTGGGTGATCAGGGATGGCAGGCAGGAAACCTGGGTTTGGGGGCCAGACAGGCTGCATGACACAGGCTCTTGTGAGGGCTGTCTCCAGGAAAAGGTTTGTGCAGGAAGGTTGTTGGCTTTGGTGATGCCCTGCAGCCCGACCCTCCCTGCCTGCTCCTGGGGCTGCGGGGCAGGAGTCCAGGACTCACTGGGCTCTGTGTCCTGGTGTTTTGGGTTCCTCTGGACCTGGAAGGGCAGCAGAATTCCCAGCAGGAAATGGTGCTGGCATTCTGGTGGTGCCCAGCATAATCACGACACCCACTGACGGGGCTCCTGGTCCCCCGTAGGAAGCCACTGCCATATGGCCATGCACAAGACTGGGTCATTTCTGGAATCTGACACAGAGTGGGCGAGGCTGGGTGAGGCTGAGGCTGCTGCACCAAGTGGTGAAACAAAGCCTAGATTCTGGCCCCTATGTTCGTTTGCTCTGCTGGGCCTGAGCTGGGCTGAACGTCAACCTCCTCAAGGGCTCTGGTGTTAAGTTCGGGGCCCTGAGCACAAGAAATGGGGTCTTGTGAATTCCCCTGGGTCCTGTGGGAAGACTGAGTCCCCAAATCCTGCTGGGTGTTCTTCATGCCCTGGGGCACTCCTGGTCCTGGTCTCGGTACCCATTCTGCCTATGCCCTTGTGTCCAGCATGAAACCAAGTCCTGTACACCCCCAGGCTATAGTGCAGTGGGGTCACAGCAGGCTGGTAGAGCTGGAGGTGCCCTTCGAGAACCCCTGGGCCAGAGTCCAGCCCTGAGTGTAGTTCAGCTGGCAGACCCTGCGTCTTGTGTGCAGGTGTGCTTGGGCGCGTGTGTGTGTGCGTGTGCGTGCGTGTATGTGTGTGTGCGTGTGTGTGCGTGTGTGCACGCGCGTGTGCGTGTGTGTGTGCTCCCCGCATGTTTCTGTGTGGGATGAGATTCAGCTTGCTGCGCCTCCCTTCCGCATCCTTCCTCCATTCCCCTCCCCTCCCTCCCCTTCTCCCTTTGCTCCTCGCACCCCTCTCCCCCTCCCCTTTCCCCTCCCTTCTCCATCCCCCTCTAGTGCCCTCCTCTTCCTCCCCTCCCTCCTCCTCCTCTCCATTCCTCCCCTTGCCCTCCCTTCTCCCATCCCCTTCCCGGAGTGGTACAGTCAGACCATACTCAGAGGGGATAACCTAGGAGTCCTCAGTGTTGTTCAGGAGGGACATGGGAGGCTCCTGTCCCAGACACCATGTGAGGGACACAAACACCACGGGACCAGGTGGGATGTTGCCACTGGTCCCCACGTCCCTTCTTCGGTGCCTGTGCCCCTGCTGTGTTTGTAGAGTAAAAAACATGTCCCCAGGCAATTGACCTGTAGGGAGAATTTTGTCCACACGGTGGCGCAGCAATCTAGGAAATGGGATCACAGTTACCAACTTCGTAGTTTTGTTTTGAGATGAAGTCTTGCATTGCTCAGGCTGGTCTTGAAGTCTTGGGTTAAGGGTTACTACTGCCTCAGCCTCCCAAGTGTCCAGGACTACAAATGTGCACCACTGTATCAGGCTGTACTTCCCAGTTTTGCTTGGGACCCAGGACTTACGGCATGCACTTTTGGCCAGCTCTTTTGCCCTCTGCAGTGGTCTTGGCCTGAGGCAGGGGTCCCTGAGCTGCTGGGCTGTCCTGGCTCCTGCCCAGAGGACCATCTGGGCACCCTGGGTGTGACAGAGCTCAGAGCTGCGCTATCTCCACTCTGCAGCAGGGACCAGGGATGCTCAGGGTGGGGACCTGGTCTCCAGCCTCAGGGAAGCTGCGAAGGCCAGCCCAACCCGCAGAGGGAAGCCACCCCAGGGCTACACTGCTGGGCTGGGAGGGGCCTGACTCTTCACAGTGGGTCAGCCAGTGTGAAGGACGATTGTCCCTTTCAGCTGTGGGATGAACTGTGATAAAAAAATACATGTTGGATGTTTAAATTTTTAAAAATTACCGTTGAAGACCCGTTGCCACAAATCTCCCTCAGAAGCTTCTCCTGGCTTCGAATGCACTCATCCCACTGTTCCTGCCACTTTCTGATGCAGCTCTGGAGTTCCCTTTCCTGAGGGTCTTTCTGAAATGTGATAAAAAATACCGTGGATCCACTGCGTACCTCTGCGCAATGGAAGGAACAGCAGCCTCAGAAAACCATCACTGAGGATGGTGTCCTCACCCACCTTATTCACCAGATCTGGCACCATATGACTTCTGGCTCCTCCGCAAAGTCAAAATGACCATGAGAAGGAAACATTTGGAGTGGATTCAGGACTTTGAGGCAGCCAGGACTGTGCAACTAATGACGCTCAGGAGAGAGGACTCCAGAGCTACAGCAGACATGGCCAGGACAAGCAGACGAGTGTGTTTGCAGCCCAGGGGAGCATTGTGAGGGGGATAAATGCAGGGTCTCTTACTGTAATAATTTTAAAAATAAACACTCACCGGCCTGGCAGTGTCCTTTCTGTCACAACCCCAGCCCACCCAGGTTCAAGAGGGGGAACGAAGCAGACGCTGTCTTCAATCCTGGTGTCTTTGTCACATCGTAAGAGGAGGTAGATGGGGCAGACTGGCATCTCTGGGAAATGCTCTGCCTGCAGCAGGTCCAGGGGGAACAATGGTCTCAGCCTCCCTGGAAGGGACTGTATATCCCTGAGGTCACCTCTTGTGGTGGCTCCTACCTCCTGCCTTTGAGCCAGGCCTGGCTATGGGTGGGGTGGGCAGTGGCTACCCACCCCCTACCCCCAGGCTCAGGAGGGGCCTCCTGTCCCACACTGTGGAGTGGCTCTGATGGCTGCCAGTGCAAGGGGCTTGGGCAGCATGGAGGGAGGAGAGGTGACCCCTCCCTCTCATGTCGTGTCCCTGCTGTCCCCCGCCCTCCCGTGGACGGGGAATGGAGCTGGTATATGTGCTTCCCACGTGGCTGGTGGCCTCCTTGGTGCTGAGCCAGAGTGGCCAGCTGGGGAGGCAGCTGCTGGCAGAGTCCCAGAGACACAGCCCTGGATCAAACCTGCCCTGAGGCTCACTACAGCCAGGTTCCCCAGATACCTCTCTGTCTGCACCATCAGAGTTGGGCTTTCCATGTGTGTTTTGCTGTTCAGAATGAAAGGCCTGGCTGACACCAAGCGGAAGCAGATTTCAGTCTGGGAGCTCCCTGCAGCCCGCAAATGGCAAGTGAGGAGCTAGGCGGCCTCTTTTGAGCAGAGCCCCTCTCCGCGTAGCTGTGTTTAGGGAGGCTCTTATGTCTTTCCTCGGGAGAGTGGCTGGGGTGTCCTCCCAGCTACAGGGCTGGCCTCCCGCGGTGGGTGGGGGTAGCAGTGATCATCTGTGTCTGAGCAGCCCCTATCCCAGGATCAGAAGGGCTACCCCTTCCTCCTAGTTCTTCATGTGATTTCTCGATGCACATTTTATTTATAAATATCTCAAACCTTTCCTGGCCTGCTGGGAGGGTGGCTCAGTGAACAAACACCCCCATGCTACCTCTGGATCCTGCCGTGAACTTCTGAGTTTGCTTCATCCCATGTCTGGCCAGGAGTCTGCTTGAACACTTGGGTGCCTTTCGCAGCAAGCTGAGCTGAATTCCTGTGACCCCTGACACTGCCTCAGCCTCTGTTCAATCCCCCAGGGCACTGAGCTCACCAGCAGCTCCACCCCTCGTACCAAGGGCCGATCAGACCCTGGGTTGCCCGCTCAGGCAGGTATGGCAAGAGATAAAGAGAGACAAAGAGAAATGTGCAGGTTCAGGGGGACCGGGCGGTCAGTGTCTTATCAAAGACCTCTTTGGCTGGCCCACTTTATTAGCCAGTGAGAAGCGCAGGGGGAGGGGAAATGTCCTTTTCCTGGAACAGCCAGGGCACTGCAGTAAGAATGACACGGTAGAATGAGGAACAAGTCTGGCATCACAAAGGAAACAAGTTAAGGTCCTTCCCCACACCTGGATCCTTGCTTTCTTCCCGTTGCCAGCAGGTGTTATGTCAACTCGGGAGTGCTGGGTTATGGGATTTCCTCCCACCCAGCCGGGAAGCCTGTAGCCTTCTGCAGAACTTCCCTATTCCTGAAACAAGTCAATGCCAGCCTCTGCCTCGTGACTGCAGGCCTATAGCTTGGTCCCCACCGACCTATCACAGATCCTGGTCCCCAGCACCATCCTGTCTGCATTGGCTAATTCCAGGGCCCTCTGTGGAGGTCTCACTGAGGGGCAACTCTTCTCTCAGCCGTGAGCTGAGCGGACACTGAAGGGAACTGTCTAGTGTCCCCACGTGGGAGGTGCACACACCAGCTCCTGCTGCACTGGGCCTGATCCCAGGTCTCAGAGTCCAGGCCCAGCTCCCAGGGATGCTGTTTGAGAAGTGTGTCTACATTTGTAGTTTCTTGAGCATATTAGGACCCCTAAGACAGCTAGCGGCCTGCTGTTGTGGCCGTGGCTCGGGTCCCCTGGAGCTGGTCCACATGGCGCTTCTGATGTGGGTAGAGCATTTGCCAGAGCAGGGGCAATAACTTCCCTGATGCCGCAGGTGCCCGTGGGACCTGGGCCCTGGGTGCTGTGGCCATGCCCTCTCCACTGATGTCCCTTTGGTGGCTGGTTTGGGTCACGGGGTGGCTACTCTGTGCCTTTCCTCTCTACCTGTGTGTCAGTAGCCTGTGGGACCCTGGCCACACTCCGGGGAGGGCGCCTTCATTAGAATTTGTTGAGGCACTGCGTGCAGTAACATCTCCCTGCCCAGTCTATTTTCTTGCAGCTCAAAGCTGAAGTGTTCTGTAAAAAAGAGTTTCTCCAAGAACACTGTGATCATCTCTCCGCAGACTGGGAGGTCCAAATGTTACACTTCTGTTTGCAGATTGTCCTTAAAGAAAGCAAACTCCTGTTAATTGTGGGGGGCTCATTAGCGCCTGCACAGCCTTCAGGCTGCGGGCAGGCAAATCTCATTAGTGCTCCTGTGCTTTGGGGTTTGCTGGACTCGCAGCACTCTTGAAGTGAACTCCTGTTCAAGCTCTAATGAACCCCGGCCAGCCAGTGTTTTATCCCCCTTTGTAGCCCGGGTTCCCCTGGGGCCAATTTACTTCAAGTACTGGGGCTGCAGGAAGGCAGCGGGCAGGCGTTCTGCCACTGGTGGGTTTGCTTGCTTCAGAGCTCCGCTGGGGCTGGTTCCTGCAGTTGGGGTGATGACCCACAGGAAGGAGCAGGGTTGGGCTGGGCAGCACGACTGTGGCTTTGATCCTCAAGGCCACTGTGGGTGCCTGGCTGTGATGGGCTGTGTGCAAAGAGCTTTTCTGTTGTGTGTCTCCAGCTGCCACAGTCGTCAGCCTCAGCCCCTCCGCAGGTCACCTGTCCACTGGAGGAGGCAGCAGAAAGGATGGTGAGGAGGGCAGCTCCTAAAAGGGGCTTTGGCCTTTCTTCTGTGGCTGCCCCAACACCTGCAGCAGCCACACTTCACCAGGGCCCCCCAGTTGCCCCAGGAGACACTGGTTTTGGCTGCAGTGGATTCAGGTCATACTACATCCCAGAGGCCACCACCCTCTGCAGCTTCCCTCCATCAGCACCCCCCACGCACACCCCCACACAGGGCCCTGTGTGATCCTGTAAGGCAGCTTCCCCCAGTGGGTCAGTGCTGTGCTGGCCCTGCCGCACTGCTTGCCGCACAAACCCCAGAGAGGCTTTTTTCTCTGTATGATTTTGTTGGTGTGCTATTTCTCCCTCAAGTGGGCTGTGCTTGTGCTCTGCACACAGAGCCCCGAATGCCGCAGTGGCTGCTCCAGTGGCTGAGGCTACTGTTCTGCCTTGGGTTGGTGGGGATGGGGGTGTAGTTTATTTTTCAGTCTGATGCGTGATAAAAATTTGTTATATATATCTCTGTTAGTTGATTCTTTCTTTCTTTCTTTCTTTTTTTTTTTGTCTTTTTGAGACAGGGTCTCACTATACAGGTCAGGCTGGCCTCAAACTCACAACGATCCTCCTGCCTCAGCCTTCCGAGTGCTGGAATTATAGGATGTGCCACCACGCCCGGCTTGTTAACTCATTTTCAAAACTACGTGGGTTTTTTTCCTGCTCAGAAGCGTTCCTTTTGTTTAATCAAACCCAGCACACTAACCCCAGCTGTAGCGCTCTTTCTTGCCTTGCCATTTCTTAGGCGAGACGTTTCAGGCATTTATCAGATACTTTCCTGGGAGGCCCTGGGTTCTCATTTGGCTATTTTTTATCTTCTAAATGGATTCTGGCTCCATGTTTCCCTCCTCAATGGGGTTGGGAGCTGCACCCATGGGTCCCAGGGAGGTCAGGGTGCCCGCCGTCTGTAGACGGCGCCACAGAGCTTGCTTACGGGACCTGCCCATCACGTGACCGTTGGGTGGTGGACGCAATTCCTGGCAGGGAGCGACCCTAGCTGGGGCCACGGTGTCCTCACAGAGTCTGCACTGCCTCTGCTGTGGTTTCTGTTCTGTCTTTAGTTGACATGCAATGGGTGTGTACACTTCTGGGGCAGTGCAATGTTTTGTCACGTACATACCTTGTGTTGGTGGCCACACTGGGGTGTTTAGCAAATCCATTACTGAAAACACTGGTCATTTCTTTACGGGGAGGTGATTCAGAATCCAGTGAAAAAATATGTGAAGGACCTGAGTGACGTTTCTCTATAGAAGATGTGAAGATGGCCAGGAATATCAGAATTACCAGCAAAACACAAGCCCAACCCCTGAGGAGAGATCACCTCATCCTGACTATAATGGCCATGGTGGAGAGGACAGAGGTAACAAGGGCTGAGGTGTATGTGAGGGACAGGGGCCGACTGCGGGCTTGGAGGGGACACACCCTAGGGCAGCCATTGTGGGAAACAGCACAGAGTGACCCAGAAAATTAACCCTAGGACCAGTATGAGATGCCACTCCCACCCCTGGCAACCTGCCAAGGAGACGAGGTTGGTATGTGGCAGAGGTGTCTGTATCACCTAGAGTGTTGCAGTGCTGGTCCTCGCGGCCGACCTGAGGAATCAACCCGTGTCCATCAGCAGATTAAGCATAAAGAAAATGGTCAGAGATTCTTCAGACAACCTGAAACAGGCCAGCTACGCAACCAGCTACTGGGGAGACATCCCTTGGGAATTCAATAGCCCATTTCTAGGCATTTCCTCCCATGGTGGGTTGTTTGCAGGGGCTGGGTCCTGTCCTCTTGTGTCAGGTCCCCTGAGGGGCAAAGCCTGGTGGGGCCCCAGGAGGAGGGGTCATCCCCTTCAGATGACCCTCGACAGAGGGAGAGAAACAACGCCAGTAGTGGCCCAGCCTGAGGTCTGGAGAGGACAGTGACTCGGCACAGACTCTGCCTTTTCCCTGACTCTTTCTGTGCACCCTCAACTCTGAGGAAAGTTTTGGTGAGACTGAGGTCAGAAAACTGCGGGGAAACTGAAGCCAGCGGTGATTTTCAAAGAACTGAAAGGAGTGTAACTAGGATTTGAATCCTTTAACAGGCCTGGTCCACAGACGTCTACATGCCCCCTGAAGGGGGATGTGATTTGGTTTTAAAAAGGAGATTTTCCCATCTGTCACAAGATGGATGGACCCGGTGGATGTACCCGGTAAAAGAAGCTGCGCAAGAAGGAAAAATATGCATGTGTAGAATCTGAAAAAACATCAAGTGTATGAAGCTAGAACCACACGAGGAGAGGAAGGTCTAGGGAACAGCACTTGGGAGGTGCAGGTCAGGGTCTCCTGTTCCTCACGAGTGCGCCTTTGGCAACTGTGTCACAGTGGAGTCAGGGCAGCTCACACACTTCCTGTGGTCATCCTAGGCCTGGCCTCTGGCCAGCCTGCACCACACACCCTGGGACCATGTCTGTTCTGGGTTAAGGTCAGGGGCAGAGCCCTTGCTCCCTCGGAGGACAGGGCAGGTAGCTGTCCCAGGGCCGCGTCCTCCTCCCCTGACCACCAGCCACCATTTGATTCTCTCAGGTCGGCCTGACGTGGGGGAAGAAGGTAGGAGGCTGTGAAGGGAAATTGAGGTTTCCGACTTGAAAAAGCCGAGGTGGTGTTTATGTCCCAGGTGGGGCAGGGCAGGTCCAGGACCAACTCCAGGGTCTGCTGGGGTCAGGGCCCAGGGCAGGGTCACAAACTGCTGTGCGCATCATGTGGCCTCCATGATGCAAGAGCGCCTGGAGAGGACGCCAATCCCTCCTCCCTGTGGGGATGACCACAGCGCAGACCACAGGCCGCTCCACGGGGACGCTGGAAAGTCTCCTGTCCCATCCAAACCACGTCCCCTGAGGATGATGGTGGAAGGCACAGGCGTGGACCAGGGCCCAGGTAGTCCGGGGCCTTGAAACGCTTTTGTTTGCATCTGATTTTCCTTGGAACGGGAGCTTCCTCGCTGGGGTGGCAGCTGTGTGCTCCAGGCTTCTGGTCCTGGTGGGGACAGCTTGGCCCTGTAGATAGAGCACCCTTTTCTTCTTGCCAGGTCTTGTCACTCTTTTGCAGCCCCAGGGAGGGGCCAAGCCCAAGAGCATGTGCCATCTTAGGCTTATTTTTATGCATCTTTAAGGAATTTGTTTAATTTTACCATTATAATTGTTCTTCAAAAATTTAACTTTCTGGTCTCTCAAGATGCCGTTGGTGTTTGACTACGATAAATCTACAGACCTCACTGAACTCTAATTCTAGTAATTTCCCTGTCACTTCTCTTTTTCTTGGGTTTTCTTCTTAGACGATTAAAGCAGTTGTGGAGGACACATTTGCTTCCTCTGCACTTCTTGAAGATGCACTGAGGGTCCATCCTCACCTTCCTGTGCCAGCTCAGCTCCTCCAGTGCGAGGCTGAGCAGCTGTGGACGTGGGCATCCCTGGCGTGCGTCGACGGGACCCTTCTGCATTGCGCATGGAACTCACTCATCTTCTCTTTGCGACCTGATTAGCTAGCACAAGTATGTTCCATCCTAACTTGTTAAGTGTTTGTAAAACTTCTTTATTGAAGACCAGCTTTAAAAGTTTCTCTTGTATTTGGATAACAATCCCATATCAGATACATAGGATTTGCACCCGTCCCATTTTGTAGATTGTCTTTTTGCTGAAAGTATCTTGATAGAAATTTTAAGTTTTCATGAAGCCTAATTTGTCTAGTTTTCTTTTACTGCCTCTGTATTTGATTTATATCTGAAAAAGCACTGCCAAACCACCTTCATGAGGATTTTCCCCTTTGCTTTTTTCTTTTGGTACTGGGGATTGAACTCAGGGCCTTGCGCTTGCCAGGCAGGTGCTTGTGCTACTGAGCTATATCCTCGGCCCTCCCTCTGCTTTTTAAAGAGGTTTACAGTTTCACTTTTTATATTTAGGCCCTTTGGAGTTAATTTTTATGGATGGTGTCAGGTAAGTGTCTAACTTCACTCTTTTGCAGGTGGACGTTGGATTTTCTCAGCATCCCTTATGGAATCATGTCTTTCCTGGTGAGAGGTCTGGGCCCCTTGCTGGGATGTCTGAACATACTGCTGAGAGCTTCCTTTGTTTTTTGTTTGTTTTTTGTCTTTTTGAGACAAGATTTCACTATGTACTTTGAGACAGGGTTTTAAGACAGGGCTGGCTGCGAACTCACTTTGTAGCCCATGCTGGCCTCAAACTTGTGGTGATCCTCCTGCTTCAGCCTCCTGAGTGCTGGGATGACAGGCGTGTGCCACAAGCCCGGCTGAGCACTTCCTTTTGGCCTCTCCTCTGTTCTGAGGTTTGTGCATCAGGCTTTGTGGCCCATGCCCGGCTTTGATGATTGTAGCCACATGGTCATTTCATATCAGCAATTGTGAGTCCTGCGGCTTTGTTCTTTTCCAGGGCAACTTTGACAATTTAGCATCCCTTGAGGATCACAAATGACTTCAGGACAGTTTTGGTTTAGATGTGAAATGTCCCCAAAGTCTCCTGTGTTCACAGATGTTGAAGCTTGTGCAGAATTCATTTTCAGTGAAGAGTTAAAACTCTTCCTTTCTTTTCATATTCTTGTCTGCCTGCTTTAGTGAGAGTGAACCACTGGACATTTGCTGGGTCAAAGCGTTGGAATGTTACAAGTTCACGAAGACTGGGTACATACCACATACCTGTCACCATTAAGGGTCATTTGTAGGCCACCAAAACTCTGAGAGTGGAAAAAGGTTTTGCTTTTCGATAGTCTATATAAGACATGGAGAAGGGAGTACTATTCTGCAAGTGTTAACACCGGCTGTAATTCTTCATTGTAAACAATTTGGATGCCACCTAAAAGACCACTTATTTGGTCTCCTGAAAGCATAAAAGTCAAAACAACTTGGCAAGCTTTTAAAAAGTTTTGCCCAGCGATGATGGACATCCACTGTTCCTAGTACCACGTGGCCACTGTGCTCGTGCCAGAGTGTCCTGCGACGACAACTGTGTACCCTTTGGCTTTCTGAACTGTCTGCAGCTTCTGCTGAGCTTCGTGGGCTAAACTGCTCAGCTGCCTGCAGTGGGAGGCAATGCCCCAGGTTCTCTGCCACCTGATGTCTGCAGTAGGTTAGACTGCCCACCTTTTAAATGAGCTAGTTCTTTCTTAGGTGGCAAACTACTCATCTGGTTTTGAACAGCATTTTCCATTATTATCCAACCAGGATGTTGGATCGTTTCCATTCTCAAGCTTTTTCAAGGTGTTCATCAGGCTTTTGAACCCAGTGAAGGAGCATTAAGACTTGCCCCACCTATCAAGTGTCGCTCAGCTGCCTAGAGAGGCTGGGGATGCACATTAGAGTTTGAGCTTTTGATGTGCCCAACAGATGTGCTGCAGGGGTCGATAATGTACAAAACTGAGGTTAGCAGGTTCCTGGTGTGCAAATAAATCTGGAAGATCTAAAGTGTTCCTGGCTATCTGAGGAATTCTGGTCTGTTTCTCTTACCTCAAGTGGGAGTTGAGTTGGTTTCAAAAATTTGACGCCTGGTTTCTGGAAGTTTTCTAAGCAGACACTTGTCTTCTCAGAGACTTTCCATGTCTCGCCTTTCTCCGGGTGCTGTGCAAAGATGTCTGGCTGGGTTGCAAAATAGAAAACCCTCAAGGCACTGGCTGCATCTGCTTCTGTTAAAGTTCGAGTAGTGAAACCAGAAGGGCAGCCTCTTCCTCAGTCAGGACCTCCTCAGAGGTCTCAGATGTGACACATCTCTGAATATATTTGTATGCTAACTTTCTGGCATCTGTTCATTCTAGGCTTTATGGAGCTGGACTGTGAGCTTAGTGTGGCTGGCCTTGCGGAGGTCATTATCTCTCTACTGTTTTGGATGACTGAATCCAGTAGCGGGTGTGGAAGTTTTATTGGACACCAAGCAACTTAGACAACTCCTGGGTAATTTGACTAATGAAAGTTGGGCCATTATCTGATTGAGTGGAGGTGGGGAGGCCAAACCAGGGGATCATATCCACTAGGAGGGAGTTGACAATGGCTGAGGCCTTTTCTGAGCCAATGGGAAAGGTCTCTATCCATCTAGTAAAGGTATCAACCCAGACCAAGGAATATCTTAAATTTGTACTTGCGACATGTGGCTGAAATCAATTTACCAGTTCTGAATTGGAGAAAAGTCTTACTCTTGAAGTGTGGGAAAAGGACGGTTAGAGTTAAGACGTGATGTCTGATAGGCAGGAGGCTCTGGGGGAAGGAAGTGGCTGCAGTGGGCAGTGGTGGCCAGTGGCCAAGGCAGGAGGCTCAGCAGGGGGTTGCCTGGGTGGAGCAAGAGGTCAGCTGGATCTATCACTAGGAAGAAGTTGGCATCAGGCAGAGGGAGTGCAGGCGGGAGGCAAAGAAGTATCTGAGAGTTGTCACAGGAGGAGCACAGGTTACAGAGTGTAAAGCATGCCTGGACACAGGGTATCTCAGCAGATCAGGGGAGGGGCAGAAAGGTCTTAGACTTTTGAGAAGACAGGCTAGAGAGGAGGGTGGAGGACTAGAAAAAGGAAGTTTCCCATGGAAAGCAGAGAGAGGTAATTGTCACACCTGGCGAGTCAACATGAGAGCAGCAGCCATGTCCACAGCAGATGTCTCCAGGTGGGACTCAGTGCCATAACAAAGTGTGGGTGGGTGGCCAAGACAGGCATCCCCACAGTTAACCAAACACCAAGGGAAGAGAGTTCTTCGGAGGGTGTTTCTGTGACCAGCACTGGGTTTAAATGGCAAGGAAAGTAGGCTGAGTATTTCTCTTTCCTAATGGGTAGAAGGGCAAGAGGGCGAGGTGTGTGTGTGTGTGTGTGTGTGTGTGTGTGTGTGTGTGTTTGTGAGAGTGTGTGTGAAGTGTGGGAAGCAGGAGGAAGATATAAATACATAAGATTATGGGATGAGTAGATGGTGAGTGAGTTGTGTCTAGTGATTGTGAGCATTTCTAGGAGTAACGGGGGCTCTTTTAAGGTCTTGTGCTCTAAGGGTCTCCCGTGAGTGTGTAGAGGGTTTTAGTGAGGAGAACAAAGCAGGGGGCCCAGAGGCAGAAGTTTGCTATTACATGGAGAAAAGAGATGAGTTATTGTTTGGTGGTGGGTGTTACACACCACAAGAGGTATGGGAAGGACACTCTGGTTGGTTGCGGAGAGATCTTGTACCAGCCTGTAAGAGCCATCTGGCTTTTGCATCAGGAGAGTGGGAGTATTGTAAGGGGAGTCATCGGGGATCCAGGGACTGTGTCACAATAGGTGAGAAATATAGGCTGTGGTCCCTGCAAAGCCAGGTCAGGGGTGGGATGTTGTAACTGGACAGGGTAGGAGTGGCTGGGCTTGCCAAGGATGGCAAGAAGCTGTTGGAATGAAGCCAGGGCTGGGGTGGACGTGTCCCAGACTCTGGGTTTGAGCTGAGGGGAAATGAAGGCGGTGGGGGTGGAGGCAGGGAAGGAAGCATTAGGCGGCCTCCTGGGGATGCTCAGAGCAGCTGACAGCATGGTAAGGCGTCTCACCCTGAAAGGAGAGTGGGACCGGTAGTGATGACCAAGAACAAGTGCGGGAAAAGGTACTGACCCACTTGATATCAGATTGTGGAGTTCAGGGTCTGGAGACTTTACTGTAAATGCCCACAACAGTAACTGGGGCCAAGGAGGTTGTCCTTGGAAGGAAGGCAAAGCGGAACAGCAGGCACCAGTATCAGTGAAACTGTGATGGACTTACACTCTGCTGTAAGAGTTACCCAGAGTTCATCACCTGAGATGTTCCAGGGACCTCTGAAGCCTTTGCACAGCTTCGATCTTCCTTGGTCAAGCCAAGAAGGTCTGGAAAGGAGCCAGCTGGGGCCCCTGGGGGCCTCCAGCTTAAGTTATAATTGATTTGAGCGGTAACAGTCGTGTTTAAAGAAGGAAGCTTTGGTAACAAGAATAATAATCAAGAGATCTAAACTATTGGTTTTTTAAAATTTTTTTTCAGAGAGAATGAGAAAATATCAAAGAGCAGCTTGTAAGAGAGATCATCTCTAGAGATACACAGAAGCAAATAGATAGCTCAGAAGAATTCTGCCCTGGGCCTTCGGGTGAAGAAGCCTCCAAGACATCTGTGTTATCTTTCTAATCATCTACACCCCTTTAGCAGGCTACATTTTGTGTAAAGACCCACGTAAAATTTCTGTGTTTCTGAAGCTCATAAGCTTCCGAAATCACATTGAATTTATACTCATGGCCTAGCAACCATGATTCACAAGTCAGTAAAGGCACAACCATCAGCTTTTACATGCACATGAAAAAAGAGAAAGGCTGAACTGATGGAAGGGGTCCCATGATTTATTAATAGACATGTATATTTTCTAAATATAAACTTGATTTAATAAGAAGACCCACTTCACAGTCTTTTCTGAATTTATCCTGTAGTTAGTATCAAAGTCCACCAGATGGTGTTTTTAAAGTGAGTATAAATGCAGCACATATAAAGCAAGAATATAAGACCTTGACTGAAAAAGTAAAATGTTTAAGTCATTCCTTGTGGAGTGTGTGGGCCTGATCCTCTTGTTATCTGCAGGCCTTGCCTCTAGCTGACATGTCTATGGTCACAGTTGTGGTGTGTTTTTGCCTTTTCTTGATTCTCTGGAGGGCCCGGTCTTACCTGACTGCCTGTAGCGTTTGGACCTAACTTAGCTGGCTATTGTAGTTCCCTTTCTGGAGAGGTATCTGGAACCACTGTCAGGGGCAGGAGGTGGTGACTGTTCTGGCTGCTTCAGGCTGAAGGGGGTTGTAGTTGTGATTAGCAGTTAGAGAGACTCTGCAGAGGGCCCTTGCTACATAGCAGGTGCTCTCATCCTGGGCAAGCATACAGCTTTAAGTCTGGAGGATACATGGTCAAAGAAACAGTTAAGTAAGCGTGGGCCAAACAATAAAATCAACAAGGCTATTATGACTACAACCAAAAAGTATTTTTACCAGGGCTATAACTCACAGACATCAGGAATCACCAGTTTTAAGCACACAAGTGACAAGTGTGTAAAGCTGTGTGGCCCCACACTGTTGGGACACAGGCAGGGGTTGGCCTAGTGCTCCTGGGGCCCAGTGCCCTGCTGCTGCTGTTGCCGTTTCACTGGCTACACAATGCCCATCCTTCTATCCTGTCCCTGACTATTTTCCCGCTCCACTGGCCGAGTGGGACTTCAGCGATGGCTGAGGCTCTTACTGCTCAGTGCTGCTCTGCCTACTTCTGACTTAGGCCTGTTACTCCAGCCCCACAGCCTTCCTACCTCCTTGGTTTCTTTGAGCACCAAGTGCTTCTTGTCACCACTGCTTGTCTTCCTGGATTTTTCTACAAACAGAATCATAGGTCTGCCAGGCTTTGTGCCTGGCTCTTTCCAATGAGACAGTGCTCACCCCAGATGCCTGCTGGGATTCGTCATCCACTTGTTGATGAGCAGAACCTCTCAAGTTCTGAGCTGCAGCCTCCACATCCACCCCTGAGGGGCACAGGTCACTGTCAGAAGTAACAAAACTGTGTTAAGACAGCACTTAGAGGGCATCAGGAATGGATGACTATGAAAAGAGGCATGTGTTGCGAATCTGCATGGCTCTTGATGTTCCTGGGGGAAAATCGGGGAGAGGATGAGGAAATAAGAGATGAAAGCTGAGGTCAGGTGGAGCCTTCTCTCCAGATGGGAGGCAAAGAACTGTCCAAGGACTACACAGCGTTTATTTATACACTCAGGAGGTTGATGTCAATGTCAACGTCTGTGCCTAGCAACCTGTGTGCAAGCAGGAACGGCTTGTTTACATGGCTCCAGGAGCTCTCCCTGTTCTCAGAGCCCTGCTTTGTCTTAGCGTGGCACATGTGATCCATTTCCAGCTTTAGCCGCTCCCTGCAGGCATGGAAGGCAGGCTCTGTACGACACTGCTTCCATCCCCAAGTGGGGCGCACTTGTGCCTCCTCTTCTGCAGGTTAGACGCCCCAGCTGTTCACATTGGGAGGGGCACTGGGTCCTGCCTGAGTTGCTAAGTTCGGTCTCCAACAAGTGGACATAGTCTCCCTCTGTGGCTTGCTTGGGTCCTTGGTTGGCAGTGATGTTGACCTCCGTGTATCAATGGCCATCTCTGTTGTCCTTGATGAAGGGCTGCTCTCCCCTCCTCTGCAGCCATGATTTATCAGGTAGGTCAGGGACCCAGTGTCTAGGAATGTGGTCAGCCTTGGTTGAGAGTGGCCTAGGTCAAGACAGACCTCAGAGAGACTATCTCTGTTGTCTCACAGTGCAACACTGTGGCCCAGGAGACAACATGGGCCACGCGGATGGGACCATCAGGCCTCTCATGAGATGCTGTTGGTGAGGACACAGCCAATGCCGCTGGAGACAGTGGGCAGATTTGGACCAGGATGGGCAAAACCTGCTGTCCTTCCTTTAGGGTCATTTATCTAGTGACAGGAGGTCAGGGGAAGACGTTTTAATGCATGTAAGGGCCAGAGTCTTTGTAACAACTCCCTGGACGTGGCCAGGCTCAGGCTCAGGGATAACAGGAGACCCCTGCAGACGCCCCTTGCTGAGCTCGGTCCCTGGCTGTGCTTCAGCTGCCTGGCAGGTTCCTGGAGCAGCCTGAGCCCTGCCTTCTCCCCTGAGAAGCTATCATGGTGACAGAGGAGCTGCGGGCATTGCCTTGGGGAAGACACCCACAAACCTGCAAGTCCGGGGAGGTGGCTGGCACCAGCAGGGTCAAAAGGGGACTGTCCTTAAAGCGCAGCTTCCACGGCCACTGCAGAGTCGCTGTCTCTGGTGCCCAGATGGGAACCCTGCTGGGTCTGAGGGTCCATCACAGTAGGTACGTGGTGACTGGTTGCTGTCCCTTCACTGCCCCAGGGCCTGAGAAGTGCTGCATGTAACACCCAGGGTTGGCTGAGGCCAGTAAAGCCAGTCAGTCCCCAACTGCAGGGCCGTGCAGTCTGTCTTGGCCATGTGGCTGCACCCTCATGTGTCCCCAGCCCTCTGGCCAAGGCACTCACACAAGTGCATTATGGGGGTCCCTCTGACCTGAGAGAGACCCTTCCATGGCTCCTTGGTGACAGCCTGAGGCCAGAGGCAGCAGCTGCACAGGGCGAAGTTTGGGTTTGATGTCAGCAGGCCCTCGCTCCAGAGCCCATGGCTAGCAGCACAAATGCTGCCCTGAGCCAGGTGAGCTGGGCCAGGGTCAGTTCTGCTCTGGCCAGTGTCCCATCCTCCCCTCCAGCAAAAACCACCTCCATGTGAGACTTCTGGTAGCTGTGGCGGCCTGGCCTGGCTGGCCTGGTGGCAGAGAGAGTGTCCCAGTCCTAACAGAGGGTCCACTTCCCCCCTCCCTCTTCCCCTCTGGACGACTTTTCCCAGGGCCTGGTGGGATGTGCTGAAGGGCAGGCTCCCCTCCAAGATGCCTTGTCCTGGCTAAGGCTGGCTCTTTACAGCTCCTAACCTTCACGACAGTTGGCAGAGGCGGGCGGGCTCAGCAGTGTCCTGCACAGGTCAGGAGTGGTGGCTCAGGTGTGCAAGGGACAGTTAAGTGTCTGTCGAGTGGGGTACGTGGACCTGGTATGTCTTCCCACATCACAGGGGTTGTGGGGCCACTGCCTAAAAATGTGCCACATCTGCCCAGCCCCTGGAGCGTGTCAGGCCTCTGCCCCACCCCCGGAACTCTGCCCGGCCACTGGGGTGAGCCAGGCACTTTGCCTGGCCCCCAGGACAGCCCTGAAGACTTGCCTGAGCCTATAGATGCAGTCACGCTGACAGAGTCGGGCGGTTCAGTGTGTAACCCCGCCTACCCGACTGGACACTCGACGGCTGTGAGGGCTTGCCAAAGGGGGCTTCTCCACCTCCTGCCATAGTAATTTGTGTACACCCACGTAATATACAGCGTATTAAGAAGCAGCCAAGTCTCTGCCCCAAGTAAGAGCGTGAAGGAGTAAATAAACCAAAAGTGCAGTTATTGCCAGTGGGAAGATCACCGACAGGGCGGTAGAACAACGGTGGTGAAGTGGAGAAAACTGATTAATTGAACGAGCCGTCATCTGTATAACTGAGTAATAAAGATGATGATAACATTATGTAATACAGCATCTGGAACTCTGCACTTTGCCTGGCCCCCAGGAAGGCCCTGAAGACCTTCAGGTCTAGTGGTGACCCCCTACTATTTTCTCCGTGATCTGGCATTTCCTTTATTGTTTCTGTGTTAACAAATGCAAAGACAACACTATGTACTACAGCATCCAGTGATGGTTCCCTACTGTCTCCTCTGTAATTCGGTATTTCCTTTATTGATTTTTTTATAACAAATATGAAGATAACATTATGTTACACAGCATCCAGTGCCAATTCCCTACTATCTTCTCTATAACTTGGTATTTTCTGTATTGTTTCTGTGTTATTCTGGGTTCTTTTGTCTTAAAAATAAAATTAAAAAAAAAAGTGCCACATGTTGGAACATGGAAGACCCTTCTGAGAGACTGTTCCCTTCTTCCCTCCCTCCCTCCCTTCCTTCCTTCCTTCCTTCTCCCTTCCTTCCTTCCTTCCTTCCTTCCTTCCTTCCTTCCTTCCTAGGACCCTTATGGGACTCAGGGCTGGCTTGGACCCCAGCAGGAGGAACTGTGGCCAGCAGCTGGGGCACAGGATGGCAGCCTTGGGTGGTCACAAAGCCTCCCACATCTCCCTAGGAGGTTAAGTGTGGCCAGAAGCCTTGCTGGAACTAAGCCTCCACCTCAATGCTGATCAGGAAGGGCTGGGCTGGGCAGGAAGGGATACTTTCACCCAAGCTCTGGCCAGGTCAGGAGGGGCTTTGGGGAAGAGGGGTCCAAATTGAAAAGGGAACATGTTTGTCCAACACCAGCAACTGCAGGACAGCCTCAGCCAGGGCCACATAGCACTGCATGAGCCAAGCACGATGTCCTCCCGGAGCAGGCGGGGCCAGGCCTGCGGAGGGTCCTGATGCGCCCTTCTGAGGGGACAGGTCAGAGATCAGGCTGGATGCACACAAGTCAGGCTCCTCTGGTTCTTCCTGGCTAGGAGCCCTGTGCCTAGGATCACTGTTTCATCTACTCTCTGAAAACTGAGTGTAAAAGAAACTGACAGGCGCCTGCACAGATGTTCAAATCCAGGGAATGATCATCCCTCACTAAGCTGGAAGTGTGGTTCATATTTCAGAAAGGACTCACTAACCTGGTGACGGCTGCTATACGAGGTTGGTCAGGGGTCTTGAGCTTTATCACAACACCTGCACTTTGTCTTCAGGGAAAATAAGTTCGTCTGTTACTCATGAAATTAGCAATTGAAAAATACTAACTTAAAATGTAGTTCTTGCTCTTTGAAAATAAATTTGGGCAGTAGAGATGTGCAAAGGTAAAGGAATGCAGGACCATGTCCCAACCTCCACACCCATGCCCTGGGACTGGCTTTGGTTTTACCGATTGGAGGGCATCCACATTTTTCTAGTCTAGATGAGTTTTTACTGTCACCTTAGTTATTTCCTTCCTTCTGCTTTTTACAGTTTTCAGTTATTCTTGACGTCCTACACCAGATGCTCAAGTAATACCCTGAAATGTGTGAGTTGGACCTGTGGGGTCAGAGGCTTGTCGCAGTGTTATGTGACCATCACCACAACTGCCTGTCGTGCCCACGACAGCATGGTCCTTGACTTATTTATGATCTTTCCTTGAGTAATTTAGAAAGTGCTTCAATATTTCCAAACATCTGGGGGTTTTTGCTTATGTTTTTGATCCCACTCATATAAGAGATAAGAATGCATATTCTGAATGTAGGAAAATCATCCACACAGTAGAAAAACAAGGACATTAATCCAGGGAGGAAATGCCTACATTGTAACCCAACAGCTCCTGGGAAAGAAAGGGAGCATGTGGACAGCTGCTGGCTTGGTAAGAAATCAGAAA
This sequence comes from Dinomys branickii, assembly GCA_004027595.1. Taxonomy (NCBI): domain Eukaryota; kingdom Metazoa; phylum Chordata; class Mammalia; order Rodentia; family Dinomyidae; genus Dinomys; species Dinomys branickii. The sequence goes on from PVLD010000008.1 coordinate 411,266, forward strand.
AATGTGAAATTAAATAATCAGAAACAAATCCATCCTATCTGGTCAGAAAAAAACAGATCACTAATAGAAAGCACTGCCTGGGGTGTAGGGAATGGAGACTCATGTGAGGTGCCCACGAGGGTTGAGAAGGGGAGCTGGACCACTGCAAGAAACTCAGCCCTCTGTGCTACTCAGAAGTGTGCTGCTATTTTGGAACTAGAGGAAACCTAGAATAGCAAAGGCAATTAGGGCAACAAAGACAAGGCAGAGAGCATCACAATTCTTGACTTGAGATTATACCACAAAGCTACCATGGTAAAAACAGCATGGTACTGGAAAAAAAAGACCTAAGGATCAATGGAAAAGATTAGAAGATGCAGAAACAACTCCAGACATACTCAGCCACCTTATCTTTGACAAAGAAGCCAAACATCTTCAGTGAAAGAAAGATAGTCTCTGTAATAAATGGTGCTGGAAAAACTGGCATTCCACATGCTGAAGATTAAAATTAGACCCAAAGATTACAATTAGACCCATATCTTTTACCATGCACTAAACTAGAATCGAAATGGATTAAACATCTAAATATTAAAACAGAAACATTAAATCTGCTGGGAGACAGACTAGGTAGAACTCTTGAAGACATGGGTGTAGGCAAAGACTTTATGAACAAAACCCCAATTGCACAGAACTATCACAAAGAATCAACAACTGGGATCTCATCTTATTAAAAAGCTTTTGCACAGCAAGAGAAATCATTAACAGAGTGAACAGACAACCCACAGTGTGAGAAAAAATTTTTGCCAGCTGTTCCTCAGACAAAGGACTACCATCTAGAATATATAAAGAACTCAAAAAAAAAAATCAGACCCTCCCAAATTTAAAGACTCAATCAAAAAATGGGCACCTGAAATGAATAGACACTTCTCAGATGAAGAAGTGGAAACAGCAAATAAATATATGAAAAAATGTTCAACAACATTGGTTATTTCAGAAATGCAAATTAAAACAACACTGAAATTCCATCTCACCCCAGAAAGAATAGCTATTATCAAGAAATCAACCAATAACAAATGCTGGTGGGTCTGTGGGGAAAAAAGAACGCTTCTGTAGTTTTAGAGGGAGTATAGACTGTTGCAACCACTGTGGAAATCAGTGTGGAGATTCCTCAAAACAACTAGGACTAGAGGTTCTATTTGACCCACCTGTTCCTTTTTTTTTTTGGTATCTTCCCAAAAGAATTAAAAGCATCATAGCACAGGAATATATGCATACTCATGTTTATAGTGGCACAGTTTGTAACAGTTAAATCTTGGAAACAGCCCAAATGCCCATCAACCGATGAATGGATAAAGATGTGGGTTTTTTTAGTACAATGGAGTACTACTCTGCCATAAAGAATAAGCTTGAGACATTTCCAGCTAAATGTCCTTGAGGACATACTCTTAAGTGAAATAAACTGGACACTTCTGTGTAAATACCACATAGTTTCTCTGATGTGAGAAACTGAGAAGTGTAAATGAGGACCAAAATGTATAACAGATACTGTGAACTAGGAAGAAAATGTTCAAATAGGAAGGGGAACTAGGGATAGAGAGGGGGAAAGAAGGGAAGGGAGAAGAAAAAAGTGATCGGTAAAGAAGGAAAAATGGAAACAAAGCTTTTGTAAATAAGACGGGGTTTTTTAGGGCTGGGGATATAGCTCAGTGGAATAAGTGCTTGCCTGGCAAGCACAAGGTCCTGAGTTCAATCCCCAGTACCGCAAAAAAATAAATAAATAAATAAATAAATAAGACGGGGTTTGGGGGGTTGAAGGAAGGACTGGGAAATGGCAAACAAATCATGTTGGGCCAGGTACAGGCACAAACCCCCTATGATGAGAATGATCAGTATGGATACCTAAAATGTACCAAGAAGTATATTTAAAAAAAAGTGCGCTGCTTCATTTAAGAGCCCGGACCTCCCAGCTATTGATCTCTGGCCTAACTGCCCAGTGTGTGTTCTGTGTCTGACCTCAGTCTTCCAGCCTGGCTGATCTTGCTGGTGACCCAGGCTTTATGAATGCCTGCTGTGCTGGGAAGGGCAGGGTCCTAAGTGTACCCAGGGACCTCCCACTGGCTCCCTGCTGGACCCTGTGACTCTGCTGCTGTCCTGTCAGCTAGCGGGACCTGGGTTCAGATCTCCCTCTTGCTCCCTCCCAGGGTTTGCTTGCAGATGCGTGTAGCTTCTTGCTACAAGTGTAGGGCAGTTGTGCCTTCTCTTGTCGCAGGGCATCCCTCCTCACGTTGTTGCTTGTCCGGCATCAGTAACGTGAAGAACTCAGGCTCTTTCTGGTAGTGTCTTTCCATCACTGTAGTTGTTGTCTTTTATCACCATATCCTTAGATCCCTGTGTTTTAGCCTTACGTTACGGATTTGGTTTTTAGTTTGGTCTGTGTTCAATGATGACCTCTGTGGGACCTGGGGGCGGGGACAGGTGCCTCTCTGCCTGCTCCAGCACTAGGTGAGCGTATCTTAGGGGAGCCAGGAAGTGAAAGCACTCCAAGTCCATGCACTCCCCAACCCTGCCCGTATGCCCACGTCCATCCAAGTCCACACCCACGCCCCTCAACTAATCACCTCCACGACCACGGCCTCCTTGGCCCCGCCCAAGACACCCAACTTCCTCTCCAGGCCCCGCCTCCTGGAGGTTCTATCTCCTCCCAGTGCTGGGGGCTGGAGACCCACTTTTGACACCTGGGAACTGGGAGCCATTCCCTTATCCCAGCTGTGGCATCTGTGTCTGAGACTTCAGGACGGACGTGCTGTCCTCTGTCAGCACCTGCAGATGGGCTGCATCCGCGCCTATTTCATGGGGATCTGGAGCTCTTAGCTTCTGCCGCAGGGTAGCGTGACTTCCCGCCCAAGCCAGGCTGCAGTCTCCCAGGCAGAGCCCCTCCTGAGTGCCTGGGTTTCTGCCAGGGTTGAGCTGCCTCAGTTCCCCGCCGGAGAGCAGGGCTGATTTCCTGGCAGGCTCTGGGTTGGACGAGCTCCCGCCTTCGCCCGAGGGGCTTGGCACCTGCTCCTCTCCTCCTTGCCAGTCCTCCTGGCCTGTCTCTGAAGACACCAAATCTGGGCTCGAGTTCCGGCTTCAGGGCCCAACAGCTGGGCCACCTTGGGCTACTTACTAAAAACGTCTCTGAGCCTCGTTTTCTCCAGTCACGATCGGTAGCCTCATGGCAGTTACTCTTTCTTCTTTCTCTCTTTTTTTCTGTCCATTTTCCCTCATGTAAACTTAAAGCAAAGCCATTAGAAATTCAAACTGTTCTTTGATTTTTTTTTTTTTTTTTGGCGGTACTGGGGATCGAACTCAGGACCCTGCGCTTGCTAGGCAGGCGCTTATTCCACTGAGCTATATCCCCAGCCCTGTTCTTTGAATTAGACGAAAGCGTGACAAAACACCATAAGATTTTCTTTGAAAATACTTCACCTTTTGATCCATTCTGCTGTTGTCTTATTTGTCTCTGATTCTTCCAGAGGGCTGACAACAAAACAAAAGGCCTTAATGTAAGAAGCCTGTTTTGGTTCATGGTTCTAGTCCAAGGCTGAGGGTCCACATCTGGTGATGACCTCACTGGCAGAGTACGGAGGGGACAGCGTGCCACCAGTCAGGACGCAGGAACCTCTCTTCCTCTTCCTACAAAGCCCCACCCTGATGACCTTATCTGATCTTTGTCACCCCTGAAAGGCCACACTTTTACCCACCATCAAGTTTCCACACCCCTAATGCCTCACAGGGGGGAATTAAACTTCCTCTGTGAGTTTTCATAAAGAAAAACCTTATTCAAAGCCAAGTATTACCAGTCCATCCACCCACACACCCATCCAGACACTGATTAATCAGTTCCTTTATTTCACTAGCAAGTATCTGAATATCCTGAACCTAGGGCTAGGATTCCAAAAACAAGACATGGTCTTACCCTTGAGCTACTCAGTCTCATGCAGGGACAGCGCGCAAATAGAGACCCACAGTGTGAAGCTGTGGCACATTCTGTTGTGCGGGTGGCGACAGGAAACTCAGAGCTGCCTTTGCCGGGGGTGAGGAAGGATGAGGGCTCGGCAAGGGGCTTAGGTGGGCTGGACAGGCCATCCCTAGTGATGCAGCATGGGGAGGAGTATGCAGGGGTAGGAGGTGACCTCTGGGGAGACGTGGCTGTGGTGAGATGGGACACAGAGTGCAGACCTGTCGCGCAGCCTGTGCAGGAGGCGGTGAGGGATGCTGAGAAGGAGTGGAACAACCGAGAGTGCACTTTGAAAGATCACTCTGGGCCCTTTTGGTGAATGGCTGGAGAAAGCAACGAATGCAGACTGAGGCCAGATGGGATTGGAGCCATCCTGCGGAGCCACCTGCACATGGACGTGCAGCGGTGCTCCCTTCCTAGGCTCTATGGCACAGCCCGGCAGAGTGGCCTTAGTAGGCCACTTAGTAGCCATGCTGTGCTTGTAGACAGAGACACATGCTGCAGGTCAGGAGAGTGGTGGGTGCAGAGAGTGCAGGGAGGGAGGTGGAGCGGGGTGGGTGCGGGAGGTGACCGAGAGGAAGAAGCTGGACCCGGGAGGCATGGGCTGGAAGGACCAGGAAGGTAAGGGAGGTGACCAGGGGTGCTGGGCAGTGATGCAGAGGCAGCAGGGTAGTGGGGTGGGTTCTTGCTCCCAGGTCACAGTGGGCTTCCTAGGAAGCTCTGGGCAGATAATGTGGGACTTTTGCCGTGGGATTACTGACACCCTAGTCTCTGCTATTTTACTTCTGGGTGCTGAGCGGACTAGGGGCAGGCTGGAGAGCAGCGCAGGTGAGCAAGGGCAGAGGATGGGCAGCACCCACTCTGCTGCTGCAGTGAGACCAGAGCAGGTGTCCAGTGGGGACAGCACACAGGTGATAAGGGCCCTGTCTGCTGAGAATGCACAAGACCTGAACACCTGCGATCTGCCTGCTTTCAGCTGCGACCAGACCCTGGCATTGCTGAGAAACATCAAGGACAGAATGTCTCCTCCTGAAGACAAAACTCTGGGTCGGAGTTCTAAGCCATTGCTGTGATGACTGTTGACTTCAGTCACACACACACACACACACACACACACACACACACACTCATATGCATAGCATAAAATGTCACACAGGTCTGTATTTATGTCAGATGCTACACCTGTACATATATATTACAGTCATGCTTCACATCAGCAGGTGTTTATTACTCACTTTTGGTGTGGGAGTTAATTGGAAACTCTCATTTCCAGAGGCACACCAATACCTGCATATCTTCTGGTGTATGCTTTTGTATTTATTTATTTTGTACTGGGAATCGAACTCAGCACCTTGCACTTGCCAGGCAGGTGCTTGTGCCACTGAGCTACATCCACAGCCCTGTTTTATTTTTACATAATCTGTCTGTGTCTGTCTCTCTGTCTCTATCTTTCTCTGTCTTGCTCCCCCCTTTTATCTGTGTCTCTCTCTCCATGGAACCCAGGCCTTATGCATGCCAGGCAGGAGCCCTAACCACTGCGCTGCCTGGCTTCATGTGTGTTTAGGACTCCTCACAAACGTCCAGAATCCTCTGAGCCTGCTTCACTTCCTGTCTACAAGTTGACATCCTTGAACTTGTCCTCTCTAACCAAATCTAACAGTTTGTTCTGAATAAAGTACAATGGCAGAGTGTTTGTGAATATGATGATGACCTTGAGTTACCTCAGTTCTGTCATTTGGGGACCACTTGGAAAGTTCACTTACTTTTAAAATGCAAAGCAGTGGAACAAAGATTTTTGAGTCTGTTCATTGTGGTAGGAGCAAAGTTTAGTTTTTCTATGAAGGAGTTTGCTGGCTTTGAATATCTCTGTAGGAGAAAATTTTTCCATCTATCAAAACCAACAATCACTTCAAATTTAAAGAATAGAGAAAACAGTGATTGGTACTGATTATTACATGATTTTTTTAAAAAGTTGCCTGGCAAGTGCAAGGTCCTGAGTTCAATTTCCAGCACAAAAAAAAAAAAAGAAAAGAAAAGATAAAAAGGAAAAAAATTATCCCTTTCCCCAGGATTTTCCATTATGTTGGCATGTAGTTCTTCCTAAAGGGCTCAAAAAAGTCTTTGTATTTCTGTGGTGCTGGTTGTAATGTCTTCTTCTTCTTTATTTATTTGGATTCTATCTTACTTACTTTCTTATTTCCGGGACAAAATAACTGACACAAGTTAGAGGAGGAAAGGTTTATTATATCCTGCTCTTTGTAGAGGTTTCAGTGCATGGTCGGCTGGCTCCAGAGCAGAGCAGCATGGCAGAGGTGCGTCGCAGAGGAGGAGCAGCCCATGGTGGGCAGGTCAGAGGCAGCAGTGGCAGGCAGCATTTTCCTTTTATGCCCCCCCGGGCTACAAGCCTACTGGTGGGTGCCACCTGCACCCAGGGTGGGCCTTTCCAGTGTTCATAACCAGAACTCTGCTAAACTCTGCTAGCCAGTAGACTAGTTTACTTATCCCACACCCTTAATGCACATTCATACACCCAGCCACCTCCAAACAGCACCCCTCATGAGCGCATGATGCTTGGGGGGGACATCTTAATACAAGCCATAACATCACCCTCCCTTTTTCTCAGTCATTCTATCTAAGCATTTGTCAATTTTATCTTTTGTGTTTTGTTTATCTTTTTAGTTTATAAAACCATTCCGTTGATCTTTTAAAGTTTTTGTGTTTTGCTTCATTCATTCATTCATTCATTCTTTCTTTTCATCTTCTTTTTTTTTTTTCTTAGACAGGGTCTTGCTATATAGTTTGGGCTGGCTTTGAATTCATTATGTAGCCCAGGTTGGACCTGAACTCACAGTGATCCTCCTGCCTCAGCTTCAAGAGTGCTGGGATTACAGGTGTGTGCCACTGCACCAGGCTGTTTTATTTATTTCTGCTCTGATCACTATTTCTTTTTAAAACTAATTCCCAATTTGATTTGTTCAAATTTTTCTAGTTTCTTGAATTGTATCATTAGGGTTGTTGTATGAAATCATTCTCTATTTTTGGTGTGGGCCCTGAATGCTATGAATCTCCGCTTAGTACTGCTTTTGTTGTAATTCGTAGCTCCGACTTGTTGACCTGTCGGGAAATGCAATCCCCAATTCCTCTGGCATGAGATCAAGCAGGTTTTTCTAGGATGACCGGTCAGAATGGAGGATACAAAAGATGGACGTCTTTAGCCTCAAGGCCACTGTGAGTTCTCTCAGCCTGCAGTTCGTGCTACTTTAAATGGCCCAGACTTGCTCTCAGAGCGTATTTCTTTTCCTACCCTTGATAAATGTAAAACATCACTACATTTTGTATGGGCATTGACTAACTTTTTATTTGGGATAAGAACCTGGCTCAGTGGGGACCCTATTGCACTCCAGAACTGTGGAAACAGTACCAGATGTGTGAGTCTTTCCTACACTGGGCATCCTGCAATTTAGCCCCTTCTGACACGAAAAGCTCAGCACCTGTGCAGGCCCCAAGGGGTCGGGGCTCTGTCAGCCACAAGCGGTGGGTCCCCAGCTCACCCTCAACTTCTGCCAAACTTGGCTACCAAGTGGAACTTCCAAGGATTCCAAGTTTAATCACTTCCTAGAGTGGCTCACGGACCACCACAGGCTCATCCCAAAGGATATGTTCTAGATTTACAAAGGAGCACCAGATGAAGAGCAAGCAGGGTGTGGTCCAGGAGAGTCCTGAACACAGGGACCCCTGTCCGTGGGGTTCGGGGCGCGCTGCCTTCTCAGCACATGGCTGCATTCTTCTGCACCAGCCCGGAGGCTCTGTGAGCCCTGTGTGTGCTTTTCGGTGTTTGAGGGGGCCTCGGCACAGGCGCCACTCAGGTCCTCAAGTTCCTGACTGGTTTCTCCAGCCCCTATCTTTAGGGTTAGCTCAAAGTCCCTTCACTGACTCTAGGGGGCTTGTTACAAAAAACATGGTGCTTCTGTCACCCTCATTGTTCTTTAACCTAGGAAATTCCAGGGTTTTAAGAGCTCTGTGTCAGGACTGTGCGAAGATCAAACACTGTTTGGAATCTTCCTATAAACCATAGTGTCATAGGTAGGCACCTTCATTGTCTCTATCCTGGAAGTGAGGCACAGAGTGCTGAAGGGACCTGGACAGTGAGTTGGCATCTGGAAGTAGGCAGTGTAGCTGCAGCTGTGAGAGTTCACCCCCAGGGCATGCCACCTTCCCAAATCTCCGTCCTGCACCCTTGGGTGGAGCAGTCGTCCCAGCCACAGGAAGAGTCGAGGATGCTGAATGACTTGAATGGATGACAGGTGTGTGCTGTGCCCCCTGCAGAAGCAGCGCCTGCCCCACAGATGCTGAGGACAGCCGGCCCTGGCTGGACGGAGAGGGAATGCTTCTGGTCAGGCTGACGTCACCATGGGCCATGTAATCCCTCGCACAGCCTTTTCCTTCACCTCTCTGTCTGACCCAGCATCCTTGAGACTTTGAAGCAAAGCTCAGGAATGCATCACTAAGCTCAGCCACCTGTAGCTTCCACCAGCCCTGTAGTCGTAAATGCTAAAGATAACTCCTGACTCTTGCAGGGAAGTTCTCCCCACATTGCCATAGTCATCTGTCACCAGATGAGTCTGCAGAGTCCCCAAAGGAGAGTAGGTCTCGATGCCTGTCCTGAGAGGCAGGGGCAGATTTTACCAGGTGGAGTTAGAATGAAGCACATGTGCGTGGGGCTGAAGGTGTCCTTGGGGATGGGTGACAGAGCTATTTTGCATAAAAACTTCTTTTGAGCCCTCTGAATTGGTTTCCTTACCTTTAGGCTAGGTTTCTCCCCAGTCCTGGTCCTGGCCACTTAGGCCCATATGATCAGGTCCATTTGCTCCCTGCTGACCAAATTGAAGGAAGCCATTTGTTTTGGTGAGAAGCGAAAGGTTTTATCTGAAGTGAGCTTGGCAGAGGTGGAGGGGCCACCTGTGCCCCAAGTCACCTTGCTTTGTCTGGAGGGGTGAGGGTCCTTTACCAAGGATGAAGTCAGGGTACGAGGAGACAGGAGGCACCGTCACTCATTCCCTCCCTTCCTGTGGAGACAAACTGTGAGCTCCTGAGCCTTCTGCCGGTGTATTCTGTCCTTTTGTGGACCTGAGGGGTGGTGGCTTGTGCCCTGGGCTGAGAAAGTCTGGAGAAGCTACTCCTCTCTAAAAAACACTGAGTTTCATTTTGCCATGCTGGTTCCATTACCTGGTTAATCAGGTTAACTTACGGGCTTATGCAGAGATTTGAGAGTGAAGGTAGGGAGCACAGACATGCACAGTGTTGGAGGAGGGTTTGCAAGGGAATAGGTTTAGTATAGGACACATAATTTAGGGTATTATTTTATAATATTCACCCAAAAGTCAAATGCAGAAGAGTGAAGGAGATCTGTCCCCACACTAGAGACCCAAAGAATCCAGCTGAGGGCCTGGATCCCACAGCAATGTCCAGCACAAGTCCAGCTAGAGGCCCAGAGCCCATAACAATGTCTCATGCAAGTCCCTATCAAGAATCTGCCCTGGAAAGGCCCAAAGCTCAGTGGTGGAAGCTAGAAAGTCTGTACCAGCAGGGTGAGAAGCCTGCAGTAGAGCCAGGAAATGATGCTCAAAGTAAGGACCAGAGTCCCCCTGAAGAGAACCACAGTCATCCTCAGCAAGAGTGAGGACCCAAACTCCTCCGACGATAAGGACAGCTGAGTTCCTGTCAGGAAAACCGATGAGACAAGCTTCTCCAAGAGAATCAACAGCAGACCGTCTTCCTCTCCAGTTCTCCTTTTATGCTGGTGGCAACAACCCTCAGGTGGGCCTTCCTTATGCAGCACCATGCTCAGTCGGTTCAGCTGGGTGTTACAAGTTGACCCTAAGTTAATCCACCGTAGTGAGAATCATTGATCTGTGGCCTCCGTTGCCCCAGGTGTTCCACTCAGGGTGATAGGAGCCACTCTCACCTGGCTCAAAGCCAACTATTTTCTTCCTTCAGGAAGAATTGTTATTTTACATCGACACAGCAAATATTTTTAAGTAAAAAAAAGCCATAGACCGGCATGATGGTAACATCTCGCTCTTTGTGCCGGGGATGTAGACTGACAGCTTCCCTTGGAGTTGGCTGAGCAGCAGCGCACCTAGATCCTGCGCCAGTTCGTGGGGTCCACCTCACCACGATGCGGGGTTTCCCTGGGAGTCATTACAGGGGCAACTGGAACTCTTCCTTCCTTTCCCATCTTCACCATTAAGATCTCTAACTCTGTACACTTCTCGCCGTATGTAGCTCACAGGAAGGCTGAGGAGGGAAGAAGGCTGCAAATATCACAGGTTCAGTCAGTATAAATGCGAGAGGGATGCGGTAGTCACAAACCTGTCACCTATCACAACTGTGCTGCCGGGGGCTGGCTTTCCAGTGCAAAGGGCCACAGCCAGAGACAGTCACAATGGGCAGAAGCCCAGGGACAGCTGAGTGTTCCTTACAGGGACAAGGACACCAGACACTTTATCCAAGGTGCCCAGGCGGTGACTGTGAACATCATGGGTTTGTCCTTTAATGTCTCAGATCAGGTGGTTGTGTCTTCCCAGGTCTGGTGTGTTTGATAAGCTCTACCTGGAATCTCCGATGTGGCCTGATAAGTTCGTGTGCCCTGGGGCGCTGACTTAATTCAATACATTCATAAGTGCTGATTTTTATTAGCACAATTATTTCATTTATCAGACTGTGCCTGATGGAGGTGTCTGGAGAGGACGGTGTTTACTCATACAAAAACCACGGTCATTCGTCATGAGCCTTCGAGCTCAAATGGAATAACCCAGGGCGAGCGAGCTGCAAGCAGAGAGTTGCTGCTCTGTACATTATTTCTATAAAAGGAAGTCATCTGTGTGTGCAGACAGAGGTGATGGGCAGAAGCCAGGGTGCTCGAAGGTGGGGTGCAAGGGTAACAGAAGCTTCAGAGGATGCTTCTCATCTGTGCTGGTGATGCTTGTGTTTTACTGACATTGGACAGTGACTGTGTTAACTTGAAGAAAAGTCACCTGTAAGCTAAAGCAGGGGTCTGGTAGTGGGAAGGGTGTTGTTTCTGAGGTGTGGGAGGATGGGGCTGGCAGAGTACTGGGCTGAGAGGCTCGAGCCAACACTCAGGGTTGTGGGACATTCTCGTTCCCGTAGCTCACAATGGAACACAGCCACCAGATCTTCCCTTCTTCAAGTATCTGTTCCTAGGTGCTGACTGAGGAGCTGGGGGCAGAGTGGTAAACAAGGCAAAATTACCATCTCTTTCTGCCCCTGTCATCAGTCAGGAGCTACACAAGATAGTTGCTAATCTAGGGCTATAGACGAGGCCCCGTCTTTCCTACTCGGTTACTTACCTCTCTGTGTCCTCATTGGTGCCCCAAGACCTCATGGACGAGCCACCGCCATGAAGTGACAGCTACTCCTGGAGTCACTTTAAATTAGAGGAAAAGCTGTTTTTCCTTAGAGCATTGAATGTATTGTGAATCTGGGAAGAGTGTGGGCAAAGATTCTGCACAACAGCAACCTTGGCCATGGGAAACAACAGAATGAAAGCCTGCGATGTGAGCGCATCTTTGATGTCCTCCCAGGAACAGGACATCTGGAGAGAGGCGGCCTCAGTGCCCGGGATGCCACAGTGGGCACTAGGCGTGGGCCTGATGATGTGGCTGTGGGCCTGGGACCCTGTGCACAACTGTGCTGTGTGGTGAGGCTGTGGGTACAGTTGAGCGCTGCCCTCCTGGGGCACAAGAGGGGCCAAGGCAAAGGCTGAGGATGGAGGAGGTGGGAAGCTGGGTCCACAGAAACGCAGCTCTCTTACTTCTCTTTACTTCCAAGGCTTTGGTTTTCTGACCATGAAAAATCCTCTGCCTGGGCCCTGCCCCCTGCCCCACCACCCTGGCGGCTTCTAGGCCCAGGAGAGGCTGAAGCCGCCCCTCCCTGGCCTGCCCTTTGTCCACCTCTGCGAGGGCCACATGGGCCACCCTGCCCTGGCGGGAGCTGGAGCTCCCTTTCTCTCCTAGCCCAGGGAATCAGCTTGGCCTGAAGGGAGCCCCATCCTGCTCTGGCTGAGCTCCTGCTTGTACCCATTCCTGGGGCAGGGCCTGTGGCCCCACCTGTGGCTTCTGCGCCTCACACTCCCCGAACCACAGTGGGGACAGGATGAAGATGCCCCGCTGCTCATGGAGCCTTGTGAGGTGATCAGGTTCTTCTGTTCTTAACACATGGGGAGCCCTGGCTTCTCCTTCACACTGCCTCTCACCTGTGTCCTACCCCATGGGTCAGAGAAGGACACTTATTCCTCTTGTGGTGCAGGAGTCTGCCATCTGATGAGAGCAGTCACAGAGAGCAGTCTGCAGTGTTGGCTTCTCTTCTTAGGCCTCAGGCTAATCATGCTGTCTTAGCTCCTGGCAGGCTGCTGCATGACTTGGGAGCCCTTGGCCCGGGCTGTGCCATGCAGGACAGATCCCTAGGACCAGATGAGGCCAGTAGGCCTATTCTTCTGCCCCAGGGGCTTCCTCCTACCAGTCCTATTAAATTATAAGGAAAAGTGGAAAAGTGGAAAGTATGTGTATTCACAGTATGTTCTTTGATTTTTGATAGATGCTTATCTGCAGAGTAAACCAAGATAATTAACATATTTATCACCTTGCATACATATTTTGAGGCAGTGAAAAGATTTATGATCTACTCTGTTAGCAGTTTTCCTGTATACAGCATATTAACTATGGTCACCCTACTGTGCAGATCTCCAGAATGCATTCCTTCTGCATAACTCTGTACCCTTTCACCAATTCCTCCCCGTTTCTCTGCCACCCCTCCCCAGCCACTTGTAGCCTCTACCTACGCCTGACTACGATCTCTGGCTTTTTAGTTCCACATGTATTGTGGTTTGGACCATAATTGTCCTGAAAGGGTAGAGTTCACGGGTGTGGCTTTGGAAGGTGACCAAGTCGGGGAGGTACTGTCTTCATCCATGGACTCACGCATTGCTGGTTCCTAGCTGAACGTGCAGTCGGGGGGTATGGCCTGACTGGAGGAGGCAGGTTTCTGGGGCTGCCTTTGAAGGGCACACCTTTACTCTGCTCCTGGCAGCCGTGTGGTGAGCAGCTTTGCTCTGCCACGCCCTTCCACCGTGTCTCTGCCTGGGAGCCGGTGACCACGGACCAAACCCTCTGAAACTATGAACCAATAATATGCGTGTCCACCACATGCAACATGGAAGTAAGAGCGCTCCGTCTTCTGGGCCTGGTTTATTCCACATGGTGTAACACTCTCCAGGCCCATCTGTGATGCTGCAACGACAGGATGGCCATCTCTGGCTGACAGGCTTCTCCATGTATCTGTGACACACTTCCTTTATCCATTTGCTTGTGGGTGGGTGAGTACATGGCTACTGTGAGTGGTGTGGCCCCTGACCATGGGGGTGTCCTCCTGTCACATGCAGTTCAGGGAGCTGGGAGTGGTTATGCCTGTCTCCTGCAGAGCACTGGAATCCCAGGTGGCATGGACAGTGTCTACTTTCCCTGGTCTCTGAGGGCCTGAGGTCTCCACTGCCTGCCAGTGCCACCCCTGTGGCCCCAGGAGGAAACTGAGGCCCAGGCCCAGGGGCAGGGCAGATCCTGCATCCTGACGCAGGGAGACCAGGGTTGGCCTATGACCCTGGCCCAGGGTCCTGGATGCTGAGAGGGGCGAGGTGGGGGGAGGGGACACAGGGCAGGGACAGAGTGAGCAGGAGAGGACAGGCCATGAGTGGCAGACGGGAAGCGACGATGCCACCTGTTGGCTTCTGGGGCACAGCAAGCTCGCTCTGCACTGGTGTGGGCCTCGCTCAATTGTGTTCCCTCCTGATAATTAGAATTTCATTTCAGGGCAGTCTATTTGAGTTTCCTATCTGTGGAAAGTGCAGTGATTTAGCTGGAAAGTTTAGGCCTCCAAGCAAAACGTCAGTAAATGAACTCTAAGACCCGGCTAATTAGGAATTAGGAGCTCTGCCAGGAGGGCTGGGGAGGAGTGCAGAGGGAGGCAGGGGCAGCTGAGCAGGGCTGCCTATTGCTGTGCTGTGTGCGTTCCCGCCTCAGCACTGCTGCTGTCTCTGCTCAGTGCGCTGGATCCACCCCAGGACCAAAGTCCCAGCAGCCTGAGGGCTGGGATGGTCTGCCGTCCCTCCAGCAGAGTTCAAGGGTACTGAATTACAGGGTTGATGGAAGGAGGAGCAGGACAAGGTGGAGCTCTGTCCCTATGCTCCCTGTCCCTGGGTCTTCTCCAATTTGTCTCTGCTGGGCTGGGCAGACCCAGCCTTATCAGGGGCTGCAGGTGGGCAAGAGGTGCCCCCTTGAGGCAGCCTGGAATACAGGCGGTCACACTGGGCTGTAGGCCCAAACACCAGGCTTTTGAGCAGTTCTGGGCATGTCCCCTAAAAGCACCAGGCTCTCTTCTTCATCTGTATTCCTTGGTGGGGGCCCAGGTAACCTGACACATGGTCTGTCTTCTGCAGAGCTGCTGGCAGCCAGGCCAGCCCTGCAGCCTCCCCAGGCTGTCCTGTGTTTCTGACATCCTGGACCCGGGCTCAGCCAGCTACGTGGAACCTGGGGCAATGTGGAGAGGCTGGGTCCTCTTCTCCCCTCAGAGCCCAGTGTCATTCAGGACCCGGCTGGCAGGACTGCAGGGGAGGAGCTGTTGGTGAGCCAGCTTGGATCCCCTGGCCATGGAGTCTGGACCCCTGGGAACTCCCAGTGACCACCCAGGAAAAGCATAGAATCAAGAGATGTAGTGTAGACATTGCGTTTTAAGCCTCTCTCCCTGGGAAGGGGATCACACAGCCTTGGGGCCCCACCTTAGTGTGTGCAGCCAGTCAGGTGTGTATAGCAGCTCTGATGGCCCCTCTGTGGCCACTGCAGAAGCAGTCTGGTGGTGGCTTCCACTGGTCAGGTACTGTGGTGCCATTGTCCTCCACTGCCTACTGTCCCTGACCTCCAGGTCCTTTCCTGATCAAAGGCAGTGCTGTCTCTGTCTGAGGGAGTCCTGGGTATACCCCAAGGCATGCTGGGTCAGCATCCAGCCTCCCTGTGAAGCAGAAGGAAAGGCCAGATGTGGGTAGTGGTGGACACCAGCTTGTGTGAGGCCCTGCTCCCAGCCCAGCAGCAGATGTACACACATGGCCCGCAGTGCTTGGGAGCCCTGCCCTGTCAGCCCAGCCCCACCAGCTCTCCATCTGGGCCGCTCCAACAGGGACAGGTATGCAGTGATTTCTGGCTGTTGAATTTTTGTCCCCTAAGGACTACTGAGCAAATGTCTCTCCGATGCTTATTTGCCATCTGTTTCTTTTCTGAGGTGTCAGTTCAGGTCTTTTGTTCAGCTTTTAATTGGGCTATTCATTTTCTTGTTGAGTTTTAAGAGTTCTTTGTACATTTTGCCTAACAGTCCTTTTTCTTTCTTTGTCTTTTTGAGGCCGGGTCTCTCTATGCAGTTCAGGCTGGCCTTGAACTCACTTTGTAGCCCAGGATGGTCTCAAACTCCCAACGATCCTCCTGCCTCAGCCTGCACAGTGCTGGGATTATAGGCGTGCACCACCACACCCGGCTTGCCTAACAGTCCTTTATCACCCAAGTGTTTTGCAAACACCTTCTCCTGTCTGCAGCTTGTCTTCTCAGTTTTGACAATGCCTTTCGGAGAGTGGAAATTTTAGATTTTATGAACTCTGGTTTATCACCTTTTTCCCCCTTGTGTTGTATCTTGGGTGTGTCTGAGAACTATCATCAAGTGTCTCAGTTTTTCTCCTTTGTTAACTCCTGGTTTAATAGTTTTGCGTTTTTATTTAGAGTTGCGGTTCATTGGGGTTTGTCTTTGTGAAGGGTGTAAGTCCTATCTAGATGTAGGTTCTGTGTGTGTGTGTGTGTGTGTGTGTGTGTGTGTTTGTGTCTGTGTATGTATACATCCCATGGTCTCAGTGTAACTTGTTGGAAGGTCTGTGTTTGCTACTTCGTTTTCTTTGCTCCTCTGTCAAAGACCAGCTGGCTGCACTTGTGGGGGTGGGAGGTGGGGCTTTTCCTGTCTTCCCTCAGGCTTTCATGCATGTCCTGCCCACAGCATATTGGACTAATCTGTCTGGACGTGGCAGTGCCGGTCCTCTCTGTAAAGTTTCCCGCCCTGGCTCAGAGAGTACCCTTCTTGGGGACTGTCAGTGAGAGCTGGCAGATGGTATGTTTTGCTGTTGTCGGATAAAGCAGTTGTTAGACACTGATAGTGTCCTGTTGACAGGGTGCTGTGGGGTTTAACTGCGTCCTTATTGGTTTTCTGCTTGCTGGGTTGTTCATCGCTGATTATTCTCCACCACAGCAGGATGACTCTGTCTCTTCCTGCAGTTCTGTGTGTTCACCTCACCCGTATTTTAATTCCCTGCAGTCGGGCACACTCATGGTAAAGTTTTCGGCATCTGCTGAGGAACTGGCCTCTTCATTCCTGTACAGTGCGCCTCAGATAACTCTCCTTTCTGAGTCTGCTCTCTGAAGTTGGTGAAGCTACCCCGCATTCTTTGATTAGTGTCAGCACAGTGTATTTTTCTGTTTACTTTCAATCTGCACATGTATATCTATTTAAGGTGGGTTTCTTGTGGGCAGTGTGTGGGATCCTGTGTTTTGTTGCACTCTGACATTCTCTGTCTTAGCTGGTAGACGTAGGGCATTGGCATTTATAGGGGTAACTGATATAATTCTGTGCTGGGCTCCTGTCTTCTAGCTCTTGCCCTTCTTATTTCTGTTTGATTTCACTTTCTGTCCTTTCTTAGCATGTCAATTATACTTTTCTTAGTGGCTGTCCTAAAGCTTGCAATATACATTTATAATGAATCCAAGTCTACTTTCAAGTAACACACTGTGTACCACTGACAGATTGTCTAAGGTCCTTACAATTACTAAGCGATTCTAACTCTTCAGAATTGTACCTTTATGGAATGCCTGTCCCTTGCGAGCATCTGTGGTTGCCAAGCCCTGTGGGATCTTATGGAGGAGACTGTTCAGAGTATGTGTCAGTGCTGACCTCTCGCAGAGGCAATTGATTTTAAATGAAAATGCCTGTTCACCCTAAAGGAATGACTCTTCATTGACTGAATTCTAGGGGTGTGGTAGTTTCTGAGCTGGGTTTCCTGCCTGGCTAGAATTTCCCTCCTGTGCATACCCAGTCCACTGCCCAGAAGGTGCAGCCTGCTGAGATCAGCTTCCTGATTTTTCTCCCCATTTTGGGGGAAAGACTCGCAGACAATGAGGGCATGCTCTGTGTGAATTGCTCAGAGGAAGCCGATTTATTTCTGTCTTTGAGTAGCTTGTGGTCTTCTGCATGTCTTGGCTGCTAATGAGAGCAGGACTGAGTTCCTAGCGGTTCAACTCTTTCTAGATGTAGCACTTGAATTCCATCCAGTTTCCAGCCTCAGCCTCGACCCAGATGTCAGACATTAAAAACTGGTCAGGGATTAAAACTGATAAGCCAGCCAGACAGCCAATCAACCAACCAATCAAATACTCAGCTGACTGACCAGCCAACCGACTAACTAACCAACTAATTAACCAGCCAACCAACCAGCCAGCCAGCTGACTGACAGACCAACCAAACAGCCAGCCAGCCAGCTGACCAAACAACAAAACAACCAACCAACCAACCAACAAGCCAAACAAACAAACATAACCACCACTACCATTCCCAGCACCCAACTTTCAGAGATCTGGCATGTCTGAGAAACACCTAGAAATCTGTTTTTTAAAAATAAAATAATCCAGGAAATTAAACACATTTCCTTAGGAGAATTTCCAACCCACAGGATAGGGAACATAATTTAGTGGATCCCTGAGGACCCACATTTGCTGATCCAGCAAGGGGCTTTTAAGACCTGGCCCAGCCCTCTCCATGCAGGGTTGGCCACCAGAGTTTCAGGAAGTGGCTTGGTTTTGAACACAGCGACAGCCTCACAGCACTTGACAGCTGACAGCTCAGAGCATCAGGCCTCTATGCAGGGTAAGGGCTTACTCCCCGCTGACGCAAGCCAGGAGCCCAGTGAGATCACCAGTGCCTCTTACTGATATGTTTACCTCACTCCTCTTTTTTGTGGTGCTGGGGTGGAACCCAGGGCCTCACAGCTGCTGAGCAAGTGCTCTGCCACAGAGCTATGCCCAGCCCTGTTTTACTTTTGCCAATCTGTAGATTCTCTTTCTCTGTCTCTTTCTTCTAAGTTTACTTGTTGAAGGAATTGGGCCAATGGTCCCTTAGAGCAAGAGTCACCTGGAGATTTTGTTAAAATGCAGCTTTGGGTTTCACATGTTGGAGAGGGGCCTGGACTTCAGTGTTTTTAACCTGTTCTGGGTGACACATTCCAGGCAGGCAGGGTTGGTAGCACACCCAGGGAGGCTGAGGCAAAGTTTGAGGCCAACCTGGGCAACTTAGCAAGACTGTATCTCAAAATAAGAAATAAATAAAAAAGGGCTGAGTAACTGTTCCTGGGTGGAGTACTTTCCTAGCCTGCACGGGCCTTGGTTCTGATCCCTGTATTGCAAATGCAGAGCAGAACAAAGGAGGTTTCCAGCTGTGCTGACCCCACCTGGTCCCAGTGAGGGTCCCCACAAGTGTGCAGGCAGGTGCCATGTGCTCCCTGTAACATCCGGTCTTCGGAGTTGCATGGAGCCCACGGGCGCTGCTCTCGAATCCTCCCTGACTACACTATAGGCTCATCCTCACCCCTTGGTTGCTCTGGTAAGGCAGACTAGGAGCCTCCAGGACTGGCAGGGGCTCTGGACAGTGTGCAGTGGGCTGGGGCAGAGCCGTCTCTGGTTCTCAAGTTCCTCCTCTTTGGGGCTTGTTCTCATCTATGGGTAGAGGTGACAGTTTTACTCGAGAGTCCCCGTGAAGACAGATGGCCATGAATAGCCCCGCTGGAGGGCACACTCCAACTGCTGGCGGGTCCTTTTCTCCTCCTGGGAGAAGAGTTGGTAAGCTTGGCCCCCTTCCACCCACCTGGAGAGCGGTCTCCCTCAGCCTGCGGAGAGGACAGGGTATGGGAGGCTCTCCTGGCACCAGGCTGGCCCTGACTCTGGCCTTTTCCAGTGCAGGGTGGGGAAGCAGGGCTCCAGCAGAGAGGGCGCAGGCCTGTGTTCCTGGGGCTGCTCCCTGGAACTTGTGGTTTGGGTCTTAAGGGTCCTGCCCAGGAGCCCATGTTCTCTTCTAGGCTTCTTCCTCCCTCAGGCTACATGCTCCCTTGGGGCTTGGAGTCCAACCCACTCTGCACCCAGAGTGGTTTCCCACTCTGCCACCAGGGGTCATCCCCACAGACCCTGAGCAGCCACACCAGCACCCAGAGGGACAGCTGATCTCATGCCACCACCATGGCACAGATTTCCACTCAAATGGCTCCCCTCTCCCTGCAAGCAAATCTATTTCTCTAGGAGCCATGGCTGATGGGAACTGAGGACAAGGACGCACCGGGTTCCAGATGACACGGGCACTGCGATGTCAGAGGAGAGGCACAGGCAGAGGAAGGTTGGGGAGCCTAGTGATCACTGCTCACGGTGCCTGTGATGCTTGTGCTGAGACAGATGCGAGCATGAGAGGGAGGGGAACTAGGGACAAGAGAACAACAGGGGCCATCACCATGCACTACAATCACTTTCTCACAGAAGATAGCTTGTTAAAGTATTATGTAAAAAATTTGCTTTTAAACAGCAACAAGGTGAGCTCACAACAAGATACAAAATTATAAATGTGGTTGAATCTTTCTATAGTGTACACGTAGATCCAAACACCATATGACCCTCTAAACATACACAATGATTATCTTTTAAATATAAACAAATATAAGGCACAAGGCCTATGTAAAGAAAACTTGAAGAGTCTGCAAGGGATGAAATGAAAGTCCAAGCCAATGGAAGAGAGAGCTCACCACCAGCCAGGAGAGTCAACCCAGCAACTGTGGCCACGGGTGATACGTGCGTAATGCACCGTGTCCAGATAAACTGATTTCAACAGCAGCAGCATGGCTGGGGAAACTGACACAGAGAAAGGGACAAAAACACTCAGGAGAAAAAGGAAGGAGGAGAGAAGGGAGTAGGTTGACAACATATGAAGTTGAATAAAAACGTCATGTTGATCCCAAAGGCTCCTGTGGGGTGTACACAAATAAACACCCAGATCTAGTCTGTGTGCCCTGCTGCTTCAAGCCAGAAAGTCAAAGAGGAATTTTCAAATCAATGATTTAGAGATGATCAAGAATGAAAGGCTGAACCCTGACATCTTATTCGTGAAACCAAGATAAACTGCAGAGCCAGCGGAGCATTGCGTCCACAGAAAGAACCAAACCAGTTCCAAGAACTGCAGTGAGCTCATTTCCATTGTGAGTGGGGATGCCTTCCTTGGATATAGATTTCTGGCATGTACATTTAGAAGTGTTGGTGGGAAATGCTGATGTGCTGTATTGGACTAGAAATGAAACGCATCAGCAAGGACATAAAATCACAGGCGAGGAGGAAGTAAACAGTGAGCTAAAGAAACACTGGCAGCTTCAGCAGCGAAGGGATTTTATGCTTCACTGAGCAACAAATTTCACAATGCGTGCTCATCCATCAACAAGGCGGGTGTTTGCCCATCCCTTTAGAAGTGGGAAGTTCCCAGGGACACAAAGGAGGCTAATCAGTGAGTCTAGCAGAAGAAAGCCTGCTTGGTAGCCCGGAAGTAAAAGGGTTGCAAACAATAAAGAGACGATTTTACCCAGAGTAGCAGATGTCCCCCTCAGGCAGCATGCTGCCCACGGGGTGGAGTTGCCGCAGCGGGGAGAAAGCCTCCCTGTCCTCAGGTAAGGGGCTGCCCTACTGGCCAGACCAGGGCTGACTGTCTACTGCTCTGTCCCTCCCAGACCTGGCCTCCAGGGTCCTGTCCCTAGGAGCTGTCTGCCGGTGCCTGGAAGCCAGATGTGTGTGTGGGGCTGTGGCTCCTGCTGAGACCTGCAGGTGTCTACAGCTGGGAAGAGCAGACTGGGGGACAGGACAGGGGCCTGGTACTTCTGGATCCCACCCGAGAGAGGCCGAGTCTGCCTCCTGCCCCTGGTGTGCGGGGGACCAAAGCCCTTTTCTTTCCTACCTCTTCCTCCTGGATAGGCCACCTGCCTGCTGCAAGAGGGTTGAGGTCCATTGGTTTTTCCTGGTGATGGTTGTTGTTTTGCGGTGCTAGAGGTGGAGCCCAGGCCCTCACATGAGAGGCAGGTGGAATGTTCCTGAGGGGCACCCAGCCCGGGGGCTGATGGGCCGGGCACTGGAGTGTGAGTCAGCTGGGGAGCCTGATTCCAGGTGCCAGGGGAGGCTTTGGCAGGTCCACACTCCACAGGAGGAAGCCTGGGGGCTTTGTGGAATATTACCCCTCGTCCCACCTCCAGTGGGACCCCAGGGCCGCTGTTTTGGACAACTGGGAGAGAGCTGACCAATACAAAACCATCTGGACTCGCTCTAGAGCAGAATCTATTTAAATGAGAAAAGTCTATTTTCTGTCTTCTAGTTAATTGGGCCACTTGGGGACTTGAGAATTGGAATAAATCTACTGTGGTTTGGAGTTCTGTTTAATAAAACAAGGCAAGCACAGCATTATTGCAGCCACCAGTATTTATCTTCCAGAGTCACTTGGCAGCACTAATCTCACTAATTGCTAAATACATGTGGTTACTGAAAACCTAAAATAATACAGCACACACTTTATTTAGAGAAGTCAAAGAATTTGTGCTATTAGGAGCTGGGAGAAGATTAGCAGTGTTTAAATACCTGGGTAAACAAAGCCTGTGGTGCACTTTTTAAAGCACAGACTGTGGGGAGTTCCTCCTTTGCTGAGGGAGGGGCTGTCACCCGCACTCAGGACCTGTGATCTCTGCCACAGCCTCTCTGGAGTGTGGGCTTCCCCTCCAGGGAAGACAAGTGGCAGCCTGGTATCAGGAGGTGTGCGGGCGCTGGGGCTTGCATCTCGGCATCCTCAAGGGCCCATGGGACAGTGGTCCCAGCTTGCCCAGCTGCTGGGAGCTGGGGCCAGGGGAGGTTGAAGGTCACTGGGACTCTGCCTCTCCTCTCTCTGCTGCCTGGTCTCTGTGTAGGGGGCAGCCACCTCCACCATGTGGTCCCTCCCATGATGTCCCTGGTCCAAAGCCACGCAGTGAGGAGACCATGGCCTGTCAATTTTGAAAGAGGAGCCAGACAGATCTTTCACTCACCCAAGTCAACCATCAGGCATTTTGTCCAGCAACTGAACACTGACTGATGCTTGGGCCTGGCCTGTGCTTAGGAGTCCAGGTAGCACTTGCAGCCTCAGCTCTGAGGGTAGGTCAGGAGCTGGTGCCTGTGTTCTGTTGGTCACTCTGACTAACTTCTGGGTTGTGTTTTCTCCCTTGGGTTTGGTCCCAGGGAAGCCTGTGGAACAGGAGGACAGGAGCATGGATGGACTCACTGTCCCCATGACTGATAGTGTCTGGGGAGACCTTCCCACCCCTTAATTCTGTTCCTGCTGCAGGGCGCTGTTTCCAGCTGAGTCTCCGTGTGGGTGGTATGAGCTTCTGCTCCTCCCCAGGAGCCGTTAGGGACCAAGTGGGCTTCTGTACCTACAGCTGCCACGTACCAGTGGACTTGCACAGAAACCCCTCCCAACGACAGCAGCGACTTGCCCTGTCCCCCATGGCCCCTCCCAAGGTGCCGTGTGCGGGCTGTGGCGTGGTTTCTAAGATGCTGCTGCACGGGCTGCACTCTGTACCCTTACCCACCTGGTGTGAGTCCTGTGCCCCTGCACCATCGAGGCCGTCCTGCACCCTGGAGCCTGTGTTCCTATGCAGACAGCTGGCCTGTGTGTCCCCAGCCCTGATCCACGCTGCCCCCAGCAGAATGAGAGGGCGCTTGCTCAGCCGAGCTCCTGGGTTTGCTTTGCTGCTTTAGTGACAAGGACGGCAGGAGACAGAGGTGGGCAGAGAGCGCCTTCTCGGGAGCCTGGGAGGAGAGACTGACCAGGCTCCAGGGACAGACTGGGCACCATGAGTCTGGGCCAGGACATCCCCAAATCATTTCTGCAGTGCAGATCTCTAGGGCTCCCTGCATGCTGTGCTGCCGTGGTGTCCACAACAGAAGGCTGAAGGTACCAGCTCCACTCAAGCTGGGGCAGAGCCTGAAGCCTGAGGTGAAGCCACTGTCCTCCCACAAGAGGGAGACAGTGCCTGGCAGGGCACATGGTAGCTCAGGACCCAGGAGAGCTCTGGGACCCAGGTCTGGAGTGGACACCCCAGCCCAGTGTTGGGGCTGCGTGGAAACTCATCCCTCAGCTCTCTTCCTTGGGCCTTTGATAATGTGTAAAGTGACTGCTCTCGTTTATTCATTCAACAAACACACCTCCAGCAGTTAGTATGTCCTCGGACATAGCAGAAGGAAGGGAAAATGGATGGAAGCAAGATAATGGAGGACTGGGAGCAGGAGGAGGGAAGGAAGAGGTTGGAGAGGGAGGGAGGACAAGGCGGTAGAGGACCCTCTGCTCCCACACCTTGGATGGTGGTGGCTCACAGGCAGGTGCCTTCCAGGGCTTCTCAGCTTCTCCAGCGGGAGGAGCCTGGTGCCTGCAGTGCTATGGGGCTTGGTGCAGCCTGTGCCGCCTCCGCCCTCCCCTTGATCTGGGGAATGAATCATGATGCCCCACCCATAGGCGTGCAATATGCTGAGTTCCTGTTCCCCAAAACTGAGGAATGAATTCTGAGGAACAACGGAGGTTGAGAGCAGGAAATGTTCACTGGGGGATAGGAATGGGGGTAGGAATAGCTCCTGAGAGATGGGGGCTGAGTGGGTGGCCATGGGCCCCATTCTACAGAGAAGGTTTTTTAGGGCAAAATCACAAGGTGGGTGCAACACAGGACAAAACCATGATCAGCCAATAAGATTGCAAGTATAGCCACATAGCTAATGTTGAGCCAAAGGAGAAGCAGATCACAGCAAGAATACATGGAAAGAGCAGGATCTTTTCAGGAAGAGATGGATCAGGGGGTCCCAGACGCCCACTGGAGGTATTGATGTTAATGCTAGTTTATTGCTTACTGTTGGGGACCATGAAGTATCAGTTGAGTCTCAGGGATGTCCAAAGCCTGGCCCCCAACAGATGCTCTTCCGCCCCGGGTGTGATGTGTTTTCATCCTCCGCACTGATCCCTTGAGGGCCTGACCCTGTCTCACTGCCTAGAATATTTCCACCTGACTCAGCTGTCTATAATGCCCTGACCCTGGCCCGGAGCCACGGCCAATCCACGGGCGGAGCCCCCCCGAATGACCTCTGGGGGACATCTGGTCTCAGGTCTGCTTCCTGGGACGCAGCCTGGGGTGGTTGGCCTGTCATGTCCTTGCCCTGCATGGGGACATGGGACCCACTATGGTTAGAGTAGTGTCCTTGGGGTGGACAGCTGCCCCCGCAGCTCCCTGAGGATGGCGTGGGGCCACACGCTGTCCCTGGCACCCACACCACAGCGAGCATCAAAGGCACAGGACACACCTGATTAGAGCACTCTGTCCCCATGCCAGAGCCACACGCAGAGCTCCTTCCACGTCCTCTGGGAGGTGCCAAGGCCTGTCCCATCTGCGGTTACACTGTTCAACAGGGACCACAGAGCCATCTCTCAGGCAGGGGAGCGAGGGAGTCCGAGTTCCAGGGATGAGAGGGAGCCGTGGCTCTGGACTCAGTGTCATGAGGACCCCTCGCCCGTGATGTCCCTTCGTGGAGGCAACGTCCCAGCCAGCTGCCGTTTTGCATCTTCCCTGACTGGGGCCCTGGGGAGGTGGAGTGTGTGGTTGGGCCCAGGTTAAGCCTGGGCTCCCCTGCAGGGCTTGCTGAACCCAGGCCCGTCCAGGTGAGGCTGCACCCAGGCCTGCTGTCCCCAGTGTCCCTGGGGAGCGGGTGCCTCCCTCAGATGGGCAGAGAGCCAGAACCAGGAGCCCCACTCCCACAGGCCACAGTCACTGCCCCCATGTCTGCTGCCTTGGTCGATTTCTGAGGACTCTGGTGTAGGTGGCATCTCCATGGTCAGAGTCACAGGGACATGGTGCAAGTTTCCAGGAAGGGTGCTTTCACCATACAGCCACCCCCACAGATCTGTCAGTCCTGAGGACAGCCCGGATACATCCCCTTCCACTCACATAGACTTTGAAGTCATGTCTCTGAGAGGAGGGACAGGTCCAACCTGGCCCTGGGTGAACTGTAGTCACTTCTGGAATGTGAAATAGGGACATGGCCTATGGATCCCTGAAACACCAAGGGTGTTCTGGCTTCTTTCCCTGCTTTCTTCGGGGCTGTGGCAGATGGCAGGGGCCTGGCTGGCTTCTGAGGGACAGTTGGTGGCTGAGAGGGTGCAGAGCCGGGATAATGCTGGGCTGGCAACCATAGCCTTGTTTCTCGGCAACATGCACGGAGTGGCGTGGACATCGATGCTCTGCTGGGCCGGGTTCAGGCCCTGTGGGTGACAGGTGGTGCCCTCCATCTCTTGGGGCTGCAGGTAGAGGGTATCATCTCACTGAGGTGGGCTGTACCCCACAGACACCGATGGGCCCCTTGCTTCACCCTGCCCAGCCCGGCTAACCCTGGGCAGAGACTCGGTTGCCATGGGATCCTGACATCAGTACCACTGGAGAACTGATCAGTCTGTCACAGTCCTCACTTCCAAGGTGTGATCAAAGCAGCCAGAGTCTCTGCAGTTTCCCTGCTGGCGTGCAGAAGGCTGGCTAAATTCCTTCATGCAGTCCTTCTCCAGGAGGCCCCTGGTCCTGGCTGGGGAGGCCCCAGCTGAGCCCTGGCTTTGGATGACTGGGGCTGGTGTTAGAGGACAAGTGCAGTACAGCAGGATGGGGCTGCACACCTTGATGCTGACCATGGGACCTGGCACTGGGCTGGGCAGAGAAAGCAGGAGGCCAGGGTGGGTTGACCGCACCTAGCCCCAGGGAGTGGAGGGGCCGCCCTGGAGCCTCCAGCAGGGCAGGGAGTGTCTATGCACAGTATCATTGTGCCTTCCTCTGCAGTGGTGAGGGACTCAGGCCAGGAGCACGGATGCCCGCTATGGGTTTTGGTCTCTCTCTGGTTCAGGATGCTGATGTGGACCCCAGGCCCTGTGCCTGGTGGGCCCGCTCCCTGCCCTGAGTCCTGCTTATCTGTCCTTTGTGGGTGCATCCTGGCCTGGACCTGTGGGACACAGGACCCACACAGGGCCCACGCACTCTTTTATAGGGATGAAATCTGGGGGAGCAGAAGGGGAGGCAGCAAGGCGGTCAGGCAGTGGGCTGATGCAGCTGGTGAGGGCCCTGGCCTGTTGGAGGCCGGGCTGCACAGGGTTAAGCTGCTGAGCACAGGGACTTCCTCTGTGTTGGAACAGAGCATATGTGTGGTGCTCAGAAGTCAAGGTGACCACAGCTGAGGCAGCTGAGAACACGGGCTGCTGATACCTTCATTCCAGAGCAATAAAGTTGCCAACGCTTGAAAAAAGACAGTTCTCTTATTGGCAAAATTTACTCCTTGGAGAAGTCTTTGAACTAACTCCCAAGGCCCTGCTCAGTTCTTACACTTGCCTCAGAATCCCCTTTGTTTGAAAACCAAATAAATACGGGCTGCCCAGATGAGTTCTTTGTCTCAACCCCCATGGAACCTTGAATTCCGTTAGAGGGCTTGATCCTCCTGAAGCCCTGAAATCATATTATTTGTGTCTTTTATTTAAGCCTTTGCCATCCACTTGTCCACTTGTTTAGGAGATTGGGGCTAGGCCAAGACCCTGATACAGCATGGCTATCGGTGTACCAGGGACAAGGACACACACTCATGCCCACACGTCACACTAGGGCTGCAGGCGCTGCTCCACCCTTCACAGCTCCCTTGGGCCCAGTGCTTGTGACGGTGTCGTCCTTGTCCCTGTCCTCAGAGAGGACGAGGTGTAATTTTTACTCACCTGGCACAGCTTCAGGGTGTGGACATCTACAGGAACTGTGGGCAGTGCCCGGGACCAGGGCAGCAAATGGCCTGCACACTTGAGGTTCCTGCACCTTTGCCTCTTTTTTTGTTCTCAGTTTTATGTTTTGTGGTAACAGCATTTTATATGACATCTGCACTTGCAGAAGTTTCCTCCAGTTTTATCAAGATATAATTGATGAAAATTGTACATAAAATGATACTAAGTGTGTGCAAAGGAAATGGTGCTGGGTAAAACATACGCAGTCAGCAACGAGGGGTAAAGAGACTTGGAGTTCTTTGTCCCAAGTCTGCAACTTTCCTGCAGGCTTCAAACACAGTGAACGAACCGCACCATGTAGCTCTCTTCCCTGACACCTGTTCACCTGTTCACTCATCCTCCGCATTTCGCCTATCACTAATTTTGTGGTTTATTTTTCCCCAGTTTTCATGCTTTATTAGCACATGACGGCTCTCCTTGTGTGGACCTGGTACATGTGCAGAAGACATCTCAAGTTCTATTTTGTGCCCTTCTCTCCTCTCCCTCCATCCCTGTTTCCTCTTTGTCTTCTCAGCCTGTGTCCCTAAGCATTTCATCCATGATGCAAGAGCAAGGACATGTGTGTCCAGAGCCACAGCTCAGGATCAGCCAGGAGCTGGGTGCCAACCTCATCACGCAATCCTTCATGTCAGTTTTCTCAGCATTGTCCCACCCCGTCTCTTCTCTGCCCTGCTCGGCTGGAGCAGACTTCTGCGTTCGCAGCAACCCCACTTCCTGTCTGTCCCTGCCTCGCTGCTTTTACAGCGTACCAGCTTGGTGTCTGCACTGCCTCCCACGGGATGAGACTGAGATGAAGCCGGAGTATCTAGAAGGACAGGCTGCTGACTTCGAGCCAGCTGTGCAAAGACCCCGTAGTCGGGCCATGCACACGCTTGCCCACACTGAGGTAGATCATGAGGGCGTGGGAAGTGAGGGAGCCTCCAGACACCTGCCCAGACCCCCAGAGCCTCGGACCCAGGGCCGCACTCAGAATCTGAGGAACTTCTGCTGTGTGAGGCTGGAACCAAATGTCCCTGGAACCACAAGGGGTGCAGCCCTCAGGTAGCACCCCACTCCCAGCATTGTGTCCCCAAGAGCCAGCAGCTCCCTTTTACAGGACCCGTGTCACCAAAGCAGTGGCACCAGACTTCCACTCCACTGGTCAGCGCCCCCTGGTGGTTGGGAGGTCAGAAGCCTCACTTTAGCATTTGCAGCCCGGGTAGCCCGAGTCTACCTAACTGCTGTGAGCGCGCTGTAGCCTGGGGTTCTGGGCTGTGTCACTCCCTCTCTAAGGGGCTAAGGCGCTAAGGGCGGTGCACAGGCACCAAGAAATACATGCACTTCCTCACCCGCTTTTCCAGGCTCTAGGAACAGCAAATGGGACCAAAGGAGACAGTTCGCACCTCCCCAGCAGACTCTGAGCTTGGTCAGCGTGAGCATCTGACTCAGAGCTCCAGACATTAACCTCTAATTAGATTCTGTCTTCCTGGTGCCCATAATGCCAGGATTATGGTAATGCTGAGGTTATTAATTATTCAATTAACAGAGAGCAAATACCAGTGGAGATGAAAGTTCTTGCGTGACTGACACGAGAGTTAAATTTGAGGAGCTTGGGGCTTGCAGGTATGTGTGGCAGACAGGATGTGCCAGGCACCATGGCTTGGGGGGGCACCATCTGGTCTCCAGGAACCCACAGCCTAGAGACTGTGGCTCTGCCTGGGGGCCCATGTATGAGGTGGTTTTGATGTGGCTTGTCCCCGCAGGAAGCCCTGGTGAAACTCTACCCATGTACGAGATGCAGTGGGGCCAGATGGGCCCTTCAGGAGTGGACTCTGGCTCATTCTCAGGTTCCTGGTTCAGTGGGTCATTTCCAGTGGAGAGCAAGGTCTCTGGCATCTTCTGTATGTCCCACTTGATCCCAGTGCCACCTTGCATTGAAGCAACAAGGCTACCACTGGACAATGCCCTCGAACTTAGACCAGAGCCAGGGCCAAAATTGAACCCTATTCTCTAGAATGTTCCCATTTATGTGATGTGTCATTAGCCCGTGCTGGGGAGAGCACTCGGGACAGGATAGATGACCCTGCCTTCCCATAGCCAGGCATGTCAGGCCCTAACCCAGGCCACTGCTGTGGCTGCTGGGCTGGTCTGGCCTGGTGGTCCACACCCTAGGACTCAGCACACAATTTTGGGACAAGCGTGGCTGGGTTCTAGGTGAGTGTGAAGCAGAGATTCCAGGCAACCAGAAACAAGCCGCAGAGGTGCAGGTCTCACCTGGCTGCCTGAGTTTGGTCCACAGCAACTTCACTTGGATTTCTGTGCCACAGGACACAGTGGAGATCCTCACTGGCCTGTAATCCCAGCAGGAGACTTGATCCCCTCCTACCCCTATGCAAGGAGCCAGAATGCTGTCACTGCCATCCTACTGGCTGGCCTGAGCCTCCCTGTTAGGGACCAGGCCCTGGGGTGCAAGGGCTGAGTGGAGGGCAGGGATGGGCCTTGCCTCAGTGGCCTATCTCTTCCTCGCTGTCATTGCCAGAATGGCCACACTGTGGTGAGGTGGGGTGTGCAGCTGAGAGGTCACAGTGAGAGGCGCTGGGTCAGTGCCCCCAGGAGCCTCCAGGTATCAGTGTCACCAGACCCCAGCCATGCTTGTCACCCAATGTGTGGTTTCCAGGGAGACAGACCTGGAATAGCAATTTGGGTTACAGCTTAGAGGAGGCCATGGTTTTATGTTACTGGAATTTCCAGGGAACATGTCAATGGTTTTTTTGTTTCAGGATATTTGAGCAAAGTTTACTGATCAAAATTTTGTAAACATTATTCCAAAGAAATTTAAAACCCATTTTATCAAGCCATAGAGAGAAATTCTCATTTTAGTCATAGTCAGTGCTCATCTTTATGAAAATACACATTTACGACATTCTTCTCACCAACAAAAAATAGACTCTATCTAGTTGCCATACCCTTAGTGTTTGAGTGCTTTAACCTGCTGTCTCCTTAAATATAAAGAAAAGTCTTGATTGTAAGTGCAATGAAACTATTTATGCTTTCATGGATGGTTTTGATATTCTCAAAATTAGACCAGGCAACTTGAAATTTCCAGATATGTACTTTTGCCAAAAGCCAGTTAAGGCTTTACTAGATATTTTATATGAATTCAGCTACATAGGGCACTGTAGTACAATAGCTCAGTAATGACAAATAGCACTTAGACTTCCCTTCTTGTATAAGCTATTATAAAATGAATCTGAATTAATTGTACTAGGTTTCTTCTTCTTTACCATTTTAATCTTGACTGAGATTAAAAATCTTTCTTAAAGATACATTTCAGAATTTATCCACCAGGTATTTTTGTGCAATTTCTTATAAGACGTAATTTGTGCCTTTGTGTAAGTTGAGAAATGGTGATTCCTTCCCAACAAGAAGCCCAACCCGAGTGGCCGGGGCCAGGCAGCACTGTGCCCAGTTGTCTGTCCACATGCTGCTGGCGGTGTCTGTGCTGTCTGGGTTTGCTGAGTCTCAGCCCCAAGGTTCTCATGAAAACATATTCCAGACACACAATAAAATAAGAGCCAATTCTTCCTCCTCATGGGTTTAAGCAAGCGCCTCTGTGAGTAGGAAGAATGGACCAAGGTGATGATCCCTGATTATCTCATAACAAGGCCTTCCGAGGAGAAAGCCAAGAAACTGAGGGGCAGGAATCCAACGTCTGGGTAACAAGTCCCTATGGAGGCAGATGGTTTCCATGTCTTTGCTGTTGACAAAATTGAGAGCAGGTTTAATTGCTAAGCTCAGAAGACATCCTGAAAACCAAATGATGGTGATGTCACAAAATTTTTACTACATGCAGAGGTAAACAAACTTTCTCAGTGTTTCCAGGTACAGGGGGCAAAAGTGGAACATAGAATTGATGCCAGAAATAAGTAGTCTTTTTCCAGAGCTTAGTTGTACAAATAAGTAGTTTTTATCCAAGACCAAGCCTTGGCTGAAACACAATTTATAGAGCCCTCAGCAGTGGAGGATCCTTATTTGTACCATCTCAGGGTGCGGACAGGGATGGGGACACCCAGATCCCTCTGGAACTGAACCAGCATTCTCAGCACAATCTTACTTTTATGCACAATAATTTATCAGCTTTTCTACGATAGTATCTGGAATTGCTGTGTCATGTATCAACAATCATTGTAAGAACTTAATCCAGAAAAAATTAAACACTTAGAGTCTTTGGTCATAGGAAATAAAATAATTTCAACATATATATGTGCTTTGGCTGCAAAATTTTATGAGCTGTTGATAATGAAGCACTTTCATGCATAAAACACTGTGACATTAGGGTAAAATTCTATAGGGGAAGTAGAATGAAATGATTCCAGCAGAAACAAAGAGATGGTGAATTTTTTTTGGCGGTACTGGGGATCAAACTCAGGACCCTGTGCTTGCTAGGCAGGCGCTTATTCCACTGAGCTATATCCCCAGCCTGAGATGGTGAAATTTCTGAGTGTTAAAATGTGGGATTGCTCATATTTTAAGTGGGTAATGTGGTTTCAAGAAGGTCTAGTGTTTATTTTCTATTGTATAAATTCTGAAGAAAGATCTAACAGTTTTATCTCAAAAGGCCAATATTCCTAATATCTGAGAAATTATATTTCTGTGTGAGAAATTTAAATGCTCCCTTAAAACATGTGAAAGAAGTTCCAGGATTTTGTCTGCGTTCTCTGTAAGACTGAGCACTCGGGTTGAAGCCTGGTGGAGGGAGCAGTGCCAGGTGAGGAGAGCTGCAGACAGAGGCAGGGATGTGGTAACAGAAGGTGTGAGGATGCACTGCAGTTTCCGAAACACAAAAGGGCTGAAATAAAGGCCTGGAGAAATGTATTTCATATAGAAAGTACCCTAGAGAGCGCAGGAGTGGTTACGCTAGTATCAGACAAAACACTACAGAAAAAAGTGTTACTAGAGACAACAAAAGACATTTTATAATGATAAAATGGAAAATGCTTCAAAATACATAACAGTTATAAAAACAGCAGAGTCCCCAAGCACATGAAGAAAATGGACAGAATTAGAGGATTAGACAATTCAGCCATAGTGGTTGGATACCCTGATTTGGAGACTGGCAGAGCAGGAGACAGATGGCCGGTAGGTGTCAGAGGACTTGGAAACACCCTAAGACCAAGTCACCTGACAGTCACCTGAGGACACCCCACCACAGGCGCACACACCTTCTCCAGGACAAGCCTTGGTAAGTATGGAGTGAATGAAAGCACATGTGGTGTGTTCTTTGAACACAGTAGAATGAAATTAGAAATCAATGGCAAGAGGATTTGGAAAATTCACAAATACATGGAAATTAAACAACACTTTCTTAAATGGTCACTGTAAAAAAATCGTGACAAACTAGAAAATATTTTGAGATGAATAAAACCCCGCAACTTGTCTGAATTTATAGGATGCGGTAAAGTCTGCTCAGAGAAAAATGTACAGCTGTAAATATCCCCATTAAAAAAGCAGATATAACTTAGGTCAATAACCCAATCCACCTTAGGAAGTGAAAATGTGAAAATAAGGTGAACAGTAGCTCCAGAGCCACAGCAGAAAGAATGTGACTGAGTGCAAACATATGAAACAAAGCTCAGAACACAACAGAGAAAATGTACAGAACAGAAATTGGTTCTTTGAAAAACACTAGCAAAATTCACAGACCTGTGGCTAGATTGCCCAGGAGAGACAGAGGGAAGACTCAGACTGTTATATCAGGAATGAAAAGGGGCACATTTCTATAAAACATAAAAGCCAGAAAAGATTATAAGAGAACACTCTGAAAAGTTTATCAACATACTGGATAATCCAAATGAAATGGGCAAATTTCTAACAAGACACAAACTGTGAAAAAGGATCAAGAAGAACAGACTTAATGACAGGTAAAGGAATTGAAGAGTAACAAACAATAGCAAAAAAGCAAACTTCCCACAGATGAAGCCCAGAGATGGCCTCTCCAGAGAATCCTGCCATCCAACCCAAGAAGAATCAGCATCAATACTTAGACTCTTCCACACTGCAGAAGAGATGGAAACTGTGTACAAGGCTGGTATTACCCTAGGGCCAAACCAAATGTTACACAAGGAAGCTGTGCGCTAGTGTGTCCCAGCATATCTTAGAAATATAGATGCCGAATTCCTTAACAAGACACTGAGGAGTGGTGCCCCATGAAAAGCAATGCACTCTGCTAGTAAGGGGTAAAGACCACACGACAGTCTCAGCAGACACAGAAAGACACTCTCCATACAATGCTCTTCCACGATGAAGAGCAAAGCAAGCTGTGAATGGAGGACTTCCTACCTGTAGTTGCCTGGGCACTGGACAGGATTTGTTGAAAACACAGTCATCTACAAATTAGTCTACAGTGTCAATGCGCTTGTGCTACTAGAATTTCAACTTTTTTTTCCAGAAATGCAGAAACCAATCTAAAATATTTAAAGAAATGGGATCTAGAATACCTAGATCCCATTAATCTTTACAAAGATTAATCTTTATAAAAGAACAAAAAGAAAAAATGCAAGACTCATACTTTTCAATTTCAGACACTGTTACTGGTTGAAGGATGGATGTCCCAATCAGTGGAATAAAATAATCCTATATATCTGTAGCCATTGGATTTTCAGCACAGGGGTCCAGGCCACTCAAAGTGGAAGCAACGATCTTCCCAACAGTGTGCGCTAGGACATCGAATATTCGCAAGCAAAGAATAAAGTTGGACTTCATCTCTAGTGGCATAGAAGAGTTAACTCAGAATGGATAGAAACCTAAATATAACAGCTAAATCTATAAAACCCCTAGAAGAAAACATAGACAAAAACTTCATGATCTTGGATTGGTCAACAGATTCTTGGATATGACATGAAAAGTGCAAGAAATCAAGGAAAAATAAATTGGATTTCATAAAAATAAAGAACTCACATGAATGAAAGGGCAGTTCTGAGAGAGGGAAGCACAACACCAGCCCAGCCAGCATGGTCTCCTTTCTGCATCTTGCTGGGGGAGAGGGCTTTGCAGCCTCCTCCCAAGGTCAGAGGTCAAAGACACCTGAGAAGGTTTAGAAGGCAGTTTATTACACTGGTGGGCCTGACTGGGATCTTTCCTAAAGAGTCAGAGCACTGCCCAGCAGGGTTTGGGGCTTTTATAGACAGGGTAACAGGGAGGTACAAAGGCAGATTTGGTGCATTGCGATTGGAGGGTTGGGTGACATCATGGGTTGCTAAGGGAGTTTAAACATCTCAAATTACATTACGAGGCCATCAGTTAAATGCTCATGGGTTACACAAAGGAAGAAATGTCCCATTATCAGGCTTGTCCAGACATGTGCATCTAGTTTTGGTAGGCATTCTTGGCACGTTTTATTTAAAATTTTAATGTCCATCTCCATCCCTGACACTTGACTTCTGATCAGAGGCTGTGGGACCCTATGGAGCATGGGAATCCAGCATCTACCTTGAAGGAGCCCGGATTTAGAGCTCTAGGAAGGTTCTGCCAGTGCCTCTGTGCTCACGTCAAGCCTTGTCACCTTGTTTCTCTGTGCTCCCCTTTCTCATGCACCTGGTCAGCAGTGTTTTATGCTGAATTCTTTCCAGGTGGACACTTGGTGTGGTTTGCATTTCTGCCAGACACCCCACTGATACAGTGAGTAGTAGCGAGGAAGTAGAATTGAGCACCAGAGGGAACAACATCAGTCTGGTGAGTTAAAAATAAATAGACATTTAAAAGAATGAAATTTTAATAAAAATAAAAGTCCCACGAGTTGCACAGAAATAAAAATAAGAGACAAGTCACAAATCACACTCCAGAGTATGGATGACATGCTTGGAGAAGAATAGAGGTAAAAATGATTAAAGAAAAATGTTAAGGAGGTCCAATGACACATATGTAAATCATGGTCAAGAACTAGAAAATTCAGAAAATAGAACAGAAAAGATATGTTAAAAGTATTTCTAGAATATAGCAACTTGAGTGGACAGAATTAGAAAGAATGTGTGAGGGTGCGGAAAACCAGTTTCAGGATGAAACTGAAATTGTCAAGAAAAACATTCCTGCAAAGATTTCACAATTCAAAAGTAAAGAAATGAAGGGGTCTCACGTAAAAAAAGTATAAGATACACAAAAAAGGGAAAATCAGTTTGATTTCAGGCTTCCCTTCAGAAACGTTGACTGTAACCAGCAAATGTGTTACTGTTCGTTTTCTTTTTTTTCTGTCTTTTTGAGACAGGGTCTCACTCTGCAGTTCAGGCTGGTCTTGAACTCACTTTGTAGCCTAGGCTGGCCTTGAACTCACAATGATCCTCCTGTCTCAGCCTCCGAGTGCTGGGATTACAGTGTGTGCCACCACACCTGGCATTACTGTTCCTTAATGAAGAAACTAATCAAAGAATTAGATTTCTGGACAATTGTTTAATGTGGAAGCAAAGGTAAATATTCTCATGTACACCGGAGCTGGAAGACTGCACCCACATATCAACCCTTTCTGACACAGCAACTTCCAAATCAAAGGGGAGGGGTTTGTAGAATTTAATATAAATGACACAAGGTAACCTGTATGAGATGTGACTGTAACAGTGGCACCAGCATGAGGCCTTAGAAAAAGATGCTGCTGGGTCTCAGATCCTGAAGCTTTTAGATACAGATCTTAAAATAAATTTGCTTCATTAGTTAAAGAAAACAAGAGCAGAGGGAGACTTTTAGCCAAAATTCAAGCTATAAGAAAGATCAAATGAATGAGTTTATGGCAGATTAGATTCATTTCAGTAGACAGTGAATTGAAAGATACCTTTGAAGGAAACATCTAGATTGGAGCATGGAGACAAAAGGTTAAAAATAGGAAAAATAATCTTAAGAGTCTTAGGGCAAGTGGAAAACATGTAACACAGGCAATGAAAGTCCAAACAGAGAGAAAAAAGAAAGGGCACAGGAAATAGCTGAAAAGGTAACTGCTGAAAGTTTGGCAGGCCTGGTTAGAGGCACTCACTCCCAGATTCAAGAAATACAAACTCTGAGTACAAAGAAAATTACCCCTGGGCGTCTCATAGAAAACAAGACTCCATCTTTTGAGTATCCAGAGAAAAGTGTACGCTTCAGCCTGCCTTTTCAATGAAGCAATAGGATTAGAATGGGCTGCGATGTCAACTTCAAGCTGCTGAAAGGAAACAGCTTCCAATGCAGAATTCTGTGTCCACTAAAAGTCCAAAGAATGTCAAAGAAGGGTGCTTCTGGAAACCCACACACAAACACCAGGGGGACCTCTTGCAGTCCTACAGGAAGATAAACATTAAAAGGGACAGGAAAATAGGCCTAGGTGCAAGTTTATGAATTTGGTCAGAGATGAACACAAAACAAGTAACTATATGGAAATTTAAATAAATATTGACTATGTAAGAGTGTGTGTAGGGTTTACAATATATAGTAAATAAACACACACGGCAGTTGAAGAGTTCAAGTGCTCATGTTCCTAGAAACAGAATTAGTAATGCATAACTCCCAAGTCAATAATAAAAATAATCTGCAACGTAGACAAGAGATGAATGAAGAAGTGATGAGAAATAGAACTGATAGAATCTAGAAATATGGGTAGATTCATTCCACACTTATCAATTACTTCATCAAATATACATAGCTAAACTTCTCTAATTAAAAACCAAAGATTTTGGGTTGCATAAAAAATAAAGCAATGCTGCTTATCAGAGACTCACCTGAAATTTGGAGAAATGAAAGTTTGAAGGCAAGAGAATAAGAAACATGTGAATAAAACCATACCCTGAAGAAATCATACATAGGTGCACTAGTCTTTGTTAGGCAGTCTACACTTTAAAGTACAAAGCATTTGCCAAAAGGAGCACTTAATAAAGGACTCAAAGGACTTAATGATAAAGGATATGCAATAATTGCAAATTTATATATATTCGATAACATAGCTTCAAAAAATAGGATCCACATCGATAGAACCGAAAGGTAGAACACACAGCCCACAAGGTGGCAGGGGCTTCAGGCTTCTCTTGTTACCGATGGACAAGCAGACAAGTGGCCTCCAGGGAAACAGACTGTCTGTGCAGCAGAATGGGACGTTGGCCTTACTGATGTCACAGAAGCAAGCTGCTTGTCCACTGCGGATGTGCCCCGGGCATGTGGGGCAGCTATGGTGAGGCAGAAAGCTGTGCCCCAAATCTCAAAGGACTGAGGTCCTTCAGGATGTGCTCTGTGGTCACATCAAATTAACACAGAAAACAGTAACAGAGCACTAGAAAATCCCCACACATCTGGAGATTACTCAACATGCTCTGAAATAACTCAGGGAACAAGAAGAAATCACAAGCGTAGGAAAACATGTTGAAGTTTAAAATTTAACATATTGAAATTTGTGGGTTGAAGCTAAAACTGTGCTTATTGGGACATTTATAGCCTTAAGAACGTATATTAAGGGAAGAATAAAGGCTAGAATTCATTATGTAAGTATCCATTTCACGAAATTATAAAAATAATAGCAAAATTAGATGAGTGTGGTGGCGATGCCTGTAATCCCAACAGTCTGAGGCTGAGACAGGAGGATCTCAAGTTTGAGGCTGGTCTGGGCAACTTAATGACTTAGTGAGACCCTGTCTCAAATTTTAAAAAAGGAAAAAGGCCTGGAGATGGAGCTCAGGGCAAAGGCCCTGGATTCAATCCCCAGTCCTGTGGGGTGTGGGATGTGGGGCGTGAGGAGGGAAGCAAATTAAACCCCAAATAAGTGAGAAGCTAAAAATAATAAGGGTGAAAATTAATTAAATAACTACCAAAATACAAAACATGCATGTTACAGAAATCATCAACAAAATGAAAGGTGTTTTAAGACTACTACAATTGATAACCCTGCAAAGCTGATGAAAAGCAGAGACACAGGCCAAGCGTGGGGGCCGCCCTGGAGGCCATGGGATGGGTTGTCAGGAGCTTACAGGAGAGCAAGAAGCCCGCATGTCTCTGGCCTTGCACAAAGCTGTCTCCCGCCCACTGTCAGGAAAAGTGCTGCAATAGCTTTTAATCCTTTCGTAAAATCAAGCGCCAGACTCCCTGACCATGACGCATGAAACCAGCTTCACAATTCAGAAGACACTAAAAACGTTGTCAGGTAGTGGAGGCTGTGCCTTTAACGGATGCCTTGCTCCCAAGAGGAAAGAGAAACAGGCGTGCTTGAAGGCACAAGGAAAAAGAGACACAATTAGCCTTCGAAAAGGGAAGACAGAAAGAAAAAAAAATGGCAAGACAAAAAGTTGAGTACCATGAAAGCAAAAGCTGGTGAATTTGGTAACAGAAAATGAGTGGAAAACCAGTCACTGTGTGCAGATGACACTCCCGGGCGGGTGCACAGCGGCGCGCAGAAGACCAGAAGTGCGGGGTGAGAAAGCAAGAGAGGCCAGAGACAGAAAGAAGCTGAGTTCCAATGCACCCTTTGGGACGTCCGGCCCTTTTTGCCCTTGAGGCGGTACCAACAATCTCCACAGGTGGCCCAGGGTCCCCTCCTGCTGGAGGTGTTGGCCCATCCCTCCACCATGAACTTCTAATAAAAGTGGAGTGGAGGACATTTTCTGAAATGAGAAAAGTGACTAATGCCTGAAGCTGTCAGTCTTCAGCAGAAATGTGTCATATTATCCAAAGAGTTGAATTCCTCTGCCATTAAGATATGACTAAATGAATTAATTAATTTTCAGTCTAATAATTTAGGCAAGTGAGTCTTGCATGACAATGACATTTCTGAACCTTTAATTAACCGTTTCCTTGAGAATGTTCCAAGCAGGCTGGATTCAGAAGGCCGTTCTCTGATAATTACTTTGATGCAGGACTCTCCCGCGTGAGCTGTTAGGGGAAGTAATTCATTCCCGGAACTGACTGGGAAAAAGACAAGCGAACCAATCCTGGTGTGGACTCAGGTTGGAGGCATAGGGCAGTGGGCGTGGGGTCCTCACAGCTCTGTGGCTTGTGTTAGGGTTTAGAAACAAAAGGTGCCCCACAGTCCTCATCTGCTCATAGGTGGGGACACCTGGAAGAGTTTGGTTTGTGGGGGCTGCCACTGACTTGCTGTCAGGAGGTGGGTCTGGATGGAAGATGGGTCACTGGGGTGTGATCTGGTAGGAGTCATCTCCCTCCCTATCTCTCCCCTTCCCTCTCTGCTTCCTGTGCGCCATGACAAGAGCAGTGCTCTTCTGCCAGGCTCTGCTGTGCGGTGTGTGTTGAAGCCTGTAGAGTGTGGACTGAACTTTCTGAGCTATAAGCCAAAACAAGCTGTGCTCCTTCTAGTTTCAGGTGTTGGGTATTTTGTCCCAGTGAGGAGGAAAATGACCAGAGCAGCTTGTTAGGATGGGATGGGATGGGATGTTAGAATGTGATACAGGCAGGGAACTGACCCGTGTCCCCGTGGAAGGCCCTGGTGGAGGCAGCTGCTGTGGATGAGGCCCTTGGCCTGAGGCCCCATGCTGTGAGGGAGCAGCTGGGGTGAGGCCCCACAGGGTGGGCACCAATGAGCCTGGCCAGCACAGTACCAGATAAGGGAAGGTGGTGTCGACCTGTGCACACCAGAGGGGAGGACTGTCCGGCTCCACCCTGTGCCTCTGTGTGCACTACTGGCTCCGCACTCCTCTGGAACCCTGGAAACGGCACTGGAGGCTGTGTCAAGAGGAACAGAAGGGCATGTGGCCACAGCAGGTCACCGTGGGGTGACTCACAGGGTGACACACATAGTGTGGTGGTGGCTCAGAGAGCCAGGATGTGGGCTAGACCCTCTGCAGGAGGAATCCCAGTGAGGAGACTGCAGTTTGGGGGCCTGGTGGAGGGAAGGCTGCTCCTGCCTCGCTGACTGTGGGGTAGCCAGCCCTCTATGCCCTCTGTTCAGCCAGGGGCAGCTCTTGGGGGATATGTCCTGCCGGGAGGCAGGGTTGGGGCCCCTGCTTCTCCTCCATGCCATCCCTGTCCCAGGCCCCCCAGTGTCCTCATGTGAGTGTGCTCCCATTTGGGGTACCTCTTTGGGGCTTGGCTCTTGTTCCTACTTCCAGAACGCTCATGCCTATGTCTTTGCACAGCATCAGACTGTTGGGGCTCAGACTCAAGAGGGACTCTTGATATGGCGGAGGACTGGGCATGAGGGCCCCGTCACAGCCTAGTGGTGAGGCAGAGGTCAGGAGCTGGAGTTGAGGTAGGATGCTGGGCACAGGGCTGCTGGGTAGGAGCAGAGCCACGGCTCTCTGCTGGCAGGACCAGCAGCCTGGAGCCTGTCCAAGCCTGGAGGAAGATGTTTGCACTTTTAATTGATGTAAATGTGCCCTAATTGGCCTCAAGAGGTGCTGTGATGAGGTTGCCATGGCCACGGGGCTCTGCCCTGCCATCTAATTCCCACAGCCTGTGCCCAGCGTAATGCCAGGCCTCCAGTGAGGAGCCAGGAGCACACAAATGGTCCCAGGGCTCTGTATGGCTGCAGCAGCTTCCAGGAGCAGTACCCCCAGGGGCAGCAGGACCCAGGAGACCAGGCCTGTGGAGAGGGGCTTGATTCCCAGACTCTGGTTTATGACGCATCCTGTGTTCCTGCCGGCTCCCAGCCTCCTGTGACTGTGATGGGGGTGGGGAGGCATTGTCTCGCCTCTCAGGGAGGGAGAGGCTCAGAGGTGGCAAGGCTGTGCAGGACTCAGGGCTGCGGATGCTCCTGCCTATGTTCCTGTCTCTGGCCCTGTCCTAAGGGCCCTAAAAGGTTCGAGGCAGCTGGTAGAGCAAGGACAAGTAACAGAAAGCTGTAGGATAAGAACTGAGAAACCAGACAGAGCAAAGACAACTGTGTCAGAAGACCTGAAAATCAACCAGTAAGGGCCACTGTGTCCCCCTGGGGCCCGCAGGCATGTACAAAGCCACAAGTACACAACTCCAGCCTGTGGCCAAGCCTGTCTGCATTGGGCTTTTGCCCCTACCCTATGGATTTGGACACCACAACACTTCCTCTAAAAACCTTGTGTGGTCAGAAACTCCCCTGACGGGAGGAGGGAGTCGGGTGCCTGCTGGGTCACGGGTCCTGTCGTTCCCAGCTCTAGGTCCCTTCATAGGCCACGGCCTTGAGAGTCCTGGGGCTGCCCCTGTCGGGCCCTGAGCTCCCTGTGCAGTGCCCCTTTGCTCCATTTGCTTACCCTTGTCAGTCCTCTTGAAATGAATCTCACGCTTGCTGTTCCTTCCACGTGTGCTCTGTCAGATGTCGCCCTTGGCCAGTGATGGCGAACCTTTTAGGGCCCTCAATGGTACAAATGGCCTGCTGTCCGTTGAATGAATCTCTAT
Organism: Dinomys branickii; assembly: GCA_004027595.1. Taxonomy (NCBI): domain Eukaryota; kingdom Metazoa; phylum Chordata; class Mammalia; order Rodentia; family Dinomyidae; genus Dinomys; species Dinomys branickii. The sequence continues at coordinate 452,580 of PVLD010000008.1, forward strand.
AGGAATGAATGAATGAATGAATGGACATGCCACGTGTTTTCAGCTCTATTTCATCACCCGCTGAGGCTCAGCAGTCATAGGCCTGTGCAACCAGTGTCATTTGCTATGTGTTTTCCTGTTCTTGGCTCCAGGGGAGAGCAGGATGCTGGCATCTGTGAAGAGTATGCTTCCCCCAGTGCAGCATTGCTCTGGAATGCATTCTCCTCCTGGGCCCTACCATGAGCTTCCCCGAGTGGGGGAGACTGAGGCAGTTCAGTGCAGAGAGCTTTCGTGGAAGACGTGTGGAGACAGAAGGGGAAGTGGGCCAGGGTGAGGAGGAAGCAGGGAGACCTGGAGCAAAGGCTGGGGCAAGTGAAGCTTTGCTGGGCCACGGCACCACCCAGGTGGTTTGCAGGTAGCCCTGCTGGAGTGGCTGGGACTCAGGAGGCAGCAGCTGTGTGGACAGTGCAGTGTTGCAGCCTCTACTGGGTGGTGGCAGGGCTGGCAGATGCTACAAGACACTGTATTTAGAGCTCCCTCCCCAAAGGAAGCTGGCTGTGAAGGAGAGAGAAAATAGTCTTTGGCAATGCTATATTGCATTTTTATAGACTTATGGAGCAATAACTCCTCGGCTTTCATTGTGGCCACAGACTCAGCAGTGCAGGCTGAGTGTGAGCCAGCTGTGGAGTGTGGGGCAGGACAGCCGCCACTCTCAGGGTGTGGGCACTGAGCATCTGGCAGGTGTCCTAGAGCCCTGGCCTTGGCGGTCCTCGCAGGGCACGTCCTGTAACCTGGCTGCTCAGCAGAATCACTGGGGAGCTTTAAGGCTCCCATATGGTTTTTCCAGGCCCAGGGAGGACCTGGGCAGCTGTGCTTACAGGGGATCCTACAGGACCAGCCATCCTGGCTCAAGGCCTGACCCTGCTTCATGCCAGCCTGGCTCCCTAGGGTGCACAGCCCCAGAAGAATCAAACCTGGACAGGAGCACAAGATCTCTGTGGGATGATGGTCTGGGAGGCTGTGCACAGAAGCCAAGGAGCTGGTGCCTGGAGAGCTCAGGTACAGTGAAGGTAGCTGGGCTGAGGGATGGCAAGGACTCGGGGCTTGCTGTGTCTCCGGTTTCTCCCAGCTGCTGGGGAAGGGTCTCCTTGCTCAGGGCTTCACTGGCATGCCCATCTCCCTGGGGCTGTGACTCCCTCAGAGTGGGAGCCTGGCTTGGGTCATTTTCCCAGTGTCAAATTTGCTCTTCTAACTTTCAGACTGAAAACTGTGGTTGCTTTCCTCTTTGGCACGTAAAGGAGAAGTGAGTGGCAATTTCCCAGTTGCACGATCCCAACTCTGCTGTACTTCTGGGCAGCTGAGCCCAGTCTAGATGAGATCTGCATCCCCCGATTGTGAGTGACACCAGCAAGTTCAGTGTTACAGGGAACCACAGGTGGAAAACAGTGGTGTGGCCAGCTGTGGTGCTGCTCAGATCTCAGTCCTGCAAGCATCTATGGTGAACATGATGACCTGCACCTTTCCACTGTGGGTCGCCAATGGGGCCACCTGCAAATACAACCCTTGTGCTGTTGTAGGGAGAGACAAGATTTGCCCTAAGCTGTGGATTCTGAGTAAACTTGCCAAGCCTGCCGCACTTGTGTTCCCCACATGAGTCAGTGCGGTCTGACAAAGACTGCAGCCTCCAGAGCGCAACACTCGCACCTGTTCCACAGGCCTCTGCTGAGAAGTGAGAAGAGAGTACAGTGTGGGAGGGGCTGGAGAGCTGGCAGGGGGCACCACAGGAAGGTGGGGGTCTGGTGGCAGGACTGTGGGCCTTGGTGCTGTGTCTCTGGGGCTGGCCTGCAGCTGCTCAGGGATCCTGGTGTCTAGTTCTCCTCTTTGAGCTCCACCCTGCCCAAGTCAGAGTCTTCTTCCTAAGCTGCTGCTCAGGGCTGCTGCAGGCTGGATTCTCAGGCAGGGGCACTACGAAGAAGGGACAGCATGGGAGAGATGCTGTGAGCTAGCAGCAGGGAATCAGACAGGCGGGAGGATCCTCCAGAAGTGGCAGCTCAGTGGCTGCGGGCTCCCTGCCAGGGAGAAGCCTGTTTGGGGCAGTGGCCAGGCCCTGAGGCTGCTCACTGGTTGTGGGAAGGGCAGGGCTGCAGCTCAGATGCTAGTGTTGGTGGCTGGCCAAACTGCTCGCTCACAGCTTCAGTGTGGGCACAGGGCCCATGCAGGCCATGGTGACAGCAGCCAAGGAGACCTTGGGGCTCTTGCCTTTGGGTGTGGAGGTGGGACCTTAGCAGGCTGCACATGTTGGCTGCAGAGTGTTTCTGGGCTGCCTCCACTGCACCCCACAAGTATGGGAATGCTCACTTAGCAGTGCCACCTTTCCAACCCTCCTCCCTGCTCACCCCACTGCTGTGTCCAGGTGGGCACGCGCGCGCACACACACACACACACACACACACACACACACACACACATACACACACATACACAGACATACACACACACATACACACACATACACACACACATACACACACACACATACACACACACATAAACACATACACACATACACATACACACACATACACACATACACACACACACATAAACACACATACACACACACATACACACACATAAACACACACACACATAAACACACACACACACATACACACACACACACACATACACACACACATACACACACACACACACACGCGCGCGTGCGCGCTTGAATGAGGACGTGGAGAACACGGCTGTCCATGAGAGAGGCCCTGGAGACACCAGCCCTGAGGTGGCCACCTTGACTCACCCCTGGCTCCGGGTGGAAAAATGAGCTTCTGTTGTCTGAGCTGAAGTCTGTGCCACTGCTATGACCACCCCAACAAACCCTCAGGAGACCCCAGGAGGACGCTCAGATGCACGCTGTCCCTTGCTTGTGTGTCTCAGCAGGGCTTGTTCCTCGGGTGCACCTTTGCCCTCTCATGGCCTTATGCTTCCAGGCCCAGGAGCCCAGGTCTTTCTGCCTGATGCAGGGCAGGAGTACCAGTGGGGCGGGGGGGCTATCCTCCTTCTGGAGCTGTGTGGACAGAACCCTAGCTATGGTCCACCATGTACGTGCTCTGCCACCCAGGAAAAGTGCTGGCCTGAGAAGTGGAAATACTGACCCCAAACCTCCCTTGGCAGGTGGTAGCGGGATTTCAGAGGAGGGGCATATGACAGGCCCACCATAGTGCTGAGCGTGCCGATGGCCCTCTAGACATGCAGCTGCCCATCCTGCTTTCCCTTGAACGTGAATCAGGGCTTTGATGTCCCCAGGCTGATCAGCTCTCTCCATGGAAGAGGAGGGGAGCAGAAAGCCCAGTGTGGGGCGGTGGAGGAAGTAGGCTAGGTTTTGTTTGTCCAAGGACTTGGGATTAAAGGGTCAGCACCAAGGTCATGTTGCAGGCTCCACCTTACTCCATTCATGGTGATCTTGATGTCCATGGGAAGCGAGTTCTTGCCTGACTCTGCCCACCTCAGTGGGCGACACTTTGGTGAGTGATGAGACCACGGTGGCCATTCAGTGACTTCCCCAGGGGCCCACCAAGGGGAAGTGGGACCACCACCCAGAACTGGGTGGCCTTGGGGATCTCTGATTCTTCTAGGAGCTGGATAAGTGGGAGGGGCAGGTGGCCCACCAGCCCTAGGAGTACTAGCAGCGTGGACTTGCTGGACCTAAAGGGCTCCATCTGTGAACAAAGCCAGCTTCAGAACTGAGTCTAGGGAGAGACTGGGGTCAGGGCAAGGCTGGAGGTTTCCTGGAAGGAGAGGCTGGGCTCATTTTGGGGTTGCCTTTCCAGACCTGAGAGCATACCCCTGGTTGAGAGTGGCCTGTCCCACACCTCTGCGGGTGCCATGCCCAGTCTGTGCTTTTGTCCCTGTGCTGTCCTGCAAGACTGGTGTCACCCTGCTGTGAAGCTCTCTCTCCTCCTGAGCCTCCAGCAAGCATGACCGTGACAGTGGCCATGGACCGGTGACAGCCCATTTGAGAAATGGTCTGAGAGAGAGCCTGAGATCAGGCACTCAGCCCTGTCTGCCCCTCCCTGTCCCTGGTCTTGTGGAGGCTTCTTTGAGAAATCTGTCAGCCTCAGGGGTTTTCAGATATAAACCAAAGCAGCCAGGGGTAAGAATGGTGCTGGCAGCAACACCAAACTGGAAGGGATCCACCCACAGCGGCTCTCAGTCCATCCCAGCAGCTGCCCACCGAGCCCCCAGAGACAGAGTGTGCTGCCCCCTGCCCCAGTATGTTCCAGCACCCTCTGCTCCTCCCGTGGATTTGGGGAAATCTTTAGAGTCCCCAGGTCCACTGCGCCCCAGATACCTTGTCATCCCAGAGCACTTCTGGGATGCAGACACAGCCGCCATGACTTATCCCCGTCCCTGGGATGTGTGACCTCCAGCCCTGCAGTCCAGACTCCTGTGGTGTCTGAGATGCCCTGCCCTATGTAAGCGCTGACCTCTGCTGTGCTCACTGGGCTGACAAGTTCAGGCCTCAAACCGAGAGTTTGTGGAGACGGGTGGCAACCGTGTGTAGGCCCCTGAGCTTGAGGATTTGGCTCCCACCATTGATCAGCAGGAATGAACAGAACTTTTGGACCAGCAGTGCTGGTGGGAGGGCAGAGCCCTGGCCTTGGGCAGATGAAATCTGAAGCCTGGGAAGGAGCTTTCTGTAGGCCATGGGTGGGGATGTCGCGGCCACCCTTGCACCCCTCTGGCTGCTCTGACCCCGGCATGTTAAGAGCGGAGACAGCACGGTGCCTCCCCAGGCTCCGGTTCTGAGGTGATGCATGGGTCAACAGATGTTGCCCATGATGACTCACAAGGTGGAGGCACAGAGAGCTGCCTGGACGCTGGAGCCTCGGAATCTCCACAGCTCCAGGGTGAGGCCCTCCTCTTCTGGCAGGGTGCACTGTGGTGCTTTCTACTCAGTACCAAAGCCAAAGAGCTGCAGCTGTGGGCTCTGGACTTGAGCTGCAATGGATCAACTCAGGAGAGAGTGGATTACAACTCAGAGAAGCTCATTTTATACAATAGTCCATGATGGCCAAGGCCTGGGAGGTCATAAGGAAAGATGGAAAGATCTGAGCAAGCTGTACATGGCCTCCCAAGGATGCTTCATCTATGCACACCTGCCCTCCATGACCTGAACGTCCCCAGCAATCCTGCACAGGAAGCCTGCCGACTGCCCTGTCTCAGAGTGAGGCCAGAGAGGTGCAGACCTGTATCCAAGACCACACAGCTGGAAAGAGGCAGAGCTGGACTCAGCTCCAGCTTGGTTTGGGCCCAAGTGCCTCTCTATGGCCAGGACCTATGGCTCTCCTGGCTTAGGGTTTGGGTCGAGACTGCCCCCAGAGCTGTATGCGCTCAAAGGTGGGGCTTTAAAAGGTGACTGGAGAGTGCGGGTCACAGCTGACTGTGTTGGGAGTGGGGTCTGGTTGGAAGGGGTTGTCCCTGGGCAAAGCCTGGAAGGGTACATCTCCCTCTCTCACTCCTCCTTCTGCGCTTTGCTCCTGGCTGCCCTGCATGGGCAGCTCCCCTCAGCCAGGCCCCTCTGCCATCCTGACCTGGAGTCAGCCGACCATGCAAGGACTGAAGTTACTACAAACACAAACCAAAGTAGCCGTCACCTCCATCAAGTCGTGGGTGTTTACCTGGATATACGGGATGCCAGGGCTTTTAGGTGGTCCTCATCGGGAGGACATAGAGGACTTAGGATTTTTCATCTTCTGGATGACAAATGCACGGTGGAGCTGGGATGTGACCCAGGAAGCTAATAGCTTCTGTAATACCAAGTGTGCAAGGGTAAGGCAAGGGTGGCAGGTGGGAGACTTCTGACCGACGGTCCTGGGCCAGGAAAGGGGAGTCTAACCTTTGCTGCACCCTGGATTCCTCAGGTGCATCAGACCCATTGCCAGAACCCTGAGCAGAAGGAAGTTTCTGATGCCTCCTGCAGACCCTACCTGGAGCCAGGGCTTCTCTATTACGATGGTACCAGGGTGACGCTCACTAACATGGCTCAGAAGCAGCCAGCGCTGTCAGGATTCTCTCTTATGATCTGGTAGAAGGAAACCTTGCCCACCAGTGCACACCAGAAAGAAAAGTTGCACACACACAAGCTAAAAGATAACTTTTGTTAAATAATGAACACCATAAAACAGCTGTGAGATGGTATTAAGATCTCTGTGATGACTTATTTCAGCATTCATCTGGTAACTGAAGCAGTGTAAAGCCAGAGTTGCACTTAAAAAATGACAAGAAAATAGCGATTCATTGAGTCGACAGAGTAAGGCCCGCCTCATGTCTGGGGTTGGCATTGTTGTAGTTGCTTAGGACTGGGCGAGCCTCTCAAGGGCGGTCACATGAGGGGCACCAGGGTCTTCCTGGCTCCTCTGCCTCCAGTTCCTGGCACCAATGTGGGGCCACTTTCAAGGAGCCTGAGGTGCCCACCATGACTGCCTCCCTGACGGCCCGAGGCTGCGTACTGCTGCGGCGGCGGGGGCTGCGGAGCAACACTTTCAGGCCGGCATGGAGGGTGTGAGGGGCCTGGGACTGGTGCCGTGTCTTTCTGGCTTCATGTCCTCAGGGCGTGACCTTTCTGCAGATGTGATGCCAGGTGCCTGGCAGATGTTCTCTGCTCCTTGTTCCCAGGCCCATTTCCTTTTCTTCTGAGAGGAAAGTTGCATGAATGCTGGAGACATGGAGAAGCCAGACGGCCACCGACCGCAGAGTGGATGTCCCCTGCCCTCAGCCTATTGCACCTTGACCATGTTCCATAAAAATAAACTTTTTTTTTTTTTTTTTTTTACTGTTTGTATATTGCTAATGCAGTGGCCTTCAAGGCATGGCAGCTGCGCAGATGGTGCTCTGTAATCCACTACCTGGACCCATCCCAGACAGCCCCGAGGCCAGTGGCTTTGAGCCCATGTGTGTGGAGCCCACTCAGTGCTATGACAACGGAGTTAGAGGAGGAAACAGGGAGTCATGGTGGAAACTCCATCCCTTGGGCACAGTCTGCCACTGCCGAGCCGCAGCAGTCCCTCCTGGTGCCCGTGGGAAGCTCACAGGTGGTTGTTCTTGGAGAGGTAGGCGATGAGAGCGACGGCCACACCCACGTAGATGCCCGTGCCGATGGTAATGGACAGCACAGCCAGGAAGAGGGCGCGCCGGGAGCTGGTGCTGGCCTGGTGGAAGTCGCCCTGTGCCACAGCCTTGTTTGTCTGCAGATGGAGGAGAGGAAGGAAGGACAGTGAGGGTGTGAGCAAGCCAGCAGTGTGGGGTCACCTGTTCCCCCTCCAGCCTTGACTGACCCAGAGGGGATATTCCTGGAGGGGGGTTGGGCCCGGGAAGAAAGCACAGGGTGAGACTGTCATCTGTGTGACATTCAGCTGTCTCTACAGCAAGCACACACTTATCTTACCAGTCCCAACAACAGCAAGAGGTGAGGAAGGAAATATGGCCTTCATTTCCCAGACGGGAAACCAGGACATGAGGCTATTCATCAGCTCCAGGATGCGCAGTACTCACTGTGCATGTAGCTAGCCATCAGGTGGTCATGGCACTATGCTCTCTGGACTGTCCCTGCCTTGCCATAGTTTCAGTTGGTAAAACTCCTTCCTGGGTAAATTAACCCCACCTGGGCACTTGGCCACACAGGACTAGGGTTAATAAGAGGGCCTCTTGGGGCTGTGAGGTAGATGTTGATCTGTTTTGGGGTTTTGTGGTTGACCTCACAAACCCAGCTCTGGCCCATTTTTCCCACCCCTGCCCACCATTGAGAATGGACATGTCACACATGTGGCTCCCACGTCCCTGAGTGACAGGTGTGGCCCAGGAGAGCCAGTGGATGTGTCTGTGAGAATTCTGAGGGCTGCTGTGCAGGCTGAGGGCGCAACAGTGTCCCCATGGAATGTCTGACCCACTCTCGTGGGCCATCTATGTCATCTCTGCATCTTATGGCCAATGTGGGGATTGCCACACTGTGCACGCAGAGGGCCAGGTCTGCATGGCTCACGAGCTGGTCCGGTTGCCTGTCCTGTGCTAATGAGGTCTCGGACATTTTGCTGTGCTGGGCAGCACCCCGCCTGCCCACAACCTCCTCCCTCGCCCCTGACTTCAGTGTCTCCTAGGCTGGGCTCTGCCCTACCCTGCCCTGGGTTTGTCTTGGACTTCAGTGTGGATGCCCATGGACATTTAGGTGAAGCAATCAGTGAGGAGCTGGGAAATGAGAAGCCTTTGGAGATCGCTGTAATTGGTTAATTAAGCTGAAATTGCCTGGGTCTCATTTCATGCCCCAGCCTCGCAGCCCTCCCTGCCCTGCAGTGTAATTCAGTGCGACTGCCCTGGTGTGAGCGCAGAGAGAGCAGCCTCAGCAGAGCAAGGCTTTGCTGCCACCCTGCTTTCCCCAACCTGTCTCCACTTCTTGTTGACAGGTGGCAGCAGTGAGCCCATTAGGGCAGAGGCCTCCGGGGCCATGGAGCACCTTCCCACTCTTGGTGATGACTCTTGTGACCGTGTAGTGACAACTCAGGGACAGTCCCACTTGCCCAGCATCCGCCTCCTTCCTCTTGCCCCACTCATCCCTGGGGATGCCTGAATCCCCTCAGCGCAGTCCCTTTGCAGGCAGACTCTGGTGTTGAGTAGCTGTGTGTGCCTGAGTGGGCCTGGGACCTGCCAGAGGCTAGTGGGAGGAGCACACGGATGTCCAGTCGTGATTGTCCTGCCCATGGGTCACACTTGAGCCGGTCCTGGGGTTGCGCCTCAGGTAGTGGTTGTGTGTCTAGCCAGTAACGCACAGGCCACACTCTCAGCCCTGCCTTGGCCACCCCTTGACATCAGGGCTGCGAGGACCACCTCGGGGAGCAGAGGGTACTGACAGTGTGGCAGAGGGAACAGCAGCATCGGTGCAGTTGTGCAAACTACCCGAGCACTGTGAGAATGTAATAAAAGTAAAGCTCAGGGAAAGGTAAGACTTTGGTTAGCCTCACCCTAAACTGTTTCCAGTTTAGAAATTTAAGTACTTATCAGGAGAAGTGATGACGGGGAGGAGGTACCTAGCACAGAGCTATGTGCACCTCACCAGCGGTTTCCATGCCCTGTGGTCCAGGTGGGAACTTGGACATGGCCAGGAGGAACGAAGGAGTTATTCAGGAAAGAGAAAGACTTAAAACCCCCAGTGACCAAGTATGCCTGCCTTAGGGGAGGCTCTGTGCTGCAGAAGCAGGGAGCAGGGGCAGAGAGAATGCAAGAGCAGTGCTTTGTGTGGGGACAGAGCTCTACTCACATGGGCCTAGGGCTAACGCTACTTTTCGAGCTCCCTGTGCTTAGGGGCTTGGCCCCCTTGGGTGGGGAGAGGCTGGAGAACAGAAGAGTTCACAGGCCAATAGATGGAACCCGTCAGTGGCCTGAATAGCAACGTCCAGAGGACAGAGTAAAGCACTAACACATGTAAAGAAACCGAACTACAGAACGGACGAGACAGCAACTGCCAACCCGCAGCTCTGCTCCTGTCAGATCATTGCAAACCAAACCTGCATCCAGGTGAAGAGGGCAGGGTTTGCACCATGTCCTCAGGAGAGAGAGGCTGGTGTGACTTCAGTCCAGACTGCAGGCAAGGACGTCCCAGTTCTGGAAGCTGGCTTTTACAGGCCGGAGACAATTCCAGAAGTGCTTCCTCCCCAAGTACTTATCAATATTTATAACTGGCATTAACCCTGCCACAGGCCCCCACCACATGTTCACATTAAGCACAAGCCCTGCATTGCCTGCGACTCTCCTGGGAGTTCAGGACCGGAACAGAGCAGGAACAGCCCTGGAGATGATGGGAAACATTTTTTGGAGCTGTGAAGCCTTTGAAACTTTGCTGACCAAGAGAGAAAAAAACTTTGTAGGACCCATGGCAGAATCCTCCAGGACCTTTGGAAATGACAAAGCCCCTTTCTAGGTCTGTGTTGGGTTCACACACTAATTCCAGCAGGGAGCCCAGTGTGCTGGTTTCCATGACCCTGTTCCCTCTCAGCGGCCTGTGGAGGGGCACAAGTGTTCACTGCCCCCTCCTCAACCCCAGAAGGAGAACACAGAGACCATCCTGTGGGTTTTCCCCCAAGCCACCTGCAGCCAATTATCACCCTGTTTGGGGCTCCCTAGTAGGTGAGGGGCCCCAGCACAGTGTCGAAAATCTTGCAGAACATTCAAAACTCCCTCTGCAGCTATTTGGAAAACAACCAGAGAGGATGAGGTTTGGGGTGGTGGGTCTGGCAATGATCCTGACCTGGTCATAACACATTGTGTATAGGCGTAGAAGTGTCACCTTATGTCCTGCAGGAAGTCTTATCACCTGGTGTTCATTAAAAATATAAATTATGTCTATAAAGAAAATCTACACTAGAATTTCCTTTGATCAGTGGAAATGACTATAGTTAGGCAGGGAGAGTAGCACCACTGTGGCAGGAGGCAGCCTGCTCTACCCATCCCTGTAGATCCCCACTGTGTTAAACATTGTTAAAGAGAACAGCCACCGAGAGACAAGGCTTGGGGTGAGCCAATGGCGGGCTCTCCAGGCCCTCGCCCCAGGCTCCACCCAGCGGTGTCTCATTGGGGCAGTGAAGACCCCTCTTCCTGGCCTGAGAGTTGCTACCTGAGGACCCTGCTCAGTGGACAGCAGTGACCCTTGGCCCATGCCTTTGGGAGTCCTGGCTGACCTAGCCTTAAGTTGTCTAAGCTCTCACAAGATCTTGGGCTCCGTTTTCAGAGCACGTCAGCCTGCAAGTTAGCTGTTGAAGAAAAGGAAAAGCGCAGTGGTGACGGAGTGTGGAGTGGCCTGGAAGCACGCTTTACCCCGGCTCTGCAAAAGGTGCCGACAGTCAGCATGGCTTTCAGAATGTGGATTTTTGTGGCCTTGCCAAGAAAGGTGCTGTGGGCAAACAGTCAGGCAGTCCTGCCTGCAGCGCTCATGGGGGTCAGCTCCAGGCAGGGTCCTTCCTGTTCGAGTCATGAGTCATGCTCTGTTTATCAGAAATGCAAACATCTTGCCTTCTTGGAGCAATAAATGTTTCTGTGGTTTCATCCAACAGTGAGGAGCATTGTGTTCAAGGCTGAGAGCCCTGGGAAGGGTGGTGGCTGTGAGGCTGCAGAGCCTTGTGAGTTGGAGGACAGGGCCTTTCTGGGCCCTCCAGAGCCCAGTAGCCCTGCCACGGCCCTTGCCCATTCTTGCATTGCCTTCCCAGAACACCCACTCCTGGAATCTGTCACTGGCCAGCTAGGCTTGGGCAGAGTTGATAAGCTCTCCTGGGCCTTTGACAGCTGGTGCTAACTGCTCTCCTGCTTCTTCCCAGGGAATTTCTGCATAAGGAAGTGGGGGAGAGGCTGTGCTGGCAATGCATTGGTGTCCCCCTTCCAGACCTGGGGTCCCCTTTCCAAATTTCCACACTTGGCTTCCTTATCCGCAGCTGGGAACCATCCTGCTCCCAGCTAAGAGCCCGAAGAGCAAAGAATGGAAGATGGTTAATGTCCTTGCTGTGTTCTAGCAATGTGGATAAAACATTTACAGGTACTGCACAGCAAAGAGCTTCCTTCCTCTCATTTTCAAAGATTTTCTGAGACAGGGTCTCACTAAGTAGTCCAGGATGGCCTTGAGCTTGCACACTCCTGCCTCAGGCCTGAGTGCTGGCAATGCAGTGGCCTGGTCTCCTCTTGCCTTTCTCACCACACTACTGTTCAGGGTGATGATTCATGCTGGGCAACTGTGAGACTCTTTTTGGAGAGCCTGCAGGGATGCTGAGCCAGGGCATTAGGGAGCACTGAGGAGTTCAGAATTCCTTTACCCTGTTCTCAAACACAGTGATACCGAGTTCCCTAACAGCCTGGTGATGCCCCTTTCCAACTGGTAGCAGAGCAGCTGGTTGCTGGTGAGAACTCAGTAATTGGTAAAACTGGGGCTCCACACAGCATTAGCCCCAGCAAGGAGGGAGGCTTCCTTTTGTTTAGCTATGGAAAAGTCTGTGAGGAAATGCCCCACACAGGCAAAACGCCCTTTGCTCAAGGGACCTCAGAACATGCGGCCACAGCACGAGCAGTCTGTGTCCGTCAGGCACAGCATTTTAACCCTGAGCACCTGCTCAGCCCTGCACAGGGGCTCAGACACTGAATGGTGGTGCTGGGTACTTAGGGCCTGTAAGCACTCTTGATGGTCCCCGTGCAGGAAGGAAGGCAGGCAGCGTCCCAGGCACAGTCATGCCCATCACCCACTGGCCCAGCACAGTGGGCATAAGCTGGTCAGTCCATCTTGTGCACCTTTGTTTACAGAGCTTGCCCACTATCGATGGCTGGTCCTGTATCCCGTCTCGTTAGCCAGGTTGGAGGTCACTAACTGGACTGATCTTCGAATTGTTACGCATTTTTCTTTTCAAATCTTTTTAAAAAACTGACCTGTGGTTTTGTTGATTTTTCTTTATTTTTGCCTATTTTTGAAGCTATTGATATCTTCTCTAATTTTATTTCATTCATGTTTTACAACCAATTTGTTCTTATTTCTCTAGTTTCCTAATATAGAAGCTGAAGTTAGATTTTTAGACCCTTCTTGTCTAAAACATGCATTTAATGCTACAGATTTTCCTACAAGCTCTGCTTTAACTATAGATAATGAATTCCATTACTTTCATTTTAATTTCATTCAAAATATTTTTAAAGCTTTTCTTGAGGTTTATTTTTCAACATATAGGTTACAAAGTAGTATGGCTCTAAGTTCTAAGAAGTTAAGAAATTGCCAGGTATTTTTCTGTTACTGATTTCTGCTTTAATTTCTTTCTTATTTACTCTGGACTTTGAATTTTTAAAATTCTTTTTAATCTTGTAAGGATTGTTGTGTGACCCAGAACAAGTTGTACCCTGATGATTGTTTCCTGGGCTTTAGGGAAGCATATATTTTGCATTGGATGGAGTCTGCTTTGGCTGTCAAGAAGGTCAAGGTGATGGCAGTGTGGTCTAGGTGTCACCTCTCCTTTGTCATACTGACAGGGGGGTGGAAGCCTCTGCATTATTAGGGTTCATTAGCAGAACAGAATCAATATGCATTATGGCTTGTATTTAGATGTCCCCCCAAAGCTTCATGCACTTGTAGGTGGGGCGTTTTGGATCTGGCTGAATCTAGAGTGTGTGATGCTGGGATTAAAGGTGTGCGGTACTAAATTAGACCACTGACTGGAATTACCATAGCTTTGGGTGGCACCATCCAAAAGGCTGGTATCCTGGATGGGATAAAAGGGAAAGGCAGGCTGGCTGCTTGCTGCTTTGCTGCCTCTTGCCTGCTTTGCCACGGATGTTTCTCCTCTGTGATGCCCTCTGCCAGACCACACTGCCCGGGAGCCAGCCAACCATGGACTGAAATCTCTACAAACTGTGAGCTGAAATAAACCTTTCCTTCTTTAACTTTAGATGTTGGCTATTTTGTCTCAGTATCAAGAAAAGTAACTTAGACAACATGGAATATAATTATATAATTATACAGGGATTTATGAGGTCAACTTACAGGATGAGACAGGGAAGAATCCAAAATCGCACTCTGTGGATCAGAGATGGAAGAATTCAAAATGACAGTCTACAGAAACGAAACCAGAGGATCTAGTAGTAGCTCAAGGTTGAAGGCCCGGAGCTCACTGCAGAGTCACTGGTGTGAATCTATATTAGAAGCCTGAAGGGACTGGAAACCAATTTTCAAGGGTGAGGTCTCCGGGTTAAAGCACGTGTGCAAGACATCAGCAACAACTGCAGGCAGCAAGGAGCAGAGCAGAGCACAAGAACACAACAGCACAGGAGCAGCCCATGTGCTTATTGTGTAATTCTTATACAGGTTGTTATCTCATGTTTACGTTCTTACATAGTACTGTAACCAGCGCATGCATGTTTACCTGTGCTAAATCATGGTTATATAACTGTATCCCACTATGCACTTATGCTAGACAGTGGGGTCATGTCCTCAGGTCTCTTTAGATACCCCTGAGCTTTGAACACTCAGGAAAAGAGAACACTGCCTTATTTCTCTTTTTATTCTATGCAGGCTCCAAGCCTATCAGTTGGTGCCACCCATATCTCGGTGGGTCTCCCTCCTCAGCTGGCTGTTCTGCATGTCAATCACCCACAAACATACTCAGAGTTTACTAATGTGCTAGGCTGTTCTTACTCAAGTCAGGTTGACTTGTCACAATGAAAGCTCACAACCTTCATCTGGAATCACATCTCCATCCCCTTTCAGGTCCCTCAGCCTCTGCCTCACTGTGACAGGGTGGTGAGAGCACAGATATTCAGTGCTGTTTGATATTATTGGAGAACTGACACTTTGTTTTGTAGTACTGGGACTGAACCCAGTGAGCAATCCCCACCTCCCACCCTCCTTTTGAGATTTTATTTTGAGACAAGGTCTTGCCTAGTGGCCACCTCATGCAGTCCTCAAACTCAAGCTCATCCTGCTGCAGCCTTCTGAGTAGCTGTGAATCTACCCCTGTATGTAATTTTTAAAAAATCCCTGTATTTTTTCTTGTTCTGATGTCAGTTTTGTCTGAAGTCATCGCAGCTGTTCAGCTGTTTTGGTTCCTGTCAGCCCCATGTACCTTTTTCCATCCTTTTGCTTTCAATCTATCCCAGTCTTTACAGCTAAAGTGGAGGTCCCTTCAATAGCTGGACCCCTCTCTTTCTTCCTCTCTCTCCTTCTCTTTCCCTTCGTCCTTCCCTGTTTCTCTGTGTGTCTCTGTCTCTGTCTTTCAAGGCTGACAAGCTCTACCATGCCCAGAATACTCGAATTTAAGGGGTGATTCATGGAGCCAGAGTGACAGCCCTCACCTTGCCTGCTTGTTCTCTTTGTTCTGCTTTGTTTTCCACCTTCTCTGGTTTCTGCTGAGTATTTTATATGATTCTATTTTATCTCCTCCATTGTCTGACTTGTAGTTCTTTTTTAAAAAAACCTGCAGTTTAGTGGCTACCCAAGGCTTACAGTGTGCACTTAAACATACCCAAGTGTAAGGATTTCCCCCCACCCCCCACAGGCTTCCCTGTGACAGAACGCTGTCCACTCTTCCCTGACACCTGTTGTTTCTTTTTATTCTCACACATGCACTCTGGCTAGTACTGTGTATACAGTTATCTTCCAGATAAATTAAGAGAAAGGTTGTATTTCATGTATGTGCCCTCCTTCCTTTCTTTATGTAAATCCAAGTTTCTACATATTTGAAATATGAATTAAAAAGATTACAGTAAAAGATGCGTCACCGTTACTCTCCTTACTTCAAACACATTGCATCACTGCTGCCACTTGCTGAAGCAGCTCCAGAGCCCTCTTTTGTGAGGACTTTACTTGCTGTCCATGGTTATGTTGACTTTGGAAGCAACTAGAAGCCCCTTTGTGTTTCTAGTAGGTCAGGGCATGGGGTCATCTTTTTATTTGATAGAAATTGCCATAAATGTTTTGCATCAATTCAAGACACTGAGGCAATTAAGGAAAGATACCCACAAAAGGGGGCTTCCAGAACTGCTCCAGAAAGTTGCAAGAACAATGGGATAAGTGTGTTGGAACCAAGGGGGAGGATTTTGAGGGAACTTAAGGCAATGTATCTTTTGCTGTAATAACTTTTAACTGTAAGCATTCATCATAGGTTTTGATCAGGCCTTGTGTCATTCTCCTCCTGCCCCAAGTGTTGCTGTAGTATTTCTTCTAACCACAGGTCTGCTGTCAATAGGTTCCCTCAGCTGTCTATGTGAGACAGAGTGTCCTCTGCTTTCGAAGGCCTCTTCCTCAGGGGCAGCTTGCGGCTGGCAGGTTTGCTCACCTATGTGTCCCCTCCCTGCCCTGTGCCATCCTTAGGTTTCTCAGAGGATGACTTTTGTCACCTTCATCCTCATTTCCCGCAGGTCAGGTATCTCCCTACCCACCTCTTTTGGAGACATCTGTCTTCAAGATTTCTCTCTGCTTTCAATTTCCTATAGCTGCAATGCGATGCATCTAGGTTTTCGTGGTTGTTGTTTGTTGTGTTTTGTTCTTGTTCTTCTTGGCGCTGTCTCCCCTTCTCAGCATCATGTTCAGCATCTGGGACCTCACAGTGAGGTCTCTAAACAGTTCTTTAGCTGTACTGGTCCCACACGTGGCCCCTCCTATTGCTGCACTGGTCTTGGGCTTTGCATTCTGTTGCTTTTCCTCCAGTCTTTTCTCCCTGCTTCTGTTGTGCCATCTCCTCTCCAAGGTTACCGATTCTTTCCTCTACCGGCCGTGCTAAGTCACCCTGTGATCCCACAACATGATTCTCTACTTCTGTGAGGACTCAGGTTTTCAGCAATGAACCCCGTCAGTTACTTTTTATTTCTAGCATTTCTTTTTACAGTTTTCATCTCTCTGCTGACATTACCCATATTCCTGCATGATGCCTACTTTTCCACAGTCACGGTTGTCTTCACTTCCCTGTCTGTGGGAGGATTCCAAGTTCTGAGCCAAGGTTGAGCTTAGTTCTGCTGATTCCCTGGTTCCCTCAGCCTTCTCCTGACTTTTAGAACATGTTACAAGATTTTGTTGAAGATAGGACAGCTGGTATGGGGCGGAGGGTGTTCATGTTAATGTACTGAGGAGTTGGAACATATTTGATATTTATTGTAGTTCGGTCCCAGAGCCTTCAAATTTCTCTTTTCTCCTTATTTTCACCTCCCCTCTTGGCTTGGGGGCTCCTGCGTACTTTTCCACAGAGGAATGTAAGTCCCAGTCTCATGTGAGGTTTGCTCCTGACAGTAAAGCAGGGGAGGGGAGGTCCTCAGACCTTCAGTCATTCTTTGGGGTGTGCAGTGGCCTTGGACCTTCCTCCCTTTTCCAGAGCAGAGTTTCCCCATCAAGAGCATGGTGAAAATCACTGCTTCAGCTGCGAATGGAGAGGAAGGAAGAAGACACCAGCAGACAGCCAACAGCTGGGACCAGTGGCAAAACATGAGCAAGCAGAGTGCGAACTTAGGGACACAGAACCGCAGCACGCCTGGGCTGGCGCGTGTGTAATGGACACTTTCCAAGGGAGCCTGCCAAGCCCACGTGGCCAGGGGCCAGCCCACCAGCCCCAGTCTCTGCAGTGCAATGCGCTTGCTTACCGTGCAGTAAATTTGTCTCTTAAAGGGCTGCGGTGAACCCAGTAAGCTCTCCTGGCTATTTGCTTTTATTTATTAGTCCATCTTGCAGTGCATTATGCTCATGTTCCTGGTAGGGAGTTGGTGCATCGCACAACACGTCTGTGTTTACCTCCCCTTCCCCTTGTGCTCCTTCCATCTCTTGGTCCCCTTCCCATATAAGAAGGGGACTTCCTCTTATTTGTCTTCTCTTTTGCTCTCAGGATGTGCAGTGGCTGAGCTGGAGGTAAGCAAAGACTTCTGGGTGACTTTGGCTGAGATGTTTGTGCTGTCCCCACCCTGATATTTGCAGGATGTTGCTGCCTTAACTTACCTCAGTCACTCAGAACTGCCTGCCAGGGCTCAGCTTGGCCAGCGTGATGTCTGCTGTGCTGATTGAAGAGGTGCGAGGTGCGAGGTGGGAGGTGCTCATCCCAGTCCTCTCTGCTCCTGGCCAGAGTGGTTCATGAATGTGAAAGCTTTGGGGTAAAAGCACCCTTTACCTTTTCTGGAATAATGCCATACACTCAGACACTAGAGGCACTGTAGGTCTCAGAAGTCTTGTTAATCTGAAACAGGATGTTCTTTCTGGGTGAAATATTTCAGAAGGAAAGTTGTCCTGTCATCATTTTCCTGGGGATGTGAGAACAGATGTGTGGTGTGCACTGTTGTCCTCTGTCTTGGGAACACAGGCTCCCAGACCCTCACCCGAGAGCAGCTGTAATTCCTCGTCCCATGCTCCCACCCCTAACATCCTTGCTTCGTCCCCCACTGCCCTGACTAGCAGAGTCAGCAGAGTGACACCTGTGGCTCCAGGGCTGTGTTAGCATGTGGGAGCAGCTGGCTATTATGACAAGGGCACAGTTGGACCAAAGAGAGATAGCCTGGGCCCTCCCACAGATGTGGCCCGGCTGGAGCCCCAGCTAGCCACGAGCACAGGGTTTGCCCAATGCCCAAGCAGATAGTGACTATAGCTGTAGGTATCCCAGCCTCTGACTCTCAAGTTATTCCAGGCTTGAGTGTCCCCAGCTGAGGTCCCAGATGTCCCAGAGCGGGGCTGCTTCAGGCTGCTAGGTCGGCAGCTGTTTTGCAGCCATTACTAGGTGGCTGTCTTCAGTAAAACCTGTGCTTTATGAGAACACTGGGAGCAGACTTCCTGTAAGACTCTGTCCTGTACACTCAGTAGGGAGCACACAGATTGTGGCCAAGACTTGACAGCAGTGGCGTGGGGTCACCCCAGTGTGGGATCTACCGCCTCCTCATGCCTGTCAGAGCAGGGTTCTGAACCTGCATTAGCCACTGGGCTTCTGGGTCCATGTTAGACTCTCAGGCCTCAGTTTCCTCCTTTGGAACTTGATGATGCCCCTTGCCTCATGCAGGGACTGAGCCCAGAAGGCTTGGTTCCACTCCCCTCTCCGATTCTGAGCACGATGTCAGACAGAGCCATGCCCTGCAGTACAGTGTGTCCTGGTCACTGTGCAGGAGACGGCTCCTTCTATTGGGAGAATACCCAGGCCAGTCGGCCACCCTGTGTCTTCTCTCACTTCCTGTCTCAGTGTCACAGTGCCTGGGCCTGGTGACTGGTGGAGAACGGAAGTGCCGCGGTTCACTTCTCTGGAGGCCGGGAAGTCAGAGAGCACATTGCTGGCGTCTGTGGCTGAGACCTGGCCATGACCCGACACAGCAGACACCGCAGAGGCGTCACACGGTAGGACAGGTGACGGTGCCAACTCCACTCTCTCCATCTTCGTAGCAGCCGCTGAGGCCGCCGTAGGCCCCACCACGACCACCCCCGGCACAGCGGGCTGCGAGGCACCCGCCTTCTGATGCTGTTACCCTGTGACACTGGGGCAGAGTCTCCTACAGCGGAGGGGGCGCTTTGGGGAAACAGAGGGAAACCGTGGTGATGATTATGCAGTGACAACGCTGTGTACTTTAATCCTAGACATGAAAATTGAAGACAAGGTCTGCATAGAGTTCTGAAATCACGCACACGTGCATGTGTGTGTTTGCACAGGCTTGTGTGTGTGAAGGTGTGTGCACCCATGTGGGTGTGCGTGAGTGTGCACAGATGCCTGCTTGCTGTCGCCACATGGCTCCCCGCCAGGGGGTCCTCTGAGATCAGGAAGTGTGGGCGGCAGGGGGAGGGGAGGCGGTTTCCTGGCTTCTTGGCTCTGTCGAAACCTATCTTTCCCTTTGCTGTGCTGCCCCTCGGGGAGGAAGTCGGTCTGTGCGCTCCTGCCTCGGCCTGTAAGAAGCAAGGCCTGAGGATGCTGACCAGAGGCCTAGCTCTGCACCGGCTGCTCTTCCCCTGTCTGTACGCTCCAGGCAATCCCTGCCACATGCAGAATTGCTCTGTGGTCAGGTACGGTGACCTCTGACCTCTGTCCTGTTTGTCTTGTTACTTCCTAAGTTCTGGGGACACAAAAAGGTGGGATGAATGCTGCATAGGGATGTGCTGCCCTCTGGTCCTCTTCATAGCAGAGACCTAAAGAGAAGGGTCTTCACCATGACAGGGACCACCAGATGCAAGGCAGGAGGGCCCTATGTTACCACTCTGCCCATGGGAGGGCGGGGCACACAGATGCGGGGTTCAGCCCTGGTCAGGTTTCTGCACCCCGACTGGAGGATCCTGGGATGCACAAGGTGAGGTCAGCCCAACACAGGCTCACTTCCCATTGTGAACATCATGAAGATGCTGCCGGCAGCTCAGCCTGTGGGAGCTGCCCCAACTTACCCCACCAGCATCAGGGGAGACTGCCCCATTCCCCGAGAGTCTGTGATGGCTGGGGAAGGGCATGTGTGAGTCCCTCCAGGCCTTGATTCATGTTGTGCTCCTTTTGCTTAAATTTGGGATGTTTTGGGCAGATGCTGAGGTCACTGGATTACAGGAGTTTGTTGTCACACACGGCCACAAACATGCACACACAAGGTGCGCACACACACACGAGGTGTAGGGGAGAAGAGGCAAAGATGAGACTTCCGGCAGGAAGAAAAGGTTACTGTGGCTATTCAAGGCCTAAACTACTCCATTAGCTCTGTCACATGGAGGGTACGGGCTGTCCGCACAATGGGAGGGACACCGACAGGGCACATCTCTCTCCGGCAACAAAGGATGGCGGTAAACTCAAATGTAATGAAACTGATAGCAAGGAGGTCTTTTTCTGCTCCAGCTTTGTGAGTCGCCAAGGGGCAGGCTAGGCCAAAGCCTGTGAGTCAGAGATGCTGCCAAGAGTAGAGAGCCAAGATGAGCCCCGTGGCTCTGGGGACAGGACACTGGGGCGGCCTTGGGGTTCTCACGGCAGAGATGCTGCGGGCCTTGCTTCTGAACACCCTGACCCCCGGACCACTGCTGTGGGAAGTGGCTCCAGCTGTGTCTCCTTCCCTATCAGGGTGCTTTGGGGTCACTGTGGAGTGACCGCAAGGAGGTGGTCACTATGGAACTAGGTCTTCAGGACAGTGAGCACTGTGGCCACCATGATGAAGACCACATGTGACTGTGAGGGTGTGGCACGGAGCACAGCAGATCCCCAGCTGGAGGGGAGGAGGGGCCAACACAGAGTTTACCCAGTGTGAAGGGTGTCTTCTGTGGCTTTGGGAGCGGAGGGGTGGCACGCCAGGCAAGGGGTACAGCTAGATGCCTGAGATTGGATCAGCACTGAGGCAGGTTCTTTCCCGGGGCTACCGGCAGGTCTGAATCACAGGAAGCTGACTCCTGAGCTTTCTTGGGATGCGGGTCTGTGCAGGGTGACCGACAAGGGCCAGGAGAGCTTGTGTGGGTGCCAGATGGCGCTCTGCCTCTTGTGGTCAGGGCCCGTTTCCTCCTCCCTGGCACACAGCAGCTCTGTGAGCACCAGACTACATCCTCATCTCAAATTCTACCCAGAAGGCTGGGGAGGCTGACCGAGCCACCCAGGGCCACATGCCGGGAGCAGAGGTACCCAGGGACTCCCCACTGTGGGAACCTGCAGGTTAGGAGCAGAGCACCTGTGTCCAGGCAGAGTGGAAAACTGGCCCTGGGCAGAGCGATGGAGCTCTCCCGTCCTGTCCACACACAGGGCTTCGGGGCTCTGAACCCGACACTTGCTCTGCTCTGCATGTGGGATTCACAGAACTCTCATGGGAGTCAGGAAAGGGACCCCAGGGAGGGGTTTGGGATGCAAAAGTGCCTTCCACCATGGAAGTCACACAGCAGACATGCCAGCCTGTGTCCCTTGTGACTAGGATGTGCACCAGCCAGCGACTCCTCCGTCGCCACCCTGGGATCTACGTGTTGGCCGGCAGCAGTGCGGCGCGTCTAGATGTGAGGAGCTGTCCAACCCTGAAAGGGGTCCGGGATGCTGCTGCCTTAAACATCATCTGACTCCAGCTTTTATAAACATGTCCCCTTTTTCCTTCACTCCTTCTTTCTTTGTATGGGGTGGGTGGTGTGCTGATGTTGCACTGAGGTTTGAGGGCAGCATATTCACCCAGACGCTTGGAAGCTGGACACTGCACGAGGCTGTAACCCAACTCTCGCTTCGGGGCACAGCAGCTGAAGGTGGGGCCCCCTATCCACACTCAGCCTGCTGCCCCTGTGTCTCTGGCTCTTTAGGGCTGCTGGTCCCTGCAGCCTCACATGTGGCTGACCCTTGTCCTCTGTCACCAGGGCTGTGGCTCTGTAACTTGGGATGCCTGTCTTGGGCACGTTCTGAGCGTGTGGAAACACCTGTGTCCTTCCAGCAGGAATCCTTCTCTGTGGGCAGCCTGGGCTGTGTTGGTAGCTGCAGTACCTGGTGGGTACATCCCCTCGAGGTGACCTGTGGTGGGTGGACAGTCACTCTCAGGTCTCATTGAGAGGATAACGTGGCCAAAGTTTCACATGGTTTCTTCATGGTTGGGGTGAGTTCAGAGGTCTGGGAAACATTGCTAGGTCAGCAGCTGTGGCCATTGATTCTGACAGGTCAGCTTTGTGGGATTGAGGAAGGCCCAGTGAGGCCACGGGGCAGCTCTGGGTGAGCCTGGGGTTACAGAGGCCTGGACTTGGGCACTGCATGCCGTCCCTGACCCTTGTTCCCCGGTGCCAGGTGTGCAGAAGGCCTCAGTCTCGAGAGACGCAGGCAAGCCAGGGCGCAGCTCTGCCTTCAGAGGCCCTACTGGTTGCATCTGCAATGACCCCAATAGCTCTTGTGTTCAGAAGCAGGACCTTTGGGAGGTGACTGGATCATGGTGGTGTCACACTTATGGGTAGATCAACTGATGGACTCAGGGCTGAGTGTGCTCTTGGGAGGTGGGGGCCTGTTGGAGGAGGTGAGTCACTGGGGTGTGACCTGGAAGGGTGCTCCTCCCTTTCTCCCTGTTTCCTGGTCGCCATGGTGTGAGCAGTGGTCCACATCCAGACTCCATGACATCTGCATCTTGGAGCCAGACGACCATGGACTGAACCCTCTAAAGAATGGGAGGGAAAACAAACTTCTCCTCCAAGGATCGTTGGTGTAGGGTATAGATCTCAGTGACAAGGAAAATGACTAAGGCTGCCCCCTGGCAGCTTCAGGCACGGATTGTACAGAATAGGGCTACACATGGGGAATGTCCCCGGAGGCCACCACTAGTCCAGAGGAAGCTTCTATGGCTCAGTACAATGCAATTTCAACCCCAATTCCAAATGCGTGGGGAGTGCACGGATGCTACCCTTGCACAATCAACATGAGAGCTTTCTTTGCTATAGCCACATGATCACAAAACCATGACACTAATTATTGAGACACTGCCTCATCTGTAACTAAAAAAAAACTCTCCAAAATGTCTCAGGGAAAAAACCAGACATGATGTATTTGTTCATTTATTCACCCAAACAAGTTACAATCAAGGATTTAACTGCAGCATAGATTCCAAAGGGGAGAAAAAAGGTCAGAAATCTGATTTGTCTTGGCTACCCCAGATCATTAATATTTATGAAGAACTGTGCAAATCTGGAAGTTGCAAAGCAGCTCTCAGATGCTACAATCAGCATATTAAATATGCATATAAAGAGACAATGAGAGAAAAAGAGAATCAGAGAGAGAGAGAGAGGGAGACAGGGACAGAGACAGAGATCACCTGGTGACTTGGCAGCCTTGGTGAGCACTGAGCGGCTATTGCACTTTCACCTGACACAAGTTCAAATCTACCCACGTGATGCCAGGCACAGGGCTGTCCTGCCCCTCAGTGATGTTTTCTAACTGATTTGTCTGCAAAGCCAACCTGCACCTGGGTCCATCCTTCACCAGCCCTCCATTTACCTGTCCACTTTGGGCTGCTGAGTGTTCTGAGTCCCCTTCCTCAATGGTCCCATCACTGCCCCTCCCCTCTCGGGCTGGAGCATCCTCCCCATCTCTGCTCCCCGACTTCAACAGGTGCATGCTTCTCCAGCTACCTCCACCTGCCCGCGTGATCTGCATGATGAGAGGTGCCGACTCTGCGTCAGCTCGTGCCTACCAGATCCATTGAAGGTGGGGTTCAGTTTCCTGTACGCCCGGGGACACTTGAGGATAATGCTCTTGAGGACAAAAGAAGGAGATGGTGGGGCACATAGGCCACCAGCCCCTGAGATGGATGGGATGACTACAGGCGCGGCCATCAGCTGTAGAATGTATGGAGTCTCATGGTTTCATGACAGTGTGTCCCCCCCACACAACAGTGGGAAAAAGATGAAAACCTCAAAGGTCTGTGTAATCAGGTTTATGGGTTAAACATGAAAATTTTGGTGTTTGGTAGGAGAAATGGTTGGAAAGATGAATGCCCAGAGAATCCAGTTCAGATGCTGCGGAGAGGTCCCAGGGCAGAGATCATGTCAAAGGGCATGAACTGTCCCAGGTCTCTGCCAGGAGATCTTCTCCGCCTACCCTCCCCAGGTACACCACTACCCATCCCTCCCAGGTGGCCCTCTCTCCCTCTGTTCCCAGGCGGTCCCTTCGCAATGTTCTCTAGCTGGGCCTCTCTCTCTCCACCTCCAGCGTGCCCCAGGGTGGGCCCCAGGGTGGGCAGCAGGTATACACAGTGACCTCAGTGTCTGCTCTGTTCCTCCTGGGAAATTTGTTTCAGCCTGAGGAAGGGGCAGTTCAGAGATGCTGTTACATATGCTGCTTCCTGCCTGCTGCTCCTGATGCCCCACATGCAGTGTGATCATCCTTGGCATCTGCAACGTTCCTTTGTTGATGACAGCTCCAGGCTGCATTCAGGGCCCTCTGCCCTCTCCTGCCTCCCCACTTCTGGGTCAGTCTTCTCTCCTTTGTCACGTAAAGTCTGAATCTGTGTGACTTCCTGCCTCCCTGGGCAGTTCCCGCTCAGGTCTCCTCTGTCTTTATTCTTTCAGTCTGTCGTGCAGGACAGAGCTGGTAGGGCCAGGAACTCATGTCTTGTGAGCACCCTGTTCCCGCTCGGGGCTAGCGTCAGTGCTTGCTGATTGTCCACAGTCCTGCACGAACCATGTCCCCAGATCATCTGGGCCTGACTGGATCTCAGCCATGGCCACTGGCAACTCTGCCAGACACTCTTAGGGGCCTGCACTGGAAGTCCCCTGGCTCATCTTCGCAGAAGGACATTTGGGCGCACCCATCTCTGTTCCAGGCGCGGAGGTAGTGGGCACTTGGTGAGCACCCATGGTGTGGCTCTTAGTGTTATGAGGCCAGGACTGTTTCTCCCTTGTGTCAGTAGGGGGTGTTGGTCCTGTCTGCTTTCCTGTCCCTTCCCAGTCATGTGGCATGGTTCCTGATCACTCATGCAGCACAAGGCAGCTCAGGCTCCTATTAGTGCTGGAGAGAGCAAGAATTCCAGCAGCAGAGACTCTAAATTCTTCAACCAAGACTTTGCATCTTAACTGAAAGTGTTGTTATTGTAAAGGGACATGTTCCCAGTCCACAAAATTCGGGAGATGGAGAAATGCAGATTCTCACTCCTGGTGATGTGGACCAGCAAACCTCGCAGAGATGCTAAAGAGTAGTTTAGCAAGTACTGAAGAGACAAAAGATGAGGGACTGCTAATGAGCCCAAGATTAGGGAGGGGACAAGATTCTGGAGGGGTGAAAAGGCCTGGGACACCATGTCTAGAATGGTTACTGGCCCGAAGGGGTGCTCAGGAGGGCCAGCTTTGCTTATTTTCTGGGGTAGTAGGGGTCTGGGCTGGGGCTTGGAGCGTACTGAAGAAGGAGATGTGGTTAAATGAGCCCTTGCAGTGGGCTGGAGTGTCACAGCAGGAGGCCATAGGGAAACTGAGGCAGAGCACACTCTAATTGCAGCACCCCCTGGTGCATGGGTGAAAGTGACTTCAAACTGAGCCCACATCCTGGGAAAGCCAAGAAGGAACTGTGTGAGGAAGATGAGCAACCCTCTATCCCTCTGACCCTCCGAATGTTCTGTAGTACCTTTCAGAACAGTGCCTGGCCTTTGATTGGGGTCTAGGAAGATGGGCCATGCAAATAGGACAACCAAGAAAAGCAGGCCCCTCAGCTCTGTAATTACCAGGCAGAGACCATAAAACACTTCTGCTTCTGTATTTGAGAGACAAAGGCGCAGCTTGAAAATCTCGCAGGTAATTGGAGCAGGGGAAAACAAAGTTGTAGCAGAACTAAAAAAGAAGGTACATAAATCCTAGCACAGATAATAAAGTCAGTATTATCATTCCTCAAGTGGGCCTGGCAGAAGCTGAGATATTGCAGGGGGAACTCAACCAGAATTCCACTCCCAGGGGCCACCCTGGGTGAAGTCACAAAGTGTGGCTGTTGACTGACTGTCAGCTGGAGTAGGGGCACCTACCTGAATTGGGTCAGCATGGTTCTGGGCATGGGAGCCCCACTTAAAGAGTGCTTGTTGTGGGGACAGTATAAAAGGAGGATGGTATAAAATGGAAGGATTTCACATGGATTCCCTTGGAGGAGGCTTCTTGCTGGTTTTTGTCTGGTTCCTTTTCTCCAGGGAAGCTCCGGCTGTTCTCTTGGGCTGAGCCCCAGTCTTCACCTTTGCTGAGGATGGCTACAGCTTTCTGGGGTGGGAGTGCTGGGGAGGAGCTCTTGTCCTCATCTTTGCCTTGCACATGGAGCATCACCTCCTGGTTCTTGGAGAAGATTCTTCAGCTTCCAGCACTGCCTTTCGGCTGCTGTGCAGGCTCTCTACCCTCCAGTGCTGGCCCCTGGGCTTTCTGCGCAGCCCTGTTAGTCTCCATAGCAGATTCCTTGGCCTGTGACGTGGACTTGCACGGGACATTGCCATGGACTGCAGGCCCTTGGCTGTATTTTTCCAGAGAAGAAATGAGCCAGGGGACTTCCAGTGCAGGCCCCTAAGAGTGTCTGGCAGAGTTGTCAGTGGCCATGGCTGAGATCCAGTCAGGTGCCGATGACCTGGGGACATGGCTTGTGCGGGACTGTGGACAATCAGCAAGCACTGACGCTAGCCCTGAGTGGGAACAGGCTGCTCACAGGGCATGAGTCCCTGGCCCTGCTGTATTTCTCGTGCTTTTTCAGGTCTCTAGTACTTGGGCAGATCTCTTGTACTCTTCCACGCTAGACTCTGTGCGTGGATATTGTCAGCTAATCTTACAGATTTCTGTGTCTGCATTAAATCTGTTTCCCTTGCAAATACTGACTATAACACCAAGGATGCATCTAATGACATGAAAGGACTCTGTTGGAAGGATAAAGGGAGGAGTAATTGATAAATAATCACAAAGGAGGCTGAGGCAGGAGAATTGCCATAAGTTCAAGGCCAGCTTGTGCTACATAGTGAGACCCTATCTCAAAAAAAAAAAATTCCCTTGCAACAAGCAGAAAACTAAAATAAACTGGTATTAAAGGAAAAAGTGACCATGAGCAGTACCCTGGGAGCCACATGTGGGCACCCCAGGGTATCCTGGAGTCCAGGTTCCTCTTCTAGCACCCATGAGCCCCAGCTCTAGCCTGCAGACACTTGTGCTGGCCTGGAGATCCTGCTTGCCCCTCACTAATCCACAGGGATGTACCAGATTGTCAGAGCTGTTCTGCGCACCCTGGTTGCATCCAACGCTGAGGACAGACCTGCCCACCCACCAAGCCCATCATCTTGCAAAGATGATGGTGGCTTGCACTGATGTGGGCATTTGGTGTAGACCCTGTGCCCCAGGCTTTGCTGGGACTGTGCTCGCCTTGTGGGCACTGAGGAAGCTGCACCCTCTCTGTCTCCTGCGTTGCCCTTTGAACTGCAGTGCCCTGTTCAGTGTAGCTGGATCCTCTCCCAAGCCCAGGGGAAGGAATACAGGGCTGCCTTTTGGGGTGCACGTCCTCTGTGGGTCCTTGCATGGCTCATGCAGGCTGCATCCTGGACAAAGGCCAGCAAGCACCTATACCACTTACTATGGCAGAAGCTGCAGCTTGACCCTGGACCGGCTCTGTGCTGCGATGTGACCTCCCAGGCTCCAGGCATGACACTGGCCCCTCTGCACTTGCAAGGAGGATCTCGGACTCCCGGAGGCTAAGTGCTGGCTTGGGTGCAAGGTGGCCCAGTTCACTGGCCTCAGTGTCCCTCAGCCAAGCTGTTTCCCCAGGGTGTGGCTGCAGGCCCTGTCTGGGGTTCAAGTCCATATAGACCTCAGGGAGCCCGTGATACAGCATGGGGGTGCAGGGAAGTTGTCTAGGATGTGGGGGACCCTGGTGGTGGGCGTGGAGCTGGGCATCAACTCCCTCTCGGGGGGTCAGTGTGGTTGATCACCACTGTATTTTCATTTCAGTTTCCCTGAGTTGCTGGCCTGGGATTGTGTTCCCAATGCAGCACAAACATTCCAAGTGTGCTGCAGGTTCTGGGGAGTCCAGTGGAGCCCTTTGGAGTTGGGACCCACAGACCTTCGGCAAAGGCCGTTGTGGAGCCCGTCTGTCCCATTCTAGCCCAACCCAAGGACTGGTTTAGTGACTCGGGGTGCTGGACCCTCGCCCAGCTCAGCATCTCTAGGACAAAGTGCAAATGGATGCATTGGAAAAAAAAATGAAGGAAATGCTACCTCACAGCTATGGCCCTTTGAGAAAGAAATGCAAGACAGAAGAAGGCAGCGGGGGAAGCAGACCCCATCCTGAGGGTGAGACAGGAAGCACATTCGGCCCTTTCCGGGCTCAAGGCCCGGGTTTCCCTGCTCTGGCTCTGGCTGCCTCTCAAATGCAGGTGGCCAGCTGTCCCTGGAGTCCTGCTGGACTACTCCTCAAATGCATGCTGGAGCAGGATGCGTGGTGAGATACACATGTCAATAAACCCAGAAAATCAGTTTGTCCCCCCGTGGGAGGTCAGCAAGCTGGCAACGAACGAAAGTTCCCTGCTGTTTTCTGTGCCCTATTTCAAATTATCTCTTTGACCTCATGTTTTCCCCAAGGGCAGATTAGCTTGTTGTTTCCATACTAAAACCTGGAAAATGAGGCAAAACATCCAGACCCCAGGGTACTATTGTCAGATGCTGCGGGGCTGGCCGTTCACGGCCACCAGGAAGGAAGCCAGAGTCACAGGTGGCACCATGGGCCCTACGCGGAGGCCTGGCCACATGGAAGGGAGTTCCAGGCCGGGGCAGAAGTTGGGCCTCTCTCTGAGAAATGGCCTGGAGCAATGGCAAGCATCCTACAAGCCAACTGGCAAGAATCAGTGGGAACATCCAGAGTGAAGACGGAGTTGGGAAATACCCCACTCTAGCTGCAGCAAGGGCAGTGTCCATCCTGTGCTCCACCAGGGGATCTGAGGGGCGGCTTCACACCTGCGTCCCTTGTCCTCTTCTGAGAACCTCTTCTTCAGAGGGAGGAGATCAGTGTGCTGAACTTGTATGAGTCAGGAGGGGTCCCCACCTGATTCTGCAAGGTGAGGGGGGCCGTGCATGTGCACAGTGCTGGGTGTACAGCACCACTCTTTCCTCCACACAACATCCACATCCTATGACCCCCCCACCCCCCCGCTGTGCCCAAGCCGCCGCCTCATGCCCCATGGTCTTCAGCCAGAAGCAGCTGGTGAATCACCACTGAGAACACAGACTCTGCAGAGGACAGGCTGCTGCCTCTGCTCTGCTCCTCCTGGACATGTGCAAAAATGTTAACTGATGTGCACAGTGAGCACAGGATGCAGAGACCACAGGTGAAGGTCCAGGCATTTCCACAAGTATGTACCCAGCATCCAGGCCTCTCTCACCCCACACGGTGCCCTGTCTGGTCTTCCACAGCCCATCATGACCGACTCTCCCTGTACATGCAGAAGTGGCCAATCAACTCCCCATTCCTCATGCCTCACACTGCCTCTTGTGCTCCTGTTCTATCCCTGCTCTCCCTAGGAAAGGCACATCCAGCCACTGCTCAGTCCCATTCCCTGCAGCAGACACAGTGGCTGCACAGGGTCCTCACCACTGCAAACATCCTCCTGTAGACCCTTCCCCCTCTTCTCCTCTACAAAACCTGCAATGTTTCCCAACAGGCGTCCCAGTCCCAGTCCTGTGGTGGCCTGGTCCAGACCCCAGGAGAGCCTCAGGGCTGCTCCTGAGCTCTGTCAGCAATGTCCCCTTTAGCAGGTCCTTCCACTAAAGCCACCGGAGCCCCTGTCCAGGCCCACACTCCCCACACCACTGCGGCTGTCTTCCCTGTCCGTGGCTCTCCAGCTCCCTCTCCCTGTGTGCTGCTTGTGCCTCCTCACTGGGACATGGGCTCTCTTCACTGCTGAGCACCAGCATGGCGCAGGGCGATGGGCACAGGTGTCGTTAGGACTAGATGGTGCCGGAGCTCAAGGACATGGCCACTGGCTCCATTTGCCCAGTTCCCGCTGCTAATCATAAAGTTCATCATCTGGCCCTGAAAACCCTTCCCTCATTTAATTATTCTTATAATGCTGCAGTTAGTAAAGGAAAAAAACATTTTATGAAATGAAATCAGATAATGACATAATAAATGCTCAAATGCAGAGGCCTTTGCTGGATGACTCCACACACATCTCCTCAGTGTCTGTCCCAGACCTGGAGGTGTCCAGCCGCTGGCCCGAGGACCTAGCACAGTGCCCCGAGGGCAAATTCCACAGCCCAGTCCACAGCCCTCTTCTTAGGCTGCCTTGCCCTATGCAGGCTGTGAGGATGCGGATTCAGGAGGGCTGTGGTCCTACGTTTGTTTACTTCCATCTGAGTACTGCAGGCAGAACACAGAGTCAGGCTGCGCGCCTTGGGCTTGAGGCTGGATGGTGAGTGTCTGCCCCTGTGCCCTGAAAGCTCCCCTGTGTCTCAAGGAGTTGCCTTCATCCATTCTCATTTAAGTGGGAGTCACAGCCTTCCCCTCCTCCCCAGGCTCATGGCAGAGGTTAAATACAAATGAGTGTGGTGGCCTGGCAGATGGGGCTGTTTTCACTTTCAAGTTACCTGGAATCCTCCATTCCTAAGTGGGTAGGCACTGCCTCTGGGGTCACGGCTGGCAGTGTGCCCTGCAAGAAATGCAGCGTGACCCAGCAGCTGGCCTGCAGTGTCTCCCTGTGTGCCTGCCTCCACCCCATCCAGCCCAGCCAGCCATTGGCCTGCCCAGAGACGCCACATGCAGCCCTCTGCCACAGGTAGAGGTGGGGCCAGAAAACCTGTGACCCCTGCAAGTGCTTGGAGATGGTGCTGGGGCTCTGATGGCACCTGGAGGAGGGTTTAGCAGCGAGGGCTCAACAGCACCAGCTGAGTGTCAGCACGTAGGTGTTGCCACAGCTCTGTCCTCTGGGAAGAGCTCCTGGTTCTGCATCCACAGGTGGTTGCCCAGGGATCCCGCAGAGCACTGTCCCTGTACCCCAGCAGCCTCCAAAGCCTCCTGGGACTTGGACCCCAATTCCTGGGGGGTACATGGGAATGACTTCCATACCTATTTGGATTGGGAAAGAGTGGCATGGAGGAGTGGCCTGCTGAAGACGACAGAACCAAAACGCCCAGGCCTTATGAATTCCCACCACCATGATCTAATCAAGCTGCCACGTGGGGTTTTGCTCTGTTCTCCAGAGCAACTATGCCTGTTTCTTAGCTCTCACTGAGTGGTGTTTTGATAATGAGCAGATGCAGTGTAGCTGTCAGTGGTCAGCTGTGATGAAAGGAAAATCCCAACATCACCCTGGGTGGTGGAAGATTCCCATGGACAGCAGGTAGCCTTGGGGGCCGGGCACACACTCTCTGGTTGTCACCTCCTGTGGGCCACACAATTTGTGCCCTGGGGACTACAAAGTATTGGGGTAGGTGCCAGCCTTTCTTTCCAGCCTGGCTCAGAACAGGCAATCCTGATTGAATTTGGCCGATTTTCTGCTGTGTCTGCTGGCTTCCCGCCACTCATCCTCTGGGCGCTGCCCCTGCTGGGTGGTGGGAGGCCCTGTGTCTGCATAGGGGTTGTGCACTCAAGCAGGGACCCACAGCCCAGCCCAGAGCTGCAGACCGAGAGGGGAGACCCACCAGGAAGGGGGCTTGCAAGAGATGAGGACATAGCCAATCACTTCTGAAAGTTCCTTATGGAAATGCAGCTCTCCTGTGTCATGGGCAAGTATGGAATCTATTTTCCAGCACAGATAAGGGTGGCTGGGAGCTCTAGGGTCCTGGGGAGCTGTCTCTCCCTTTTTGCTGTGTAGGCCACCCCTTCCCAACACATAGTGTCCCACGGTTCACTGCCAAAAAGCAAGCTCAGAAGCCTGCAAGAGGTTCATTGTTTTTGCAGCTTCACAAATAATGAAAGTCCCCTTGACCACCACAGGAACAATGTCATGAGTCATCAGACGCAGTCTCAGAGGCTGTACCATGCTGAGAATGAAATCACCTCCTGAGAAAGAGAACCCAAGCACTGGCTTTGCCGCAGCAGCCCTCATTCTGTTGTAATTGCAATCTTTAGGACAAAGGTGCTGTCCATCGTGTGCCCAGCTCCTGAGAGGGTGGTGTCAGCCAAAAGGGGACATGTGGGGCAGCAGAGACCTCAGAGGGCAGTGGCCATGGTGCAGCCTCTCTGACCCTCCCCACTCAGCACCTGGCGATGAGCATGGACCCCACTGTCACCTTCGGGACAAGCAGCACCTCTCCCTGTGGAATCCAAAATAGAAATATCCATCCCAATCCTGAATTTGGAAATTGAAATCCATGAAGTTTTGTGCCTATCCTCACACCTGGAGACAATTGGGGACTGGGTACAGGTGGAAGATATGGGCGCCATGGCCGCCACCATTCAGTGCATGAGAAAGCCAGTGGCCGTGCCTATGCCAGGCTGGGGGCAGGAGAAGCTCTCCAGGGTTCTGACCTCCCCTTTGGTTTGAAACTGTTCCTGCTTATTTGAGGTTGGGCTCATCATGAGCATCTATCCATCCACCCATCTACCATCCATCCATCCACTCAGCTACCACCCACACCTAGCCATCCATTCATCCATCCATCCATCAGCCTTCCCATTCCTCCATCCATCTACACACCTACTTGTCTACCCATCCACTTACCCACACATCCACCATCCATCTATTCAGCCAACCACTCATCCTTCCACCCAGATATCCACCACTCAACCACTCAGCCATCTATCCATCCACCTATCCACCCATCCACATCCATCCATCCATGCATCCAACTACTCATCCTTCCATCCACCCATCCACCTGAAGTCACCTTTCCAGGTCCCAGTGTGCCCCCGGTCTTGCCTTCTCCTGCTTGGTCACTGGGCCTGGTGTTCTGCCTGTGATGTGTTGCTGGAGAAGGACCTGTGTCTCCCATCATGGGACATATTCACAAGGAGGATCCCAGGCAGACTAATGAGGCCACTGTGGGACCTGGAAAGACTGAGCCCCTGCCCCACCAGAAGCCATTCTCCCTGTGCCTGTCCCAAAAAGGCAGTGCCCTCAGGGTGGCTACAGCCACTCCTGACTTCCTGTTTCTCCTGGGACTTCCAGGGTAGTGTCTGGGTACTCTCCAGAATGTGCAGTGAGAAAAGAAATGGTTTAAGGTTTCTCCTCTACCAGTCAAGCTGAGGCCACCTGCACAGAAGCCAGTGAGAGAACTGCTACACTGGCCGGTTACACCAACTTGCAGCCTGGAGAAGAGCCTGCTCAGGCTAGCCAGCTTCAACCTGAGCCCCAGAGCCCTCAGAGCAGAGGGTACCACAAGCAGGTACCCTGGGGCTTTCCTCCTCTGTACCCTGTGGAGGCTGGGTCCCTGCCCCTGCATCTGCACAGAGACCCCACACCTGCACCCGCGGGGGGGCATGTCTGTGCCCATCCTGGGCTGCCTCTCCCTGTCTGGCTGAGGTGATGGTAGAGGCTGAGGTGAGGCTGTAATTTCATGCATTACTGCCAAGCAAAGACATCTGCTCTGAGGAATAAGAATATGGAGACACAGGGCTCCTGAATGCGGGCTTGTCCTGGGGACTACAAAGACTTGGGGCGAGGTGCAATTAGTGAGGCTCCTTGGGGGACAGGGAACAACCTGGGGATCACCCAGGGGAGTGTGTGGTGGACAGGGTGGAGCTCACAGGTCCAGGGCAGAACCACGCTGGACTTTGCTTTCTCTGGGTTGGGGACTCAACTGCCACAGGGCCAGAGTCTGCTTATACACACGAACTTTCCTCCAGGACAGTGATGGCTCTGTCCTCCCTCTCTATGACATCTTTGTCAGGTGCCTGCTTCCCACCCCTAGGCCTGAAGGTTTGGCCCCCAGAGGCTCTGGCCTCTACCGAGTAAACTGTGTCCCCATCACACAGTTGCCTCTCCCTGAAGGACAGCATGCCCTGGTGATGGACAGTGCACTCAGGTGAGGCTCGCCTGGCCCAGTGCCCAAGCCCTCCTGTCCCCCAGTCCCTTGAGCGGACCACCTCCTGGCCTGGCTGTGCCAGGTCCACAGCGCCATATCCACAGCGCCATGGTGTTTTGACCGACAGGTGGACGGAGGCCTCACCTCATGGGACAGGTAGAAGGCAGCAATGCCCAGTGGCCAGAAGCAGCAGAGCATGGAGAAGACGCTGAGCCCCAGGTGGTCCCGCGGGGGCATCATGAGAAAGTTGTCCTCACTCTCCGTGTCACTGGAGTAGTCACTCTGCAGAGAGAGGGGGTGGGAGAGGCGGTTAGTATAGGGCTGTCTGGTGGAAGACCTAAGAGTCTTTGACAAGCAATGCTTTGTTGTAAATGGAGGAGGCTTGTTTGTTGAAGATCTTTGGGCTCTTGGGCTGGGATGGTGGGAATGAAGCAGTCACCTACTGGGTCTGGGACAGTGATTTCCAGGGGCCTCATGCCCTGTGGGTTTGGATTTTTACTGCAACTTTCTGCTGATTTATAGAACACAGCGGGGTTGGTATGGATGGAAGATCACTGTCCTAAGTTTGACTTTAAGCTGCCTGACTCTGAGCCATGACAGGATGTGGGGGTCCTGGCATCCACCTTTGTGTGGGCTCTGTCCTAAGGAACCGTGGCTGCTTTGTAAGAAGCCACCTTTAGATGTGGCTCTGCCACCTGGTGGCTGGTCACTCGTGGGGCTCAGCTCTGGCCTGAGCCGGCATCTCCTGGGGACTCTGGTGTGCAAGGCCTGGTGGGGACGGCTCAGAGGGCTCCCAGTATCACACTGCTGATTTCCTACGAGGATGGAATCGCTGCCTGCCAAGTGATGATTCCCAGGACGAACAACTGCTTCCACCTTGGAAGGCCAGGAACACCAGTGCCCATGCTGGGGCTGACCTTGGGGACACCGAGGACACATGAGGTGCTCAGCTGTAGGGAGATCTCAGTGGATGGCAGCCTCCTCCCTGCTTGTCCTCTGCACCCCACTGTCCCCCGTCACTGACTCACAGACATGGAGAAGGCCCACAGTGACGGCTCATTTCCTAGTTTTGCAAATTAAGTGCACAGACTGTCGGCTATGGCCTCTGACCAGTGTATGGACAGCCTGTGCTGCGAGGGACCAGTGCTCTGTGGACCCAGCATTGGTCTAGGGAGGGAGCAGCACTCACCAAGTGTCCCTCGACTGTAAGTGGGACTTCAGTGCCCTGGGTCGGGAGCTGGTGACTCTGTCCAAACTGCTGCCCCACAGACCTGCAACCTGAGTCTGATGCTCCACGCCACAGAGAGGGGACATGGGAAGGAGCAGCCAAGGCCACTGGCCAGTGCCAGGCCACCTGTGTACCCTGGGGAACGCTAACACTGTTCTTGCTGTGCCCAGGTGTGAGTCTGGAGAAGTCCCTTCCACGTGTCTGGGACAACTCAGCATCCCGTTCACAGAGGCACATTTGTGAAATCTTCATTCCTTTATTATGCATGTTGTCTCCCATGTGGTCATGGGAACAGTAACAGGAAATGAAAATTACTGTCATTATGGCCCTCAGGGATGGAAAACAAAACTACCCTGGGATGCACAATTCCGGGGAGCTGTGCAGACTGTGAGCTGCCCAGGTGGCAGTTAGAATGGCTCACGGGGTGGAGTGTGAGCAGGGCTGAGCTGAGTGCCCTCCTGCTGGGCCTCCCACATGCAAACCCTGTCTGCTTGAGCTCTCTGGCCCCCTGAGAGCAGAGATAGCTGTGGTAGATCCACCCGACTGCACTCCAGATGGGCCCTGGGCTTGGGATGCCCAGGGTCCAGTCTGGGACCAATCTGTCTGTGCCCCTAGATCACACACAGGGTGGAGGGACAGTTCACAGCACAGCCACCTCTCCTGAGCCTCAGTGCCAACCCGGACCTTCCTGAGACACACAGCAGGTGCAGATAGTGCAGGTGAAGACCCTGGCGCAGCAGGTGCCCATCTGTGCGCACACCTGTTCATAGCTTCACTGTCGGGTGTTTGCTTTCTGTGTGTTTCTGCTAGCTGCACAGTGGTATCAGCACCTGAGCCCCTCATTTTCACAGCCACCCCGGAGGTGATTGCTGCTTTTATTGTTCTACCCATTCTACAAAGGCTCTGGCAGACTGGAGCTCTTGTCGGATCCCCACACAACCTGCTTGTGGCTGCCAGGCCACGGAGCCAAGGCCCGAGCCCTCATCTCTGGGCCTTGAGCTCTAAGCGGGTTCAGGTGTAGATAATTTGATCGCACCACACCCACTCCACCTCTGCGGCCAGTGTGCCCCTCCTCTGTGCCCCAGGACTCTGTGACATTGCCTTTTGGCTGGCCTGTTGCACAGTCCTCAGTGGCCCCAGAAGTTCACTACTTTTCCTGGACAGCCCAGGCTCCAGACAGCTACCCAGAGCACACCACAGGCTGCACGTGTAGACACCAGCTTTGGGAATAGTGAGAATCACACTAAACTCCAAGAAACAAAGACAGAGTTCCAGGCTTTCCTCCTGCTTGGAGGTGTGGAGCAACCACACACTAAGAATGCAATGTCGGAGCTGCACAAAGCCAAAATTATTAATTGTATTTAATTACAACTGGTGATTAAAACTCAGGCAAACTGCTGCGCAGACAGGAGCACTGGCTCTTCCTCCATGCTCCTCCTATAGCTGGTGTTCTGAGGAGAGTAGGGGCCAGCTGGGAGGCTGTGTGGACAGTGATCACAGGCTGAGGACAGGACCTGTCTCTGCTTGGACAGATGCAGCATGCATGGCATCCCTTCCATCACCCAGAGGCGTCCACAAGAAGGGGTTCTGCTTTGAGCTGAGTCTTTGGAGGGGTAGGTGAGGTGAACAGGGATGGACACGGCCTCTCCACTGTGCAGCACTGGCCTGCATGATACTGGCCCACCTGTTAGCGTCCACTCTGCTGGGAGAGAAACCAGCTCTTGCCCACCTGGGTTTTCTTCATTGGATGTTTAAACAAATAATCATGATGCCGGACACCACGCCAAGGGTGTCACCGGTCACCAGGCTGCACCTGCCAGGGTGCGAGGTCCAGCTCTGCATGTCTCATCCTGCAGCCCAGGTCTCACTGCAGCCCTAGGGTCCCTCTGTCCTCACCACTCTGACCTTCCTTTGTGGGGTCCATGCAGAGGAAGCTGTGATTGCCAGGGCCACACTGAGAACACAGATGCTGCCACGGGGAGCCATGGAGACTTAAATCACCTATAGTTGAGCTCATCCAAAAGTGAGTTCTGGGGCTCAGCACCTCTTGGCATACAGATGCTGCAGGCATCTGTGGGGACCTAGACAGGCTGGCACCCAGGACCCTCCAGCACTGCTCATCCCCAGGGTCTGCCTGCTGGAGGTCTGACCTCAGTCTCCACCTATGGGGGCCTCTGCTGCCCTCTCCTTACACACCACAGCTCCCTCAGCCTATCAGGGCCTGGGCTTAGGCGTCCTGCTTGGACTTCCCTGGACACCCAAAGGCTGTTCCCACCTGCTCAGGGCTCCTCCCCTGAGATAAGAAGAGCAGAGGTCCACATGTGTTTGCATCCAGCTCCGTCCTGAGCAGCTACATGGTGTCCAGCACACATGGGCTGCAGGCACATGGCCAAGGCCACATGAAGAACACTCAGAAAAGCAGGAGAGTCAGTGTGGACCATGCAGAGCACTGCTGTTGGGGGTCCTCTCCACCCAGCTTGCATCCATGAATCTGCTGCCTCTCTCCCGGATGCCAACCTCCACCTGGGCTCTCCCTGAAAGGCCTTGTCTCTCTCTCCCTGAAAGGCCTTGTCTCTCAAAGTACAGCTGGTAGCACTAGGCCTACGGGTCTGTCGAGGACTGTGGGACTCGGGCAGGTAGGCCTCTGTTGCTTGGGTTCTGGGGAAACCTTTAAAAGCTAACAGCATTCAGTTAATAAGTAATAACTGCGAATTAATAAGTATCTAAAATGTGAGAATGAGCTGGGGATATAGCTCAGTGGAATAAGCGCTTGCCTAGCAAGCGCAGGGTCCTGAGTTCGATCCCCAGTACCGCAAAAAAAAAAAAAAAAAAAAAATGTGAGAATGAATGTGAAGTCAGCCACCCCAGGTAGCACCTAGTCCACTACCCTGAACGGTTCCCTGTCCCTGGAGGAGATGCTGGGTTTTCTGAAGATGCCAGTCTGCTAGGAGACTAAACTATGAACATTTTTTGTGATGGAGGAAGTAAGCTAACTCAGAAGGGGAATCAAGTAGCACAGCATTGAGCGTGTGCAGGGTGCGTGAGAGGAGGCTGGTGCTGCCCACATCAGGGTGTGTGCAGCAGGTAGGGGTTAGTGGGCAGTAGGCCTGACCCCACTCTGCTGCCAGCACTGAAGAATGTCACCCGCGGAACCTGGGCCCCTGGTGCAGTGTGCGAAGCTGACAAAGCTGGCTCATGCCCTGTGCATCCCTGAGAACAGGGCTCTTAGGTTTCTTCATATCCAGCTTTCCACCCTCGTGGGGTTTTCCTGGTGACCTCAATCCCACCACCTTCCCACCACCAATCCACGTGGAGAGTGTGAGATCTCCCTTCCCCAGGATGTCCACTCTCTGCACCCACTTGTGTCAGTCAGCAACTCTGCAGAAGTGACTAGGGGAGGCTGCCTGCCTGGCTGTGCTTCCCATGAGGACTGTCCACTTCCCATGGGGGCCATCCATGCATGGGATGTGCATCCATGCATGCAGAATGCTGTGAGCAAGGACCACTGGGGCCATCTGTCTCAGTAAAGTGCACTTGCATCTCCTCTCAGAAGCATTCAGTAAGCATCTGAGGATGCGTGTGGCCTTTGGATCCACCAGGCTCTGGAAGCAGGAGCTGGATGGAGCTAGAGACTCATCCAGATTTAGCCTGGTTCACTCCTGACATCTCTGCTTATGAGTTCAGAGCATGATGGTAAGTTTATATTAGAGGCCTTGATGTGACATTCCTGTGTTCTAGAGATTTGTCTTGAAGGTTCACCTCCAAAAATAGGAGAACACATATGTACCAGGTTATTCACCAGAGCATTGTAGGTAGGTGATTGCAGAACACCAGAAACAACCAAGATGTTCACAAAAAGATGAGCAGTTAAATAAATGGTGACACATGCCAACAGTGAAGTATAATATAGCCTGTAAAACAGAAACACCTAACAGACTGACAAGATTAGATACAGACCGAACACCTAGAGATGTGCAAATGCATGCAGGCTGTTTTGCACAATCATGTTTCACCAACAGTCCGCAAGTGTGGTGGTGGCCCATAGCATGACGTCATGTAGGGACGCTGCAGCCATGGTGGGAGTCTTTGTGATATAATAACCAGCACTACTCAGGCTGTGCTGGGTCAAATGGTGCAGACTGAATGTGTGTGTGCATACATGTTGCCGCACGGATGCATGTGTGAACACATATTTGTGCTGCTGCATTGACATGCTTGTGCATGTATTTGCATATATTCACCCCCCTGCTCCGCCTATGGGGAACCGAGGCCCGCAAGCAGCACTGTGTGCACCCCTCTCGCCCAATCTTGTCCTGGACCACTGTTCTCAGTGCTAGGTGCCTGTACCTTGGAAACAGGGCTGGTGTTGGGTCAGGCTGGCAAGGGACAGGAGGTGGCCAGAGCAGCCTGCTGTTCAGCACCTGTGCATGAAGAAGGATGAAGATGCGCTGCATGCCAGGGGCACAGAAGCACCTGAAGGTCCCTGGGGCTCATGGGCAGTGGAGTGTGATCTGTGATAATGTAAGTACACATGAGTTCAGATAGGAACCCCCAGCCAGGAAGAGTGGGTGGTCTAACCTGAAATGAAGTACTCCATGGTGAGCAGAAGTAGCAGAGGCAAAAGGACCGCTTCTCCCAGCCCCACACATGGCTGCAGCACACACATGAGGAGGAGAATACACAGCCAGCACTACTCACAAGATGCTATCAGGGCCTGGCAATGGTCAGGGGAAACTGGGAACACAGGGTGTTCACAGTGCCCTTTGGTGACCCATTCAAGACTCCTGTTCACCACAGAGCCCCACAGCCTTGTGGCCAGAAAGGAACTTAGCAGGCACCAAAGCCAGAAATCAAAGCCACTTCCCACCAGCTCCAATGGGCAAAAGGCCTCCTGACCATGTGTGGAGGGGCACAGCACCCCTGTTATTGCCCTGTCATAATTGCAGCAACCAAAGAGCAAATGAAAGCCTGGTGGTCGCAAAGAGTGGGATGGGAAGGTGCCAGGAAGCGGGGGATGTGTGTGGAGTAAAAGTGACCAAAATAGGATACAGACATGTACCGATTCCTTGGGTGGACATGGTTATTACAGACAGTAAACATGCAAGGAGCCAAGGTCATGTGCAGCAGGGATGACAGAGGGTCCCCTGTGGCTTAAGAAGGAAGAGGGAGCCACAGCAAGAAAACGTGCAGTAGGATCCCAGAGAGCCCTGCTCTGGGTCTGCTGTAGAGGACAGTATTGAAAGAATGGCAGATGTTTGAATACGGTCTCTGGATTACAGAAGTTGGTGTGTTAGTTTCATAACAGAATTTCGTTTTAGAAAATGGTTCGTTTAGGGGTACAGCAATAACATGTCTATAACATACTTGCAAAGAGCAAAACATGTATTTTAATAGGGAGCAAAGATGATAATCTCTTAGGATTTGAAGAAACGAGATCAAGCATAGTAGCTGTATTATTCTTGAAATTTTTCTATATGGCTGCAATTTTCTCAAAAATAAAAGTAAAAAAAAAAACCCTTAAAAGTGTTCTATATTTGCAGGAAAAATTACACCTTAAGTTGAATTCTTTTCCTTTGGGAATTAAGTGTCACAAACAACTTTTTTTTCCTGTTTTTCAATTGTGGTTCAGTGGAAATACTATGAAAATTACTGGGAAAAATGAAAACCATTGAATTTCCTTTTTATGAAGCACAAATAGTACATTCAGCACAGCAAAGTGGAATTGCATTAGGTTGTCCCCTTCATGGGCTCACCAGGAAGCTGCTCAGCCCCCTGGGGAATTATAGTGGCTCTGGCCTCTTCATGGGAGGGGACCCCAGAGGGCTAGGTCATGGTGGAGGCCAGCTCATGTGTACCACCTTGATGGCACCCACAGTACAGGCAGCCTTGGGAGTGGATGTGGAGGGATGGGGTCCTTGTGGCCAAGAGGAAGCCTAGGGTCAGGGCAACCAACCATCTGCACTATGTACCTGGCCAGCAAAAGGCCTCTGAGCCCCAGGAGAGCCAGGGTCACTCCTTTTTTTATTTTAAAGGCAAAAGAATGGACACATATGCAGCAGAATAAGCCATAAACAATACTGAAAATACAAAATTATACAGATTATAGTAGGGAACTAGCACTGGATGCTGTATTACATAATGTTATCTTCACATTAGTTAACACATAAACATTAAAGGAAATACCATATTATAGAGAAGATAGTAGGGAATTAGCACTGGATGCTGTATAATATAAAGTTATTTTCACTTCTGTTAATACAAAAACGATTGAGGAAATACAGAATTATGGAGAACATAGAAGGGAATTAGCTCTGGATGCTGTCCTACATAATGTTACCTTCACATTTGTTACTCAAATGTTACCTTCACATTTGTTACTCAGTTACACAGATGATGGCCCATTTGATCACTCAATTTTCTCCTCCCTCATCTCCATTGCCCTACCACTCAATCAGTCATCTTCCCTGTGATAATAACTGTATTTCTGGATTTATCTATACCCCTGGACTCTCGCCTTGGAAAGAGATATAGCTGCCTCAGACTATACTATAACATACATGGGTGTATATAAACTGCCATGGTCGGAGGTGGAAAAGCACCTATGCTCACAGCGGACCGCCCAGCTCTGTCCCGTCGCCATGCTATGGGTGGGGGCATGTCCAGTCTGTGGGGCGCCCTCAGCATGGCCGACAGTGGAGCAGCCGCGGGGCCCACAGCAGAGCAGCCGCAGGGCACACACCCCCGTTGGGGTGCCCTCGGTGACTCGTTCATCTCTGTCCCATTGCCTCGATGCTGGAGGCCCTTTTTTCTCCTCCTCCCTCCTCCTGTTCTCCAGTATTACTGTTCCCCAACCCTTGCAGCTGGGCATTGGACGAACTTATGATGCTTGGTATAAGGGCTTGAAATCTCCCGAGCCCGTTCTGACTGTGTTAGTTCAGGGTATGAACTGAGTTTAAAGATTAGCTCTAGAATAGAGTTGGAGGATTTTCTCGGGTCTGTTGTATAGAGTATGTTGCTGTTTTTCAGACTCCCGGTCTGCTGCTTTTCACCTAATTTGTTGCTATAGGTTCATGAAAGGTTCATATGTGCAAGCTCTAAGGAGACCCTCTTGGTGCTCACATTAATAGTTTGGGGTGAGTCCTGAAGACCATTGATTCGTCCCATTGTTGCCAGGAACAGGCGGCGCTTGCTCAAGCTGCTGAGACTCAAGGTGCTCCCAGAGAGAGTTCAGGGTGGGAGCTGAGTCCCGGCAACCCAGCTCATGCTTCCTGCCTGATGTTGGAGTGAGAAGGGCGTGGAGCCACGCAATCCACCTCCATCTGCATCTCCCTCCCGTTGCAGTGCTGGAGCCCCCATCTGCTCCTCGGCTGGATCCCTGGGAGCCGCCGCGGCTCGCTGCCAAGGTTCCCCGCTGCTCTCTGCTGGTAGTGGCTCACCCAGCAGAGAGGCAGGGGGTCACTGCCTTGAGGCAGGTGCAGAGCCAGGTGTGGTGGGCTGTGTACTAGTTGCATTGATTCTCTCCAAGCACTGATTAGGAAGGTTGCTGTAGGGTTGGGACTCTGCCCCAGTGGCTGTCATAACTTCTCATTCTCACACTGGGTTCAACAACTGCTCCTGACTGCCACTGCCTCTTTTCCTGGCTGCGCCCTCCTCTCTCCAGCCCTGGACCAGCTCTCGGAACTCAGCTCTCCCCTGGCTGAGTCAGGAGGCTTCCGTGAGCATGGGTCTTCGAAGCTGAAGCTGTGAACGCTGGAACGAGGGCGTGGGCCAAGGGTGTGTTTGGAGCGGTGACTTCCTCGTTCTCCTCTCCCTCTGATTGTGCCATGGCGGATCTCCGATCCTTTCCTCCAGAAGAGGTTTTGCTTAGTCTTCAATCCCCTTTTCAGATCCTTCCTGAGTTCGATACCCACCTCTTTCCTTTCTGTCTCACATGTTGCTATATTCCTATATTCCTTTGTCTGAGTGGCATTCTTCCGGGAGGTTCTCTCTCTGCTGCCTACCCAGTCACCATCTTGAAGTCCTCTCATAAAATTTATTTAGTTATTTGTTTCTTTCTAATGAATTGACCATTACATTTCTAAAGTTCTGAAATGGCCAACAGACTATAGAAAGATACCACTTTAGGCTCCTGCTTGAAACCAACAGCTACAGAAAACTGCTGGCCTTGATTGAGGGCCATCAGGGTCACTCCTGATGCTGAGAGGGACAGATGAGCCGTGGTTCCTGTTCCCAGAGGATCCCAGTGCCTATGTGTAACCTGTCCACTTAGTCTTGCTCTTGGGTGGAAGGTGCCACCCCAAGGGCCATGCTCCCTGTATCTTCCCAGGCTGCAGCCTTTGGCCACCTCCGAGGTTGGCTCTGCACCTTCCACCCCATCACATGGTCCCTGAGCTCATCTGCCTGGCCCCTCTTGGCCCTACCCAGCCACAGCCCACAAATGGGATGCTCTGTGGCCCAGGTGGCTCCCTAGCTAGGAAGATGTGGAATACTTTCCAGGTTATCAGTAGCCACTGTGAATGTCTATTCATAGTAAAATCTTTATATTTGTTTATTAAGAAATAGTGGGATATTCTGGGGAAGCAAGTGTCTGCTAGTAAAAAGACCTTTTGGC
Organism: Dinomys branickii; assembly: GCA_004027595.1. Lineage (NCBI taxonomy): Eukaryota > Metazoa > Chordata > Mammalia > Rodentia > Dinomyidae > Dinomys > Dinomys branickii. The sequence continues at coordinate 496,284 of PVLD010000008.1, forward strand.
TCTGTAGTAGAAGACATCCCTCCACCCAGCCAGTATACTTCAGTCTGTTAGTTGCCAGGTAACAGCTCCCCTTCCAGTTATGGTTACTTTTGTTTCTTAGGAACAGCTGATCACTGTGATGCATAGCTCATCACTATGGTGCATATTATAAGAACCAATCTGCAACTGACAAGCCATTATGCCTCTGTACTTCCTGTTTGCTTATCCCATATAAGCCTGAGACAACCAGACATCAGGGCCTGATATTTTGAGAATAGTCCTGATCAGTGCCCATTGACATAAATAAATCTGCCTCCAAATTCTGGGTGTTGTTTCAGTGTTTCTGCTTGCTGTTGCATCTGGTGCATTGGTTGGAAAGACAGACTTTATTGACCTCTTTGGTCATTGGCTGTGGCCCTTGTAGACTGAACAAGGACCTCTCTAGGTCCCAACAGGAAGGCACATCCTAGAGATTTCTTGAGTCCCCTTGGAGGTCTGGAGGAAGGTTGCTGGTTCCTCTCTTTAGTGCCTCACATCAGACCCCAAAGGGAGGAGGATGCAGTCTGTTTGCCTGTCAGTCTGCCTGCCTGCCTGCCCCATTCTGTTAAGACTCCTGGGGTTACCCCAGTTAGCCTGTTGGTCCTACTCAGTTTGAGAGGAAGGAGAGTCTGGTCAACTTCTGTTAGGAACACCCTCAATGGAAGGAGGTTGGAATGTTTAATCTCTGAGTGCCTGCTGAATGAATGTGTGAGTAGATGGAATGGAGGGCATAAGCAATAGGTTGCTCTGTCTGTGCAACAAGACTGGGAAGCACTGGTCACAGTGGCTGATTGGGCCCTCACCTGTGGTTCTGTGGCAATCAACATATGGCATAACAGAGGGCTCATACCTTCTTTAGCTAATTGCTCCTAAGTCCACATGAGTGGCATGGCCAGGCAGACATCTGAACATTCTTTCTTTGAGAGGCCCCCACTCGTTGCCTATTGTACCATTGTCTAAGGGTATACAACAACACACACATAGGGAGCCAGAAATGGGAATTAATTAATTAAAACCCAGTCTCTGACTGCAGGAAAAAGGGTCTTCATGAAGTTAAAAATGAAACTAAACAGCTCCCTGAATCTCAAAGGAAAAAAAAAAAAAGGAAAAGAGGCCTATTGTTCCTGAGAATTTCACTTTGATACCTTGTCAGCTGCCACCATTGCTGTCACCTGTAGCTTCAATTCCCACACCTGACTTATCTAATTCCAGCCAGTTGAACTGGTTCCAGCTAGCCATTGCCTGAATTCAGTCATAGAAGACTTCGCCTGGAACCTTCTGCTTCACAACTACACTTATCCTGGTCAGATGGTATCATCTAATGCCTATTGGAGATCCCTGTCAGCAATTCCTTCTGAGTTCCCCATTTTGGCTGGAAAAAATTAGAGTGTCAGCCCTGATGGATGAGTGGCTGTGACCTTTCTCAAAGGTCACCTCACATAGAAACAACCTGGTCAAGCACTTCTCAAAGACATCAAAAAGGGGAACAAAAAGCTCATCAACCACTGTTACTCAGAAATCTGATAAAAGAAACACACTGGATATCCATAAGAAAATCTAACCTGATAGATGACCATACCCTCTGTCTATGAGTTGTAAGGACTATGGATACTAAAATATAAATGCTCATTCAGGTGAAAAGATAAGAACTCTCAAAAGCTTCAACCTGGATCAGATGACAACTCTTTTATCAGCCTGATAGGATCAGACTCAGCCAGACTGGGCACCGGCAGCCCCCAGTACCATCATCAGGCCAACTAGGACTCTTGCCTCTCACCTTTTCTGCCAGGCACAAGCTTCTAGCCTGCAAGCACATCTCCTGTGTAAGCCAGTCCTCATACCACTTCTGGAAAGAGACCTCCTCTTCAAGTTAGAAGCAATCATCTCCTTTGTACCGAGCCAGTCAGCCTCCCTCTTGTTTAACTTTCAACTCTGATTGTTCCCCAAGAGGAAGATGACACCTGCGTCAGCCTGAGACTGATAACCACAATCCTGAAGTTCTGAAAACTCTCCTCCTAGAGGTAGGAGCCAAGACTTGCCTCTGGGTCTGGCCATCAACCATGTCACTTCACTGCAACTCCCATTGCTGTCAGATGTCACGGGAAGCAAAAACAGACATCCAGCCACACATCCACCCGATAGGCTCTTAATCACCTCTCCTGCCTATAAAACCAGTTCAAGATCCCCAAGTTGCCAATGTCACCATGATTGCTCTCCATATATGTTGATGTACACCCTGTTTATGGTGTCAGTCTTCTGCCACCCACAGCCTGTAGGTACCCCGCCTGGACCTAAAGAATGCCTTTTGCCTTCAGTTGGCTCCTATAAGCCAGCCCTTCTTTGCCTTTAAATAAAAAGACTCTAGTTCTGGACTCAAAAGCCACCTGACTTGGACACTTACCTCCCAGAGGTTCAAAAATTTGTTTCTTCTTTTAAAAATCACTTCTGATTAATAATATCCAAGCTGCCTGCTGGAAAGGCACAAAGCTCTGTACAATATCTAGCAGAAACTGGTTACAAGAAAGAAACCCCCAAAATTTCTTGGTGCTTCTGGTTTCTATAGAATCTGTATCCTTGAGCTCACAAAGGCAATGATATTTACTCAGGCTGTAAGCCCCTGGGAATGCTTAGCGGCCTATCTGTGCAAATATTTGGATCCACTGTCCTTCTGAGCTGACAGGAACGCTGACAAGCTCACCTTAGGCCAGGTACCTGTCCAGCTGCCATGTGTTGTACTGGACCTCATCCAGTACTTAGGACTCTTATGCAAAAATTTCTGCCTAACTGTTGTGGCAATAAAACCACTCAATCATGCTACATACCTACCAACAGAGCTGGGTCCAACAGACCATGACTGCCTGTCACCATCTGAAACTATTCTTGAGCCGATCAGACTTAAAACATAGGCCCCCTGACAGGTGTTGAGTACACCCTGTCTATAGACAGAAGTAGCTCTGTTAGGATAGGCTAGATATGCTATGGTCACACTGGACAAAGTTATTTTGGCCAGAGCTCTCCTGTTACTGCTTTTGGCTGCTTTTTGGAAACTTGCTCCCATTATATGTTCTACAAGCTCAAGCCACAGTGCTGGCACCTGTGCCCCTGCAGCCAGCTCATGTTTCAGTGTCTGTGTCACTGGTGCTGACCTCATGTAATATAGTGGGCTCTACATAGAAATAAATCCAAGGCATTCCCTACTTGAGCCGAGAGGTCGATACAAATTTGTAGGGTCCTGCTGTGAAAATCATCCCTAGATATGGCCTACCCTTGATCACTATCAATGACAATGGGCCTGCATTTGTAGCAGAGATAACTAAATAAAAACTACATATAACATACAGGCCACAAAGCACTAAAAAGTTGAGAAAATAAAACATAACCCTACAGAAACAGCTTGTAACTAGTTCCAGAAAAGTTTAGTTAAAAAACAGCTATATCTATAGACATTCCTGCACACACATATAACCCAGGTGCATAGTAACTACCTCTACAGGTTTCAGAAATCCAGCCTCAGACCCACTGGAAAATCTGCCTGGACAGCTTCTCCAGGGCTCCCTCTGAAGAGATGTACTCAAAGTTCTGGTCTGGTCACTCTGGATACTGACCAGTCCATGCATGGCTAAAGCTTGAGGACATTTTTCATAGGATTGCTCTGTACCTATTCCCCTTGATTTTCATGCCCCAGTCCTTGCTCTCCCCCGACTAGCTGTGATTTCTGCCTTAAACTCTATGGATATTGCCCTTCCCCAAATAGAACAATCAATCAAATACTTGACCAAGATTGATGAGCATCTAAGGCACATTGGACACGTTCCTAGATCAGATTAACTCCCTTACTATTTTTCCAGAATAATGTTACAGAACAGACAGGCCTAAATTATGTCTCTTCCTCAAAGCAACTTAGAGAAAAAACTCTGTAATAAGACAATCTTTGAGACCTGGGCTAGAAACACTGACAGCCTTGTTTCTAGTTGGGCCTTATCTCAAAAGATCACAGGTAATATGCCCAGCAAAGATTTGCCTGGGAAACTAAAAGAGGTGGGAAATGTAGTAAAAGATTCTCCTCGACCCCCAGTCAGTCTACTTCAGTCTGTTAGTTGCCCAGGTAATAGTTCCTGTTCCAGTTCTGGTTACTTCTGTTTCTTAGCAACAGTTGGTCACTGCAATATGTAGCTCGTCACTATGATACATATTGTAAAAACCAATCCCCAATTGACATACCATTCTGCCTCTGAATTTACTGCTTGCTTATCCCATATAAGCCTTAGACCACCAGAGATCAGGGCCTGGTATTTTGGGGATGATCCCAATCAGTGCCTGCCAATATAAACAAATCTGCTTCTAAATCCTGGGTGTCCTTTCAGTGTTTCTGCTTGCCATAGTGGTTCAGTGTTCTGAGCATTCTGTTATATTAAATGAAAAGCACATATTTAATATGTATTTTTAGTTACAGTCTAAAGACTACAGAAAGAATATTAAAATTCATTAACAGTGGCCTTATATATGTGTGTGTGATGGGTGTATATGTGCATAAATTATTCCCAAGCATAAGTAACATATACACAACTTGAAATAACTTCTATGTACATATATACTCTGAAATAATTTTAGACTCACATAAAAGTATCAAAAATAGAACAGAGTTCCTGTAGAAATTCAAAGATAGTACCGAGTCCCACATCCCTCGACTTATCTTACATAACCTCAGCGTCACTGTGGAAGCTGGGCGGCGATGGGGCTGGTACCACTCTTCTGACCCAGCTGTAGATGCCTCCATCCTCCTTGATGGGCTTAAAGTATGCAGCTCTGGGGTCTGGATGCCGTGGTTGCATTCACATAACCATAGCAGCAGCCTCCTGCTTGTGTTCCCTCTGCTGCCCACACTGTCCCTCACCGCTCACCTGTCCTCTGTTCTTAGTGCTGTCCTTATAGAAGGTCACACAAATGGGGTCCCGGGGTTGGCCTTGCCACGCAGTACAGCACCCTGAGATATACAGATGTCCTGGTGCCTCAGAAGTCCGTTCCCTTTTCCTTCCTGAGTAATATCCCACGGCAAGGAAGTGCCGCAGCATGCTCCCCCACTCACCCACTGAGGGTGTTTGGGTTTTTCCAGTTTTGTACGATTAGAAATAAATGCTGCTGATGTATCTGTCCAGGTTTTCTATGAACATAAGGTTTTGTTTCCTTAAATACCCAGGTGTAGGAGGGCTGGCACACGGTGTTTATTTAGCTTTGTAAGAAACTGACAAGCTGTTTTCCAGAGTGCCACTCCCACCGCCACGTGTGCTGACTCTCTTTGCTCTGTACCCTCGCCTGCCGTAGGTGCTCTGAGAGCAGAGTGGCATCTGATCTTGGGTTCAGTCTGTGCTCCCTGTGGCCACAGGTTCACTCACATTCGATCTCTGACCAAGTAAGTATCTGTTCCAATCTTTAGCCAAGTTTTAAATTGCACCGTTGCTGAGGATATAGCTCAGTGCCACAGCGGCTTCCTGGCAAGCACAAGGCCCTGAGTTTGGTTCCTGATACCAAAAATAAATTGTACTGTTTTACCTCTTACATTTGAGTTTAGAGATTTTTATATATTGTGAATAAAAATTCTTGTCAGCTTGAGGATTTGCAAATATTTATCTCCCACTCTGTAGCAGGTCTGCATGTCACCATCGTGACAGTCTTCTGCAGGAGAAGAGTTTTGACTTTAAAGAGCTCAGGTTTATTCTTTCTCACTATTGTTTAGCACTTGCAGTTACAAGGATTTTCTGCTTCCTTCCAACCTTGACGTTAAGCACTTTACCTTCCAGTTGCAATGGTTCAAGTCTTTTCAGAGAGGAGCTACTACACCTCTGTGTGGTGGGCAACTGGCCCCAAGGGTATACGCTCCAAGAGTGTGGCCCCCAGAGTGGGGATTTGCCTGTCCATGTGAACTCTGTAGCATGATCCATGAACTTGGTTGTGAACATCTTAACAGAGTGGGTTAAAATGGATGTGTCAATAACTGCAAAGACAGCACCCTGTTTCTTTCTGCACCAACATTTTGAACACACAAAGCACACAGAACTGTTAAAGAGCTATTCCTCGAATGTTCACACACCCACCACTTAGACTGTACCATTTACATGTCTACTGCGCTGACTCCACTGCACGGGAATACATCATTCATCTGCTGGTCCACCCATACGTGTCTGGTTCTGCTCTGTAAAGTGAGCTGCAGGTAACACGCACTGATAAGGCCTCCCTGTACATCTTTGTGTTTTCTTCTGGAATAAAGTTTACAAAACTTGATTTTAGGAGGAAGGTGGGGGTTTGGGTTCTCATTTCAGATGATTTAAGTTGATGTGACTTTAAGGTACAGGTTGGTCAATATGGCAGAATAGGAGATGCTTGGGGCCTGCAGTTCAGATGAGAACTGTCCCTTCCCAGCTGTGAGTACCTCGGAGAGTCACCCCTGTACCTGGTGAGCTGTGTCTGGCGCACACTTAGGGGGTTCCAGACTTGGGGTCTTGACATGTGGTCCCATCTGCCATGCTGACATGCAGAGAAGATGAAGTGGCTGGAAGCACCTCCTTGTCACTGTCACATGGGGATGACAATGCCTTGGAACCAGAGATCTTTCTGCCTCAGAAAGCTGGTGACATCTTCCCCTTACCTTTTTGGCCCTCATGAAAATCTGTGTGGTGGGATTGGAGTCAGGGTAAGTGGGCAGGGAAGGTTGTCAGTGTGAGCAGGATTTGTCTGCTGTGTATAGGGACGCAGCCATCAGGTGCTTCCTGCCTTCCCATGGAGGGCAAGGCTGTTTCTGTGAGGGGTCTGCGCTGAGCCTGCAGGGTACACTGCACTTAGGGTTCTCAGTAGTGTGAGGTGACAGACTCGACTTTGCAGAGGAGATGGTACCTGAAAGACGGCAACAGGAAACCACTGCCACCCCCTCCCTCAGCTCAGGGTCACCTCCCAACGTGGCTGTGTCTGCCTTGGCCTGCAGCTGTACATATGTGCATAGGGAAAGGCAGGCATTCTTTACTTTTTAGCAGTCTGTTTCTAGTGCTGTAACAAAGTACCCCAAGCTGGATACTTTAGGAAGAAGGCAGATTGAGTCTAAACAGCATAGCCCTGGCTCTCTCACATCCCATGGCAGTGGTGGCACTATGGTGGCAGTGCATGCAGTGGCAAGGACATGAGAAGGGCAATCAGGAAGCCAGTGCAGGAAGTGGGGGAGGATTCAAATAGTCCTTGAGGCCATCTGAACCTCTCCTGAGGGTGATCACACCCCTGGTGAACTAAGGACTCCCATGAGCCCCTCCTCAAGCCCCTTTGCATCCATCAACACAGCGCTGGGGACCGGGCCCAGCATGGGGACACACATATCCAAACCACTGCAATTGTGTTCCTAGCATTTCATCAACTCTTCCCCATCATCAGTGACTTGTTTCCATCGATGGGCAACAGCTCCTTCAGCCTCCCTCAGGCCCTGTGTCTTCAGATTACAGAGCTGACTCCCTGACAAAAGTCCTGGTGCTGGGGCAGGAATCTCCATGCAGGGTTCAGCGACACTGCTGAGGAGATGCCTGGATTCCCTGCCCTGGGACTGGCCCTGCTCACCCACTGTGTCAGGGGATCGGGCTGTCGGGGATGGTTCCAGCTTTCCTGGCTAACAGAGGTGGGTGCAGGGTGGGTGCCTCCCGAGCACACTCCCCTTTCCAGGGAGTTTCCTGAAGCAAAATGTAGCCGAGCCGCAGGCAGTGGCTCTGTCAGGCTTGTGCCTGTGTCTTCCAGTTGCGGGTGGCCTCCTGCCTGCTCGCGTCTCTCTCTGAGGACCGCTGGCACCCTGGGATCCTTAAATCTGCACAGTGCACCCAAGCCTCAGTGGCAAAGTGGTCATAACATTCCACCACTGGCTCCCTCAAGATTCATGCACATCCCTTTATGCAAAAGACATTTTAGTCCAGCTCTAAATGTTGCTAAAATCTTAACAGTTTCAGTATTGCTGAAAAGTCCAAGTCTCAAGTCTCCTTCAAGATGTGAGACAAACTCTTAGCTGTGAGCCCCCATACAAATGAAAAGTTAAACAATTCTGACATTTAATGGCATAAGATAAACATTACCATTTCAGAAGGTACAAACAAGGGGATACAAAGCACTGGGACCAAAGCAAGACCAAAATCCAACATGGCTAACATGTCCTGTAGTTCTGTATGGAACATCTGAAGTAATCTGTGATAAATTGTGAGCTCCAAAGGCCTTCTGTGACTCCACCCTTATGGCATTTCTGGTGGTTGTAGCTCCCATGGCTTCTCTATTAGGCCTACTTTGATCCCTCCTTGCAGCTTTCCTTAGACAATCCACATTCCTGGCTTTTCCAAACTCCTGAGGTCTCCACTGAACCTCTGGCTTCTCACTCATAGGTTCATACACTGCCCTCTCAAGGGCACACTGCCTGGCCTCTCAGGCCTTCTGAAATCCAGGCAGAAGCCTTTTTAACCTCAGAGCTCTTTCATTCTCCATGTGACTAAAACAAGAGCCACGTGGATGATGCCAAGGTCTGCTGCCACCTGGAGCAGTAGCTGAGTTTTCCTCTCTCTTGGCCATAGTGGCTGAGTGCCTGAATCACTGGGCACTCAGAACCTGGTTCTGAGGAACAAATTTTCTCTGCCGCCATAATTGTGGAACCTAGTGCAGCTGCTGCTGTCATTCTGGAACATGGCACTCTGAGGCTTTCTCCTCAAAGCAAAGTCTTTCATCTTTGCAGGTTTGAGGCTGCAAAGGGTGGAGACTTGCTGCTTCTTGTGATGCAATCAGGCCATCTTTTATATTCTCCTGTTCCTTCTCAGCAGTGGGGATCTCCTCTGCTCTGTCTTTGCAGTCCATAGCTTTACTGGAGCTTCCTTTCTGGTCAAACTCACAACATTTTAAATCATCCTGCTCTTGATTTTCAACATAAATCTGGCTAAAAGCCCCCTACAATAGCCATGCCACTGCCCCAACATTTGACTGCCTTGAAATTTCTTTCGCCAAATTTATTAGTCCACTGCTATTAATCTCAGTCTTAGGCAAATTCTCTAGACACAAGAAAAATGCTGACAAACTTTCTACCAAGCCATAACACACATCACCTGGAGTCCAGCAACCAATGCAGTCCTTTTTCCCAGTAGAAACCTCCTAAACCTGGTCTTTACTGGCAGGATTTCTATCAACCGTCTGGTCTTTTGAGCTTTGATCACAATCTCCCAAACAGAACAGCTTAAGGTGTTCCAGCTCTACTCTTTCAGGGGACAGCTCCGAACCTTTCTAAACACTTCCCAGAAGCCACTTCCAAAGGCTCTTCAACCACATGGTCAGGTACAATCACAGCAACGACTTCACTCTTCTGGTACCAAATTCTGTCTTGGTTACTTTTTTCTTGTTGCTGAAACAAAATACCTGACTCCCAGAATTAAGGAAGGAAAGGTTTATTTAGCTCACAGTTTGTGGAGATTTCAGTCCGTACTTGGCTGGTTCCAAGGTAGAGTGGCACAGGGCAGAGGGCAACAGTTCATGGTAGTGGAACACAGCAAAGCAACAAGAGCAAAAGGAGGAGGAGTGGCGGCAAGCAGCCTCTTTCTCTCCCTTACATAGGCAAACTCTCCGCTCCAGGGCGGGTATAGCACTCACACACATAATCCCAGCATTAGATCATGGATCAATCATAAACTCTAAAAGTCTGCACCCATGACTGCATGAGGCTCTGGGGAGACATCCAGGCACAAACCATAACAGGAAGGGAAGGAGGCTGCTGTGGTCTGGTCATTTGGAGACTCAGGCACATTGCTGGTATGGGAGTTCACTCTGATGGGCATTTTCCTAAGGTAGGAAGAGCAGCACCATCCTCAAGAGACCGAGCCTGAATGAGCAGGTCTATCTGAGCTTGGCAGGCTGCCGCAGAAGGCTATGTGACCATGAAAACACCCTGAGTCATTCTCTCCACGCCCCGGTCAAGGACAGCAGTCACTGTCCCTGGGGTCATGAGGATTAGGAGGCAGAATGCACACTGGTGCCTAGCGTGGAACAGCTGCCCATAGACAGCATCTCCCTGGCCCTTCTACCCTCAGGGAGGAGAGGATCTCCTCAGAGCAGCATTTAGTGGATGAGGTCCCTGTGCTCTGGGTCTAAGCCTTTGTTTGCATTCATGAACCAGTGCACCAAGAGCTTTCAACACTTGACCCGTGTCTCTACACAGCAGGTCTCAGGGCTGGGTCACAGCAACTCCAACCACTCCTCACAACTTCAAACTCCCAGCTGTGTATCTCGTGGCACTTCTCTATGATTTGGCCCTGAAATCTCTCTGCCTGAATTTATTTGTGCAAAAAGGAGAAGTGGCTTCCTGCTGCTCCTGTTCTTGGATTGGGTGAAGCACTGATTGCACACTGGGTGGAGGCCCGGGGCCATGGGTGCCAGGCCCAATTACCCCACTTGGTGTGTCTGGAGGGCACCAACAGGAGGCCTGCAGGTCAGCTGAGAGCAGGGCATGGCCTTGAGTATCCCTCTGAGGCCCCAGGACTTCTTTATCGCACAGGAAGTCACAACTGGCTTTGCTGACACTCAGCACATCCGTCCCCAGGTAGAACAGGAGGGACCCTAAGGGCCTACTGAGTCATGGGGACCTTCCAGGGCTATGGAAAACAGCTGCTGAAAAAACTGTGCATGTCACAACCACAAAGCAAGAGGAGATGTTACTAGCATTGCATCACTGTGGGTTGGCAAACAAGCTCTCAGCATCCAGAGGCCTCCTGTGTGGCACCAGGCACTAGCCAGAGTGGGTAGAATGAAGGGGAGCCTGTGATGGCCAGGCCACTAGGACATGGAGTGACACAGAGCTGCTGACAGTGGGGGTACGGGGCAGAGAGTGAGGAGGAGCCTGTGACAGCCAGACCACTCAGTGCTTAACCGTGTGGATGGCGTTTGGAAAATTGCACTCAGATGTTAACTGTATGGATTTTCTGTAGATCAAATGAAGCCATAGAAATTCCACAGACCTTAAAATCACATTTTTCCCTCTCCTGAAGTTGAGCTCCCTTTGGAGAAAGCTCCAGATCAATGTTTCTGCACCTTTCCCATTCCTGCTCTGCTGCAGCTGCTGCCACTCAGTGAGGTGAGCGAAGGCCAGGCAGCGTCTGCAGGGCTCCGCTCTCAAATGCGGCTCTGGCACTGGGTTGGGGCCATTTCCTCTGCAGTTGACTGTGTCCCTGCCCTGCGCATCCCCATCTGCATGTTCAACTAACCGTGGATGAAAAGTATTAGAGAGAACACGGTGTCTGCATAGAACTTCCTCATCATTATTTCCTAAGCAGTGCAATTGTTTACACAGAGTTCACATTCTGTTAGGTTTTACAACTTATCTAGAGACAATCCAAAGTGTCAGGAGGGTGTGGGCAGGTTACACGGAATACTGTGCCTTCCACTGTCAGTGTCTGTGGGTCCTGAGTCAGCTCTAATAAGTGCTGGGGCTGTGGGGGTGTAAATGGCCCTGCTGGCCCCATCCACAAGGACTCAGGCTTGGTGTTTGTGTTGCTTAGGCCAAGAGACCATAGGACGTGTGACTCAGCAAGACCTGGAAATCATGGAGAGTGGGTATCACTCTTCTTTGGTGCTCTGGGGATCCCTACCCTAGCTCAGTACAGCCCCTGGAGTAGCAGAGGACCTGTTCAGTCACTGTCATTGCCACTGTAGTCACAGCCACTGGCATTCTAAGCATTGCCACCCAGCCCATGGGTCAGCAGCTGACTATGGCACCCAGAGGCCTGGGTGGCCTGGGCATCCAGGTGGCAGCCATCTAGCTGGGCCCTGCACAGGTTGTTAACCTCAGAGTCCCCTGGTCATTCTGGGTGACCTGCTGTGTAGCAAACACTAATGATACCTGTTCCTTTATCACTCCAAGGATAGGAAATGGTGCTGGTCTGTTTCTGTTCATAGGGTGACACCTCTCCTCAGTCACTACTTTTCTTTATGTGCTGAAAAGTTATATAAGAAGCAGCATAGCTATGCTATAAGAATGTTTCTGAGAAAGTACTTATCTTTCACTTCATAAAATTCCTAGAAGACCTCATTCACCATTCTGGGACCCCTAAGTCCTCCGTTAGTGTCCTAAACTCCCTGGAGGGTGGGGCAGCACAGGGCCTGCATGTGGCTCCCTTTGTGGCTCAGACATGGATTTCCCACCACGTCCCGCCCTCCTGGCCAGAAGCCCTTCTAGCTGTGCTGGCTTCCTGTGACCTAAGGGCCTGATCCTGCCTCGCTCCCTGGTGGTGGCTTTGGCTTCCTTCCCAACTTGGCCCTCCTGTGTGGAATCCACCCAGCCCCATCCTGCACATCATCCTACTTGGGTCCCACAGAGCCCTGGGCCAGACCACCCTTACACATGCCCAGGTGGCTTATGAGAGGCTTTTCTAGAACATTCTTGCCCATAGCACTGCTCCAGCCATCTTGATTCCTCATGGCCCCCAAGGTCTGGCAACTGATCTTGGCTGATAGGGACAGCATGGCTCTCTCCTTCCTCTAAAGAGCACAGTGGGACACATCCCTTCCATCCCGTCCCCAGAAGGCCAATGTCTCTCACTTGGCCTCAGAGTCCTCCCCCTGCTCCTGCAGTTGCTCTGCTCAGACCTCTCACTCTGCCGCCCAGATGCCCATGTCCACCTGAGGCAAAAGCAAACGCCTGCCCCAGTGACCACATCCACCACAGACCTCCTGAGGGGCCGAGACTGACCAAAGCACAGCTCCCTCCCTGCTGCAGGTCCTGGGAGGACATTGCTGCCCTCCTGCAGCAGCGCAGTGTCTTGGGCTGGGAGTTGCCCCCCACAATGTCCCACAGAACCTCTGCAGGGGCGGATGCTGTGTGGTCAGAGCCCAACCCGCGCGTTTCGGTGCCCCTCACTGCCTGGTCCTTGGAGAAATAGCTTGGATGGCTGTTCAGCCCGACTTTCCTTTCCATAAGCATGCTTCTGTCCTGTAGGCATTAGCTGTATGAGTGACCTCTCAGTAGTAGCTCAGGAATGCTAAGTTAGGGGACCCTTCGAGACAAAGCCACTCCCTGATAGTCCCCACGCCCACGGCCCAGCCCGTGCGTTGGCTGACCTCCAGCTCCTGTAGGTCCTCTTCCTCCTCCACGTCATAGGACAGCGTGTGGATCTTGATGTCCTCAGCTGAGAGATCCAGGAACTTCCCATCAGTGTACTCCAGGCTGTCTTTGGTGGGAGACCGATCCTCAATGAAGGTGGTCTCACAGCAGTCGGTGGCCACGCCATCGCCCCAGGAGTGCAGCATGCCCTCAGAGTACAGGATGAGGTTGGGTCTGTAACGAGACTCCACCGACCTCTGTAGGGCATTGGGGTCCAGCAGCTGCTGTGCAGCCTCCTTCCTGACACTGTCCATGCTCTGGTGGCTTTGATACTGGGGCGCCGGGTACACGGACACCAGGCCATCCCTGCCCTCGGCCATGAAGCTTCTGGTGTTGATCAGGCCATTCCTCGGGCCAGTGTCCAGGACCTTGCTGTGCACTAGCTCACTCTTTGGCCCAGCAAGCCCGTCCATAGTGCTGGTCTCCTGGCCAGGTATCCAGCCGCGCAGGATGCGCAGGTCAAACTTGCCTCGAGGGACCCATTTCTCCTGGGGAGCAGGAAGCAGAGAGCAGATGAGAACCACACTCAGAACTGAGCTCAGCACCCGACCCATCCTGTGTCTGGTGAACTCATCCCTGGCAGGCATGCAGGCTGTGGGAGTGGGATGCTCACAGCCCTACTAGTTCCCTGGAGTTTCAAACAGCTCCACCAGGGCATCAGCCAGACTTTGGCGGCCCACCTCTTAGCAAAGTCTGCTTCCATGTGAAAGCAGCTGCTGACTTCAGCTCTGAGGCAGGCCTCGGAAACACCCAAGTGCTCACAGAGACCCCAAAACCCAGGGCAGTCCGGCCACATTGGTGCCCACCTGCCCTGGCAGAGCTCAGCCCCAGGTCTGCAATGGGTCTGGCTGCTCCAGGGGCTGCGTGGTTGTTCACTCAACACTGTATAAAGAAGGGAATCAACACAACGTGCCACACAGACTTAGGGGTAACGAGAGACCCACACCTTAGCGCAGGACACGGGTGAGGCCTCCCACCCCACCTCCACTCCCACCCCAAGGAGACAGGTGGGTACGACTGAAAGGTTCAGTGTGCCCATCAGAGTGAGCCCAGCGCCCACCGCATGGCCAGGAATCGAACCAGAATCTTCCCTGCCTGATGTTCTTGATTTAGTGAAAACAACTTGAGTGAGAGAGAAGAAGAGAAGATGAAGGAGGAAGAGGAGGAGGAAGAAGAAGAGGAGGGGGAAGAATCCCAGCGCTTAAGATTTCAGGAGTGACAAAGAATGCCTTTCCTCAGGCTTGTTCTATGTGCAAGTTAATAACTATTCTGTATGAAAATATTTCTTTTTCTTCTTTTCTTTTTTTCTTTTTGTCTTTTTGAGACAGGGTCTCATGATACAGTTCAGGCTGGCCTTGACCTCACTTTGTAGCCCAAGCTGGTCTCGACCTGGCAATGATCCTCCTGCCTCAGCCTCCCGAGTGCTAGGATTACAGGCGTGCGCCACCACGCCCGGCTGTGTGAAAGTATTTCATCTCCAGCACTTTTGGAGCTGTGGCCTTCTACAAGATGTAAGCATTTTATTAATTACAACTGCTTATGAGGTGGGAGACACAGTAAAGCTGCAGGAAGACTGAAAGAGAGAGAGGTGGAGAAGGAAGCTTGGCAACTCGTGGAGAAATCTGAAAGGACATTTTCACACACCTAGTCCAGACTGTAGGCGCGCACTGAGCCCATGAGGGCCGGTGAGCGTTCTTGTAACCCCGTGTGATTTAGAGAGGTCAGAAACACAGTGTCTTCTCTGTGGTCGTGGCTTTGAAGCTCGGGCTCTGGAGGCACACATTAGTTGAACAAAGCTCCTGTGGACGTCTGCACACACCACACATGAGCTGTTAGCGCATGATGCCTGTGTGTGCAGAGATCTGGTCTGTGCACGATCTGGACCTCCTGCAGAGAAGCCACACCTGGGGTCCCTAGGTGGGTGCTTCCCAGCGTGTATGTGACCTGGGTATAGTGCATGTGAGCTGGGTGCACCACGAGTCTGGGATGACCTTGAGCTGGCTCTGCATCTCTCCCTGAGCTCCTTCCACCACGGGAGCTGTAGTCTCTGGCACAGCACGCATAACTGGGTTTGTTCAAATCCCATTTCCTCCAGAGTCACATGCTCTTGCCCAGTCAGACAGAATCGTCTGCTGGTGTCCCAGCCAAGGTCTCTAGTTCCTCTCACAGTGCCTGTGGCACCTTCCCTGCCAGTGTGACAGGTCCCAAGGCCAGTGCCCTCCTGCTGCCCCTACTGGGGCACATTGAGACCACAGAATCCGTATCCTGGCTTCCCTCTTCTTCACCGAGCAGGCAGCAGGCCGTGATAAGCACGGATTGAAGTAGAAAGTTCCCAGTGTTGCTGAGGAGAGGATACTGCTTAGCTGTGACTGCTCTGAGCAGTTCATGTCCCTGAAGTTGAACCCACCCCAAGCCCTCAGGGACTGGCACATCTTGGTCACCTCTGTGCTGTTTGCAGTTTGGCTCACAGAGCTGCAGGGACGGAGCCACTCAGCATCTCCTTGGTTCGTGGGGTGCAGCTCTGTGGTGGAGCATAAGCCTAGCATGAGACTCTGGGCTTGATCCCAACACCGGGGAAGAAACATAATCCCGAGGTGCCCATACCTCCAGGATTGGACTCTGCACCTGGATGGCGGGGGCTCTGGGGATTGAACCCTGGTCTTTGCACTGAGCTACATCCTCAGCCCCTTTTTATTTGAAACAGTGTCTCACCAAGTTGTTAAATTGCCCAGGCTGGGCTTGAACTTGTGACTTCTGGCTGAGAATGTCCATTTTAACAGGATCCCTGCAGCTTAGTCTGCCTTAAAGTCCCAAGTGGTGTTTTCCTGCAGTGGAGAGAGCAGGTGTTGGCCTCCTGCACAGTTGCTTGGTTTTATGGTTGGTTACTTCTCACCATTTAAGTGTTCTGATAGATGCAGGTTGAGCGTCTCAAACCCAAAGTGCTCTGAGGCCTGAAACATCCTGAGCTGTGATGTGGTGCTCCTGGCAGCCCAGTGGGCCCCATGGTTGAGACTCAGGTGCACTGAGAATGTGGCTGAGTGTGCCAGGTGCGTGGGGAACACAGATGGACTCTGTTCACACCGGGGGTCTGTCTCTGAGACACCTGATTATACATATGTCAATATTACAACACCTCCCAAAGTGGAAATCTGATGTTCTGGTCCCAAGTATTTTGCATGAGGAATACTCAACCTGTAAATCAACCATTCCTATATGAAAAAAGTTGTATGTATTTATTAGTGCATCTTAGTCACACAGAAGTGGACTTGCTTTTGATGCATGCATACATGCACCAGAATATCTGGCTATTCTTACATAATACTTTTTTCTTACTGAAGCAAAGTTTTCCAGCTCCAGGTATCATAAATGAAGTCTGAGTGACAAGGGTCCCAGTCTGACATTGCAGCACCCTTGATGTCTCCTGAGAGTGTCCTCAGCACTAATCACTGGTTCATCTGATTATAATTCTACCAGCATGCTTTTTCCATGGTTTCACCAGCTTCTGCTGCTTGGGGACTGTCCCTGGACTATGTCTGTCCAGGGAGTGGTCATGGATACAGAGTCCAGGATGAGCCACTGCTTCACCCCAGAGTCTCCCAGGGACCCCTGCCTTTCCTAACACATGCTTTGGTTTGTTTTGTATTTTTTCCTCAGTCCATGAGCTTTAGAACTGAGTGGCTGCAGTGAGACACTCCCTGCTTAGCCCATCATGTCTTCTTGAACTCTGTGCTGCCTCCAGACCTGCTTCTCCTCACAGATTTCTGGGCTGTGTGGACAGTCAAACACATGACCTCCTCCTAGTGAGCCTTGAGTCTGATCCTCAGGTCTGGCATAGGCGGTGGCCACAGAGCATCAGCTACTCAGCTACTCTCCTCCTCACTGATGGAGGAAGAGATGGTGTGAAGGCCCCCAGGCCCTATACCCAAGTCCTACAGCTTCTCCTTCCCTGGCTTTTAGTCTCTTCCCAGGTCCTGGCATTGAGACCCTGGTGAGCCAGCAACACACACGTGTTTAGAGGAACAACAGGGAGAAGAAAACTCATGGAGACCACGAACAGGAGCAGGTATGTGATGTCCTCAGCACTAATTTTACACTGTGTATGAACACATTCTCCTTTCCTTGGAGACTGCTTCAGTGTCGAGAGCCCACTCTAAGAGACAGGAGGCCAGGGGTTGTGCCCGTTTCCCTAGGAAGCATCTTAGGATTGTGGGCAGGATGCTATGAGGATTGAACCAGAGAACAAGAAGCACTTGAAGGTCCCTGCAGCTGTGGGATTATTGCTGTTTGGACCCAGAGTCAAGGGATCCTCTGGAACCCAAGCACTCAAGAACTAATCCCGGCCTTCTCAAACTTGATAAAAAAAAACCTGTTAAAAAATCTGAGTGGAGGGACGCTTCCTGACTTTGTGAAGCTAACATCACTCCGACACCAAAGCTGGACAAGAACATCATAGGAAAAGAAAACCACAGGCCAATAATCCTTACACACACTGTGCATGGTCTTTGCACAGTTCCAGCAAACTGAATGTAGCAGCAGATGGAAAGGGCTGTGCCCCAAGACCAAGTGAGGTTTATGCCCAGGATGCAAGGATGATTCTGCACATGAAAACCAACCATGGTGCACACCATATCACAGAGCCAGTGACCCAGAAAAGCTTTCAACAAAACTCAGTACCTGGGACCAAGGGTGTAGCTCAGTGGTGAGTGCTAGTCTGGCACACTCTAGGCCTGCGATGGAGAATCCTGAAAGATTGTCCTGTAGAACATGGACCCAGATCCCTACCTCTGCGGCTCCTACCCAACACTGCCCAGAATGGCCCAGGTGGAGGAGTTAGGCAAGAAAAATAAATCACAAACAATTCAGAAGGGAAGAGGTAAAATGATCTTGGTTTACAGATGAAATACAGAAACCTTGAAGAATTTCACATACAAAATACTGTGAGAACAAGGGAATTTAGCAAAGTAGAACATAAAGTTAATGCACAAAATCACTTTCTTTTCTACATGCCAACAATGAAAATCTGAAAAGAAAATTACAAAAAGAACTTCGTTTACAATAACATCAAGAATATAGTACTTAGGGAATAATTAACCAGGGAGGTGAAAGATTTATACAGTGAAAGCAACAACACATTGTTGAAAGAAATTAAAGACATAAATAAATGGAAAGGGGTCCAATGTTCATGGTTGGAAGTCTCATTTATGTTAAGATAGCACGACCACCCAGCACAATCTACAGACTCAGAATCCCTACCCAAATCCCAGCGGGGTCTTTTGTAGAAATAGAAGAACTCATGTTGGCTCTCCCATGCAATCTCAACACACTGAAGAAGAACACAGCTGAAGGACTCCTGCTTCATGATTTCAAATTTATGTGAAACTACATTAGTCAAAACAGGGTGGGGTTGTACAGAGACAGACAGGTGTGACTATGGTACAGAGAGCCAGGAGGAAGACAGCTGTGTATAGGGCCAGGTACCTTTGGACAAGGCTGCCGGAGCCAGTTGGAAGGGAAAGGGAAGCCTTTCAACAACAGTACTGGGAGACTCCATGATTAATGAGTGAAGTTGGATCCCAGTAATCCCACGTGTGCAAACCCCTCAAGATGGATTAAATGCCCAAATATAACACCTAAAGACCCTCATGATAGTGAATGTTTTGGTGATTTCTTAGGCATGATACCAAAGGTGTGTGTAATGATGAGTGAACTGCATGGAAATGCATACAATTTTGTACATCAAAAGTAAATAGAGCAAAACATTAAGGAGAGGATGCATCAACCAGTACATAGAAAATATGTGAACTCATTTATCTGATAAAGGCATCTTCATACAAGCATTATTCATAATAGTTGTGGTAGTTGGGTGGGAGGGACAATTTGGCTTTGGGATTTGCTGTATGGACAGGTGAAGCCCACTTCTAGATGGGCCATGGAGGCCTAGCCCTGGGGTCTCTGTCTGGTCCCTGACCGCTTCCTCTCTGGTGCCGTTTCCTTGATCTGCTTCCTGGCCACCATGATCCAAGCATCTTTGCTCTGCCACATGCTTCCTCTGTAATGTTGGAACCAGCTTACCATGGACTGAACCCACGAGCAAGTTAGCCTGTCCTCTTTTAAGTTGTGGGTGTTGGGCATTGTGTTTCAGTGACAGAAAAGCTAATACAACAGTTAAAATCTTTATATATCTCAAATGTTCCTTCTAAGCAAGAACTTCCCCTTCCTTCTCCTATGCTGTGGCACCAGCCCGCTCTGCCTCTAGCATTTGTGCCTCTCTAAGGAGCTCACTGAGCTAAGTGGAGCCATGCAGTATTTGTCTTTGTATGACGACTGGCTTGTTTCATCGAGCACAATGTGCTCAAGATTCAGGTTGTAGCCTGTAGAGGAATCGCCTTCTTTTTAAGTACTATTTCCTCGTGTGTACAGACCACACCGTCCTTACCATTTAGCACAATAAAAAATTGGAAAACTTCAGACTAAGCTGAAATAAAATGTATGAAAAGAAAAGCTACCTACTTTTCAGAGACTGACGTTAGAGCGTTTACAAATGGAACTGATAACACAATGCCTGGGACTTCCCTAAAACTGGAAGAAACAGGAGGGCCAGAGGGTGGAGAGGGCACCGGGTTGTACTGTGTAGCTGGCCTGGTTGCAAGCATGCTCGAGACTTTCTACAGGGAACAGTTCCACTAAAAACCACCAGGTGAAGATGGAGAGACATTTAGACAGAGGGGTGGCTTGAAGCTTAGCCCAGGAAGAAGTGTGTGGGGCAGTGGGAGGGGTTTGGGACCTCCCTGGGATGGGCATGGAGCCCAAGGCTGGATACATGCTGAGCACCCAAACTACACCAGTGGGCCTGTGCCACGTGGAAAGAGGGACGAGGGCCCTTGACATGATGGTCCCCTGCTGTTCGGCAGGCTTCGGGGTGGTGAGGAGGCCTGATGCCTTTCAGGACCTATGGTGGGCATGATCCCATGTAGTTCAACTGAGCACCAGCCAGTGTATGGGGAGCCAATCAGCACACAGGAAGCAAACTAGCGTCTGTGGAGCTAACTAGTGCACTGAGCGTTAACTATCCCACTGAGCACTTACTAGTGCACCGACATGGTCAGACACTGCTGCCCAGGACAATGTCTAGCTTGGGCCTTGGGACAAGACTGCTAACTACTGCATGAATACTAACTAGTACATGGATAACTAACTAGTGCACTGAATACTAACTAGTGTATTGTCATGCTCAGACACTGTTCCCCGGAGTGGTGTCTGGCTTGGACCTCAGGACTGGAACACAGTCCTTTGGCTCTCTGTAGATGGCACCTTCCTGGACGGACAGCCAGCTCTGGGTTAGACTCCTGCACCACCCTTCTATCACCAAAGTCCTGGCACTCACAGTCCTGACCAGTGGTGCCAGCATCCCTGTTGCTCATCTAGCAGCTTCAGGCAGAGAGGAGCAGGACTCATGGTTAGAAGCATGCAGGGCTGGTGCAGCCTCAGGCAGGACAGCTGAGAGCTGCCAGGTAAATGCCCAGAATTCTGGGCTGTGGCCTGCACCCTCCCCGGAGACCAGCACGCTGAGTGGGCACTGTTTGCCTCCTTCTTGGCCTCCTGCTCCCTGGGGACTGACCTGAATTCCTTTGCATGGGTGATTTGGTCAGAGAGCTGTGTGCTCCCCTGGAACTCATGCAGAAGTGAATTTTGAGAGGGAGGAAGAGGCTTGCCCCAACTGTGGTGTCCAGACACGGGACCTATGGGGTAATTAGGGCTGGATAGGTCATCAGGTTGGAGGCCCAGGATGGAGGCCCAGTGGCTTAGCAAGAAGGGAGAGAGACTAGGACACACGCACATGCACACATATGTGCATACATACACATGCACACAGATGCGTGTGACACCCAGTCCTATCTCCTCCCGCCAGGTAACACTGTGCCCTCAGGACTCTGCAGTGAGAATTCTATCACCAGATGCTCCTCAACCTCAGACAGAACCAAATGCACCTCTTTTCTTCATATCTTTCCTAGCTGCCTTGCTGTGCTCCTAGCCATGGGCAATGGACCAAGACAAACCCTAGGCACAGATCTCCCTGCTGCCTCCGAGGCACAGCCATGACTTCTGCAGGGATGACAGCCAGGAGCCCCGCATGCTTGAGACTGAATGTCAGAAAGGACTGTTGAGACCATATCACCTTGTCTATAGATTAGTTGTGATTGTACTATTTTCTATGATAATGGGTGTCTGTTTGTCAATATGTTTTTGTACTTTTATGTTTCTAAAATAAAAAAAAAAAAAAAAGAAAGGACTGGTTGGTTCTTGGGGTAGGGATGGCTCTGTCTACACATAGAGACCTCCCACGACTGGAGGGGATCCTGTTGCATGGACAGCACACCTCACAACGGAAATTACAAAGCAGCTGCAGTTAATCCTCTCTGCCAACGCATAAGCTGCTTGATTCCAGGGAGGGCATGCGGGTCACATGCTCTGCGCATTCTAGGTCCCAGGAGAGTGATTCCTCCTCACTAATTGATAAGCTGCATTCCGGCTGCACAGAGCCAAGCAGGTTTCCTGGCTGTCTGGTGGCTACGGGATTCTGCCAGGGACATGGTCCTGGAGTGTCTCAGATTCTATAGGCCCTAAATGAACAGTGCTTGATCCAAATGCAAGCAGGAGAGAGACAGCAGGCAGAGAGATCCGTGGGACGGAGCTCTGGCGTGGGACGGAGCTCTGGCGTGGGACTGGGCTCTGGCGTGTGACATGGCAGACAGCAGGGTCTCAGGCTGGCCCTATCTCCCACACCAGCACCAGGCCTCGGGTGGCTGACCTGCTCAGTGTGCACTGTTATGGGGGCTGAAGGGACCTTCAGTCAGAGTACGCCCCCAGGAGGGGCTCAGCTGTTTCTGGTGCAAGGTAGAGGCTGCTCTCTCTCCCTTTTGTTCCCCGGCCCCCAGTGCCATCCTCCTTGAGGGGAGGGGCAAGGCATCCTCCCAAGGACCAGCACTGTGCTGCCTGGGTGTTCAACTCCCCAGACTGAGTGCTGAACAAACCTCCTCTCTTATAAAGGTAGCCTGCCTCAGGTGTTTCATTATAGACACAAAAAACAGATCCAGTTCTGTGTCTAAGGCACAGACACATCCGCCTGGCCTAGCAGGAGCTGTGTGTGTACTTAAAGGCTGCATTTTCTGAAACTGTTAGCAGATGTGTTTTGCTCTGAGTAAAGAATTAGAAAACCATGAAATGGGAGGTTTGGGAACCAGTGTTGTGGGTGCTATTATTTTCAAAGAAGTGCATGAATCAGGAAGTGAAGACAAGCTGAACGAAAACTTCCTCAGATTAGTTTTTCCTTTTTTTTTCTGAGCCTGTCAATAACTACGGATATAGTAAACTTTTCTCTCCTGCTCGCCTCCCTCCACCCTGCACCCTACACAAGGAGAAACACGGTACTACGGCATGCGATCCTCCCCAAGGGATGTGGGGAGCTTTACAAACAGCATCTCACCAGCATGTGTCATCTGATGCCAGGAACCACATAGACCAAAGGTGAACAGTCACATTAAGATAGAGACCAACTCTGAAGCAGCTGGCTCCCTCAGAAAAGCTGGATGGGGAAAATGAGGCAAGAACTGCAGAAGAAAGTCTAGGTACAAGTGAACTGAGGCAGGCGCGGGGGGAGGGGCGTGCAGGCCGCAACTGCTCTCCACACCCGTAATCCCTTCTTGAGCAGCTCCATTAGGCTAAGCACTGGGAGGGCTCTAGGAGTGGGGTCCTTCAAGCCCGGGCGCCCAGGGCTTTTGTGGAAACAGCAATGCCTCCCTCCTGTCAGCAGATGATATGTCTGTTTCCGCCAGGGCCCAGGTGTTGAGAGAAAAGAGCACTTTGCAGAGCCTCATTAAAACAATCACAAATTTCCTTCGGTACAAACACAGAGAAAAGCCTGTGATTTGGCAGGGAGACGGTAAATGAAGCATTCAGAGCTGGACCTGTTGTTATTACTCTGCATTAAAATGGCACATTACCACTGCAAAATGCTAAGTCATCCTGCAACCTGCTGGTAACCTGGTGCTTCCTGCAGTGGGGACAGTCACAGTTCCATTGGCACCATGTGTGAGGGATTCCTCACCTGACCTCTGAGGGTCAGACAAGTGCTGCAGACACAGTGCTCCCAGGCTTTGTGGGTCTCCATTCCTCCCCATCTCCTTAAATGTTCGAAAACATTTTTGATCAATGCGTATTTGCACGCAGATGTGTAGGGTGCAGTGTAATGTTTCAGTCCGTGTAGACAACATGCCCTGAGCACGTCAGGCTGGTGATTGTTTCCATCTCTGTTTACTTTTTAATTTGATACTGTTTGCTTTTTAATGATTTAAAGTTTTCCAATTTTTAAAGTTGCTACATGCTCGCAGTACAGACTAGACTACTGCTGTTTGTTCTGGGGAAGCGGTAATGCATGCAACATTGCTGGAGTATTTTCAGTCCTTTTATGCCCCTCCTTCAACCCCACCTTCCCCAACTCCTTGTTTCCTACCATCTCTCCTTTATTTTACTCATTCATTTATTTATATTTCAGGTTTCTCATGTAAGATGAATAATGTAATATTTAACTTTCTGTTTCTGATTTATTCTGTTCAGCATTGCGGTCTCAAGTTCCATTTATTTTCCTACAAATGACATGATTTCATTTTCCTTTGTGGTGGAGTACAATTCCCTTGTGCATAGATTCTACATTTTCTTTATCCAGTTGTCTGTTGATGAGCATCTGGGCTATTTCCAGAGTTTTGCTATCGTGAGTTGTGCATGAATCACTATAGTCTGATGCCTTTAATTCCTTCAGAAATACCCCCAGCAGAGGGATGGCTGGGTCAAATGGAGTTTCTAGTTTCAGATTTTTGAGAAATATCTCTACTGATTTCCACTGGTTGGATTAGTTCTATTCATTAGGAAAAACGTGGAAGCAAGAAGCCCCACATGCCCAGCACATTCTCCACCAGCTGTATTGTTATTTCTACCACCAGCACCAAAACACCATCAGCACCACCAGCACCATCAGCAGAGGCAGCACCGACACTACCACTACGGTTATCACCAACATCACCACCAGCACTACCACCAAGGATCTGACTATCGTACTGTCATCATCACCAAGGATAGTACCGTCACCAGCAGCATGACCCCCACTAACACCAGGGGTAACAGCAGCACTAGGGGTAGTACCACCCATCACCACCATCATTACCACCACCACGGGTTCTACCGTGAACACCACCGCTAACACCACCACTAGGATTGGGTGAACTAGGTCCACAGGTCAAACACATCCAACATCTACGTTTGAATAGCCCAAAAGCTGAGAGTGATTTTTGTGTTTAAGTGGTTGAAGAAAAGAAGACCATTTCTTGGCATATGAAAATGATATAAAACTCTAATGCCAGCACCCATAAATAATGATTTATCATCCCACATCCACAATAACTCATTCACACATATCTATGGCAGTTTCCTCACTACACAGACAGAGTTTGGCACTATGACAAAATCCACGTTGACCCAAAAGTCCGTGATATTTATTAGTTGGCTCTTTACTGAAGAAGTTTACAGCTTCCTGACCATCACCCTAGTTATACCACAAGCACTACAGTTACTGCCATTATGACAGCCACCATCATGTCATCACCAGCATTGGTAGCAACAGCACCCCTGGTACAAGTGAAACCCCACTGTCCTTAACACTGAGACCAATGGTGGTTTGAACACACAGAGGCTCTGTCTGTCAAAGACCTAAGTGGTGAGACTGGAGCTAGACAGGCAGGAAATCTTGTCTGTGCCCACTGAGGGAGGGAGACAGGAAGCTGGCCAAGTGCTCACAAGTGAAGCTGTGTTTTGGAGGAGGGCCGAGGGGCTCCTCTCTAAGAATGTGTGACTGCAACCCTGAGGCTACTTCTTTGGAGTTCGTACACTTAGGAGCCTGGAGTAGCCCAGCTAGATGCCTGGTTCCCAGTGTTCTGGCTGGGAATCCCCTCCCAAAGGGCCTAGAGGGTTTCCACAGGCGTTAGAAGGAACCTGAGTTCAGGGTTAGAGGGAGTGTGGAAACAGCATGGCTGTGCTCTGAACGTGTGTGTTCCTCCAACACTATGTCGGCACTTAGCCGGCCCAGAAATGACATCAGGGGTCGAGGCCATTGGGTGGGACCGGAACCCTTTTAGGGGGCTGGAGGGAGTGAGTTACTTGCTTTCTGCTCTTCTGCCTTCTGCCAGGTGGAGACATGGTGTTTGGCCACTCTGGAGTGTGGAGGAGTGATGCACCATCTTGGAAGCAAAGAGCAGCCCCTCTGGACATCAAGTCTGATGGCTCCTTAGACTCCAGGACCAAGAAAAATGCATTTCTGTTGTTCACGGCTGCCCAGAATATAATATTTTTACAGAATCAAGAAAAGATGAAGACAAGCAGTAGGCCCATGAAAAATACACTGCAACAAGCAAAAGCGAGGGAAAGCACTACAGACCACATCCACAGTGACCACACATGCTGGCTGTCAGGTAGAGGTTATAAAGCAACCATGCTCATCGTGCTCAAAAGGACCCCAAACTTTCAAAGATTAAAAAAAAATTCTTAAAAATTCACATCAGACAGGCTGTTACTTTGGGCATTAAAAATACTCAGTAAGAAGCTCTGAAAGAGTCTCTTGCTGCAAAATTCATCCTTGGATTTGGGTGCTGTTATGGTTGATACATGGTGTCGACTTGAGAAGTCTAGAAGCTTAACTAAGTAACTCAGCTGTTCTACATCCTGGGGTGTAAAGGACCTGATGCCTTACTGCTCTAGGATGTTGCTCCTTGTGTCAATTTGAGAAGTTTAGAAACTTAATTAACTAAGTGACTCAGCAGGGGGCCTAGGGCCTTATTGTAAACATCCTGAGCTTGTGGAAGAGGAAGGCACAGAGATGGTGTGGGTGGGTAGCCTATAATATAAGGGAGAAAAAGAGGCTTGCTTTCCTCCTTTTTGCTCTTGCTGCTCTTGCTTTTTTTGCTGTTTTCTGAATTGTTGGCCCTGTACTATGCCACTCTGTCTTGGAGCCAGCTGACTATGTGCTGAAACCTCCACAAACTGTGAGTTAAGTAAACCTTTCCTTCCTTAATGTTGGGTGTCAGGTATTTTGTTTCAGCAATGAGAGAAAAGTAACCAAGGGGGATATGCTTTGAGACATAGCTAGTTTGAAGGAATACCTCCAGAGATTACCCTGTCCCATAGATTACTGGGAAGAACAAGAGTTTCTTGGACTCAGGGTGCCAAGGGCAACAGCCTTGGGAGAGACACGGTGGGGCACTGACACTGAACCCCTATGGTGAGCTAAGATTCTTGAAGCAATGCTCTCAAGTTTATGTGAGTGTTAGGATCACCAGGAGAATTTGACAACAGATCACTGGGTACAGAGTTTCTCCGTCAGGGTAGAGAGGAGTCCCAGGATGCCCAGTTCTAGGAAGTCCATCAGGCTCCATGCTGATGTCCAGGCTGCTGTCTGAGGACCACTGGATTCTAGTGTCCTCTGAGGGATGAGACCAGACCATCAGCAAAAGTAGCATCAAAGCTTCCCAAGAAAAAGCCCCCAAATAGGAGCAAAGGAAAATTGCTGGAGGAGGGAGGGGAAGATGGTCTGAGAGCGGTGAGGGTGATGCATAGAGGAACAGTAGGGCCAGAGGAACAGTAGGGCCAGCCAGGGCCACCACCGGCTGCCTGTGGCAGGGCAGCTTCCGAGAGCAGAGGGAGTTAGCTCTTGACTTGGGAACACAAGCTTCTTGGGAACCCAGTGCAGGAGCCACTGATAGATAGGGAGAGAAAACCACAGTCTTATGACCCTTCCACCATGGCAGGTCTTTGCCAACAGTGATGTTTGTATCTGTATGGCATAGGCAACATCACCCTTACATTTAAAGAATTTTGTGACCATGTTCCAAGCTAACCCCAGACTGGAAACATGGGGTTGTGGCAGAGACTTCCCTTATGAGGATTAGAAAATATAGGCACACACAAAATCCTACCTTTTGAACTCTTGCTTTTTACATGGCACATCCTGTGGATCCTAGAAGATTCCACCGAGTGCAAACTGTGTCATCATAACCTCCCTGTTTCTGCTGGGAAGCCACTAAACCTCTAGGTAGGGCTGAAGCTGTGTGGCGGGGATTCAATCACAACCACATGCAGAGGTCAAGTGTTTAATTACCGAGCATGTGAGGAGTGTGGTTCAGTACCAGAAATGCAGTACATCCACGGGAGGATGTGGCAAAGCTGAATGTTGGAAAGAATGTGTAGCCTTTGGCTCTTGAGTGCTATGTTTCTCCAAGCAGTTCACAGACTGTGTTCACGAATAGATCCCTTCGTGAACACCCTAAACCCGAGGGTGTCCCGAGGATGTGATTCCTAGAGCAGTGGCCTGCTGGATGACTTGAGCAGGTGGACCAGGGACCATCTGTAAAGCCCACACTGATTCTGCAAGAAGTCTAAGTTGTGAGCTCATTCTTAAAAACCTGAACCCAGGAAAACAGTGGCACCTGAGTCAGGAGGAGGTGATTCTAAGGTCCCTCTGCTGTTCGGGAAGAGTGTGAACACAATCAGATCTAAGCTCTGTTAGATATGTATAGGCAATGCCAAGGATAGCTACCATGTGAATAGAAAGAGTTGACTATACTCAGACCAGGACAGAGGAACATGAGTGTGACCAGACAAAAAGTGAATCCTCAACCCAATGAAAAGAACCAGGAAAAAAAAAAATGAAACAGTTCTTGCCCAAATCAGGCCAGAATAGTAAGAAAACTTAGGATGATAGCAAGTCCAAATACAGCAGTATTCACAATAGGTATAAGTTAGTTAAAACTGCCAATTAAGGTAAACCACAGTCAGGAAGTGTACCCAATATGTGAAGACATGGGACTAAAAAATGGAAAATCCTAAAGAAAGACAAGCCCGCTGGCCTGCCCATGACTGTAGAGCTGTTGGAGAAAGAGCAGGGGACCAGCAGGGGGCGCAGTCACCAGGTGGGTACAGGGATTCTTTGCGGCTGGTGTGTGATGGTCACTTCACGCCATGCAAAGGGAAATTTGCAGGATTAGAGGGATAACATGACAGGGAACTTCACCATAGACTCGACTATGTTAAGTAAGACTCAAACAGTAAAGTCTCAAATAGTAAAGACACAGAATAAAAGAACAATTTTGATCTGATGAACCCATATACATCTTAGCGTCCACAACTGAAGAACACAGATTCCCCCCCCCCCCCCCCCGTTGTCCTTACTTCTTTTAAAAAATGGATCCGGCATAAGGTCATAGAGTATGAGCAGTTTTCAAACCATCAGTATCTTGTAGACAAACGCAAAAGTTGATATGTTTAATAAAAAAAATCACTTGGTAATAAAGCAAAAGAGAAGGCTTTCTTAATAAGCATCAAATGAAAGAGGAATCATAACAAAACATTAAGTTACTGGGGATTGAATCATACTGAAAACTACCTATCAAAGCCAAGAGGTGCAGGGAAGTAATACTTAGCGTGTGGCTTAGGGCAGCCAAGCACACAGGCATTGGGGAAATGTTAAGGTGCAATGAGCTAACATCTACATTCATAACAGTAAAGGCAGAGATAGCCCTGCGGTGTGAGCAGAAGCCATGAATTCGAAAGCAAGGATGACCCAGAAGCGACAAAGCCTGACTACCCTTCTGGCCTGAGGGGAGAACAGGGCGTGTGTCACCTTCCCATCCTCTCCAGGACCTCATTAAAATGTCAGTGAGGGAACTGCCTAAAGCAAGAGAAAAATGGGGCAAAATCTGTAATGAAAATGAGAGTTTCAAAGAGCTGTGGTAGATGAAGCAGGAGGATGCGTGGCACCTGCTGACCCGAGCCTCGGTGGAGACCACGGTAGCTGGCCCTGTGGCTCCATCTGCACAAATCTCCCTGTATAGACAAAAGCAATGTCTCAGAGGACAGGAGGGTCACACACTCAAGCCAGGTCATTTGAGTGGGCAGAAGCATGAAAGCAAGCAAGACAATGACGATGACGGTACTTGTTTCTAGGAATGAGAGCATTTACCTCACACGCTGCCCATCTGAACATGTGGCTCACAGACACTCCAGAGAAAGATGACAGAGGAAACCAAGGAAGTGGCTCACTGGGGGTGAGAGAAATGGATGGGAAGAAGCCCGCACCTGGCATCTGTCTGGAGCAACGCTCCAGTTACAGTAGATATGAGGGCTTCATGGTGATGTCCTAGCTCTGTGGCCAAGGGCACCACCGTGAAGAGGAAGCAGAGGAAGAAGGTTGTGCAGAAATGTCTGGAAAATACAGTCAGAAAAGCGCTCAAGGGCTCCGTGTGTCCAAATCCAAAGCAGAACAAGTTCCTGTTACTTAGCGCAGTGGTGAACATCTTCCTTCCTCTGGGTTGATGTTGGAAGCTGGGCCAGAAGTGACAGTGTTCGTCACCCCAGCAGCAGCACAGTCACATTTATAATGTGGTCATACATTTATAATGGTTTAAGAGACACAGATGTTTAAGGTTACCAGACCTGACAAAACTGTCCTCATTGTCATCTTCAGGTTTTGGCCAAGAAGCAGTGGGCTTTTCCCAAAGGCTGAGACCTGTGTCAGTGTCTTTCAAGGTGGCCCAGGTGCATTTTCACAGTAACCATTACACGGGCCACCCACTGTGCAGACGATGCTGAGCCTGGGAGCTCTGGAGTGTGGAGCCTGGCCCGGCCGGCTGAGCAGGGCTGAGCTCCCTCTGGGGTCTGCACACTCCCAGGTGCATGGGAACTGACTGGAAGGAGCCTGAGGGTGCACAGGGAGGGACAACAGTGGCCAAGCAAGGACAGTGCAGAGTGGCCAGGCCCCAAGGAGGTGAGGGCACACTCCCGAGTGAGAACAGAGTCCAGACCCTCAGCCAGCAGCCCCCACCCTTCAGAGAAGGGTTCCCTGGGGTGGGGCAGGGGGCTCTGAAGTCAGAACCAGGAGACATTGCCTGGGGACAGTGGTGCCTGTCCAAGGGGGAGATGTGCAGGAGGCTCCGAGGACACAATCCATGTGCCACGACCCCAGGCGAGAGGTGCAGCTTTTCATGATGACTTCTGTGTGCTATTTAGTTTTTAAAATACATCTCTACTATTTCAGGTGGAATAACTGCACAGGAAACACATTTTAACAGTCATCTGGGGTAGAGAGATGGGAACCCAGGGTGGCTGGCCAGAAGTGACCAGATCAACTGAGTAGAAAACAGCTGGGGTCCTGGGGAGCAGGACACAGAGCCATCCTGTGAGCTGGCAACTGCCTCCGGAAGGGCCACGGAGGGAGGGGCACCCAAGAGGTTAGGGACACCACAGGGCACTGCAGAAAAGGTGAGGACAAGCAAATGCGCACTGAGAGTTGCACTGGCCAGGCAGCCTGAGAAGGAAGGGAGGGAGGGAGGAAGGAAGGGAGGGAGGGAAGGAGGGAGGGAAGGAGGGAGGGAGGAAGGAAGGAAGGAAGGAAGGAAGGAAGGAAGGAAGGAAGGAAGGAAGGCTCCCAGTGCTATCTGAGGAGGAGCTCCACAAACATGTGCTCAGGGGAAGGACAAATAGCAGGTCTGGCTTCTCTGTGACACATGGAGGGTCAAAGACAGATGGAGGGTGAGTGGTAGTCACAGGCAGTGGGGACGGGAGCCAGTACTGAAGGGTTTGAGTCTCAGTCTGGGAGGAGAGCGTGGTGGGAGCCAGCAGGGCACACTGTGGGAGTAAACTTGACACCACGGAACTGTGCTCACAAAGGATCAGCACAGTAGACTATGCGTCATGCGAGTTCACAGCAATGAAAAGAAGACTTTCTTTAAAACGGCGTGGCATACAGGCCTGGGACATGATCTGTATGTACTTTAGGGTTTGCGTAATGTAGTTTTTACTTCTTTTTGGAAAATACAAGAACTGTAAGACACATTAATTCTGACTGCAATCTCCCAGTTTGGTATTCCTGTGCCTGTTTTAATTACAGAGGTGTGGGGAGGTCGCTCACTGGTAGAGGGCTTGACTAGCACATGTCAGGCCCTGGGTTTCTTCTAGCAATACAAAAATTACATATAAATACTGAAAATTTCAATATATTATAAGTAATAATATGCACAGTGTTATGCCAGTAGAAACATAAAGATAGATATTAAAGACACATATTTAAGCCCATAATGCATTATAAATATTGTTTCACACAGTTAATCGTAACCTAGATTCACTAACGTGTATAACAATATGCTCAGGGAAAACCTTATCCTATTTCATCAAGTGTCAGAAGTGACTAATGATTGTGAGGTGCGTCCTTATTTAAGAATTTGGAAATGGTTTTTAAATGTGAGAAGAATGTATATCTTAGAATCAGAGAAATGCAATATTGAAGAGAAAATAAGAGAGCACAGTGTAGTCCGCTCCCCTAAACATCTGCTTACCTGGGCTGGTTGCTCGCTGGGTTATACGTGCATGTTTCCCAGTTCTGACTAATGTCAGCGGCTGTTTCACGACAACAGTTAGCAAATACCTCCCTTGTTTGTTTGTTGTGGTGGTGGTGAGGGGTGTGCACATGTGTGTAAGGGAGCCAGAGGGACAGGGACAGGCAGAGAGAGAGGGAAACCCACTGAGCAGGACCGAGGGTTCTGGCGGAATGTAAATTACTAAGGGTAAAAGAGCCATGTGCTGTGCTGGGGTCAGCAGGGAGCCTCGTGGGGCAGACCTGCGGCGCTCCGTCCCATAGGAAAGGAAAGGCGGCTGCAGAGGCCCAGTGCTGTCATCCCCCCCATCACAGCCATGTCCGTTTCCCCTGCGTGTCACAGCCTGGCTGTGGCCCAGGGCAGAGTGTGCGCTTAGGGTGTGCTTAGGGATGTGTGGACGTGTCAGGAGGTCTGCTGAGCAGCCGCAGACCAAAGGGCTTTGACGAGCTTTCCCTGTACTGCGGGTTTTACTGAGCCTCAGATCTAAAATGAACCAAAGGCATAAAGACAAAGCACTCATGCGTTTCCCACAGGTAGTGCCCCCTCCCATTTCTCTGCCACAAAGATCCAGAAGCACATGCACAACTTCGAGGCTGATCCTCACCTAATCACGGAGCATAAGAACCTCTCAGTCACCTTCTCGGATCTTTATGGAAAAAGCTCCACTAAGCCCAAGAAACAAAAAAATCAGCAGCTGAAATTAGTTCAGAGTCTGACTGAGGAGACGTGAGTCACTTTCCATCCCTCCCTCCTCTGCTGGAATCGCAGATTCATTTTGCAGCAATCCTCTGTGCTTGTCATGGCTTCCCAGGCCTGGTGAAGGTCAGGGCTTTGCTGAGAGGGAGCGCGCTCTGTGGGTCTGCAGAGCCGCCACCATTCCCCGGGGTATGTCTGTGACTCAGCTGAGGGGAGCCTGTAGGGCCTGAGGTGGGGCTGTCCTCATAGCCAGCAGGCAGGAGCTGGCTTCTTCGAGATGAATTCCTCAGTGTTCCTCAGGCCTGCTTTGAAGAGTAGAGAAGAGCTGAGAGGCTCCCCGCACGGAGGTGGTATGAGTCACCTCTGACAGCACTGGGCTATGAATCAGAGCTACAGGCACCAGGCTGGGGCCTGGGCAGTGCCTGGGTACCTGCTGTCTGTAGCATCATAGGAACTGAGCTTCCAGTGCATCAGGACTTGCTCTTGGGAGAAAACTCTTCTTGCATGGTTAGTTAAGCTCCAGGAATCGAGAAGTTGAACATCAGACCTGCTGGTGACACAGTGTTCCCACAACCCCTACACTGTCAATCTGCACCCGAAAAGTATGCAGCCCGAGAGTGGCTGCAGCTTCCTTTTCAGCAGCATCCCAGCCAGTCAGCTCCTCTGAATCCCAGGCAGAGATTCCCAGGGACCCAAAGGGTTGAACTCTGTGCATCCCTGTGGGTCCCTGAACTGGAATCAGCCCTGGAATGCCTTGGGCTGCCTGCTGAGGATGCTCCCAGCCTCCAAGAGCTTGCTCCCTGAATGAGGCAACTAAGGTCTGCCTGTCCCTCCTGAACCCAGAGTGCTCTGGGTGCTGTGCCGGGAAGTGAGCCTCAAGTTATAAGGAGGAGGCTCGAGGGACATGGGCCCTAGGTGCCAGCACAGATGGGAGCTCAAGAGCCAGTAAGACGGCACAGGCCCCACCAAGGCCCGTGGCTGGGGATATAGCTCAGTGAAATAAGCGCCTGCCTAGCAAGCGCAGGGTCCTGAGTTCGATCCCTAGTACCACAAAAAAAAAAAAAAAAGAAAGAAAGAAAATAATGCTGGGGATATAGCTCAGTGGAATAAGCGCCTGCCTAGCAGGCGCAGGGTCCTGAGTTCAATCCCCAGTACCACCCCAAAAAAAAAAAGAACAAATTTGTTAAGGAGCTGGCGATATAGCTCAGTGGAATAAGCGCCTGCCTAGCAAGCGCGTGGTCCTGAGTTCAATCCCCAGTACCGCCAAAAAAAAAAAAAAAGATCATGTCCACCAAGGCCCATGGGCCACCTGCCCACATTCGTTTGCTGAAACCTGGCATCTCCACCTATTCACATTCTTAGAAGGGACTGCTTCAAATGTTACCAAGTGACATGATTTGAAACTCTTCTGAAGTCAAGTGCCCACATGCCTGTATCACAGCAGAGGGTTCTCTGAAGGCACAGCTGAGGGCAGAAGGAAGTAGGACCCTGAGGACGAAGGTGAAGGAGGGCGGGAAGCAGAGTCTCAAAGCCCACGCAAGCCTAAAGTGTTGGGCAGCCTTGGGGAACCAGCCTGGGCTTTAGTGGTCACCTAGAGGGAGGAGATGAGGCTCTAAAAGAAATGCAGAAGTGAGACCTTGCAGGAATGTGGGGCCTCAGAATCACCACTGCACTGAAAATGTCAGCTAGAATCCCTGTGCCCACAGGCAGCAAGGGAAAACAGGTGGTCTGCTTGGCCAGGCATGTCATGTGCGTCTGGGGTCTGGAAGGTTCATTATTGCATAGTCAGAAAACCCCAGAATTGAGGAACTGCTTAGAAGTGTCCAAGTGAGTGATTTCCAGGGGTACCTGTTGGGCATGCCTCATGTCAGGAAATCCTTGATCATGATTTTCAGTCAAAGTTCCACAGAGGAGGGTCACAATCCAAAATTAAAAAGTGCCAAGAAGCAGTCCACTCTAAGCCTGACTCAACAGATGGAGGAGCTCCCACGCTCTCAGATAAGGGATAAAAGGAGGCTGTGACGATGTTCATAGTGTGGAAAAAGGAACCGAGTCCAAGTGGGTAAAAATACAGTATCAAAATCAAGGCAAATTGGAATTTCCTCAAATAAAAATCAACTTTAAAAGTAAAACATGGTGATGAATTAATAAGCAGACAGAATGTCTGAGGAGGGCCAGATACAGAACTGAAGACTCCAGGGCAGACTCAGCACAAAACAGGATATGAAGATGTGTGGCTGGAAGATGGAAATGAGAACGCCCCTCAGACAACTAACAGAAACACTAGTAAGAAGACTAGGAATTCAGAGAAAGGGGAGCACAATAACATGGGGAGAGACAATGTCCGGAGGATTTTGAGGTGTGTCAGACTGACAGAAGCTGAGAATCTGCAGACTGAGATGCACCAGGCAGATGGTGAGGGGAAGTTATACTGCACCTCTGTGTCCTACAGAGACCAGACAAAGACAAAACCATGATCCAAGCCAGAGGAAAAAATTAGATTTCCCGTAAGAAAAAGAAGACCAAGAGTAGTTTTTTTTTTTTTAAATAATAAGAGACACCATAGTAAAATAAAAAATACTTCAAAGTTGATGGGAAATACTTCCAACCTGGAATTTTATACCTAGTTAAACTATTATGCACAAGTGAGAACAAAAGGCTTTTGTCCAAAGTCTGAGAGAATGAATCACTACCAGAGCTTCACAAAAGGGCTACTAAAGGATGCCCTTCAGAAACAAGGAAATTGATCACAGAAACTAAATATGACACATAGGATGGAAAGCAATAGTAGAACATGAATAACCTCCCATGAGCACTGGTAATAGAAAACAGCAACAACAATGACAGCAATGGATGATTCTGGGGCATAAAAGCAAGGAGGAGTAGAAATACGACCATTGATGTACGAAAGGATTGTAAGACCCTTATTAAGGAAAAGGTGAAGACAGTATCAACTCTAGAATTTGCACTGTAAGGAATCCACATTAAATTTTTAAGAGTAGCCTCTAATGATATATATAAAAAAAACGCCTTCTAAATAAGTGGAGGTGAAAAAAGAAGAAATAAACACTTCAAGAGAAATTGGAGCTCCAGGATAATAACAATAAATAATTGAAACACACACACACACACACACACACACACACACACACACACATACCGTGTGTGCACTGAATGCCTCCAGATCCTAAATAAAACATGTCCACCACCCTGTGTCCCCTCAACTCTGAGTGCCAGGGAACTGCACAGGGACTCAGGGACATCACATAGGATACGGGACCCACTCCAGAAAGATCTGCACTCTGGTTGAGACCTCATGGATTTTGCGTATGGCCTTAACCCGTGTTGCTCTCGGGATCCCTGTGAGGGTGTCCCACAGCAAGTGCACCATCTTCTAGACTGGCGTGGTGCTCTGGCTGTTCCCAGCCCTGGCTTCTCTCCAGGCCCCCACTGCCTCCCTCCTCATGATTGTTCTGGTCTGAGCTTCGGGGAGGTGGAGTGGGCACTGGTGAAATTTCATCTGTTTAAAAGTCTTTTTAAAGAACTATATTTATTTCGTTTCCAATTCCTAGTCTTGTTTTAACTTTGCATGCTCATTTGAATTTTATTTTTGCTTTAACATACAGTCTTTAACTTCCAGGCTTTCCTTTTAATTTTGCTGGCTCTAGGCTTCTGTTTGTTCATTTCAACATTTATTTTAAATCTCTTTTATTTCACCCACCTTTTTCTTTACAGGAGCTTTTAAATGGTCTGACATTTAAATATTATCCCCTTCGATATTAATTTTCCACCTGCCCCATGTGCACCTTTCATGTTAATCTCTTGTCCTTCTCGCCCCCATCAGCCATGTCTTTTTCCCTGGTTTCCTCACTCTCCTTGTTACTGGGTTTGCTTTGTAGACCCTGTTCTGTGCCCTGGGAGTTCCCATGTTGCCCTAGTTCTGCTTGCAGCAGCTGCCTTAGATCCTGTCTCTTCTGTGCCCGCTGAGGGTGCTTCCCCTAGGAACGCTGGGTGCCAGTTGGGGCAGTGGTGTGCCCCACCCTGG
Organism: Dinomys branickii; assembly: GCA_004027595.1. Taxonomy (NCBI): domain Eukaryota; kingdom Metazoa; phylum Chordata; class Mammalia; order Rodentia; family Dinomyidae; genus Dinomys; species Dinomys branickii. The sequence continues at coordinate 532,657 of PVLD010000008.1, forward strand.
GGTCCTCCAGGGCTCCTTGAGTGAGAGCCATGGATTCTGGGCAAGTGGAGCCCATCCTGAGTCCCAGTCAGGGGAGCAGATGCCACAGCCGGTCCCTGCTGGCCAGTTCTACCTGAGCACGGCAGGGAAGCCTCTGCTCCTTGCCGCTGAATCTCTTTATAAAAACCATCGCCCTTGTGTCTACTGAGGGTGTGCGACACAATGCTAGAGGGTGAGTCTAGATGAGAAGGTGAGCGCTATTGTGGACCAGATTAGCATGTCTGCCATCTGGTGTCACCACCCACCCTCCTCCCTGCTTCGGCTACAGCACTGCCCTCTCTGCATTTACCCAAAACCCGGAATACACTGTAACCTCACTGCTTTTTCATCTTGTGTTCAGAGAGCTGCAGACCAAATGCCCTCCCTGTTACACAGGTGAGGTAGTGCAATCTCTTTCTGTCTGTGTCTGGCTTAGTGTACTCAGTTTGCTGGGTTCCTCCATGGGACAGTAAATGGCAGGATCAATTCCTTTTTAAAGTTGGGGCAATATTTGATTTCATGTATCTCAGTTTCCTTGTTCTGCTTTCTCATTTCCAGTATGGCGGGTCCTGGTGCCCTTGGGTGCCCAGTGGCAGTGTTGGGCACCCCCTCCGGGTGCTGGGCAGCCCCCTCCGAGCTGTCCTGCCAGCTCGCATCTGTGGGTGGTGGCAGAGTTGAGCTCAGTGGCCGCAGCTGTGGGTGCAGAGACAGCCTGGAGCAGCTTCAGTCATGTGAGCCTCAGTAGGCCATGCACAGCCTCCTTCTGAGAGCCCTTCTCTCACCAGCAAACCAACACTGAGTCTCTTTTGTCCCTGTCCTTCCCTGGAGCTGCGGGATAAGGAGGAAGGCGAGGCCTCAGGAGTAACGATGACAGCGATGCCCACGGGTGCTGGCAGCCAGGCAGGGGGATGAGTCCAGCAGCCCCCAGCCTCTGTGTGGTCCCCATACAGCTGCTCTTGTCCCAATCCCAGCAGGCTGTGCCCGGTCACCCACAGTAGTGACTCTGGATGAGTCTAGGGCTGGCTGCATCCTTCTCGGCCTACTTCCCAGCATTCAGAAGGACTCAGTGGCTTTTGAGGGCCCTGGGTAGACGCCGGGTCCCTGGCCAACGCTCTCCCTTATGCTGACACTGCTGCTGCCCCACGAAGGAGGAACAGGCCGTGGCTGCTGCGTTGGCCCAACCTCTCTGCTTCTACATGGCTCCGCCTTGCCCCACATGTGAGGCCTGCAGGTCCCAGATCCCTAGGCTTTTGGGGACCAGGTGGTCGCTTTGCACCTTGCGGACTTTGCCGGAAGAGCCACTGTCCAAAACCTCAGCACTCATGGTCAAAGTACCTCACAGAGGAAGGAGTCTGCAGAGACGGGACTCTCTCATGGCCCGGTCCTGCCAATCAGTGTTGAATGCATGAGCCCCACTGTCTCTGGGTGGGAAACAGCCCAGGAGCTGCACAGGGGCTGCTGGTACAGACAGAGCCATGGGAAACTGGTGTGGGGAGGAACCCTGGGGACGTGGGCTGGGAGCAGGTGGAAGCTGCTGCCCTGAATACTCCCTCCCTGTGCCAGGAGCAAAGGCAGAGAGCTTCTCTGGCCCTGGGCTATTTTTACCTCCTGGACGCTGAGTCACACTGTTGCTGGGCCTCCCAGCAGAGCTCACAGCCTGCCTGGGCATCACAGTGCATGGCACAGGGCACCCACCTCCCTCCTGATTAACCCTTTCCCCATCTTCTTGGCTGGACAGTGGGGCTCCTGTTCAGTCGGCTGGCCCACTGATCCTTCACTTCCAGACACCAGATGAGTGAACGAATCCTTACAAGCTTTAGCTCCCTGTGCACAACAGCTAGGGAAGGCATTACATGCTCACCTGACAGGTGGGGTAGAGGCTACGAGACCTGGCCCTGCTTCTGACCATGCAAGGATCCTGTTGTGTCCTCCTGATGACCGCTGGATATGATTTTGTTAAAGCTTCTTTCCATTAAAGATCACATATTGTCAAAGTTTAAGGTTGAATAAATATAAACAGAACTGCTGCGAACATGTCTTTCAGAAGCATCAGGGAGCACACCTGCTGATAGTTATGCTATAGCACTCCTACCTTACCTTGGGGACCCTTGCACTTTAGCCCTGTGGTGGAGAGGAGCTCATGGGCCACACACTGCCCAACTGGAGGCCAAGTGGGCAAGTGCCATGGTGGTTTATATTTGATCTGGGAAGTGAACCAGCATGTTCCTGAGAAGGATTTGAATGTAATATCCATGGAAGGACTCTATTCTGAAGTCACCAAAAGAGCTGCTGGGTCTAAGAAGATTGCTTCAAAGTCGCCTTCTTCCCCGATGGTCTGCAGGGATGCCTTGCTGTGAGGGGTCTGAGGGGCTCTGCCTGGGCTTGACCTTGAGTTGGTGCAACTTGTCCTCACCAGGCTGGGAAGCCCTGACTTGTCACCCCAGCAATGCTTGTCAAGGACATTTCCCCAGATACATGGCCACCCAGCAGGACACAGGGACCCCTGCTCCACTATTGCCTTAGGTCAGAGTTCACTCAGGGCTCAGCAGGTGGTGTGGAACATCAGGCTTGGATTCCTGTACCTGCACATGGCCGACAGGGGGTGCCAGCCTGGACACTCCAGCTCCTGGGGAGTCCAGGAGGAACTGCTTCCAGGACTCCTGGAGTTGCCCCAGTCTGGATGCCCACATCCTTGGAGAGGAAGCAGTGTTTACAGAGCCTAAAGCATCTCTGAGGGCTTCCGGTGATAGGAGGCAAAAGCTCCGAAGTAGCTGCTGTCATGTTTGGGAGTGAAGACAAGGAAGAAGTTCTGTCTTTTATTTTCTGGATGTTTTGGTCCGTGGTTGGCAGAACACAGGAGGTGGTGCTGGGAAGCCCTGTGCAGGGTGGGGACTCAAGGGAGGACAGAAAGGGAGCTGAAGCCAGGCTCTGTGGCAGGCAGTGGGCTCCGTCCTGCAGGGCTGCAGTGATGCACAAGGAGCAGGGTGGTGCAGCTTTGTCCACCAGCTCCGGCCATCAGTGGTGGCCCAGGCCTCTCAGGGGACGGTCACCCTGCACCCTGGCAGCTCACCCAGATGTCAGAAGCCCAGATACCAGCTGGAAACAGCGCTGTGATGAGAACCCGGATTTACACCTGGGCACCGTCCTGGTTTGCCATGGTGCATGAAGCTCCCCTGAACAGGACACCAGTGTGCATTCCCCTGTAAATCCCAGTGTAAGGTTCCTGCCTGGTAGGTGGGTGGCACAGAGCCATGCCAGCTGAGCCACTGGAAGAGTGGATGCTGTGATCACCACCACTTCCAGAAGAGGAGCTGAGGTGGAGGCCAGCAAAGCTTCAGTCAGGCGGCTGGAGCGGGGCTTGGCTGCAGGTGAGCCTGGGCTGTCTGCCTCAGAGTTGCAGCTGCCCATTAGAGCCCTAACCAGCAGGAAGGTGTGCACTTGAGCAGTGAGCCTCAGGGAGGAGCACTGGGCCCCGGGGGTCAGCAGGAAAGACTTCATTAGCTCTGCTGCCTGCACCTTCACATCCATGAGGCTGTGGCCTTGACCTGTGTGTGACCCTGGCCAGCGCTCCCTGGATGACACACAGACCCTGTAAGCTGGCCTTTAGGTCCAGATGGAACAGCTGCTTCAAGGGTTTTAATATAGTCTGTGCAGTGGTACAGTGTTCTAAGCAAAGCACAGATGACAAACACACACATAGTGGATGAAATGCACAGATACACTGTTTACTGAGGTGGACAAGTGGGCAGGTTTCTTTTCCTAAAGGCTCCCATTTGTTTTGTATGCTTGTTGGCTTTGGAGATCTCTTTTTCCTTCTGTGTGTGTTTATGTGGTGAGCCAGTAACCTCTCTGCTCTGTTGGTCAGGGTCATACCTGAGTGTCCACCATCCTGCTTTATGGGTGTGACCCTGAGCCCAGGCCCTCAGCTGGGAAGCTGGTCCTCTGTTGGCACTGTGAGCTGAGCTCCCCCAGACATCATGGAGCCATGGGGAGCTGGGGCTGGGGAAGAGCCACATGTCTCCACCCTGTGGGGTCTGGAGGTCTTGGCCAGTCTTGGCAGGGGACATGGCCCTAAATGAAGGGGCAGGCGAGGAGGGCCTGTGCTGGGCTCTGGATCCTGGTCCTGCGAAGGCTGTACATGGAAGGTGCAGTCCCTGGCCCTGGTGCTCTCTGAGAAGGTATGGCTTTTCCTGGGCAGGAGGCAGAGAGGCAGCTGGGGGTGTGGCCTTCTTTTGCCTTGGGGTCCCTGGAGGTGAGCCATTTCCAAGCCCACCTTCTTGCCATTTGATCTCTGGGCACCTGGTGGCTGTGGGAGTGGTCACGGCTCTGCAGCTTGCAGCACAGCCATCCCTCTAATGACAGGACTTACAGGGCCTGTCCCAGCTTTGCATCCAAAGCTAACGACCATGGACCGGCTCTGTGTGTATTCATCTCAGACACTCACGCAGACTTCCTGTGTCTGCAGAATGTTCGTGATCACCCCTCATTCAGTCCTGGATGCTTCTTGTTCCTCTCACGGGAGCCAGCGTGAGCAAGGCCAGCTTCTCTGCAGTGACACGTCACTCTTGATCCATGAGTGCCGGCTGGGCTGGCACACACTGGCACTCTCCCTGCTCACAGTAGACTCTCTTGTGCCAGTGCAGACTCAGCCTGCAGCCCCTTGGGCCCATGGAGGTGGGTGGTGGTCAACGTGAAGGTCTCTGGAGATGCCTGTGATGTGTGTGAAGACAGGAGAGCACGCTTTGCTCCCCTCACCACTAAGACTGCACCAAGAGGGAGCCCCACCTCTCCTCAGACCTGTGGGGCTCAGGCGGGTTCAGGTCCGCTGACCGTGGCCGTGGTGGGAACAGGAGGGAGCTTCCTTAGAAAACTAGAAAAAGAATGGCAATTTGATGCAGAAATCCTGAGTCTGGATGTGGCTCAGGCTCACTGCACACACCAGCCCAGATATGACCCAGGTTGCGTGCCCATCAGCGGGCAAATGGATGAAGAAAAGGGGGTGCAGATATGCCCAGGACAGTAGTCAGGCTGTACAAGGAGATCACCCTGCTGAGTGCCACCCTGGGCAGTGCTGGGGGACATCACTCCGTGGGGAACAAGCCGGACGTGAAAGGACAGAAAAGACGGGGAGGCCTGGGTGGCTGGCCTGGAGCAGGGAGCAGAAGGTAGGGAGATGGTGGCCAAAGGGCACAAAGTGAGCCCACTATCCCTGTTCTGGAATAGTTTCGGAAAAGTCTGCTGTCAGGGTGGGTTCCAGGTTAAGTCTCCTTACCCTAAAAGCAACACTCAGTAAAAGGGCAGCGGAGACTTTTGGGAGGGATGGATGGTTCATGGCTGAGATTGTGTAGATGGCGTCAGCTGCGCACACACCCTCAGCCCCATCTGGTTGCAGGCAGTGAATGTGTAGCTTTGCTTGTTGCACGTTGTTTTACAGATCACTGGTCAGTGTTCTGTGGAGACCAGACTGGGATCCCCATGGGTTCACCTTGTACTCGTGAGAGGCTTGGGTGTATATCGACCTAACTAAATTCACTTCATTTGGTATCTGGCTCTAGCTTGTATTTGCACAGGATCATGGAATTTTACTCTACTCATAACTAAATTCTACTCTGGACGACAGCCTGAACTGGGTTCCAGTACAAAATCACAGCCCCAACAAGCCAGCATTCCTGTTAGTGTGCAGACAGCATTGTCATGGAGCTCTGGCAGGAGCGAACCACTGCTCACATGTGGAATCCACACAGTGCATGATCTTGGCTGTGGTTTGGACCTGGCATGTCCCCAAGGGTGTGCGTGAGGCTTGGTCCTGGACGGGGGCACCTGAGGTGGAACCTGTAGGTGGGGTCTGGGGAAGAAGCTGGAGTCCTTGGGATGCCCCTGAGACAGGGACTTGGGGACTGGATCCTTCTTTTCTCTGATTCCCATCCACCCTCAGGTAAAGAGATTTCCTGTCCACAAACTCCTGCCACAGCTGCTGCACAGAGGAGCAACAGGGGCACCCCACATGGATGGAAACCCTGAGACCAGAGGCTGCAATCAACTGCTCCTGCTCTGAGGCTGGGCTTCTAGGAAAAGAGAGTGGACCTGCCCAGTCTGCAAGGCTCTGGGGAGTTAGGAGCTAAACTGTGTTCTTTGGCCCTGCTGAGATTCTTCACTAGCTCCATGTCCTTTTTAACAGGGGTGGTCCCAGTGTTGTCTAGAAATGCATCTCTTTAACTTTGGGGCAGATATTTAATGTCCCTGAGATTTTGTTTTTGTGAGACCACCAGGTCTTCCCACCTTGTAGCTTGGCGCAGGTGAGGGGCTAAAAGGGACAACAGGTTGCCTCTTCCCAGGTGGGCCAACCCTGTCCTGTCTTGGACCTGAAAGTCCTCATTCTTCATTTAAAAATCATTATATTAGAAGAGAGGAATAAACTCATGTGATTTATAGGGCCTGGAGTCAGTGCTATCACGTACTTAATGCCTAAGAATAGAAGAGTAAAATTCCATGATCCTATGCAAATACAAGCTAAAGCCAGATACCAAATGAAGTGAATCGTGTTAGTGATGCTTTGAAGATGCAATAGAATTTAATAAGTTCATTAAGGCTGGGTCCAGGCTGAAGAAAACCAAACAGGAGGACTGGTTAGGTTAGTAGTGTGTGTGTTAGGAGTGGGTAACAGTGGGTAAAATCTGAGAATAAGAAATGGATGAAAATTCTATCAATGATAAAAGTAAGGATGAGAAGGTATTTTAAATATCTATAGTACAATAGTAAACAGAATTCCCCAAACTCTCCTGGGGCCATTTTGATGTCATGTCAAGATGAAATGTCCTATGCACCAAAAATAATTATTTTACTGCAAGTATAGTAAAGAAAGGAAGAAAACCAAAACAGCAATATTATAACATTGCAACACTATAAAATTAACACCGAGACACTGTAACACAGTAACACTGTGATGAGGAAATATTGTAATACTGTAACACTGCAACACTGGCACATTGGAACATTTCTATGGGTGATTCTTAGACAAGAAAACAGGTGTTGAGAGAAACCAGCGCCTGGCCCAAGGCTACAAACCTGCTAAGGAACAGTCATGCCCAGGCTAGCCAATGCTAAAACTCTCACTTATTCCACCACAGAAAACCCCTTTTAGTATCACAAAGAATAAAGAGTTAGCAAAACATTTAATCAAGGAACTGAAACATTTGTAAGCTGAAAAGTGCCAGACGCCACTGAGAGAAATGACAGGAGAGTTAAGTAGATGCGGAGCTGTCCGTATTCGCGGATGGAACATGTCCTATCGCTAGGATGGCAACACTTCTCGACCGACTCACAGACTGAGTGAAAGCCTGGCAGCATCCAGCTGGCTTCCCGGCAGAAATAGACGAGCACACCAAGACCCACATGAAAAGGTGGCAGGGCCCCTTTCTTGCTGCCCAGAGACAGCCGCTCACTGCACAGTTTCTAAATAGGATTCAGTAACCACCTCCACTTACCATGCCACTGTCCTGTGTCCAGAGTGATCCTGCTGACCCTCAACAGTGTTAGGATCATCTTACTTCTTTTGTATGGGCTGAAAAAGTAAATCCAGGTGCCAGAATTGGACCCTGGCTCTCTGTCCAGAGAAATCCCTGGCTCAGTGTAGAGGGTTTCCTGATGCATTTATTCCAGATGTGGCAATTATCTAAGGGGGGTCACGCTGATGTCCTTGAGGAAGGCAGTGTGCAGCGCTGCCATGATTGTGCCCCCACCTCCCCAAGTGACTTTCCTGGCCTCCTGATCTTTACCCAGCACAGAGCTGCATGGCCTGGGAATTGAAGGAAGTGGACTCAGCCTATAAAACAGCCTGTCGTGAGACACAGGCAGGTCAGGGTGGCACCAAGGTGATTGTTCTCTCCACAAAGGACTGGAGGATTGGGCTGGGTCATCTCCAAGTGCTCTTGCACTGGTCTTCAGCAAGCAAGGGACAGGCAGGGGCCCCGGTCTAAGCAGACTCAGTGCCACATCAAGAGGCATCTGGAAACTCACAAGGAGCCCCTGCCTTGAGGGTTAAGGGTGTGATGGTCCAGGCCACAGCATGGGAGTAAATGTAACATTTGCACCTGGACATTGTGTCTATGCATGTCCTGGTTACTTTTCTCATTGTTGAGACAAAATACCCAACACCCAGAGTTAAAAGAGAAAATGTTTATTTAGCTCACAGTTTGCAGAGATTTCAGTTCATAGTTGGCTGGCTCTAGTCAGGGCGGCAATGGCAGAGGGGCATCGCAGTGGAGAAACACCCCATGGCAGGGCGGGCAGGAGGCAGCAAAGCAGTGAAGTAGCAAAGCAGGCTTCTTTCTCTCCTTTACATTCCATCCCAGCTACTTGCCCCTGGGTGGTGCCACCCACACCTAGGGTGGGGCACCGTTAAATCCCAGCATTAGACGCCCTAATTCAGCCACCTTGAAATTCCCCACCTATGACCACATAAGGCTTTGGGAGACATCTATATACCAGCCACAGCCTGAGCTTACAGCTGCACAGCGAGAAGTATAATGAGCATGGCTGTTGTCACCAGGACCAACAAAGGCGGGGGATGTTCTCGACACAGGGCAGGGTCATTTAGCTGATCACTGAAAGCCACAAAAACAAAAAAACGGCATGGTGTTTGCCATCTAGGAGCCTCCTCTGCACAGCAGGCTCCTTGCACAGCCCAGCCCTGTTGGCCTGAATAGGGCCTGCAGCTCCAGGCCCCACTCCCGGGCAGTGCAGTGAGTGACCACACAGCTTTAGGATCTGTCCCTGGATCTCATGCCCCAGCCATACCGTATTCTCTTGGCCAGGTCCTTTCTCTCTCTCTTTCTCTCTCTCTCTCCCTCTGTCCTGAGCCTTGGCAGCCCTGGCTGCCTGAGACCATTTCCAGCACCCACTTGAGCCCAGCCTGCCCCACTTGGGCTGAGGTCACCAGCCCCTGTGTCTCTGATGTCTAGCCTGCAAGGCTTGCTGAGTACTCAGAGTGAGGTAGGTTCTCTCCTGCCAGCCTGGCTGGAACCTGCCTGCATGGCTCACCTACTGCTACCCCTTGGTCGTTCTCCACATTCAGGCCCAGCAGGCGGCATCCCATCTCTGCAGGTACCACTTGCTCCTTGCCAGCCCTGCTGGCTCCCACTGGGGCCCTGCAGAGGTCTGGATCCATAATGGGATCCTCTGCATCCATCAAGGTGGGCACCTCCTGATCTACAGGGCCTTATCTCTGGAGAGATGCCATGCCTGCTACCATGTATGTCCACTTGTTTCTCCCCTCCTGGCCATGTGAGTCTCTCTGCATCATTCTCCCCCAACCAAAACTGCCAGATGCTCAGAGCCACAGTGCTGGGCTGGCTTCCTATCTGCACACCCAGGGCAAAGTGCAATACATCACACACTGACTGCTGCTCTAATGCAAACCTAAGTCTCTCGGAGAGACTCCAGTCCCACCTTTCTAAAGGCTCTGCTGCTAACAGGGATGTCACACCGTGAGCATGAAACAGGGTGCCTGTAGCCCTACTACTGACCTTCCCAGCAGCCACTGGGGCATTCAGGGGACACTGGGCAGAGTGAGGCTGGAGGACAGGTGCAGCAGGACCTGGTCACCTGCTGACCCTCCTCCTGACTAGTCTTCTGGGGATCAGTTGGTGTTGACCAGGTCCTGAGCAGGGCCTGGTGTTCCTTGGATAATCCCCACACTGTGGCACTGGGCTCCAGTTGAGTTTCATCACCAGAGGCCCAGACCATTTGGACTGGGCCAGGCCAGTCCATTATGGACCATAATTCAGAAAAGGGCTCTGATAGGAGAGGGTACTGCTTCCGAAAGTCAGAAGAAATATTGTGAAAATAAATCCACTTGAACTTTACAACACAGTGTATATGTACACATGTGCATACTCAGGCCAACATGGCTTCAAGCCAAGAAATGTGGCAGATACGTGCCCATGCATGTGAGTGCCGGTGCCTGTGTGAGCCCTGAGTATGCACCATGCGTCCATATGTGCTGTGTGCCTGTGTGTGAAGGTGTGGGGGTGGGATGTGGTCACTACGCTTCTGAAGCCCAGTTTTATGAAGGAAGCCCAAGCCTTGCAGTGCGGAGTCAGGACACTTCAGGGATCTCAGCTCCCAGGGACCAGGATGGCTGCATCACACAGGGAAAGGGTGATGAACAAGAAGAGGTTTTTCTCATGGACAGGAGGTGTCCTGACCCCAGGATCCTGGCCCTGCTGCAGAGCTCAGTCCCTGGCCTCTGGCAGCAGGCCTTGGAGAGTGGTGGTGCAACACTTGTACTTTACCTGGTGACCTGGGGGGTATAGCGCTCAGGACAGCAGCAGCCCAGGCTCCTCAGCATGTGGGGCCTGCAGGAAGGTTCAGGGCTGGCAACCCTGACCATGAGGGAGGGGTGATGGGAGTCACCACAGAAATCGAGCCAAAGGAGAGGAGATATGCACAGGGTGCCCATGAGATGCAGCTGCGTGGCTCCATGTCAGTGACAGAAGACTGGTAAGAGACAGAGCCAGCAGCTACAGATGGAGATCACAGGCCTGGGCTCTTCACACCTCCTTGCAACACCCACCCCCAGCAAGACTTGGTAGCAGCAGAAGAGGCTCCAGCACTAACTTCTAGCTCCATGGTCAGATACAAGGGGTTCTGGGCACTGGGTCCCATGACACCACTACATATGACAAATCTTAAGCATTGTCTAAGTTACTTTTCTCTCATTACTGAGACAAAATACCTGATGCTCTAGAATTAAGGAAGAAAAGGTTTATTTAGCTCACAGTTGTGGAGGTTTTAGTCCATACTTGGCTGGCTCCAAGGCATGGCCCAGGGCAACAGTTCATGGCAGCGGAAAACAGCAAGAGCAACAGGAGCAAAGTGGGAGGAGCGGTGGCAGGAAGAGGAAGTGTCTTTCCCTCCATTACACTGTGTGCAGGCTGCCTGCCCCAGGGCAAGTGTGGCTCTCACACCCATAAGCCCAGCATTGGGCCATTGATCAATCAAAAACTCTAGAAGTGAGGCTTTGGGGGGACATCCAGACACAAACCATAACAACATATTATATTTCTTGACCCACAGATTTTATAAATTAGCCATGGCAAGTAAAACCACACAGTACACCCCACAAGCTGTGTCTTCACTTCCCCCACCTTCACTTCCCCCACCTTCTCATCCTTGCCCTGCCTAGCTTCATAATGAAGGGCAGCTTCATGACGTAGCTCTAGCCACACAGGTCTCTGAGTCAGAGCTGCCTACCTTCCCACTTCTTGCTTTGACCTTAGACATGGATGCTTACGGCAACAGCAGCCATCTGGGAACCAGGAGATAGTCAGTACTTCCTGCCATGCTTAGGTCAGTGGAGAAAGGGGCCCTTGTTCAGCTTGAAAGCTCAGCCAGCTATGCCTGTGCTTTGCTGAGATCTTCGTGGCACTGTGTTTGACCTGCCTAGTCTATGCACATGCTCCCAGGGCTCCTCCTTTAAAGGAGATGTCATTGGATCAAGGGAGGAACTGAGGGGAAGGAAGGTGGCAGGCAAAAGCCCTGGGTCCAATCAGCTCCCATCCACAAAGAGCTGAAGATCCAACTTCTCCTTGTCCTTTTCACTATTTCAGTGAAAACACGAAAGAAGAAGCTGAACAAATCCTGGGGTGTAAGACCCTCCATGGTACAGAAGTCCCTTGCTCAACTCAATACACAGTACATAGCCCTGGCACCAGTGACCCAGGACTGTGGGGCTCTGACTTCAGGACCCAGGGCAGTGCCATGCTCTGGGGCTTTGAGACATACTTCTTGCCCACTGGGACACACTTCCCATGCTCCACGACACATTTCCTATGCACAGGGCGGAGTTCTCACTGGCAGTGGGAAGTCACAAAGACCAAGGAAAGGGCTCCTAGTAAAATGGACCTCTAATTTTCTGGTGAGAAGGGGCCTTGCGCCTCACACATTTGTGACCAGAAGCCTGTTGTGTGTGGAGCGAGGAATTGGATATTTACTTTCTAGGGTTTTGTGTCCAAACTTATTTTCTGAAGGTGGGCACAGTATTTCTGTCCCACTGCCCATACGTGTCCCATGTTGTGGCCTCCATGCATGCAGGAAAGATGAGGAGAGGTGGCCTTTCTGCCCTCCCTTGACTCTGGGTGGCTCAGGACCCTGGAGAATTGGTCTCAGGACACTCTGATGGTGAGTCAGAAAAGTGCACTTGATGATTGTCTCTTGCTAGAACACTTGAGCAGGGAGCCCTGAGCTGTCATTTAGGGCACCCAATTTGAGGTCACTGGGCAGCCTCCAGGGTCCCAGCAACCCTAGATCCCCTATGATGGCACGGAAGGAGAGACAGAGCTGGGACTAAATGGCTCTGTCCAATTCCCAATCACAGTGTCCACGCCGTTCAGGGACCATCACGTGCAGCACCAGGTGGGCAGGACTGCGTGCACATTAGACCCACATGAACACCATTGTGCAGGCTGAAGCTGTAGCCACTCCAAGTCCCACATCCAGGTACCCTAGCCACTCTGACCTCACCTTTACCACACTCTCTGCCCAGCCCACCTTTCTGCCTCCTGCCTCACCCTTTCCTCTCTGGGGTCTTGGCTGGGTCCACATCTCTTCATCCATACCTGGGTTGCGCTTTGTACAGCCCTCATGGGCACTGTGTGGTCCAATCCTCACCCAGCAGACGTGGGCATGGACAGGCAGAAGTCACTTCTAGGAGTATGCCTGCTGTGGGGTGGAGGAGCTTCCCTTGGGGGCTCCTGCAGGGGACAGAGGCCAAGGGAAGTCTTGAACAGTGGTCCCTATTCCCTTGCCACTGGTTCCTGGCCACTACCATTCTACCTTCTTCTCCATGATTCTGTCCCCCATGTCAGTGGAACCATGTGGCATCTGTCTCTCGATGACTGGCTACTTCATTCAGCATGACATCTCTGTGTCTTGTCCATGTCAGAGCACCCACCAGGACTTCCTGCTTTCTTAAGGCCGAATAGTATTCCATTCTGTGTGCATGAAGATCGCAATCACTTACACGGTCTTCTGCCAATGGCTTCCACACATTATCTGTTGTGATCAAAGCTGCTATGCATGTGCGAAGGCAAAGACCTTCCAATTCCTTTGGACCCTGCCCTCGGGGAGCTGCTGAGCTATGTGAGAGTGTCGTTTAATTTTCTGCGCACCTCTGTACTATCTTCCACAGCAGCCGTGCCATTTTACCTCCCCACCAATGCCTGTTTGTTCCTATTATTTCTCTGTCTTCCCTTTTTAAAACTAGTAGCCACTCTAAGGGACACCAGGTTAATTACTGTAATGTGGCCACTTGGTATTATCTAGTAGGGTGATTCTTCATTCAGAGTAATGTTGAACACTGCAGCTAGATTATTCTTTCACAAACTTTTGAATAATGTGGCTAAACTCCAAAGGTGATGTAACACTGACAGCTGATTACAGGGCCTCGATCCTGTAAATTACCATCAGAGAACAGTGCGGTCTTATTACTGTACTACCCAGAACTGTGAGGCTCGCCTTCCTGTATGCAAGGTTTTCTTATGAGATCTGTCTGGCTCACTTTGCGTGGCTCTTACATGCTTCTTGACAAAGTGATTTCTACATGCATGTATCCTACTTGGGTTGCTCTACCAGGGCCAGGTGGGGCTTGGGCATCAAAGAGAGGGGAGAGGGGTACTTGAAGAGGTGCCGTGTGGGCAGCAGCAATGGCCAAATTGAACTCTGAAGAAGTCAGCAGGGGGGCAGCCAACAAATGCTGGAGTGTGTGTGAGAGTACGTGTGCACAAGTCTATGCATCTGTGTGTGCTGCATGTGTGCAGGTGCCTGCTTTGGATCTGAGAAGTCCATTATTCTGGGAATGAAAGGAAGCAGAGATGAGACTGGATAGGGACGTTTTCCACAGCCTGTTTCCCCCAATGTCCTGTGTCACTGGAGAGCAAGGGCACTTATGAGGACTGTAGGCACAGATGTGTTCCTGGGCAGTCCCAGGCCCAGAGGCAAGAAGCACAGGGTAGCAGGTTGGGACCTTTCCTGTAGCTACTGAGCTGGCCAGACAGGAGACAAGGGACTGTGGGGAAGATTCCAGGGAGGGGGTCCCAAGTAAGTCCACGGGTGGGAGGAGGCGAGGTTTCTGGGGAGGGTTTCTGGGTTGCTGCCCGGACTGGAGGGGACATGAAGGAATAAGCTCACAAAGGTGAACTCCAGGAACCCCGATACAGCTGGCTGGCAGAGACCAGTGCAGCCATGGGTCTGTGGCTTAGGCTATGGCTAGGCCAGGCAGGGACAGAAGCTCTCCGTCAGCCTCATGATGACCAAGGCACAAGCTCAGCTCCGCAGTGTGCTGTGCTGCTGAGTGGGGATGTCCAGGAGTCAGGTGTATGGGGTGCGCTTTGATTTCTGGATTCATTAGGGTGCAACCCCAGCCCTTAGAGGACAGGAGAAAGGGGAGCAGTTGAGTCCTGCTGGTGACAATTCAGCCACTGGATCAGGGGCCCCGGGAAGCCCTCAGCCACTGGGCTCTGCTTGTGACAGGCTGTCTGGAGCCCACAGGGACAGGTCCCAGGAGAGGTCGGGGGGGTGGCTGCGCTACAGCGGGGGAGCAGAGAGGCCAGCAGGGCAGAGGAGGTCACACCCTGGAGTGCTGGCTCCTGAGCCAGACAGGGAGGAGAGTCTCAGGGCCATGGCGCCCAGCAGGAGACTCTGCGCCCCTGAGCTGATCCCTGGCTGCCCTGCCTGCTCTAATGCCTGCAAACTAGGTGGCTGCTGGCGTCTGGAGGAAGCCAGAAGCGCAAGATGTGCATTTCCTGGGAGGCCCCTGGCAGTCACAACGTGAGGTCTACAGCGAGAAGGGGAGCAGCAGCATCTATACCTTGGGAGTTGGCAAATCATGTTCTTTCCACTGTTCAGGAACAGACTGTGATGCTCCTGCTCACGGGGAACACATCGATAATGACCACTCAGGTCAACATTTGTACCAAGGACCTTCCGTGTCTGGACCTGCCAATGCTTGGTCTGGTTGTCACATCTCCTAGGCCAGGATGGCTGGCCTGAGGATTGCTTCGCAACCAAACACAGCAACAGGGTTTCACACTGAACACTGGTTTAAACTTCAATATCAAAATGTCCATGTCTCTGTAGCAAAATGCTCACTGAACTAAATAAATCCTTTTTGTACAGGAAAACGCCCAAAGTTGCCTCTTGGCTTATACTTTCAGAAGCGGCTTTTGTTTCATCATTTTCTACACGCGCAGTTTTTCCTGGTTGTGGTATTTTTGGTTCTAAGAGCTATTTCCGGTCCTCATGCTTATTAGCTGTTGTCCTTTAGCATCTGATTTTATTTTTACTTCATTTGTAGTAACTTAAGAGATTATTTCTCAAGCAGTGGTGTAAATGATTTAGGCTGTAGGGGTTATACAATGTAGCTGAGGCCACAGATTACACACGGTGGTGGCAGTTTATTAAAAGGCACCTTAAAATATTTGACCTCGGACTGCACTGTGTAACTTTTGTGATGTAATATGAGTGTACACGGAATTGTGTTAGATGCGTGCCTCAAAGCTGTGGCTCACACACGGTTCCTACTGGTCTCCACAGGCAGAGCTGCTCACCACACTTGCACACCTGCTGGGCAGAAGCAGGCACACCTCCTTGAATGGAGCTGTGGGATGGGGGGCACATAGGCAGGGTCTGGGCTCCTCCTCCTGCCTCAGAAAGCCATGTGACACAAATCTGACCCACCCAGACTTCCAGTGAAGACAAAAATATGTCTTCTATCCAGAATCTCCTTCCTTGAGCCAATGGTGACAGCTGGATACACCTTGTTTTTAAAGTGTGGAGACAACGTGGTTAGAAAGAAACAGACCTTGGAAAAGTTCACCTTTGTCTAAGATTTTTCCAGCTAGTCTAGTAACAACAGAAGCCAGAGACTGGACCCAGAATCTTCTCATCTCACAGGTACTCCAGAAAGTCTCCTGGGGCGCTGGGGCAGAAGTTTGAGTCCCCTGCAGCTGCCCAGCATACTGCCTGACTCCACACAGCGGTGGTCAGCATGGTCTGCAGCCTGGGCTGAGTCCTCAGTTGTGCAGATTCTCTTTGACATACACCCCTGCTAACTTGCAGTGACAGTTTCAGATTTGCAAGGATCTTGTACACTGAATGATGAAGGATCATGTTTAAAGCTGGCTGCCGTTACTGACATCACTTCAATCCCAGTGGCCTGGGTAGAAATCTGCATGCTGGGCTTTAACGTGAATACTTTTGCTTTTTGGACATTTTGGCACAATGTCCCCAGTACAGGGAGGCTAGGTCAACAGGGTGGCCCGAGAGCATCTCAGACCCAGGCGTTTCTGTGGAGCGGTCCTGTGTGGCAGCAGCCTGAAACCATGGGTGGCTTTGCTCTGTCACCTGGTATGCTGATGCCAAAAATGAACACTCAATCCTTCAAACCTGCTGCCTTTACTCTCTTCAAAGAACACTGTGAACACAACTTGGTTTCTGTTGTAACTACAGAGTGTAGGCATCCTGCTGTTCCCAGGGATCTTCATTTTCCAATAGGCACAGGGTCCTGTAGAGGCCAGAGTGAGGGCACAGGGCCATGCAGGTCACAGAGGCCAACGTTTTTGTTGGGCAATGTAACCTCCTGCCCAAAAGAAGTTATTCACTTGACAGGTGCATTTAGCATGACTTTTTTTTTTTTTTTTTGTACCAGGAATTGAACTCAGAACCTTGTGCTTGCTAGGCAGGTGCTTGTGCTGCTAAGCTATATCCCCAGCCCCCCGACAGGTGCATTTAAACAGTGCATCCCACAAAACTGTTCAAACATCAGCTGCCATTGACATTCTGGAGGCACAGCTTTCGTTTAAAGTCAGCTGCAGAGGTGTGCAGGGTGGGAGGGGCCCTGAGGGGAGGACGTCCTCGCCCTTGGCCTCTGGTGGCCTTGCCCATGCACTATATGTCTCTCCGGCTAGCAGAAGTCACACTGGCTGCCAAGTCCTGGCAAGCAAAGGGCCTATCAGTGTGTCCTGTGTGATGACCCAAGGGTTCCTCATTAATAAGCAAGACTGCAGTGCTGAGCCTGGGCCTCAGAACAGCAACGCATGGGAAAGCTCTCTCCTCTCTTTATAGTAACAGCTCAAGAAGCAAAGCTAACGAGAACCATGAGTGGAGTGCAGGACAGATCTTCTACGTCAATGCTAAATGTGGAAGGAATTAATTGCTTGTGATCTGTGCATTGAGTGCTAAAGTTTTCACCAAGAAGAAAAGTACTTTGGCTTAGCAGGCTCATCTGGAGCCTCACAAGCTCCTAAGCCCATTGAGGGGTCAGAGCTGCAGCTAGCACAGGGTCTGGACTCTGCCTTCTTCTACCCAGCAGGTGTCCCTTTTTATCCCCAAATAAGACGAGGGTGCCTTCACTTTTAACATCACCCACATTCTCAAGGGATGACCCCAAGAGTTATTTCCAGAGAACAGCAGGCTGAGGCCCTGGGGTCCACCCCAAACGGCAAAACAACAAGAGCAAACGGCAGGCATTTGATGGTTAGGGGGCGTGAAATGAGCGATCATCCTCTGGAGACAGGAGAACGCATGTACAGGGGAAGCGAGTGAAGGATCAATGTAATTTGTTGTTTTTAATTAATTAATTTTCTTAGATACTGACAAACTCTAATTGTGCATGCCAGTGGGTTTTACACAGTGGGGCTGTGACTAAGCCAGGCCATGACAGCCAGTACCTCTCCCCTAGACGTTTTTTTGGAAGGAGGTCTGCCATTGCTCATCAAACATGGCCTCCTCCCTCCTGCGCGGTGGCTGGGTGCCGGCCAAGGTGCAGCGCACCCTTCTCTCTACCTTTGTGCATCACGGAAATTTTCCATCATAAAAAGTTTAAAAATAGCTTTTCCCCCCTTTCCCTTCACTGAACATCAGGAAGGCTCCGCTTTCAGGCAGGCGGAGGGCAGGGGGAGCAGCAGCTAATCAGCCCAGCCCCCTTGATTTCAGCCAGGCCAAGCCTCACATCCCACAGGCCTGGCACCTGTGGTCCATCTCCAAAGACAGCACCACAGGAGCACACAGCTTGCCGCTGGTCAGGAGATGCTCAGTGCTCTCCAGAGCCCACAGACCTAGGGCTTGGTGGGGACACTTTGAGGACCCTGCCCTGCACCAGCGAGGCTGGCCAACCACGGCTCCTCAGCAGAAGTTGGCTCCCTAGGTTTGTTTTGAGGCTGTCATCCCTGGGGTGCAGGTCTGCGCAACAGCCCCCGTTCCCGTGGGCTGGGGCCAAAATGCCAGCCTGCAAGAGGGATGCCGGCAGAAACAGATGCGCGTGCCCCACGGCCTTATTCTCTCAGAAAACGAAGCCGGCTCTCCTCACCATGTCCGCTAAACTAGCCAAACCCCTTCCAGCGTCTGCTGCGCTGACACCGGCCTGGCTAGGAAGACGCGGGCGCCCAGTCCCGCGGTGACAACCGGGCGGCGCATCTGTCGCTGTAGAAGGCTGCGCACCCTGGAGTCTGAGTGCCCAGCACCCGGGCTTCTGCATGCACTGGGACCCCAGGAAATGAGGGCGACCGGTAGACCTTTTCTTCGACCCTCCGCAGGCTCTCCAAAGCGCCTACCCAGTGGAGTCTGAGGAGGCGCGCAACCCACAGCTCCTTCCTTTGAAGAAGGGGCTCCAACTCTGGAGAGCGCAGCGAGAGAGAAGCGGGGCTGGACCGGAGCTCCGGCGCTTCCGCTCCTACCCATCCCGGCTCCTCGGCTGCGGGCTGTCGCCTAGCAAGGCGCACGGCTCGCGACAGAGGCGGCGAGGGCGGCGAGGGCTCCGAGTCCCGGCCTGAGTCCCGGGGCCGCCAGGAGCCCCAGCCGCGCGCGCTCTCGCTTCGCCTCCTCACCCTTCTGCTCGCGAACCAGGTTCCCTCCCTCCCCGTCCCCTTGGCTCGGGTCCCCAACCCCACGACTGCTGCTCTCCAGGCTACGGTCTCTCGGGGTCACGTGGGGACCCGAGCCCCGCGGCCCGTCGTGCGCCCCCGGCCCACTGCGCTGCTGGACACTGGGACCGAGGACAGCCGAGCCCCTCGTACTCCCCCACAGGCTCCGGATCCGCGCGCGCTACCCCACAGTGGCGACCACCAGACCGGGTTCCGCGAGCCCGGGGCTGCGCGCTCCCGAGGCGGACCGAACAGGGAAACCTCCACGTCCCCCGCCTCCCCAGCGCCCCTCGCGCCCGTCGCCCCCGCCAACCTCTGGGAAGGGGACTCACCTCCGGGACAAGGTGACCCGCGCCCAGGCGGCCCCGCGTCTCCCGGGCGGGCGCGCTTGCGGGGAGGTGCGGGGCGCGTCGCGGCGCCCGCCTCCTTTGGCTCCTGGCGTTCAGGTCCCTCTCGTCCCTCTCCTCACCCCCTCTCTTGTCCCTTTCCTGCCCCTCCTCCTCCTCCGCCTTGCCTCCTCCCCGTCCCTCCTCCTCCTCCTCCCCCGTGCTCGCCGCCCCGCGCCCCGGTCGCCCTGCGCGCCCGGCAGCCCAGGAGCCCGGGCGGGCGGAGTCGCGTTCTCTGTACCCCGGGCGGGGGCTATGGGGGCGCGGGGGCCGGGGTGCAGCTCCCGCTGAGGCTGGCGACACAAGCGGGAGGAGAGACGGGGGAAGAGGAAAAGGAGGGATAGGGGTGTCGGAGGGGAAGGGGGACGGGAGAGGGGGCAGCCGCCAACTTCACCGGCCACGCGGGGTCGCATCAGGAATCGGGCAGGGTGAAGGGGGGGGATTCGTAGCTACTCCGGGAAGCAAGGGTTCCCCTTGGTCCTAAAGGCCTCTCCAGGCTCCGTTTGGGCTGGGGTTCTGAGGGACCCACCCTTAGGTCTGGCGAGTGTCTGCGTCCCAACCGGCCATGCAGTGCAAGAACCCAGGCGACAGCAGGTGGAGCCCGAGACCCCCGCCCAGGTCGCCGGTGGGGGCGCGGGAGGAACTTGGGGGCGGAGGGACACGGGCGGAGAGAGTGGCGGAGCCTGTGGCCACGGACCAGTACAATGGCATTTCTAACGTTATGGGGGGGCTTTACATTTGGAGTGTCTTAGGGAACCAGAAAGAAGGTCAAAGTTACACATCCGTGCGCCCCACCTGAACGCCAGGAGCAGCCCCGCGGGGCCTCCGTCCTGCACTCTGGCCTCGTCTGGGTTGTCAGGCTGGGGCTCCAAGGAGCGGGGTCTACAACTTCCCCAGGGCAGACTGCCCTTGTGGAGAGCAGGCCACTGTCTGTAGCTAGCGGTGCTCCCCCAGGTCTCTGGTGGTCCAGGGCCAGAATGTGTGGAGGGGACACGCGGTCCTTCTTCCTTTTGGGGAGCCTCAGCAACCCTGAGAGCATTGTGGCCAGGAGGGGGCACCGCGGAGCAGGTCAGTGCAGCTCCCCGCTCCCAGCTCCTTGCTGGGTTACTCTGAGGTCCCGGTCCTACTGTGGGACGCCCATCTCCACCTCCGCAGGCAGCAGCCTGGCGTCCTCCCTGCACAGGCTGCAGGACCCTGGCCTGGGACCCTTGGGAAGGCCCTGCGCTATCTCCCCTCCAGCAGAAAGTTTTAAACGGGAGGAAGACGCCATATTACCTTGGCAGGCATCTCACTCTTCATGCGACACACCAATCTTGTGGCCCAACAGAGCAGAGCTGACCCTGGAGACCCACCCTGAAGGAGTCAGCAGGAGACTGTGTGCAGGCTTAGGGAGGCTTCCAAGAGTCCCACTGCTACCCAGCAGCAGGCCGCTTCCCTCTTCTGTCCTGGCTCTCTCCGCTCCATCCTTGGGCTGGCTTTGGAGCCAGCTGTTGGCCAGAATGCCAGAGATGTTACACCTTTGTCCCTGGGGTGTTTTGTAACTCAAACTGGCACCTTTGAAGCACAGCACATTACAAGGCCCCAAGGTCCCGCTGACTCTGCACCCCCAAAAGGGAGGGTGACAGCTCCAACGTCAGCTCTTGCAGAAGCTCCAGTGCTAAGTGCCTAGAAAATTCTCTGGTGGAGGCTTTGGGTCTCTCCTGCAGGGCTTCAGGGGGCTGTGCTGAGTGTGGAGATGTGGAGAGACAGAGATATTTAAGTAGGTTGCATTTCCTAAAAACACTCCTGAGTCTGAGTTTTGATTCTGAGTTTGCTGTGCCTGATTTAGTGCTTAAGCCCTTGCATTTTATTTTTGGTAGCGCTCAAGGTCCTGCTTCTCCCTCCCGGCTGTGGGTGGCCCTGCACTGTTCTGCCTTGGCATCTCCCATGGCAGTAGCTGCCACTGGAGAGAGATTAAGAAATCGGGAGTGGGGGGTTGTGGTCAGTAAAAGGGTGTCCACTTAAGAAAAAGGGCAGTCTGAAAGATAAACAAAAAAATTGCACAGTGTGGGAGACTTAAACTTGAAGTCATTATTTCTCCCATGCATTCATGTGGCCACCACATCCCCAGCTCACAATTGTCTTTTCTTGACAGGACCTGCCCCCCAGGTTAGTCTTTCTGTGACCCCCATGGGCCTCATGCCATCCCACAGAACTCTCTCCCTGGGGTGCAGCCATCAAGGGTGAGCAGCTGACTGTGTCACCTGCTCCTGGCAGATGGCAGCTCCAGGAAGGAATTCCAAGTGATGTCCAGTTGGTGTCCAGGTGATGTGGAAGGGGCCAGCACACATGGCCAGAGTTTCTGCTTTGGTTACACAGGGAAACCCCGTTGTTACCCAGAATGTGATCATCGTTTTGCTGTGGGATAGCATGGAAATAAAGGCCTTCAAGAAAGTCAGTGAAGAGCTGTCACCTGCCAGGCAGCAGTAGACCACAGCAGAAATTGCCAAAGCCCCTGGAAATTTGTAACCTTCTTAACAACTGTTATTGCTTAAAAGAGATTACAGAACTCTCATTGAATACAGGTCGCAGGGCTGATTCCTGTGCTTCGAGGAACTGTCACTCAGGCACCCAGAGAGCTGTCAGGCCTTTGGCCAACTTTCAGGAGAAGCTGCTACATGGCAGAGATGGTGATGTGATAAGAGAAAACATAGATTCAAAGTTTTCCAGATAGGAGCTGCTTCTCAGTAGGCCTGAACTGAAATCTCCAGAGTGAGGGGCTGTGCAAGCCCCAGGCTGCTGTGCCTGATGTTAGGGTTGGTGGCCATTCAGAGAACAGGTTTAGATCTCAGGTCTCAGCTTCCCACATTGGTTGCAACACTAAGGATAAAAAATACCAGTGTACAGTTCTAAAACTGTGCAATTAACCTTGCTTTTTCCCTTTCTTCTCCAAATCGTTACTCAGCTGATGAGATTCAAGAATCAAAGGCTTCCTTACAAAAGTTTAGAACAGGAAACATGGGTGCAATTGAATGTCAGAATGTTCCTGTCCCATGGCATATTGGAGACTCCTTGTCCACCCAGGGGTGCAGGGGATGCTGCCTACAGGATGCCTCCAAGAACCCTGGGATGCAGGTCCAGTCTACTGACCCCAGACCCTCTGTCTAGTCTCTAAATCTAGGATGTCTGCTTGGAAACAATGCAGGGGGAGAAAAGGAAAATGTCTTCTCCTAGCATGTGTTGCCAGGATGTCAGTCTGTGGTTGCTGCAGACTCCACACTGAAGCCCAGTGGTTCGAGGAGGGCAGGCTGTGCCCATTCATATGCTGCCCCTGACTGCCAGGCCTGGCTCACACTCGGGGCTGCTGGCCAGCTGGACTGCAGGGTCTCCTCTTTGGGAACTGCCAGGTTTCTTGGGCTGAAAGCACAGCTCTAGGGGACATGGATACCAGTGTTCCTTGTTGATGTGTGGCCTGTAAGGCTGGGCTAGGCAGTGCGTGTGGTGAGAGAAGGAGGGAGTTCGCATCCAAAGCTGCAGTGTGGTAGTGAGGTAAGTTTCTCATAAATACCCTGGTGGGCTCTTGTCTGAGCTCCGTGGACCTGAAACAAAGGCCTTGAAGAAGGCAGGGAAGTGCTCCTGGTGCCCACTTGGTGTGGAAGGGACAGCACATGTGGCCAGCTTCTCCGCTTTAGTCATGAGCAGAAGCCCAGTTGTTACTCAGGCTGAACCCAGGGAAAGAAGATGCTGAGCTGAGCATGGGGCCTGTGTGCTTCCTGTCTCCACCCAGCTAAGAATGCTGATGGCTCAGTCAGGGCCTGCCTGGCTCCTCAGGGGAGCATGAACAGCTGGGTCCTGTCAGGGGCTGGCCACACCTCAGCAGAGAGGTTGGAAATCCCGGCCTTTGGGCCAGGCAGACTGGGCAGGCAGTAGGCACCTGCCACTTCCCATCACTCTGCCCACAGGGACATAGCCAATTCTGTGGAGCTGAAATGAGCATAATTTCATCATCTGCTTGGTATTGTATGCGGCAGAGACAGGGATGTGTTTTTCTGGTCAGAGTCAGTGGGTATTGTTCTTAAAGACAGTTGCCCAGATGGGGCTTCTGGGCGCTTTTCCTAGGAAGAAAGCTAGTGGTTATACTGAATTCCATGCATGGCTGGGAGTGGATGCTGAAGGTCTTTGTGGGCAGAAGCTTGGAAAATGGTGCCTGGAGTCTTTTCTTCCACCTAGGCTCTTCCTGCTGCAGTGGGCAGAAGTGTATGGGATGGGAATTGTCCTGTAGTGCCAATGTCCTGGTCCCCTTGACCAGGGACCAGCTCAGCAGTTCCCTGAGCTGCTCCCTGGTTGCTGTGTACCTCTGAGGGTGGGCCCTGGAGGTCCTGCTCCTGCTCCTGCTCCTGCTCCTGCTCCTGGGAGGTTTTGATATCTCTTGAGGAGCATGAAGCATGGGCTCTCTGTCCTGGGAGCCCAGAGATGCAGAGACACCAGGCCGTGGCTGGGACAGCGGGAATCAGAGCAGGGTCCTGTGGGAAGGACCCCAACCTCACTGCATTCCAGCTTACCCATCCTTTATCTGGTAAGCATTCAGCGAACTCCTGGATGTCTTGGAGATGTGGTTTCTATGTCTGCAGCAAGGCCATCCTCGAGTGTGGAGGGGAGGGTGCATCCAAGCATCAGCTGCATGAGCAGCAGGACTGCGATATCAGGGCACAGAGTCCGATGTCTTGGCCTGGAAACGGCCAAGGTCTGGTGTCCCTGCAGACCTGATAGGAGCTGACAGCAGCCTGCTCCCTGTGCTCAGTGTCTGCAACCCTGTGGGGAGGATTCCTTGCCCTTAGCTCACATTTCCTAGGCCTTAACTGGGTAAGTGTTGTCATCCCTCAGGAATCAGAAGCGCTGAAATACCCAGAGTGCAGGTGACAGGTGACACCTGGTGGTGCCTCCTTTCCTGGCAGCAGAGCTGGTGGAACAGGGAGGGGGGATGAGGGTTGCAGTTGGGGAGGAGGAGCTGGTGTATGCAGAGGGGTTGTGCACTGAGGACCTTGGGGTCACAGGTTCTCCATCCCCTGAGGACGTGGCTGTGCACCTTGGGCAGGGCCTGAGTGGCACTTGGTTTTCTTTGGCATGGTGGAGGCCTCTCACAAGGACCCTGGAGCTGTGTCCTTGGTACCAGGCCCACTTCCTGCCACCCTTTCTGACCTCAGCAATCTGCATGCTGGGCCCAGGGTGGCTCCAGGGTGCAGTGCTGGCTTGGCACATGTGAGGCCCTGGGTTTGAGGCATACCACCAAAAAAATGAAATAGCAAAACCCAAAACCTCATTCTGCTTTAAGACTTGAGGTGGAAGCTGATCTTTATTGGAAGGTGTCTTTGTATGACAACTGGCCATAAGGTGCCCAGCATACCACTGAGATAATCAGATCAGCTCTGAGGGAGGAAGCATGGTGACTGCTTCCATTGTGGGGACAGCTTGGCCCCCACCAGCAAGAGGCCCCTGTGACATAGCAGCGGCAGTCAGGTAGGAAAGAGCCACGTTCACATATGCCCACCTGTGCATGAACACTGGGAACCCCTTCCTCTGTGGTCACCTCCTGACCAAACACCAGTTTCTTCCTGACCCCTCACTGAACCTGAACCGAAATTTGGCCTCATGTTCTCCCGACATTTGCAGCCACTGCAGGTAACAATCATCTGTCCACACCAGAGGACCCTGCTCCCAGCCCCAGGTCACCAGCAAGGCCAATCCCCATAAGTGCCGGACACCTACCTGTGCATGCTGTCCTGCAGAGGCATATGCTTTCTCTCTGATTCTATCCCGTTAATGATTCTGTGACCCGGTTAATTATCCACAATGCACACTCATTATTAAGACAGGATGCACTGCCATAACCACCAGTTATCATCAAGAAAATCTTACTTCAGCTGAGAGCTGGAAAATGTAATTATTCCTAGGACTTTTGGAGAGAGGGAGAAAAAAAATATAAGAAAAAGCTGAGCTTTACAAAACCTTGCTATCAGAACAGGCTGTGAGGCAAGAATTTGCAGCTTGTACTCCAAAATACCCGCATCAAAAGCAGGTGCAGACATCTACTCCAGCCCTTCTCTAAGGGGACAGACTGTGGCCTTGTCATTCAGTGACACGGGACCATGATTCCCCGCTGGACAGAGCCACACATGACTCTAACCTGGTGAACACAGAGAGGCTGGAGAGGCTGGGTCCTCAAACAAGCCTGTGCAGAGCTGGCCATTCAGTGCATCATGAGCTGTTAGTGTGGACTCTGGCACTTTCCAGAAGACCTGAAAACTCATTTTTGGCTCAAGAAAATGTGTTTCTTGCTGTATTTGCTTTCTTCTGCTGCAAAAAAGTTCTACTACAAAAATAACCACTTCTGTCATTTTGCAGGGTGTGGAACTATAGGAGAAAAGCACAAAGGTAAGCAGTTCTGCATCGATGACTCCAGCTCAGCCCACGTGTGGTAAGGACAGGAGGCCTTTCCACACCACCGGGGAAGGAACCACTCCCAAGGCCCCCACTGTGTCCTCTGAGGTCAGCTGCAACTGTTGTTGAGGGTCCCTGGGGCGTGGTTGGCCAATGTCATCACCCAGGCCTCTGAGGGTCACCTCCCCCCACAGGTAGCAAGCTCAACCAGGAGAACCTGTCCAATCTGGAATGCAGGACAAGTACAGTCTGGGAAGCAGCAGACAGTGTCCCTTGGTTCAAGGACAGCTGAAAACCCAGGGTGGATCAAAGTGTCTTTTGCTGGCCACGGTCCAGGTATAAGATGTTCTGAGTGCTGCCCCACCCACAGCCATGGAAGAAGGGCAGCCATGCTCTATGTGGGACCCCAGAAAAGATGTAGGACCCTTGCTTTTGGCCAACTCTCAGTCCTCTGTCCTTTCCTGTGCCTCTGCTGGAGCAGTGTTTGCTGTTTTCTGCTCTGGGCAGGTGGTGAGGGCAGGTGCAGCTGCAGGTATGACCTAGGCATGTTAGAGGAGGGAGAAGCAGGTCCTGCAGTGGAACAGTGGGAGGGAGTGGGCAGGATGACTGAGGCTGGGAGAGGCCAGGGTCCCACCTGTGTATGGCACCCATGCCCACAGGGGCTGCAAGGCGGTTCTCTTAGGGGGTCCCATGGATTCTGAGCTCAGAGGAAGAGTGTAGGTTGTGTGAGTGTGGCTGATGTGTTGGTCTGATCCTTGACGGCCTCAGGTCTGGATAAAGGAGATTAGGTCCCCCATGATGTACCTGAGACTAGAAAAACATGAAAGATTTGTGTTGGTGAGAGTTGAGACAGCAGGCTGTGCGTCCAGCTGTTGGTGACCATGTGCAGTGGGGACAGAACTGGGGTATGTGAGCTAGGGGCACCAGGTCAGGGATGGGCCCCTCCGAGATCCCCATGCCTCGTCTGTGCACTCCTCCACTGCTGCTTTGTAAGGGGCCTGGAAAGAGCCTCATCTCTAAAGCAGAAGTAAGGTGGGGAGCAGGGGAGGTGGGGAGTCAGAGCAGAATGGCTGCGCCTGGTAGGCTGAGCTGCTGGAGCAGGAAGTGAGGAACCCAAGACCTGGGGAGGACGAGGACAGGGCAGTTCCTCCTGCTTTGCTGCAGGCCAGGAGGTGGTGATGCTCATTTGCCAGCTCTCATATCTGCCAAAGAGAAATCAGTCTCCAGAAGTCACAGGCCTCCCTGCTCTGTGCCTAATTCGAACCCCTTCTCCTACTGAGTTGTTCATTTTATTTCTAGGGTCTGAAACAGCTCCCACACTCTCAGGAGTTTACAAACTTGCTCGCTGCTGGCTCAGACCAAGTATCCTAATTCTGTCAACTTTCTTTTCAAAATCCACTTTCTGACCTTTATGGTTTCACCATGTACACGAGCACTGCCTCCCAGGCCAGGCCTCTGTATGTATGTGTGTGTGTGTATTTTTGCGGGAGCGGGGTGACTAGGGGTTCAACCAAGGGAGTGCTAAGCTACCTTCTCAGCTAATTAAAATTTTTATTTTTAAATTTTAAAACAGGGTCACACTAGGACTGCTTGGCTTCTTAGCTAGGCCTGTAGCTTCTGTCCACTGGTGGGCACTGACCAGTGATGGAGAGCCTGAGACTGAGTCTCCCTCACCATCTTCAAGGCGGAGCATACTGACCTCTCCCAAGCTGGCCCTGCTCCCTGTCTCTACTTCCACCTGTCCTGCTTCTTGCTGGCCTCCCCAGGACCTTGACCACTATTCGTTACTCACCCTGGGGTCCGGCCCAGGGTCAGGCTCAGGAGGAACTTGCCCATGCCCCTGGATCCCATGTGTGAGTATGTGCTCTGCAACCCTAGGCCAGGATAACCTTATCCCTGTGACCCTGGTTGAGCTCATGGCTCACCATCTCATGTCCCTGAATTTGTTCCCTGAACAGTTCTGTTCACTGAACTTCCCAAGACCGTGGCAAGATGCATAAAGGAATATGTTGCTGGGTGACAGGACCATGTGACCACCTGCTGAGGGTTAGAGCACTTGGGGTCAGAAGGTTGCCACGCTGCTCACCAACTCTGCACACTTGTGTGCATGCATGTGGCTGTGTGTGCATACTGATGTATGAGAAAGAGAGAGACTGACCCTGGCAAGTTACTTACTCTAAACCTGCACAACTGGGATGATCACAGCTGCCTCTTGGTGGGGGTCTAGTGAGGGATCACACGGCCTCTGTGTAACCTGCTTGGTGAGGAGCCCAGTGTTAATTTTCCAAACACACTGGCCATTATTACCCATCAAACACTTGCTGGTGTTTATCACTCCTCTGACACGGTGGGTGCTCCTCAGAGCATTCTGCCCCTGCCGGGAACTTAAGAAACCCTTCTCTTGCTGCCTGAGGCTTGGGACCTTTGACGATTCCCAGTGGTGGGACACTGTCATGGACCCCTGCAGTGGCCAAGGGAGGGGATAGCCACTGTTCATCCCCAAGAGGGACAGGTAGGAAAGAGTAGGGTGCTGACTACAGGGCACCTGCACAACCTTTACCCAGGGACAGCAAGGGTGGCTTTACCTTGGATCTTCTGGTGACAGCAAAAGTGAAGTAATTTACTCTGCTTTTGGCTGTGCCACCAGCCATTTTTACAATTAAAGAATTTTTCCAGGGAAGGAGGGAATGTCAGAAATTTACTGCAGGGAGCTGCTCCTTGGATGCCCGCACAAGAGAAAAAAGGACAAAACACTTAGGGAAATTAGAAGCCATTTAGAAAATAAATCCCCAGGGTCTGTTTTGAATTTCAATCAGTAAGGAAGACAGCGATGTTTTTACTACACTTTCCTGTGCAGTCATGCAGTCTCCGTGGCCACCAGCCCGGACCCCACTTCTTCAGAGTGGTCAGTCCTGGCTATGCATGAGCTGAGCCAGGAGCCGTGCAGTCACAACCCAAGCTTGGGAGAGGTGGACTTGGACTCTGCAGAAAACATCCACCTTCAGATCTGTGGGCAGCAAGAGGCTTCGTTCCCTCCACACACTGGTTTAGCAAGTGCAAGATGTCACCTTACACACTACGGAGGATGAAAAGATAATTACAAAGCAGCCTCTGTGTGGCAAGAGCACACGACCCTGCAGCGGGAGATTAGGAGAAGCACTTTCAAAGCCCAGAAGTGCCGCGGAATTGCAGAGCAGCGGGAGTCTGAGTTGAAGAAGGGGATTATTCCTGACTCTGGGAGGGGGACACACACAGCCCCCTACCGCCCCCATGGAGGATAGGATGGGCTCTCTGCAGCCAGCTGTTGCCAGGCAACGGGAAGGATTCCCTGGGATCAGCTCCTTTGTCTCCCTAAGAACTTTGTCCTTAAGCTTTTGATCTAAAAACTTTAAAACTGCATCCTGGAGTGAGTGTGTCTGAGGGTCCAGGGCTCAGAACCCAAAACCCATAAGACCTAGAACCCAGAGTCACAAAAACAAATGACTGTGCCTTCTGAGATATTGGGGTTGATCATATTTTCATTTAACTTTGTGATTTATTTAAGTTGTTTTGGATATAAAGCCTCTTCTCGGAAAGAAATTTCTGTCTGTAACTTCACGAATAGAGAGTGCAACGATCTGAAAGGAGAGGCTCACTGTGGTATCCAGACTGGGATGGGAGGATCCTTCTCTGTCACAGTGGCTGGATCTGGTGGCAACACTTGCAGCCTTTCTTTCAGTCTTGCAGCCAGACACTACGGGACCCGCCTGGACCTGCCACTTCCAGGCAGGCACCACTCTAAGTAAGGTCCTGCGTTCTTCCCATGCCCCATCTGTCATGTATTTAACAAAATTGGTAGGTTTTATGATTGTCTGTAATCAGTTTCCTGATTTTAATTTCTAATTGGATGTAGAACCACTATATTGCTTTATTCAGAATAAATCATTGGAGTCACTAATTTATATTCTTCACACATCACTCTCTTTGCAAAAAAAATATTAGGTTGATTCATTAAACTGTGCTTAGCAGATGAGTTATATTATAATCATGGAAAGGCATCATATTAAAATAAAAATTAGTAGTTAATTCAGGAGGACCACAGAGCTCTGGAGAGCTTCAAGCCCTGACTCCCTCTGGCCGTGGCTGAGACCTGCTTTTCTCCCCTCTGGGGCTTTCTGTTTGCCTTCTTTAGATCTCTGTCTTTTTTGTGTGAACTCAAACTCGTCTCTCAGCCTGCCTTTGATTAATATCCAGAGATGAAACCAGTGTCCCTTCCTGTCCCTGCCTTCCAGGGACCGGGGACCAAGCAAAGGTGAGTCAGAGGGAAACATGATGGGCCTGGTGCTCCTGCAAGCAGAGCCTGGCTACAGATTCACCCCATCCTACTCCTGCTGTCTGCGTCAACCCAACCTCTGCCCTGAATGCCCAACACCAGCTCCTAGGACCCCCTTAGCAACTACTGAGCCCAGGCTGCATATCTGGTCAGGACCAGTCCCAGATTCTGTTCTTCTGAGCACCAGTCCCATCAGGGTGTGGGCTGCCTGGGGGTCCTTGCATGATGTTTTTGAGGACTCAGGATCCTCAGCATCTGACTATAGCTCTCCTTGGGTGAAACTTGCATTCAAGGTGACCTTGAGCCCTGGCTATGCCTTTGCTTCACAGTAGTGGTGTCTGGGTCATCCCAGAACAATTAAATCAGAAAGTCTGGGTATGGGGCCTCATGTTCATTCTTTTTAAAGCTTTGAATGGGATGCTTATGAGCCTTTGGGATTGACAACCACAGGCAGCAAAGGCTGGCAGTTGTCACCTGATCACCCACTATTCAAGTTTAACAAATGTTTATCAACAGCCTTGTACATTCCAGGCTCTCTGAGCCCTGGAGACAGGAAATGGGCAAGACTGGCTCAGTCCTGGTGCTCCAGGACATCATGGGGGAAGCGTGAGTTTGAGGGGTCAGAGGGGACAGATAGCATGAAATACGGAAAGTGACTGGGAACAGTGTCCCCATGCCCCATCCGTCATGTATTTAATAAAATCAGTAGTTTTCATGATTGTAATCAGTTTCCTGATTTTAATGACATATGATAAACCCCAGTGTCTCAAGAGATGTAGTCATTTGTTCCACTGAATAGTCAGCCTGGGAGGTGGTGACCCAGGGTTGAGGCTGAGTGACCAGGAGGCACAGTTCCATGGGTTTCTGGGAGTTGACACTCCAGGTGGAGGGCGGGCGGAGAATGGACTTGTGTCGGGCAGGAAGCAGGAGGTAGGTTGTGCAGCAGGACAGCGATGGCAGGAGGACAGTGGACAGTGTGGACAGCTGTGCAAAGCTTCTCTGCCTCGCCAGGGAGGACAGGTGTCAAGCATGTGAGAACCTGGGGGACTCAGGTTCTGGAAACCTCCATAGAGGAGGCTCCTGGCTGGCTCTGGCTGTCCACAGAGCCTTGGGAACTATGGGGCAGGGAGGGACTGGGCAAGGGGCCCGCTGAGAAGATGCTGACCCCTATGGTGGAAGGGTGCACCAACAATGCCCCAGGCTAGGCGAAGGGAGAGCCTGACAAGACAGAGGGCGAGGGAACCCCCTCAGCACCTCTGCTGTGTGCTGAAGCTGCCCAGCCCCGACCACAGCTCCCCCACCCATGCCTAGAATGGGGACAGCTGAGGGCTGGAGCAGCGCTGAGCCGGGGTTCCAGGTGACAGCTGCCCCTCCCAGTGATATCAGGGAGCTGAGGACTTCGGGGATGCATGCAGTGGGGCCGAGAACAGACCATCACAGGGGTCAGGAGCTATGGTACTCAAAGGCATGATAGCCAGCTGCTGCGGAGGGCCGGGCCGGGCACTGGACCTGCCGCCATGTTCCTGCCAGACAGAGAAGATTCATATAGGACATAGGACAAGACAGCCAGCAGCCACGGGGGCCAGGCTGTGTCACAGTGAGCGTGAACCCTAGTGGAGGGGATCTTGCTCTGCCAGGCACCAGCATAGCAGCTGTCACAGTCACAGGGACAGAGCCGATCAGGGGCCTTTAAGGGCTGGGCAGGAGGACAGGAGGTGGCTGAGGGGTGGCACCAGGCAGGGTGGAGAGGAAGGGAGCCAGGGCAGGGCGGCCCCATCGCAGGAAACGGGGGCATCTCTTGAAGCAGCTGGCACTGCCCTACACAGGCATCATGCCTGGCTCTGTTGCTGAAGTGGGACAGGGGCTGGGATCCGCTCAGGAAGGGTCCCAAGTGGGGCTCAGAGGAGATTTGGGTCAGCAGGCAGAGCAGAGGCAGCTGGGAAGACCCAGAAGCCAGCGCTGATGATCAGGATGGAGTGTACCTGGCTGGGGGTGTGGGAGACAGAGTGTGTGTATGAGAGAAGGAAAAGAGTGGAAGTGTCTTTGTGAGTGTGTAAGCATATGTGTGGCTGTGTGTAAGAGTGTGTATGCATCTGTGTGCGAATGTGAGCATGTGTCTGTGTATCTGCACGTGCATGTAGATCTGTGTGAGTCCGTGGATCTGGATGTGAGTCTGGTGTGTGTGTGTGCGCGCATGTGTGTGTGTGTGGCAGTGGGGTGGAGAGCCCAGGATGTGAAGGACTTCTGATGCCAGGTACAGGCTGGTTCTGCCCACCTGTGACCCCATGGTCACCGACACCTGATGTTGACAGCTGATGTTGAGCTCAGAGGCTGAGGGATGCATTGCTTATTTTCTCCACAAGCTTGCAGGATTAAAATCACCTCAAGAAGGTGGAATTGGCCCCAAACTTGGCAGGAGAAACTCACAGGAGAACAAACTTGACAGAAGCAGCCTGGCTGCCGGTGGGCAAAGGACCTGCTGCGCTGGACATGGTGTGGAGAGGGCTCCCCAGAAAGGGAGGTAGAAGTGCTGGGGGCCCCAAAAGGACTGGCGGTTCACAAGGGGACCTGGCTGAGCTGGGTAGAATCAAGACACTACTCTGCAGCAGGACAGCCAGGCAGAGGTCCAGCCCCAAACCAAAGGCCACAGAACAGCAGGAGCATGGTCAGCACTGCAGGCATGGCGCTTACACACAAGTTTCTCTTGCAGAGCTGAGAGGGCCCCAGGGACCTCCACCCTCGTGTGCCCAGTGGGAGCTCTGTGGCTGGGAGCTCCAGGGTGACTTCCCCAGCTGACTCTTGGGGCAAACCTGCCCCTTACTCTGAGGGATCCAAGCCTCCTAACACTTTCGTGGCTGTGGCTGTCTTCTTAAGTCCGTTGAAAGTATCACGTAAAAACAAACAAAAAGCTTTGTCTAAGTCCATTTTCTGTTGCTATAATAAAATACCGAAGATTGGGTAACTTGTAAATAAATAAAAACAGTAGATCTTGGTTCTGAAGGCTGGAAGGTCCAAGATCCTGGTGCTGGCTCAGACTCGCACCTGCCCAGGGCTTCCTGCAGCATCAGGACGTGGTGAGGATGTTGCAGGGTGGGGGTGACCAAGCCCGTGGCTCAATCTCTCACCTTCCTTCTAGGAAGTTGCCAACACCATCCCAGTCCCTCCTCTTGACTCATCTCATCCCAGTCACTTCCCAAAGCCCTCACCTCCAGCACCATGGACACAGGACTTGGGGACTGAGGTTCTGACATGAGAATTTCCAGGGGACACAGAAATCACAGCAGGTCTGATTTTCTAATTAACTTAAAAGCACACTGAGGTCTGGGACATCTCCCAGGAAACACGGTAGAGAAATGTGAAAATGTGCTGTTTCCTATTAGACACTCCCCAGGCTGGGTGAGAGGAAGGTGAGAGATGGCTGAGAAAGGCTGTTCTGGGGTGAGAGAAATGCGTGGGTCCTCAAGGCCTATGAAGCCCAGTAGACACATCACAACAAACAAGAGCAACAACAGAAAAGCCAGACCTACTGGACTCACTGGAACCAAAGCCCCTTCTACATCAAAAGGCTCTGTCCCAGGTGAGACAGTGACTAGGCGTATGGAATGGGAGGCAACCACTGCAAATCATATCTGGAGACAGCTGCCAAGCAGAGCACCCAGAGAGCTCCTGCAATCACACAACCAGGAACACACAGCTCATTAAAAATGGACAAAGGAAACATTTCTGCAAAGAGGAGGTGCAAGGAGGAATAAGCCTGTGTCTTCAACGTCACTCATCATTAGGGAAATGCGAGTCAACACTGCATGGATTAGGAGGCTACTACAACCAAACAGGAGCCCTGCAGAAGACACCAAGTGTGGGTGGGGTGTGGGGAACAGGAAACCGGAGCCCTAGTGTCTTCCTGGTGAGAAAGCAAAGTGTTGCAGCCACTGTGGAAAACAGTATTGTGTGTCCTCAGAAAATTGAAAATAGAATTACTGTAGGATCCAGAAACCCCACTTGTGGGTACAGACCCAAAAATCATTGAAATCTGGGACTCAAATAGATCTTTGAACATCCATGTTTATAGCAGAATTATTCATAATGGGCAAAGGGTGGGAGCCACCCACCTGTTCACCAGTGGACCAATGGGTAAACAAATCGCAGTGTTGACATAAAATAGAATACACACAGTTATAGTGGGGGAAAGAAACTTCAGACACACTGTAAGACATTATGCCAAGGAAATAGGTCAGCCACAGTGGGAAATCATGCAAGGACACAGGGCAGCCAGATTCCTAGAGAGAGGAGGCAGCGTGGTATGATCAGGGGCTGGACAGGTGGGAGAAGGTGTTGGGGTACATTAAGGACAGAACTTCCGTGTGGGAGGTTGACACGTTCCTGAGACGGATGGCAGTGATGGTCACACAATTTGTGACTGTACTTAATGTTACTGAATTGTGCACTTCAAAGTGATTAAAATGGTAAATCTTATGTAGGTTTTAGCACAATAAAAATAGCACAGGAATTGCAGAATTTCAACATGTGCTAAAATGAGATGCCAGTATCTATATTTTTCTTTATTCTTGAACTTGATTTTTTTTCCCTTTTGAAATTATAGTCCCCATCCCTCTTCCCTGGGTGCTCTGGGTCCTGACTCTTCTGCTCTCAGAGCCTAGGTCGCCTGAATCATGAGTGGTTTAGTGTGTGGCTCTTCTGGGTGGTCATTTTAAATTAGGACCCAGAAAAGCAGAAATGGCCAATCCAGGAAGCTCCCCAGAAGATCATCATCTGGGAGGAAGAGGAGGGGTCCCCTGACTGTCATGTGGCCTTCCAGAGTTGCAGGAGACTTGTTCTGGGATTCTCAGAGCCTCCTTCCAAGCACCTCCTGCTCCTATCTTTGGTTTAGGACCTCACCTCTCTCTGTGAATTGAGGCCAGGGCTCCATCCAACCACACTCCTTTACCCATCTTCAGAACTCACAATCTCAGGAACCCTGTTCTTCAAGCCAGAGCCTTTTCCATTCTTCCTGTCTTCACTTTTGTTAAAACTCAAGGCCCCCAGTGAAGCCAGAGACAATAACCTCATCCTCGGTCCCTCACTGTCTACAGCTCTGTGACAGGAGACTGACAGTGCAGGGCCAGCAGGGTATAAGTGAGCATGGAGAAAAGATCACAGTTTCCCCCCTTCCAACCCATCATGTGAAAAACACCTGGCCTTCCTACTGGCACAGGGATCTCAGAACATGGCTTGAGGATGGTGTGCTGTGCCTGTGTCGTATGGGCTCTGCCTTGGGGGACCTGAGGCCTCCAGGCTCACCACAAAGGTCCTAGTCCCTGCCTAAGGGCTCCTACCATACTTTTGGGCAAGTAGAGCAGTCTCAGGGAGCAGCTTCCAGCTCCAAACTTTGTCTAGTTACCACAGAGAAGATACAGGAACCCTAGAGAGGTCTACAGTGCAACCTTTGCTGTATCAGAGCCAGGCAGCCTGCCACAAGAAGAAGGTGTACTAACAGAGCAGGCAAGTTGTCCTCCAAGCCAGACCTTCCATACCTTCCAGAGAAGAGTTGGGTTTAAACCTCTCATTGGAAAAGAGAGCCCCTAGGCCCTTTGTCTGAGGAACTGGGTCTCTGAGGCTCATTTCCCTATGCTCGACACCCAGGTGCTCAGAGACAGCTACAACCATGGCCCAAGTTCCTTCTTGCACTAGTGACAGACCTTGACATCATCAATGTGGTGCTGGTGTTTAGGGATACGCAGAATACAAGAATTGTGGGGTCTGGGAAGCTTCCCACAGATTTCAAAGGAAGGCCTGAGAGGTGAGGCCTTGAGACCCTGGAAGAACAGTGCATGATGCTCTAAGGGCAAAACCAAGAATACAGTGGAGACCCCAGAAATTCAGAGATGCCAGGCATATAGAATATCTGCTGAGGAAAGCTACAGGTTTTGTCCAGAACAGAGCCATCACAAGAGGAGGCTGTGTGGCCTGCAATCGATGCTGCAGGGCTGGGGCCACTCAAAACTTTGGAGGTCATGTCTCACTACAACTTGCCAGGTTGCTGTATGTAGAGCTACAGGACTTAATCTTTTCCCTGCCAGGTTTTAGACTTTCTTTAATTCTATTCTTTCCCATCCCTGTCTTCCCTCCTTTAGGAGCAGGAATGTTTATTGTGTGCCATTCTATTTTGGGGTTAGTAACTTTTTGAATTTTACAGAGGCTCACAGCTAAGAGTTTGCCTTGAGTCTCAGAGGAAATTTTGACTTGGACTTGAGCAATACTGGAACTACTAAGATTTTGAGGAAGGAGTTTGTGTATTTTGGTTATACATAGGATAATTACATTATACTAGGTGGGATTATGACCTAGTTATTGTTATATTTGAAAAAGAGGCATGGTTCAAGGAGATATGTTTGGAGTTAAGTTGAGAAGGGGTAGAATGGGATGGTTCAACTTGATCATCAATTTGTCTGCCTTAGAAATCCTTGCAGAGCTGGGCATGGTGGTGCACACCTGTAATCCCAGAGCACTTGGGAGGCTGAGGCAGGAGGATTTTTGCAAATGCAAAACCAGCCTGGGCTCAAGGCCAGTCTGAACTGCATAGTGAGACCCTGTCTCAAAAAAAGAGAATAAGAAAAAAGAAAAAAGATAAATGCCTGCAGAGGTTATTGGGTCGTGAGAGTGCTGTACTCATTGGTAGATGAGAGTGTGCTGTGAGGATGGGGGCCAGGTGGAGGAGAGGGTCCCTGGAGGCTACCCATGGAGGGCCTGTATATGTCTTGCTGATTTTTTCCTATGCCCTGTTTTCTGGGTTAACCACCACACTACATTTGCACAAAGCCAACTGTCTTATATGTGAAGAGGTGACCTTGGACATCATGCAGCTATGGGGAAAGGGACTTTCATTGCAGATGAAAATATGCGTTCTTGAGAATCCTCCCAGGTTGAGTAAAATCAAAAGTGAAAAGTCAATACACGCAGCAGAAATTTACCTTTGAGAGTTGCAGTGTTTGAGAATCTACGTGGAAAATGCAGCCCCCTCAAACAGCAACTGTCATCCCCAGGGTTTGTCATTTTAAAACACCTTCATGCAATTCTCTGCAGGAATTTCTTTCTTTTTCATGGCATATGAGAACATATACCTGCCACTCTGGTGTGACTCTGAGAGCAGTCTGTATTTGGCCGTGAGAGCTCTAAGTCTTCACTATCTACAGTGTGCTCTTGCCTCACCCCTTTGCTGAGCAGGATGCAGAGGTGACTGATCAGTGAGGCAGGGCCCTCCCAGTCTTGGGGCTGCTTCATGGAGCCTCAGGAGAGGACAGGACAGAGTGGAAGCTGAAATGAGATGGGCTACTCTCTCCCTTTCCTCCTACTGCAGGTGGGGCTGGGGCCTGGGTCTCACTCTTCTTGGGAGCTTGGAGAGCTCTGAGCTCCACAGAGTGGCTGCCGTTGAATGTAGCGTCACACAGGACTTGAGCTCAGAGCATCAGGAGCTGGCAGCCGGGCTCTGTCCAAGCCTCAGGACAGGCCTTGCCTGTGGATGAGAGGATGCCTCTTGGGTCCGTCTGATACTCATGTTGTAAAACGCAGTTTAGTTAGTTAGTTAGTTTGTAAGTAGGCAGTCAGTAAAGGGCAGGGCCTATGATAGAGTCATCTGATTACAAAGACACTGGCACATACACCCAGTTAAGAGCTAACTCAAACCAAACAGCCAGTTAAACTGAGAAAAGGATAATGTCT
Source organism: Dinomys branickii (assembly GCA_004027595.1). Taxonomy (NCBI): domain Eukaryota; kingdom Metazoa; phylum Chordata; class Mammalia; order Rodentia; family Dinomyidae; genus Dinomys; species Dinomys branickii. The sequence goes on from PVLD010000008.1 coordinate 570,423, forward strand.
TAAGAAGAGTGGGCAGATAAGAACTGTAACTCCCAGGAAAGCAACTTCTTAGGCCAAATAAGCTAAATTAGTTGACCCTAGCCCTCCCTTTCTTTCAGATGAAATTAGAAATGGAAAACAACCGGTTTCCTTCAAAGTTGTTTCCCTTAAACTCTGCCAGCTGAGTGCCTGATTTTTATACTCTACATTACAAACTCTTGTGTGCTGCTTATCCATATAAGACCAAGACAAGGAACGCACTTGGTGACCCACTCAGGAGTGCTCCCATCCAGGAGCTCTCTCCTCTTATATTTCTAATAACCCTCGCCCAACTTTCTCCTTTTGTGTGCAGTTTCCTTTTTCGAATTTATGAGGCAACAGCCTTGGTTTGTACAGTAATAGCTGCTTCAGCATCACCACCTTTCCATGTGTGAGGTCCCAGGCCCACAGAGATCAGGCCACTCAAGGTCGCACAGCTGCTGTGAGGGAGGAATCACTCTGGGCAGCGTCACTGTGGATGCTTTCTTTTCTCTGGCTGTCCAGCACCTCAGATATGTGTCACAGGGGCAGAAGGGGACTGACACTGTCCCATCCAGAAAAGCTGGGGGCTTAGAGGCCATTAGGGGGCTGCTCTCTGAAGCTCCTTTTTGCAGGGCAGGGAAAGAATGTGGGGCTGGAAGTCACCAGATTAACTGGGGCTGAATGGTGACCAGTGGTAAGGACTTCACCTCTATCCCTATCCCTGCTGTCTCCAGGAGACACTGGGTGTGGGCTGACGGTTGAACACATCTCTGGCTTGGGGCAAGTTCTCAGCAAATGGTAGCTGTTACTTTTGAACCACATGTGGTATCAATAAGAACTGACTGTGGCTCAAATTTCTTGATGGCACCAGGGCAGAAGCGGCCTTGTTGCTATCATGATATGATCGCCAAGGAAAGCAGACCTTCTGCTCTCTGCCTGAAGAGGTTCCTTTGGGCTGGGTAAGTCGGGACTCGTACATGGTGTGTTGTAAACCTGCCGGGGCTCCCAGCAGCCTCTGTTCTTGGTCCAGGCAACACTTCTCTTGCCCTCCTGGCTGCTCTTAGCAGAGTTCAGTAAGGAGCATTTTCTTATTTCATTCTGGTGCATCACTTGATTAAGATGTTGTTAAATGTTAATTATGCAAAATATAGTTTTGAAGATGAAAAATAAACAGGAACATGGCCCACTGGATCTCTTGGGCAGCATTTTAGGTGTGCTTTGGGCAGCCTGTGCCTGGCAGCTGCCTTCTGAGACCTCATGAGTCAATGGCCTCAATTCCAAGTAGAGCAGACCAGCGCTGGCCCTTTGTGGTCAGCAGAACCAGCTTCCTGTTATGAAATGAGCTCACCTCTGTGGGGAGAGCCTCTCTGAAGTTTTCTCACCTCTGAGGATAGCACAGCACACATGGAAATGGCCTGCTGTGTCTGTGCATTTCTGTATCATCCACAGATTCAAGGAACTGCAGGTTGAGAATATTCTGTACAAAAAGCCTGTACTGAAAGAGTACATACTGTTTTCTTGGCATCGTCCCTGAAACAATGCAATAATTCAGTCTGTGGAGGACGAACCTGGGTCCTATGTCCCACGACCTCATCTATGTAAGGGACATCCTTGCACACTGACACCTGGGCCTCATCTCCAGGATGTTGGGCATGACTAGGCTTGTTTATAAGTCTTTCATCCAAAAGCAATAGTCTCTTTTGCAGAAGGGAGCCTGGTTCAAACGGAAGGAAAACTACACATGCTTCCACTGTCAGCAGGAGACGCTGGGTTAAGAGGAGAAAATTGGGTCAGGTGGAGGATGAGCAGGGTGCTGTTTCTACCTGGGAAGCAAGGAGCCAAGGACTCCTGGTCAGGACCTTGTCCTCTGGTGAGGAGCCCTCTCATTCCAGGGTAGTGGATAGGGTGACCCCCACAGCACAAAGAGGCTGCCTCAGCTCTGTGCACATGGGCTCACCTGTCCATCTCTTGTGACTGCTGCATTTGCCTACTCTTAGGCACCTGGTCACCCTTTGAAAGGGGCACCTCACATAGCTTCTCTGGGACTACAGAAACACCTGGTAGATGGAACAGCCATCCTGTGGCCATGCTGTGGGCTCTCCTGCTGAGATAGCTGTGTGTTGGCCTTGCTCCAAATGAAGCCAGTAGAGACAGCAAAGAGGGCCTGAAGGAGTGGCCGCAATCTGGGTGTGGCCAGTCACCTCACCAGCCTGACAAAGATACCCGCAGCCTTTCCAGTCTGCTCTGGAGAGGAGGAAATGATGGGGATCTTAGTGTGATTCCCAGCACCAGGGCACTGGGACGGTCCTGTGATTTGGTCCAATTAGACTGAATCTGAGTTTGCTGTAGAATTGAGGAAGAAGCCTCAGAGAGCATGGGAAGTCTGGGGGCTTTTCCTGCTGCCTGGAGTGACCATGGGGCCTTGGGGGGCTTGCATTTCCCTTACACCCCAATCCTGTCCTGTCACAGGGATGAGTGGAACTCCGGCAGGTTTTGTAGGGCGATCAGGCTGCCTCGTTAGGAATACAGGGAAGAACTGGGTCTTTCTTCTAAGAAAAGACTATGAAATACAAGATATATGGAAATCCAGCTTATTTTCTTCTATGCTAAGCTCTTTCTTTACAGAAAAAGATGTAGATGAAGTCGGAAAGTATAATTAGCAATAAAAACTTTAAGCAGGCCCTAGTCACAAGTGTGTGCATGTGCGTATGAGTGTGTGTGTATGGGATTCGCACAAATATTTCCCAATATCTGGGTCTAATAATCTTGTGACCCTCACAGGGGAGCAGTGAGAGGGAAGGCTGCTACTAACGAGGCCAGCAATCTTTCCTAACGGCCAGAGTGCAAATGTCTGGGGTGCTGTTCCCAAGACTCATCTCCACCACTGCTGGGCACAGAGGCAGCCACAGATGAAGGCACAGCAGGAAAGGCCAGCTTGTGTCCTGGGCACTTGTGCCCAGATGCAGCAGGAAGGTGGGCTGGACCTTCAGGCTGCAGTTTGCTGACTCCAGAGAGAAATTCTAGAAAAAAGAATGCAGCGGACTTCTGCCAAGAGTTGGGCATCCTTAGTGCTCACAGCAACTCCATGAAGTAGATGGCCAAGGCTCAGTGAGAAATGAATCAGCCAACATCACCTGCGCAGCCAGCTGCAGAGCAGCCATTCAAGCCCAGAGCTCCAAGCACCAGGCGCTTTCTGCTCATTTTGGAGAATTCATGCTTCCTGCTCCCTAAAGAGGAATGATGTGACCAGTAAAATGTTCTGGCAAACACCTAAGAACTGTTGGAGCTCCTGACTTATTTCAAGGTAGACTTTGGTGCTTGCCCTTCTCCCATGGCCTGACAAGCAAGGGCTTTGCACCAGGAGCTGTATGCCCAGAGCAGGGCTTCCTGCAGGTCAGCAGGTGTGGTCACCAGAGTACTGGCATCACTTAAACACTGTGGCTTTGCTCTTGAGAGCGGCTTAAAATGCAGTGGGATTTGCTTCCATCAGTCCCATTGTGGTGCTCAAGGGAGGCAAGTAGGTGTGCACACATGCACACACATGCACACGCATGCACACACATGCACACACATGCACACTCACAATATAGTGTCCAACTGGAGTGACAGTGTAACAGTTTAGCTGTAACTGCTTCATTTATTCCCAGTGTCTGGCCTCTTACTAGGAGGCCAGGGGCAGGGACACCCTTGGGTGTAGACCTTTCCTTCTCATCCCAGGGCTCCTTGCCCTCTTCAGGTTGAGCTCCAGCTCTGGGGTGTCCCAGGCTCTTTATCAGCCTCTGACTTTGCCCTCATGCTTGTCACATCTCCTCGGTTGAGTCTCAGGTTGATGAACTGTAGTGCTGTTTCCAGCTACCCTGAAGTACCCTCCAGACTCCCTAAGGAAGCAAAATGGAAGCAAAAGTAAAGTGCCACATGGTATGGGGTGACAAGGGACACCAGACAGGAAGCCTTGGAAGGGAGAGAGGGGAGACCCTGTGCCGGGACATCCTCCCATGCCTGGAAACACAGGCAATGGCACAGCCTTCCAGATGCAGAATCATGCCAGCGACACCTGACTTCTCATCCTGGGGCTTGTGTGTGCACTCAGATGTGTGCACGTGCAACTGTGTGTTTGCATATTTGTCTTAGCTACTTTTCTCTTATTGCCAAAATAAAATTCCCAACACCCAAAGTTAAAGGAGGAAAGGTTTATTTAGCTCACAGCCTGTGGAGGTTTCAGTCCATAATCAGATGGCTCCAAGGCAGGGTGGCACATGGCAGCAGGGCAGCTGTTCATGGGGGCAGAAGACAGCAAAAGCAGCAAGTGAAAGCAAAAGGATGGGGGGGGATAAGCCTCTTACTGCCCCTTTTAGCTTATCCAGACTGCTGGGATTAGGGCGGTGCCGATCCAATCAGTGTACTGATCCAGCCATCACCCACCCTTAACCCCAGCACTGAACCAGGAATCAGCTGCAAATTCTGGATTCAGCTCCCGCTGACAAAGTCCCATCTAAAAGTACATGAGGTTTGGGGATTATCCAGACACAAATCAACAAAGTCTGCCTTGTGTCTCAAAGGAAAAGAAAAGAATGCAGGGCTGGCTTAATTGTGGTGTAAGCTACATACAAAAAGGTTTCCCTTTGTTTTATTGCCTTTGTATTTCATATATTTACGCACCATGGGGAAATTGAAAAATCTCTTCACTGAGCTCAGCAGCGACTGCTAGTAGCGGCTGAGGGCTTGGGAGTGCAGGTGGTGACACATCCTTCTGCTTACTGTGGGACTCTCTTGGTTTGGTCTTGGTTTGCTTGTTGCGGCACCTGGTTTATGTGGCGCAGCCATCTTTGCTTTGCCAGTGACATGTTAGAAACAGCCTCCCTCAGTCTGTTTTTATTTCTCATCTTTTTTTGTCTTTCAATAAATTCTTATTTTTAAAGTCAAACTTACCCCTCTGTTTCTTGATTTTACGTGTTATTTAAAAGTCTTCCCTCACTTCAAGCATATGTATTGTGTATGACGTGTTTTATGTATGCACACATCCAACTAGAGCATCCTCTGTCCCTACCCTATCTTTCATGTTGTTTGTGTGTGTGTGTGTGTGTGTGTGTGTGTGTGTGTATGTGTGCGTGTGTGTTATTAATTAGGCAGTATGCAGAGATCAGGTTTTGCTGGAGCAGGCTGGTGCTGGGACACAGCCCCAGGTGACTGTGAACAGGTTTAGAAGCGGCAGGGAAAGTGTTGAAGGCAAAGCATGGAGGAAAGCATCTGATCATCACAATGAGCAGTGACAGCGGCAGCTTCCCAGTTGCCCAACAGGGGCTGTGGATGTTCAGGTAGAGGTGCTTAGGCCTGATGTCTCAGTGACCCAAGCAGACTTGTGGCTTCCTCTGTGCAGGTTCTGGTCAGGCGGTCCTGTGTGGGAACACTTCCTCTTTGTTTTGTCAGGATTGACAGAAGTGATTCCTTTTAGATTCTGACAACTGCAGGTGAACTATCTAGGCATTGCTCACGTTTGGCTCATTAGTTACTCTGGAATCTATTGTGTGTGTAATATGAAGTAGGACTCCTACTTTTCTTCTTCAAAGCTGTATTAGTTTTCTTTTGCTGCTGTAACAATTGACCCAGAACTCTGTGGCTTAAATCAATGTACAAAGACCATGGATTAGTTCTTAGATCAGAAGGAAGGAAGGAGGGAAGGAAAGCAAAGGATGGAAGGAAGGGAAAGGAGGAAAAGAAAAGGAAGGAAGGAAGGAAGGAAGGAAGGAAGGAAGGAAGGAAGGAGGAGGAAAGGGAAGGAAGCATGGGAAGGGACAGGCAGGAGGGAGAGAAGAGAGCCAGCCAGCATGGCTGCTGGACTGCAGCCTGGTTGGTCTACCACATGATCCTTCCCCAGTCCCAGGCCCTTGGGAGAGGACGGGACTTGTATTCTTCTCCAGCTTCAGGCTGCCCCATTCCATTGCTTGAGGTCTCATCCTCAGAGCCAGCAGTGTCTCACTCCCTACCCATCTGCAAACTCTGCCACAGAGCACAGCCAGGAACCTCGGGCTCTCGAGCTTGGGCTAGCCCCTCATCCAGGTCACTGCTGTGTCTCGGAATCTGGAAAGTCCCTTCTGCAGCATAAATTCTAGAAACTATGGTGGATGTCTTGGGCTGTGGCCCTGCTTACTGCTGGCAGAGTGGAATGTTCCCATGGGACCCTCCTTCCCCAGTTGCAAGATACCCTGTAGCTGTCACACTGCCTCTGTCCACAGCAGTCTGTTCTCCCCACCCGTCCCTTTAACCCTGCACAGATGCCACACAGATGCAATTCCTGTGCTTCGTGGTTGGTTTCTACATTTGGTGGGATAGCACCTCATTAAGATCATTGTCTTTAAATTCCTTGCTCTTGCTTTATATTTCCTCTCCACATGAGTGGAGAGCCCCGCCAGGGCCTCAGAGCAAGCGGGTGGGATGGGACACCTTGCTGCCCTTCCAAAACTGTGTGATCTCTGAGATCTGCAGCTGGAGGAAGGCTCAGTGCGCGCAGCTCTGGGCTATGGCCTCCTGGTCTCCACAGGCACATCCCTGACCTCTCGTCCTGGGGTTTCCGTTTTGACTTTGATCTCTGTTTTCTCCGTCATCACCAGTGAGAACAGGTGATCTCTTTGCGCCGAGCGGTTACCCAGCCACTTGGCCCAGCACTCTTATTAGTTCTAGTACTTGGTTAGTTGACTCTATTGGAGCTTTTACATAGACAAATATTTGGAGTTACAATTTCAGATACACAAATTAAGGTTGTTAATCATTTCCTTTCCATTAAACAGTTTTGCCACAGGCGCTTTCTGCAGCCAGGAGAAAAGGCAGAAATAAATAATTGCTTTCAATGAATGTGTGTTCACCACAGCTCAATTTGTTCAGGAAAAATTTTAGAATGGAAATAGGCAGGGAAGGAAGGCTTGGCAGGAGCCTGGGGTCTTTCCATGAGGGGCTGGGGTGGGTACTGGTGCTGCCCAGCTTAGGACACCTGGACTCTGCAGAGAGTTGAAGGGATCCAAGAGTGACAGGCTACAGGTGTCATCTCTTGGGGGAAGCATGTTCTTTTTCCTAAGTTCACTTATGTATAACAAGGCTATATTTGTATGTAAGTATACGCATAACTGTATACATTCATTTATGGAAATGTGAAACATTTATAACTGTATACAAGGATGTATTATATCTTTTGTGTATCTATCCTAATGAATTTTATTAATGAGCTTATTTTATTTTTAGGCTCTAGGTTTTACATTTCTTTTTTCTACTTTCTTAGGTAATCAAAGTATTAGCATTCAATTTTATTTGTCATCTGATTTTGGGTGGTAATTCTGTGCATAACAGTGTCATTCCTTAGAAAATGTTCAGACATCAAACCCAAATAATTTCTTTTGCCTTACACAACTCATTTTTTTTATCACATATATATTTGTAATATACTATAACCTCCTCGCATGATGCTATTATGTTTTCATTAAACATTCAAGTACTTATCAAAGAACCATGAGAAGAAGAAACAAAATCTTTTGCATCTACCGTTTAGTTAATGTTTCCATTGCTTGGGTTCCTGCTTTGGACTCACGTCCACGCCCGGCTCCATGCCCTGCCTCTGAAGAAATCCCTGTGTTTATCATCGTGGAGGTCTAGTGGGGCTTCCTGGTTTCTGTTCCTGTGTATGCACGTCTTTGTTCCTCCTATTTGGAGGGTGTTTTGTGGGGTGTGCACTTGTGCCCAGTTCTATTCTTTCAGTTCCTGCAAGCAGTCACTCCACTGTCCCTTGGTTTCTCCTGACAAACACCCTCTCCCCAGCATGATGGCCCCACTATTCACAATCCATCTCCCTTCTCAGGATGCTTGTAAGATGCACCTAAAGCTGGTGTTTTCATGGTATTTATTCTGATTGGGGTTTGCAGATATTCCTTTATCTGTAAATTGATATTTTCCCCATTTCAAAGGAAATTTCAGTCATTATTTCTTCAAATACTTCTCTGTTCTCGTGACCTTTTCCTTTGGTGACACTGTACATGAGTGATTTCTTATGTCTTTCACTCTTTTTCCTCTCCAATCTTAGATCACATACTTGCTGTTGACTTGGATTGAGCTTGTTCTTTGCTTCTGCTGGCTCTGATCTGCTTAGGGCCCTGAGGGAGCATCCAGGTTGTGTGCTGTGCCTTCCAGCTCAAAAGTGAATGTATGTATGTGTCTGGCTCTTTTATAATTTTTCATTGAGAATCATTCAGTCATTGCTGTCCAACTTTTCCTTTAAGATTTCAACACATTTGTGTCTAACTGTTTAAGCAGTTTCATTGCTATTCCTACACTGGGGACAGCTTTTGGTGTGTTTGTATTATTTTTCCAAGACTATTATTTTAGAGTATTTTCAAGTTCATAGTAAAATTGAGGGGAAGACATAGAGGATGCTGTGTAACCAGAACACACATGTTCGCAGCTTTTTCCTATCAGTAGCCCCACCTGAGAGGTGCATGTATGACTTTAGGGGGCCCCACCAGCCCCCAGGTCTACAGCTCACTTTGGTGTTCACCTGTTGCTGCATGCTCTGTGGGCTCGGCAGACAGATGATGCCACACATCTACTGTGGTGAAGTTGTGTGTGGCATCCTCACTGCCTTAATGTCCCTGCTGCACCTGTCCATCCCTCCTACCCTGCCCCTACACATTGTTCCGTGGTTCTGCCTCTTATGAATGTTGCATATCTGGAATCACCGGGAACTTGGTCTTTCAGAATGCTTCTTTCACTCAGCACAGGCATGGGAGTTCCTGCTTCAGTGCAGCGGGGACCTGGACCATCCCTAAAGAGCCTGGAGATGTGGCCCCAGGGTGGCACCCCAGGAGGTGGTAGGATGTTGGGGCTTGGGCTGTGTAAGTGTTAAGGTGCTGACCACAGTGCTCTCTGGCCATGTTGGAAAAGCCCAGATTCACAGCCTCTGAAGGCAAGATAAGGCTGCAGTAGAGGACATTAGACTCTCATTCCAGTTCAAAAGCAATAACTGCCAACCTTGGAGAAGAGACAGTTCTCTTAGTGAGCAAGACTTGCTGCTTTGGATGTCTTTGTTCTAACTTCCCAAGGGCTGCTCACTTCTGTTGGCTTTTGCTTCAGATGCGCCTTTTACTTCCTGCACCCTCCTGACTTGTTAAGGACCCATTAAAAACCAGTGATTCAGAGAAGTCTTTGTTTTAGCTCCAAGCAAGTTCTGACCTTCCTGGACTTCCCAAAACTTATATTTGCATTGTCTTTTTTTTTAAAACCCTTTTTTGTATGCTAGTTGCTAGGACCCAGTGGCTGGCTAGTTCCTAATAGTCGGAGATTAAGAGAAGTGAAGGTTTTAGCTCCCCCGAGGTTAGGTCTCAACAGAACAATGTGGCCTGGCCCCTTGGCACTATCTCTTCTATCCTGGATCTTTGGTGAGTGGCTTTGTCCTGCTATGTGCTGTCTCACCATGCGCCTCAAGCCACTGGCGGGCCAGAGCTTCCCAGGCCATGAGCCAGATGTGTTAAATCTTTCTTCAAGGAAGGGCAGGAGAGAGGCCATTGGTCTTGTGCTTACAGAGCCCTAGCTCCTCTGTGTCTCCTTGTGGCTTTGAGTCTTATTGCCTGGTGCAGCACAGCCTGCTTGTTTGTTTTCCTCTTGAAAGATATCCTGACTGCTTTGTGCTTTGCCAGTTATGGACAATAACTCATGTGGAGGTTTTCTGTGCTCATAAACTTTCAACTCCTTTGTTTAAATACCAAAGAATGTGACTGCTGAACCATAATGTAAGAATATTTTGGTTTTGTAAAAGAAAATGAACAAACCACAAAATTGTTCCCAAAGTGGCTGCACCAACTTGTATTCCCACGTCAGCAGCCTGAGTTCCTGCTCCTCTGATCCCCAATTTGCTCTGCCAGCTTCCTGGGTTTGGGCCTCTCCCATAGGCATGTGGTGGTTTCTCACTGTTTGATTCTCACCTCCCTGATGACCTGTGGTTGGAGTGTTTCTTCATTTGCTTACTTGCCACCTACCTATGCCCTTTAGTGAGGTGTGTGTTAAGGCCTTTGAGGTTCCAGGGATCAAACTCAGGGCCTCGCGCTTGCCAGGCAGGCGCTTATGCCACTGAGCTATCTCCCAAGCCCCTGGTATTTTTATTTTTTAATGGTATTTTTATTTGTATTGTTGGGTTTCAGGATTTCTTTGTACATGTAGGATAATGGTCCTTCATCAGAAAGGTCTTTACAAATATTTCCTCTTAGTCTATAGCTTGTCTCTTCATTTTCTTCATATTGTCTCTCATAGAACAGAAAATATTAACTTTGATGAAATCTAAACTTTTCATCTTTTTTTCATGGATTATGTGTTTGGTGTCATATCTAAAAGCTGAAAGTGATCTAGATTTTCTCTTATGCTGTCTATATTGTCAATATTTTCTGTTTTGCTTATAATCTTTCATGGTGCTTGCAGGATTGTGACTTTTATTGAGTTAATTTTTATGAAAGGGATGAAAGCTATGTACATGTGCTTTATCTCTTTTCATGTGCTATCTAGCACCATTCTGCTGAAAGGATCAGCTTTTCTCCATGGTACTATCTTTGTTTCATTGTCAGAAATCAACTGACCACAGGAATGTGGGTCTGTATTCTTCCTTCTCTCCTTTCCAGAGTCTCATTATGCATATATTAACCCTTTAGTACTCATTATGGCTTGCATCTAGATGTGGTCCCAAAGCCTCATGCAGTCATTTCAGAGGTGGCTGGATCTAGGGTGTGTGATGCTGGGACCAAGGATGTGATGCTGGGATCCGTGGTGTGATGCTAGGATTAAAGTTGCCCCTCCCTGGGTGTAAGCACTACCCACCCTAAGGGTAGGATGTAAGGGACAGAAAGAGGGATGCTGTGATTTCTGGTCACTTGATGCTTGCCACGTTGCTATTTTGCTGCTGTCTGCCCACCATGGACTGTTTCTCCTCTGCTATGTCTCTCTGCCACGCCACCCCGCCTCAGAGCTAGCTGACTATAAACTGAAACCTCTACAAACTGAGCTGAATAAAATCTTTCCTCCTTTAATTTTGGGAGTCTCAGCAATGAGAAAAGTAACTAAGACAATAATCATCCTTGGATTCTTGAATAGCCTGTTTTGCTTTTTTGAGTTTTAGTTGTCTTTGGCTTCAGTTGTGGAGGTTTCCATAGAGACACCCTGGGGTTCAAGATTCTCCCTCAGCTGTGTCTGGCCCCAAACGAGCCGTCAAGGGTTTTGACCTCTAGCATTGCCTTCTGTTCTTCCTCAGAGTTCCTACCTTCCTCTCAGTGTATTAACCACAGTTGTTTCAAATTTGCTGTCTGACAACACCAGCATCCTTGCCATGTCTAAGTCTGATGTCTGTTCCTTGAAGCCGTCTTGTTGTTGGGAGGTGGGGATGGTGCACTGGGTAACAGTGACTGCTGATGGAGACCTTTATTCCTGGGGGGAGCACTGTACAGAGGTGCCATCCTTTGAGGGAAGCTGTAGCTCTGTGCTCTGAGCTTCTCAGTTGTTGAGGGTTTTTTTTTTTACCCCTTCTCTTTTTTCTCCTAGATTACAGATAGTTTTGTGGTTTTGTGTGTCTGGTAATTCTTATTTGTGTGCTAGCTATTGTGGTGTACGCATTAAGGGAATCTGGATTTTTACCCTGTCTTTGGAAGATGCCAGTTCATTATGTGTGCTGCTGGTGTAATTACTAAAGGCACCCTCCCTGCTGTGCCGGCCTGGCAGGGCTGCTGCATGACCTCCCATCTGTCACCAAGCATAATCACCCCGCAGTGATAGGTGCCTGCATGAAAGGCTGAGGTCTGGGTTTGAGGGTATAAAATCTCTAGGCTAACTTTCTTGAATGAAAATTCATGTTTCACTTTTCTTTATGCACAACTTGTTGACAAGCTCAAAAGAACTAGTTAGTCTACATGTTTATTAATTGAGCTCTAGGACATAAAAGGGAAAATAGCTCAGAATGTAACATCAGAAAGATCCTACTCCCCATACAAGAAGAAGTGCCTCACCTTGAAAATTAAAACGGCTTCTTTCAATGACGCTTTTGTCTGCCTTTTTGAAGTCTGCTAAACTATTATCCTTGATAGAGAAAGACAGCAGAATGTTCTCCAATTAAGAAGTGAGGAGAGGGATAATTCGGAGATTGCTTCATAAGACACAAAGAAGACCCATGAGTGAGAAGCCAGCCAGGCCAGCACTGCAGGGAGGGTGCCTTTGGTAATTACGCCAGCAGCACATGTGATGAGCTAGCATCTTCCAAAGCAAAGGTAAAAATCCAGATTCCCTTGATACAGACACCACAAGAGAAAGCACACAAATAGCAGCCCACAGTGTACCCCTTGGGCCACAGCTGGGGTCAGCAATGGCAACTGAAGTGGCATAGCAGGCAACAGTGGCCCAGGCAGGTGCCACCATGTCCCAGAAGTGAGCGTCACACACCAGCCATGAGCTCAGGCCTAGAGGTCCGGATAGTCGGTCATAGTGACCTGCAGAGGAGCCTTGTGCAGGACAGACTCACACAGGATGTGGCTGTTAGCCACTCGGACCTCACACTCTGTGTCCCAGTGTGTCTCAATGGGCAAGTCGGTGCCCTCGGCCCACTGGTCTCTAGATCAGCCGTTAGGATATTGCTGTCATACAGAAGCTGGTAGAAGAATAAGGATAGCTGTTTCTCATGGCCATTTTTCATCACAGAATTTTAAAATCTTAGGTTAGGATAACTTTAAAGGAACTATCTTTACCTATGTCGAAAAAGTAAGTGAAACTAAATGGTGGTAGTTAATTGGAGGACAAAAAATGTTTAATTTGAGATTTAAGCTTCCAATTAGTCAATTCACAGCGTTGAGCTTCACTTTGCTAAGTGTTGAACAGGGTTAAGGATAACAGCTGAAAGAACCAGCGTATTGCTGGGCACCCAGCAGGTGCTCAATATAAGCGGATATTGGCTGAGGCTTAGAGTCGTGTTATGGCTGCACACTGTTTCTCAAGGCACAGAGAGAGCCTCGCTCTCCAGCCCTGAGCTGAGATTCCATCCCTGACCCCTGGCCTGTTATTAATGGGCTGTGTACAGCAGTGTGTCCCAGCTCTTTTTTCCCGACTGTCCTGGGACCATGTGCTCTGGACTACGTGGCCACAGCTGGATGGTGACTGTCCACCGTGCATCCAACAAGGACACTGGTAACCCAGTAACCATCCTCACCCCTGGGATGGTCAGCACAGCACCGCCAGGCTCACCTGCTCTGCAGAACTGTCTCATAAATGGTGCCTAGTATAGAAGAGACCACACATTTGAAAGCCATTGGAAACTGGCATGGTAAGAAATCGAGTGATGACTCAACATATTTAAATGATTCTGTGTCTCCACGGAGGGCAGCCTGTCACCTTGGGGATCTGACCAACACCACAGACATGAGCTGCATCTGTGGGAAATCAGCACAAGGACTTGCTGCGGGGAGCCCATGTGGTAACCACCTCCATGCACTCTGAAGCATAAACAGGAGACCCTAGCAGGGATGTGAGTTGGGCTGTGGCCTCCCTGTCACTCCCAAGGCTGTCTCTGGGCCCAGCCACAAAGCAGATTTTATGGGGAGCAGCCAGGTGCCTACACCCGTCAGATTCCAGCCAAAGGCCAGGGCTGGGAGAACCAGGCCCAAGCTGGTGGCCATTGTTAACCACACAGACTTCTCCATGGTGCTGGGTAGCTGCCATTAACCATGGCAATGTGTGTTCTCAAAAGTCATGGAGTAGATTTGATTTCCTCTCCCATGGGCAGAATCATGTGAGGGGTGGTGCCTGAGCCACTGGCTTGTCAGCCTTCTGCTGGGTCTGCAGGTTTCAAACCACTGGGCAAAACTGTATCAGATGTACAGTTCTGTCTATAAAAGTTACTAACAATGAAAAAGAGCCTGAAAGAATGAGGTGAAAGGGAAGAACAGGGCTTATTGAAGCCATTAAAAACAGGGAATGCTAAGTTGAGCCCATCTGTTGCTTTTGAAAACTGACACCTTTGCCACCAAATCAAGACACATCCACATATACTAACTCAGGCACCTTGAGGACCTTACCCTCCAGCTATTTCTTCCACCTAATGAATATACCCACCAACATGACTTATATATAATGGTGCCTGCTGTTTTTCAGCACCCTATGAATTCCAGTTTTAGAATCTTTTCTTTCAGAACAATGGAAAATCACTCAAGAACGTACCTTCCAAAAGTAGGAGAGCTGTAGGTTTTGCTAATGGAATCGAATTCTGGTTCCCGTATTACTAATTTGTAATGCATGTATATCTTTCTAATGTTTTCAGAAAGTAAGTTTTCTCAGCTAGATGCTTACTTCCCTAAACCTGGAAATAGCCAGAATTGCTAGGGAAGTCACTTTCTGATTCCTAGTACATATGGTCCAGTATTTCCACAGTCAGGTCCGTACCATGGCTGGCATGGTTTCAGGGAGCTCATGACACAGAATTATGGTGAAGTAGTGTATGTGGATACAGCTCGACTATGTTTAAGGTCTTCTTAATTAGAACCTTGGCTGCCCCCTCCTTTTAGGAGAATGAAGTATGAGGAAGACACAGAGCTTATGTCAAGGATTTATTTTATTAACAATTCCAATTCACTCTAGTTTGCTGCCTCTACTCATACAAGGCTGCACAGAAAGTGTGTATATTCTGAAAGAGGTACCCAAGGTATCATATAATCTTAAATCAAGTTTGGAATTTTGTACCCACTGAGTCAAAAAAGTAAAAGAGTTCTAAACTAATGGTTCGAACAAAACTTTCTTGTAAGTTATTAACTAGGAAGGTATCAGTGTTACCAGTTTGGTTTAGAAGCTATTTCCTGATCATGGAATTATTGAATTACAGTGTTTGATATTTGGATCCCTTCAACAAGACCATTTGAAAACTCCTCACCAGCTATTTTTTAAAGGCTTGGTTTTCATTTTTGTTTTATTTCACCAGCTATTTTGGATAAAAGGATGTTTATATCTTAATGTAAAAAATGAAACAGATATAAATAAAAAGACATATCGCTGTCCACATGTTCCCTGTCAGAACTGTGTCACAGACACGGCACTGCCCTTTGTCGTGCAGAGTTGTGGAAGGCGGTCTATGTTTTATCATCTGCACACTGTTTATTTCTGTTTTTCCTCCTTCCCTCTGGTCTCTTCTTTACTCACTCCCATTAATAGATATGGAACAGAATCAAGAGCTCTATGTTTTAACTTCCTTGCTCTGAAGTTTTCTTGTATTCCTAATAGAAACATACAATTATCCCAACATCTTCAGGGTCTGTTTACTACTGGTGCTGTCTCTCTCTCTCTCTCTCCATCTCCTTCCTCCTCCTTCCTGTCCCCTCTTCCCAGCTCTTCCTCGCCATGGAGCTGGTAGATGTGCTCACTAAAATGACAGCGGAAATTAATTCATACAAAGAAACTGCCTCTGGGATCCCCAGGCCCTCAGAGCACAGACTTTGGGCCTCATCCGATGTCCCCAGCTCCTATAGCAGTGAGGGCCAGGCCAGGTGGGGTGAATGCAGGGTGTCCTTGCGCTGGCCAGAAACAGACATTACAGACACCACAGTGGAGCCTCCAAAGGTACCCAGTGCAGAAACAAAGCAACTGAGAGGGACTGGTGACTTTGAGCTCTTAGCTGGCAGTGGTCACAGGGCAGGCGGACACAGGGCCTCTCAAGCAGGAGGGGGCAACCAGTCAGCCTTGTCCCTGGTCCTGCAGCTCTGTTGGGATGAGTGAGATGTGCATATGTGGCTGTTGGACCCCATCCTGGAGCAAGACATTGGCACCCTGCCGATGGGGAGACAGGAGAGAGGAAGAGGGGCTGCCTCACATTCTGCACTTCCTGTTGGCCTGGGCCCTGGTTCCCTGCCAAATTCCACACCAACATGACATCCTCTGAGGACATTTCAAGCCTGACCACTTACAGACCCATTAAGTCAGGGTGCCTGGCAGGGAAACTAAGTGTCAGGGATCTTCCATGGCCCCCCTGTCACCCCAGTGGGTCACTGGGGTGGAGAATTTCCTATCTCTCCCTCTTTAGGGCAGCACTGTCTACATGCTGCTTGGTGGCTGCCACTTTGGGACTAGACTGTGGGCTCCTGGTGGTTTCCTAATGGCCTTTTGCTTCTCTTTGGGCTGTTGATGGAGGGCATGGGTTGCACCGGCAGATGGGTCCAGGAGGAAGACCAGAGGCATGACCAGACCAAAGCTTGGTGGGCGAGATTGTCCAATAGAGGAACCATGGTCAGGGTAGGTCAGGTGATGGTGTCAAGGACATGGCTAGTGCTTGGTACAGCCAACCGGGGCCAGAGCCTGAAGACCGGATGCAACAGGGCAGCTCCTTGCTATGGACAGCAGCAACCAGCCAGACTGCCCGCAGCATTCCTGAGTCTGGATAGGGTCCTTGGATGCCAGGGGCAGGAGCTGAGCCAGCACCTGACCCTGACTCACACTGAGTTCCCTCTACGTACAGGGCACAGCCGCAGTAACCAGGCCAGCACGGACCCTTCATGCAGTCAGAACTTAATGTCAGGCTGCTCTGATCACTCGCATCCAATGCAGATTTAAACAGATGGAGCTGGGGTCCTTGTGCATGGATTTATCCTCCAAAATAGATAGTTAATGTTTCAATTTTTAAAAATTAGAAAACAGCCAACTAGAGCTGCCAAAAATCACGACTATTCTGGTGTTGAGACTAGGAGGAGAATCCCAACTGCATGCACAGCAAACATACTCAGGTGATTTTTTTTTTCTGGCATCGCAAGTTGTTTTCCAGCCCAGGAGAGTGCACCCTCGGGTGGGATTCTTCTCTGTCACTGCATGTGAGAACAGGCTGCTGCTGTCTGGCACGGATTGAAGCTCCTATTCTGGTGTGATATTTCCTGTTGGTGACTGACGGGAGACGCTGATGCCTTCTGCGCAAGCACACATGGGTGAGGCTGGAAGGCTGCCGGTAGTCCTTGCTTGGAGCTGCCACTTTTCCAGTGGGGCGGGCGCCACATGCTGTCTGCTCAGCATAGGGCTGGCAGCAACAGTGGGCGTTTCCACTATAGGCTGCACACCCAAGTGGGGTATGGATGACAGTGTTTGGTCTGAGGCCTGCCCGACTTGGGTCCTGTCACTCAGCCCAAAGCATGCCTGTCGCTGCCGCATCCTTCCAGGTGAACTGGTGGCATCTCTTCTCACTTACCTGGGTCTGCATGCCTCTCTCCCCATTGGTTCCGCAGCCTACGGCTGTATGCAAAGGCCAAGGGCTCAGCCCCCCAGAGCATCTGTCATCAGTGAGGGCCACATCCCTGTGGGCACTGGTGCTGTGTCCTCCCGTAGCATGGTAGAGCCCACACGGTTACTCACGTTGACCCCATCTGCTGCCTCCCTTCCTAATTCTCCCTCACCTGTGTCTGTCTCATCAGACTTCCTGGGTATCTTCCTGAGTAAACTCCCTGCCTGGGACCCTGTCCCAGGGTCTGCTTTTGAAGGAACCTGAAACCAAGACAAGGCTGGATCTGGAGTTGTGGTGGAGAAGTGGCCATCACCAGCTGTGTCAGGGTCAGACAGGAGGTGGGCATTTCAGGATGAACATCCAGAGCACTTTTGTATCCCAGCTAGTTTACTCTACAACCAGGAGGAAATGAATGGTTCACTTTTCTCATCCTTCAAGGAATGTGGGAGAATCAGGAAGAGCAACCCTCCTTGTTCTTGAAGGACAAATGGGGAAGCCTTGGGTTTGAGGAAGGACTCACTCAGGCTGGGCTGCACAGGCAAGAAGCAAGGAATTCCAGGTTCAGAGTGCCAGCGCAGCAGTAGCCTTCTCCCAGTCACTGTGCTGTCCCTCAGGGTCTCTAGGAAAGGAGTCCTCTGAGCTGCCTAGAAGCTGCTGGCAGATTCCACACCATGGTCACTGGTGAGACTTGCTGGTGCGTGTGCTACATGCTGCTCTGTATGAAGGTGTTTGGGTTCAATTTGTCAAGACTCTCTGTCCTGGGAGTTTGGTCCCTCTGCCAACACACTGTTATTTCTGACACTGTTGGGGCTCAGAATCCACCATAGCACCGCCTTGGGGTGATTTTTCCTACATAGTGAAACAGATCAAACAAAGAGAACAACATTACCAACATCTAACAAAACAGCAAAAGACAATCAGATCCAGATGAAGAATAAGAGCAGAAGTTGGGATCTGGGAGAATGTTTGCCCTTTAAATCACTGTAACTGATGAAGTTCAGAATGACCAGCTGTGGGTGGGTGAGGATGCAGGGTCCCGTTACGGAAGAGTGGTTTGGTGTGGCGCCATAAATCCCAC
Organism: Dinomys branickii; assembly: GCA_004027595.1. NCBI lineage: Eukaryota > Metazoa > Chordata > Mammalia > Rodentia > Dinomyidae > Dinomys > Dinomys branickii. Next base: position 588,749 of record PVLD010000008.1, read on the forward strand.
AGTGTGTACGCCTGTTTGTTTAACTTCTGTTGCTCAGTGCTCAGTATTTTCTGACTTAGAAAAGACATTCATTAAGCCTGGATCCTACTGCTTTTCACACAGTACTGCTGAAGTTTCCCGCCACACCCTGAAACCCCAGGCCTACGAAGGGTAAACTGGGCCAACAGGTGAGAAGTACGGGGTCAGGGGCATCAGGCTGTAGCTTCTGTGTTGGGAGCCACTGGAGCTGGTTATTGGTCAAGCTACCTCAGTATTGAAAAAGGCATCCTGCTGGACAATTAGTTGTTAGTCACTAGGCAACATTACCCGCCCATGACACTAATTTTGCTAGTGTGTAAAATAAATGCCCCTGTTGTTGAAGTCAGTCCTTTTGCTCATCAGGCAAGAGGTAACTCTTCCTGACCCTGGCTATCATCTCTTGTCTTTATTTTCTGTATCCTCTCGCTGTTTCCTCCCGGGGACCACGGAGAGACCACCGATTCCTACACTCCTGTTTGTTGCTCTGAGCCAGAGCTGAGGATGTCAGAGAGCATTTGTCAGGCACGTCCTATGCATCCCACTGGATGCAGGCTCAGAACCTGTTAGGGGCCTGTCTGCCTTGTCTGTCCCAGTGCCATGAGTGATACCAAAAGGTCGCAAGGTGGCAGCCCAGCATCGCGCACAGGTGCCACTGTCTCGGTGCCTTCCCATTGGTGCCTCACCTGCCCTTCCAGACTCCATGAGCGCTGGCACCTTGGACTCTCAGAGCCAGGAGGAGGCGCAGGTCCTGTGCAGGAGTGGGGCTCAGGGCCATCCACCGGAGACTCAAGGTGCTGCCCTTCCACCTACAGCCCCAGCTGTGAGGAGCACAGATGGCCTGACTTCTGGCAGCCTGTGCTGTGGGCAGCTGGAAACCTCCCTGCCTTGGGTCTGGGCTCATATGGGACTCGCTGGCCAGGGTGGTGTGGAAGGGGGTTGCTGGATTTGGAGCCAGACTTACGCCCACACTGCCGGTCCACATCAGGATGCTGCCTGATGGGTGAGCTGCTGTGGGTGGGGACAGTGTGTGACAACTTGAAGGCGAGTGGTGCCAGGTATGGAAGTGGCCCCGGCTTCCCAGAAGCCTGTCCGGGAAGGTAACTGCAGGGAAGGCAAGGAAATGGCTTCATTGTGAGCCTGTGGGGTGAGAGACAGCTGTCACCGCACTACCCATTTATGGATGAATAAACTGATGACAGATAGGTCAGACGGCTTGTGCAGGTCCCTGTATCAGGCAACTTCCTGTCACTGCAACATACTGCCTGGGAGTCAGTTTGAGGAGGGAAGGCCCAGCTAGGCTTATGATTCCAGAGGTTTTGAGCTGAGGCCAGTGGCTCCAGGGCTGAGTGGGCAGAAGTACCAGGTAGGTGTGTGGGGCAGAGGAAAGCGAAAGGTCAGGTCAGGGAGCCAGGAATAGAGAAGAGAGAAAAGAATAGCTGGGAGGCAGCAGGATGGAAACGTGACTCCCAGCGTCACTCCCACAAGTCACACCCTCAGCTGGGATCAGCCTGCCAGCGACGGCCTAAGAATCTCTCCCAGGATTAGTTTGTCCTCCATTCACCCACCTGTGCGGTTAGAGCCCTTGGGATCCCACCAGCTCTTCAAAGCCCGGCGTCTAGCTTCCCTGCCTTGGGAACCCACCAAGCCTTCCATGTAGGCACTCTTAAGGGACATTTTAGATCTGAACCCTGAAAATCACAAACCAGAAATGGCAGATTCAGGATGCTCACCTGTTGGACCTGACCCCACCCTGAGGACAGATGGAGAGATTGGACTGCCCTTCCCAGCCCCTCTGCCCTGGCCCTCTGTGCTATGGAACCCGCACACCCACTCAGGCCACTCTCTGAGAGCAACCAAGAGCAGGTGGGAGCAGTGCAGAGAGTCATGGGGCTCCAGGACCCTCAGCCATGCTCTGTGGGGTGATCACAAGAATCAACACCGGCCACATGTGGACAGCAGGTGGCTCGCCATGCCCATCCACAGGCGTCATCTACGGTCTTAGCAAGGAGACCCAGCTGGTACAGAAGCAGGAGTTGGGGGCTCCCTACCCCTACCACCAAAACCTACTGGAGTAAGGGACTGATCCTGGAGGGCTGGGAGACATGGGAGCTGCCACAGGTCTCTTGAGGACCCACAGGGGATTCCTCGCCTCTCTGCAGGGCACTCTCTGTATAGCTGCAAATGAGAGGAGCGTATTTTTATTGAGAAAATATTTACATCTTGTAATACAAATGTGGGCAAAAGAAATGTCAGAGAGCTAAGCTTCAGGGAAGACTCCCAGCCAACAGGTGCCTTCAAAGGGAGTCACATCCACATGGCTAGAGGCCTCGAGGTATAGAACAGCAAGAGGCCTGGGGAGAGGCTGAGGCAGGGCTATCCACTGCTATGGGGGCAGGTGTGGGATGGGGGGCTCTGCCCAGGGTGGCTGATCCTGGAATGGGCTGCAGTGCAGTCCAAGACTGGTGGGGTGATTCAGGCCCTGCTTGGTTGACAGATTCACCTTAGAGAAGAACGAAGGCCTCAACCTCCACCCCACCTTTCTCTTCTGTCTGATTCTTCTCTCCCATTCTACTGCAATCCACCCCCAAACTCTATTCCTGAGGTGATCTGGTGGGAGCAAGATGGGGGTGAGAACTCTTGATGTGACTATGTTTTATGATCACTGTGTAAACCCATGCAATAAAAGCAACTCAACTCAACTACTAGATAGAGGGAGTATGGAAAATAAGCAAACCAGGCTCTTAAGTATGATGCATTAATAATTGATGTGCTTAATAACCCACCAGCTGTCTGTGTGAAACTTCAAACACCCCATAAAATGAACAAATGGGTTTTCCACCAAAGCTTGGTTCTTGAATTATATAGGTGATATGTTTCCACAGGTCAGTGGGCTCGGGCTGCAGAGGAGATGGGTGCCAACTCCCACAGGTGGGGGTGGTGGTGAACTGCAGCAGAAGAGCCAAGAGTCAGGGCAACTGAAGGCTCAGGGCAGGAGCCTTTGGGGGCACTTTTGCTGGCTTCCCTTGCTGCCCTCAGCCCTAGGATGGAGAGTTTGGTCTCATTTTAAAAATTAAAAAAATGATCAGGTTTCTCATGAACCATGATTCATTAATCTCATGCTGCCCCTCAAAGTTTAATCATGTACAAGCCAATTTACAATTGGAAATTTAATCATCTTGTGACTTCCTTTTTGAGTTGGACCAATGGGATTCAGAGTCCTCAGGCCCATTCTTGGGCAGAGGTTCAGAACGGTTGCCGAGTCAGCCAGGATAATGAAGTTAAGCCCTCAGGTGTTAGGAGAGAGAAAAGGGTGCTCAGAAGCCGGACAGACATTCTTAGAATGGAGCAGGGTGTGAACTCGCACTGGGGAGAGCTGCGGCACTGTGGGTGAGGATTCCAAAGACCCGGGTGCAGGGTGCCAGCCCGAGACCCACTGGGGTGGAGAGGAAGAGAACAGCAAGAACCTGACCCCAGGGTACCTCTCAGGGATAGAAAGTGATGGCTAAAAGTTCCAATGATGTCTCAGGTGGAAAAGCGGAACCTGAAATTCTATCGTCAGATGAAATACTTCTCTAATGGAAGAGTTAAATATTTTCAAAACATAAAAATAGTTCATAGTATTGGCTGCTTCTTTAACAGTGTACTCTAAAAGACTTCTTTAAAGAGGAATCTTTCTTTCTTTTTTATTCATTTATGTGCACTTTGCGGTCACAGTTGCCAGGGGAGCTGCTGGGTGTGCACAGCATGCTGTGGTCATTTCCCACCTTTTCCCTCATCTTCTCCTTTCCCTCCCTTTCCTCTCCAGTAAGTCTGCCCATTTGTTTCTTCTTTTCTTCTTTTAATTTGCTCTTTTATTTTATCTCAAGTTCTACCCATTTTCCTACAAATGGCATGATTCCATTTTTTTCATGGTTGAAATATATATATATATATATATTTCCTCTTTATCCATTCCTCCACTGATGGGCATCTAAGCTATTTCCAGGGCTTGAACTACACTGTAATAAGCATTGCTGTGTATGGACAACTATCATATGATGTCTGTAACTCTTAAGAAGATACCTAGGAGAGGTATAGCTCCATCCAATGGAATTTCTATTTTTAGTTTTTTGAGGAATCTCCACACTGGTTTGCATAGTGGCTGTACTAACCTTCATTCTCACTAGGAATGAAGAAAGTTTCCCTTGCCTCTACCTTCTTGACGGCATTTGTTGTATTTGTATTTTTGATGACTGATACTGCCTGAGGTGTATGGTAGAATTTCAGAATTGCTTTGATTGGCATTTTCCTAATAGTTCAGGAGGATGAACTTTTTTAAAATGTGATTATTGTGCCTATCTATTCAGTTCAGTGGCCAATGTTTTGAACGATTTGGGGGGAGGTTAATTTGTTTGAGTTCTCTATCTAATCTAGATATTAGTGCTCTACCTGAAATGTGGCTGGCAGGTTTTCCCCTTTCAGTGGGTGGTCTCTGTTGATTGTTTCCTTTGCTGTGCAGAAGCTTTTTAATTTGATGTAATCCAATGTGTTAATCCTTGTTGTTATTTACTGTGCTATTGGAATTCTGTCCAAGAAGCCCTTACCTGTGCACATGGCTTCAGGTTTTCTCCTGTGTTATCCTCCAGCAATTGCAAGGTTTCTGTTTCTGTAGCAAAGTATTTGGTCCATTTTGATTTGACTGCAGTACAGGGTGAGTGATATGAATGGGGTTTCAGTATTCTGTTCACGGATGACCAGTTTTCCCAGTGCCTATGGTTAAAGAGCTTCTTTCTTCTTCTGTATGTTCTTGTTTGGAGGGAACACGTCAGCTCCTTTGAACCAGAACTGGGCTCAAAGGTGGTTCAGGGGTTGATGGAGATACCAGTGGAAAATTCCTGGGTAGGGATTTTGTCTTCTTGTAGTAGTAAACGTCATTAGTAGGCATTTCTAGCAGATAAATAAATATTTGTATTTCACAAGGGAGTGGATGATGCCCCTGCTGTGGTTCTGTGCCTACCCTCTTTGACCAGTATGATTGACCAGGGCCCTGCCGCCCCAGCCTGGTGTGGACACGGCTCTGATGGCTCTGATGCAGGTTCTTGCCAGGGTCAGGTGTACACATGGGCTTCTGAGGCGACCAAGGTGAAAGACATTTCTCTGTGACACAGGCAGTGCCAATCAAGTGCTCATGAGTGGAGTCATTCCAGTTGTTGTTCTCATCCAGAACAGTCAGAAACCAGCACTGTGGATTGGAGTGCATTATGCTGAACCTCAGGATTAAGTCCAGCGTTTCTTTAGAGGATTGTTTGGCCTAACCATTGAGACTTCAACTTTTTCTCAACATTGGAAAGTGTCTTCAATTACCAGAGAAATAAACGGATGAAGTGTGAAAACATGGCCAGAGAACAGGCAAGACGCCTTCCCCAAACCACAGATGGTCACAGTTGAATCAGAATCCACTGGCTGCTCCTTGCAAAGTGAAGCATGGACCTAGCCTACACTCAAGGTGCTTCTGCTCTCAGAGTGCAGCTGGACATCCAAGGTTGACCTCACCACAGCTTTCCAAACCCCTGGTCCACGTTTTTGCTGAAGCACTAGTGATACAATCTGACCTTTTCAGTTACCTGGAAGCCACTTCTGATTTTATGGAAACAATTCAATTTGGGATCTGATCTTTGACTCAAATTATCCATCAGTCAACTAGATGTTGACTGATGATATCATCCTACTTAGGTGCAATAATAATGGTTTCTACTGATTTTAAATAATATGCTTTATGTTTCAAAGTCATGACTATCAAGTTTTTCCCTCTCTACCTGAAACTGGTGTCTGCTGAGGTGCAGGCATCTATTCAGTAGTGTGTGATGGGCACATTTTAAGAAATAGAAACTTTCCTCTCTTCTGTGGATGCAGAGAGACAGGGGCTGGCAGAACCAAAGAGGGCAGAGAGTGAGACAGAGCCAGAAGAGCCACTCTTCCAAGCAACTGGATGGGGCCTCGCTGCGTGGCAGTTTTCAGTTTTGCAAAATCTGTCTGGCTAGTGGATGGAGGTTCTGAGGGAAGAGGATAAAGCCAGAATCAGTGAGAAGGTGGGAGATGCAACAGTCGGGATCCCAGGACAAGCACAGCAGGAAGCCAGAGGGGTAAAGGGATGGAGGCTGCCTCCGGGCAGGGGCAAGGGCAACACTGTTTGGAGCTGTACACAGAAGGCCAGACTTGGTGCTGAGAAGGCTGAGGAGACCACTCCAGCTCCTTCAGTGGGCTCTCAAGGGTCAAACTCATCCCCTGTTTAACATTTATGGGCTTTGCCAGGGTTCCTGTACCAGATCCTGGGGTCAGGGCTGCCTTTTCAGGTCACAGGGTAGCAGCAGTGGCTGGTCTAGTGGGACAGTGCTGAGCTTCATGCTGACCCTGCTATCTGTGAGCATCTTGACTGTGCTGTGCCTCAGTTTCCTCATTCATAGTTGGTAAGTGATGAGGTTGGAGAGAACCGAGGCTGCAGCAAAGCTGAAGGGTGTGCCCAGGGTACAGTGCAGGAGGGTGAGGGTAAACACAGGTCAAGCCCACAAGAGGGAAGGGAACCCTGGGGCAGAGATGGGAAAGCTTGGGGAAAAAGAAGGGACCAGGCCCAGCCAGGCCATATGGCCGGGATGCGCATGGTGGGGATGGGGATAAGAAGGGACCTGCAGAGACATCACGGGTACAAGGAAAGACCGGGACAGGGTGGAAGAGATGGGGCTGCATGCAGCAGGGGCCACTCACAGAACGCTTGCCTGGTGTCCCTGAGGCCCTAGCTTACAGTGCCAGTGCCTCAAAGGGAAGAGAGAGACAGGAAGAAAATGCCAGGAAACAGTTAACAGAGAAACAGAAAAACTAGGAGAGATGTTCACAATCCAGCGTTTCTACAGAACAGATTCCCGGTTTCCTCGGGAAATGTCTCCCTTGCCATTCATGCAGATTAAGTTAGCATTCACCATTTACCAACGTTGCAGTTTGGGGATGGATATAATTTCTTTAATGAACTCAAGCAGCAAAGAGTTGCATTCTCCAGGAAATAATTAGGACAATCATAATAATTTGAAAAAGTCATGCACCAAAATTGACCCAGAATTGGAAAATAATGTGGGATCAGACGGCGCCACCACTGGGATGTGGCTCCCAGCTCATCTGTTTAGCTGCATGTCTGGGAGGCGGCTGGTGGCACAAAGGCCCAGGGAGCTGGGAAGTGAGGGGCATCAGTGGGCACTGACTACATTTGTGTGTGGGTGCCGATCCTCACATTTGCAGGCGCAGTATCCTTGCTGCTGAGCAAAGCATTGCAGGCTCACATATATGCGTGTGCATCCACATCCTAACTACACAGACACATATGTGCACACAGATGCACATGCATGTACAGAAATAGATGTTGTCCAAATCAAAGGCAAAAAATGATGACAAGTGTGCTCATGAGCTTGTCTGTCTGCATCTCCTTGCCACTAGGGTGGTGGTGTTTAACCCACGGTTGGGTGTGGAGCTGAAGTGGAATTCGGTATTATGAACAGCAGGTGGGAGGGAGGTCGTGCTTGGCAGTGTGTGGATGCCGTACCACTTCACAAAGGGATCTGAGCTCCACAAACAGGAGCCTCCTGAGGTCCTCAAGCCCAAGCCCTGCAGACACAAGGGCATGAGTGACCACAGCTTCTGCCCTGATGCTGTGAATAAAGCCCCAAGCTTCATGGATCAGCTGAGAACTACGCCTAGGTTGGCAGGGAGCTCTGCTAAGCTGAGTTACTTCAAGAGGGCATGGGCCAGACCACATCCTTGGTGTGGGCCCCACTGGCCCTGGCTTCTCATGGTGTTCACATTGAACAGATATGTTTAAAGCAGCAAAAATGGCATGGCATGCTGGGGCTCCTCAACTGTTTGATGCACACTTACCTTAGCAGTTCTTGACGTGGTCCAAGGTCCCTGCTGGTCTCTGGGATGCTTTCAAGTGACTGTGAGGTCCTTGTCCCCACCCCTATGCCATATCACAGCAGACAGAAGAGTAAGTGGGTTTGAGGTCCCGGCTGCAACATGCATTAACAAACAGATTTGCAAAAATGTAAAATTACACTTTTCTTTCTTAATTCTGAGACATGTATTTTTAATAAAATTTTTAATAAAAACACGGAATAAACATGTTTTTAATAAAAACACATCCTGGGTCTGTTACTGTTCTGTTAAGATGGATTGGTACATACTTAAATGTGCTTAAAATCTGTTAAGATGGTTTCCATTTGAATATGGTAAATGTTGACCGATATATTGACCAAAGTTTACAGAAGCTGAGGATCCTCCGTGGTTCTGAGAACTTGGATCTGGTGCTGACCCAGGACATTCTGGTGCCTCTCCTGAGCTCAGAATCCTCAGGCTTGCTGCTCTTGGTCACCTGAGACGCTTCTGAAACAGATGAAGGCTGTGAGGCTTAGTCTGTGTTGCTATGATGCTAGATCACTGTTTGATAGTCACCACCGTGTCTGTCACTGATACACTGAAAAGAAGAGGAAACCGAGGCACGGAAGAGGCCAGGTCATCAGAGGCCAAGGGTGGAGCTAAGATGCCAGCTGCAGTCTGTCTGAGTGCAGAGGCTGTGGCAGGTCCTGGGCCTGCAATGGGAGACACCTTCCCGGCCTGGGCCTCTCCTGACTCGGAAATGTCAAACTCTGCACGCCGTGCAGGTCAAGGTTTCACCCCTACACAGGTACTCAGCAAATAACATGAGACTCAAAGGTGCATCTGAGCTCTCCTGGGAACCTAAGTGTGTCCTGGGAGGTATTTTTATATCACAATTCCAGCTGGCTGCTCATAGTCGGGGGCTGAATGAAGAGGATTCTGGATGAGAACTGAAAATTGTAGATTAGATTTGTGCTTTACCAAATGAAATATGAAATTGAAAAGTTATTTGAGGGTATGGAACCTCTGCAGAGTAGAAGAATGACAGCAAAGTCAATACTGGATGGGAATAACAAGTTCTTGCTTCACAACCGGAGGGATAAAAAGCAAAGCACAGAACGAGATACTGCATTTCATCACTAAGGAGGAACCAGCAGCTCACAGAGTAAAGGGAAGGGGCCTCACGGAGAGAGTGGCTGGTATAGTCTTGGTCGCAGGACTGTTGTGAGGATCACATGCACCAGAGCCTAGGGACTCCACAGTGGTCCTGAGGGCACACCCTGGGTGTCATGGTGACAACTGTATGGGCAGGACAAAGGGGACCGTGCAGGGTTCTGTCTGGTTTATCTCTCCTCAGGCCTTACCCTCTCTCTCCAGGGATGGACAGGCGCTGGGACCTGCCAGACCTCACCTGCCCTCGTGCTTCTCCATCTCTGTCCTGCAATCTTTTTCCATCCTCACGGAAAGGGAGCAAGTCCCTGGGACTTAGTTCTCCTGTCACATTTCAAGCTACCTGCAGCTCCTCTAAACTCAAGGGGAGCATCTGAGATTTTGAAATCTTTTTTCTCTACACCTTCAGTTCTGTGGCCTCCGTAGACTAGAAACCTAAAAATACCATCCAGTTTCACAGTTGAAGCTGGCCAGTGACTCCTGTTGCTTTGATGGGAATTCATCTTTGTCTTATAGCAGTGAAACACCCCCTTCCCATGTGGGCCTGGAGGCACTGTAAAATAAGGCAGATGAAAAACGCCCAGGCGTTAATAGTCTGGCCAGCAGTGCATCCGCTGCATTAGCATAAAAACCAAAACAGCAGAAAATGCAGCAACTGAAGTTCAAAGAAAAAGATGGAAAATCATAGAAAACAGGTTTGACAGTAAGGGCAGAAAAATAGGTCAAGGACCGTAGGAATAGCTTAGAAAATCTTAGTGCGCCGATGTTTAAGAAATACAAAACAAAGCAATATAGTAAAAAAACAACAACAACAACAAAATCAACCCTCAAGACAGATCCCACCTGGGTTCCCGAAGGCTAGGTTCAGATAGGAAAGAGCAAGGAGGCCCCTTTCCTGGTGACAGGGGAGCTCTGAGGTCACTGCAGAGCTGGCAGGTGAGAGACAGGAGCTCCTGGTCCCCCAGACCTCAGAGGCCTTGCAGGACAGCAGCCCTCAGAATGCAGGACCAGGTGTGGGCCAGGTGTGCCCTGGTGGCCCTGCAGAGCCTGGGCAGGGCTGGTTACCTGGAGCCAGTGCATCACCCGTGATGCCACTATGCTCTGTGCCCCACCAGGCTCCACACAGGTGACCATGATGGACAGTGACCAGGAAGAGGCGCTCCCAGTGTCACACAGGAGTCAGAGCACAGGCTCAGGAGCGAGTTGGAAGGAGGAAGGCAATAGGTTGAGCATCCCCAATACAGAAACTAAGTGCTCTGCAATCTGACATTTCCTGAGCATTGGCACAGATTGCAGTGAAAATCCCATACCAGCTCAGGCGCTTGGGCATAGTCACAGCACACGTGCACTAAAAATATGCAGTAAAGCACCTCCAGGTGTGGATGGAAGGCATATGAGAAACTGCAAGTAACTTGTGTTTAAATTTGGGTCCATCTCTCAGACAACTCACCTATATTTCAAATACCTCAGAGTTTGAAAACAGCCCAAGGTCTGAAGTGTGGCTGGCCGCAGGCTCTCTGGAGAGGGGATGGTCAGGGGGCTTCCCATCTGGCCCTGATTTTCACTCTAGTGTACATGTGTGGGAAATGGGGTTCCCAGAAGCTGCTGCGTGCACAGGTCCTCTGTGCTGGCCTGAGGGCAGAGGCAGCGCAGTCAGGGTTGAGACACCAGCGGGGACTCTTGTGACCCTTTGTTAAGGGTTGCCAGATGGCATAGATTCAGCAAAGGAGGATATGATCTTAAGAACAGAAGGGGAAAGGTAATAGTGGCTGAGATTTAGAAAGAGCAGAGGCCCACAGTATGGAGCACGTGCCAGTGAGCGGACAGGGATAGGGGGTGGAGAAGCACAGCTGTGTGGTGTGTTGCGTCCTGGCAGTTTGTGCACAGGGCCAGAGCCCTGCAGCTGGCCGTGGTGTTACTGTTGCCAAGTCCACACTGCCTGTCACTCCTCAACCCTGGAGGCAATCTCAGGGAAAAGGAGGAAAAGGGCTGTTGAAGGCTAGCTTAAAGGGAGGCATGGAAATCTTCACCTGAACTCTGTCTGCCCATGTTCAGGTGTGTGAGAGAAACAGACCGAGTATAGCAAGAAGCTGGGTAAGGAGATCTCTGTCTGTCCTCATCCCAGCCCTTTGCACTTCCCTCCTTCCTCCAGGAAAAGGAAGAACCTGCACCTCTGGGGGTGGCACCAGCAGACCTGAGATCCCCGGGGCGGCACCAGCAGATTTGACCTCCAGGGGCGGCACCTATAGACCTGGACCTCCAAGGGTGGCACCTGCATCTGCATGTTCCTTTCAGAAAGAGAGGTCAGGAGAGCAGGGGCTGGCAGTTTATGCTTTCTGCTCCCTTCAGGGCATTGGAGAAGCAGCTTATCTCTAATAGAAAACAATCTTAATATCTAAAGATCCATTTTACCCTAGTAGTGGTGGTAGGAACTGTAAATATGGGAGTATTTAAAATTTGTGAAAATTGTTAATGTATTTTAGAAACTCTGCCATCAAGGAAAAAAATAGGAATGCAAGGAGAAAACCACTATATAGAGCTATAAATCCCCAAGAACTCCAACATTACTGCTCACTTTTTGCTAACAAAGTTTTGCAGCTTTTTGTGTGAGTTGTAATTTAAGATTTCGACTGCAGTTCAGTTGGTGTGAGGCATTCAAGCTACACCAAGTGCATTTCTGATTTTAAATGATGACTGTACACATAAAGTCCTCATGTGTCAGTTTACTACCTGTAAACATATGTGATCATTTTAAATAATTTCTTTATCTGATCCTCCAAATTCCACACACTTTGTGAGCCACTGTTTTTCCTGCAGGTCTGTGTCTGGATGTTGATGAAGGCAGAGAGAAGCCAGGCTGAGAGCCCATCCTCTCTGTGTGAGCTGGTGCACAGGGGTCAGCAGCATGTGTACTTCCGTCCAGACCAGGCACAGCTGATTTAGTCCTTTATACCTGATCCTGTTGACCTCGGGAAAACACACCTCCCATGGAATCTGGGGGAACTATTTGGCAAGGACACAACATGATCTGCATGTGCATTGTTGGTGTAATTTTGAACCACTAGGGACAGTGAAGGACCCATGGCGAGCACATCTGTTACTATTCCACTTTACAAAGCAACATAGTTCTTCCAAGTGCTCTGTGTTCTTTTTTGCATATCTTTTCCTTCTAAAGCCAATTCCTGAGCATGTCTGCAGCACTAAAAATCAGTGGTTTTATCGGCCCCTGAAAAGCCACCCTCATTTGTCAAGGACAGTGGAGTTGCAGGGAGCTACATCCACTGGGATGCAGGGGTTCATGAGCAGTGGTGATGGCATCCTCAGATCCACATGTTCACTCTGGAGGCTGCCAGGGTGACACACTTGGGTGCCCTCACCATTCCGCACCCTATTGGCTCTTCCTGCCCCACATTCCCCCTGGGTATCTGAGTCTCTGGTGCTGACAATTCCTAGTAGTCTCCTGATGGCTGTGGTTCCAGGAGGCCTGGTGGCCTTAGAAGGTTTCCTATGGAGAGGATCGTCACGGGCCCTGTCCCTGTTTCAGTGTCACAGCTGGAAAGTGTGTAAAGACACAGTTGGTGTCATGGATTGTCAGCCAGGAGGGTGGATTGGAAACTTAACAGAAAAGCTACAGTTTGATGTGTTGCAGAGATATGGGGGAATATGTTTGTTGTCTTTGGAGAGCAAATGATTTTATAAACAAGATCAAAAGAGAAAGCCATCAGCAAAACACTGATGAGTTCACAAACCAGACCAAAATTAAAAACATCTGCTCCTCCACAGACTTAATAAGCACAGGTAGGGCTGATCCCAGGAGGTGATTCAGGTTCCTGAAGATGGGAGACCAGCATGCCCATGTAAGCAAGCCTGGAGCCATCTGCACAGTGTGACTCAGGGCCTTGTGGAACATGCATCTCTGGACACCAAGCCAGCTTGAGGGAGGAGGTCAGAGAGTGAGATTCTAGCTCCTTCCTGCCATCACCTCCGAGGGTCTCTTCTGTCTGAACAAATCTGGGGCTTCATGCTTACTCTGGAGGTTGCCCTGGAGTCTGAAAACCTCTGTTGTTCTAGTTTGGCAATTGTATCATTACAGCCTGGAGGAGCTACAGGAGTGCTCGTGTTCGGGGATTATTTTCTTTGCTTTTCCTTTTTGATTTAAGTTCCTAGTGCTTTGCTAAATCTCTAGATTAACATGAACAAAGAGAGGGATCCAGCCCCATGCGCCCTTCCTCCCTGCACAGAGAAGGTGGTATTTTGACTTCCCCAGTGGTGAGCTTCTGCACATTGGTCACTGGTGTCACTTCTGTCAGGCTTTGTGCAGCTGCTGCATCGATCTAGTCTCTGCACTCAGTGTGTCCTTTCCGTGTGGTGCCACAAGCACTGCCAGTCTTCAGTAAGGCCTGCTTTCAGATCCGTCCCAGTGCAGCTGGGATTGCAAGCCCCTGTGTTCATGCCAGTATTAATGGTGACACTGAAGGAACTTGTACACCTCACACGGGCAAGTGGGCTGTCCTGTCACGAGGTGCACAGGTGTTGAGGTTTGAAGAGTGCTCTCAGGAGCCACCCCAGCTGCTGTGCCCATGCCCATCAGCAAGGCAAGCCATGTGGCAAGCTCTTGGTGACACCAACAGAGATTGGAAGGAAGCACTTGAGTAGCTAAAGCAGCTAAAGTGTACTCGTGGAGTCTGAGGGGCTGAGCAGAAGGGGAAAGGGTAGCCCTGCACTTTCATTGCCCCGTGGTGTGCTACAGACCCCTTCACTGGGGGTGGCCTTGGGCCCTATGGGAGCTGAGGGACCAATGGACCCTCTGTCTTAAACAATAGTGGGGCTGTGTGCAGGCTACTTCTGTAATGCCTGTTTTACTCAGGTCTATGCACAGGATGCAGTCCTAAGGAGGACTTACTTCCCCAGGGATCCACCCAAGAACACATGGATCCTTCACTGTGTCTTTCCTCTTTGGGGACCATGGGAGCATCGGCTTTGAACCCAGGAGCAGGGGCAACCCAGGGGAGGCACATCTCCCCAGGAGCTCTTTCCAGGGAGGTGAGACCCCCTGACACTTCTGTACAGGTTGGAAGGACCCAGCAGACATGGGACAGCATGTGAATCTCCTCATCTCCACCAAGCCCCAGGGCTCAGAGCTCCTTTCAGTAACAGACAACTCAGCAGAGCCTTCAGCAAGGCAGCCCTGGCCACCCTCTTGCAGGTCACCTTCCCTGCAGTTCACTTCTGTGTCAGTCAGCTCACTGTCACTGTAACAGAACTCTTGAGGAGGCTTCATGTATGAAGAGGAGAGGTTTGTTTGCCTCCCAGTTTTGGAGGCTTTGGCCCATGGCCACCTGGCTCATGAGGGTGCCAGATGTCGGTCAGCACTAAAGAGGAAGAGACTGTGCCCCCACCGAATTCCCTACACCTTAGCAGTACCACCCTGAGGACCAGTCCTGGACATGGGCCCTTGGCACGGTCCACTCCCAAACTGTAGCACTTATGTTATGAAGAAGCACCCATGCCAAGTGTACAGCAGATGAGTTTGGACTAATGGGGTCTATACCCTTGCCACTGTCACACTAGGCACATCCCTGTCATCCCCAAAGGTCTCCTGCCCTGAAGCTGATCCCTTTCTGCCCAAGGACCAAGGAGCAGATCAGCCTTCCTTCACTGCAGGTTTGACAAGTGCTATCCAGACTCCTACCTGCAAGGTCACATGGCAGGGGCATGTCCGCTCTTCCTGCTAAGCAGGACCTCACTGTGTGGACAGGACACCACTGGCCCATTCCCCAGGTGACACACTTGCACCCTCTCCAGACTGGGACTTCAACACATACAGGTTGCATGAACATCACCACAGGTCCTTGTGTGAACAGGCTCTTGCTCCCTGCAGTGGGTAGCACAGGGCAGAGTGGCTGAGTGCCAGGGCATGTGCTGGCCTTAGGAAGAGCAGCTGGCTTTCCAAGCAGCTGTACTTAGCCTCGGGGGCCTCTGTCCTTCCACAGGTGTGCCGGGACCCAACAGCACTTCTACTTTCACCACGCATGTCAGGCTTTGGTGTCTGTCTGCCCTGCTGAGCTCCACAGACACCAGCAGCTCAGCAGGGAAAGACTGTGCCTTTGCTGCAGGAGCATTTGTTTTCATCTTTTATTTTTGATTAACAAGTATGAATTATACACATTCACAGGGCTCAGCATGGTATCTCCCCACATACACACAGTATAAGCACTGAGGTGTTTGGTTTGTTCTTGTTCTTCATTTATTCTGTCTTGCTAAATTCATGAATTAAATAAATCACATAGAGACGGGGTCTCTGCTCTCACAACCCACCTCCCGAAGTAACTCTGCCATCTCTGAGTCATCTCTAACTCGAGTTCTGGGAGCTCTTTGCATCTGGCTGGTTTGCATGCACACCTTATGTCTTGCTGGTATGCAGGGAGGGCCTTTCCTGTTTCCTCAGCCCCTCAGTTCACAGCTGAAACAGACTCTAGGGACAGTAGAGAGACAGGAGGACAAACCACAGACATGTCCACACCACATGCACAACACAGACTCCTGAAACCTCTGCTCCAGAGCCTCAAGCAGCTCCCCAACTATCAACAGGGATTCCAGGGGATGGCGATGGGGGTGGTCCTGGAGCTGAGAGCCCAGGAGGAGCAGGCCCTGGAGGTGCTGCAAGCGAGTGTGGTGATGAAGGGAAGAAGGGAGGGGAGCCTGCTGATCTCCACCAGCTCCATCTGCTTTCTGTCACAGAGGGAAGGCAGGGCTCCCCTGCATTTTGATTGTCTTCAGCTTAGCACTCCTTTCTGTTTGAG
This sequence comes from Dinomys branickii, assembly GCA_004027595.1. Lineage (NCBI taxonomy): Eukaryota > Metazoa > Chordata > Mammalia > Rodentia > Dinomyidae > Dinomys > Dinomys branickii. The sequence continues at coordinate 604,636 of PVLD010000008.1, forward strand.
GAGAAATACCTGGTTCCATCCAGGCATTATCTAAACAGTCCCTGCTCTGTGACTTCCTGCGGAACACAAATGCAACTAGCCACTTCCTCCCCGCTATGGCTTGGGTCTAGACATACCCCCAAAGTCTCATGACTCACAGATGGGGCTTTTCAGAGGTGGTTGGATCTAGGGTGTGTGAATATGGATTAAAGATGCAGCACTGGGATGAGGGGTCTGGATAATGGAAGCCCTATCCTGGGTACAAGCGGCACAAACCAACGGGCTTGTAACCTGGATAGAATATAAAGGGACAGAAAAAAGGCAGGCTGCTGCTGCTGCTTGCCACCTTCTGCTTGCCCTGCCATGGGCTTTTTCTCCTCCATGATGGCCCTCTGTTGTGCCACGCTGGCTTGGAACAAGCTGACTATGGACTGAATCCTCTACAAACTGAGCCAAATAAATCTTTCCTTCTTTAACTTGTGAGTGTTGGGTATTTTGTCCCTGCAATGAGAAGAGTAACCATGACAGTCTCCTTTACCACATCCTCATTCCCAACGGGTACCTCCCCAGGCCACCTCCCCAGTGTCCCCTTCAAAATCAGATCCTGGACTCCTGTCCTGGGAAGGACACCCCTAGACCCAGAAGGTCAAGTGCATAGTGTGAACAGCTACGGGAAGGCTGGAACAGGAAAGCTAGCTGTAGTCTGACCTACATTCCTCTCCTGAGTGTAACTACAGAACGAAACTTGTTAGAAACCGTCCTAGGCCAAAGAGATAAGAGACTAGTGTGTGACTGTATGTTTATGTATATGCACCTCTGTATGTGTGCCTGTGTATGAATCTGTATGTAAGATGTGTGCATGTGCAGATGCACACATAGATACACGCATGTGTGTGTGAGGTGCATGTATGTGTAGATGCATGCATAGATACCCACTTGTGTATATGTATAAGATGCATGTATGTAGATACACATGTGTGTATATATATAAGGTGCATATCTGTGCAGATACACACACAGATACACACATGCATCTTTTGTGGAAAGTATTTCCTCTATTTCTCCAGCCATGCAAGCAAGGGCTGCTCAGTCCTGATAAGCAAAGCTGCCAGCTCTTCTAACATTGATCAAGCTCTAAGCCGAAGTGACTGCGGCTCCTTGGAGATTATTTAGGTGATATGCTGGCCAGCTTCCCGCTGCTATGGGACCCACTCCTCAGCCAGTCTGTGAGATGCTGAGTGCTTTGCCCTGCCTTGCCACCTCTCTGCCTGGGTTTTCTGCACGTGGCTGAGAGTGGGGGATGGGGGCTTTGGGTCTAGGAGCAGGTGTGTGCAGTGTGAGGAGCACAGACATTTCATTCCATCCTCCTGCCTTCTGTTGTTCAAGATCTGGCACCTTATTTACAGAAGGGAACAAAGTACTATTCCCTGCCCTAGAACAGTAATTTTGAAAAATAAGAAGCTGCTAGAATATGATCTAGAAAATATTTTGTCACTTTAGAGGGAAGGAAGGGCTTCCTAAACATGGACAAACACACAGACCAAAATGAAGGGAAAGAGTGTTAATCAGATTTAGTCCATTTATCAAAGATACCACTGATGAGAGAGAAGACAAATGCCGGAGAGGAGGGAGAAGGACATAAAGCGCACTGTTAAAGACTCCACAAATCAGTAAAAGAGACAGAGAACCTAATGGAAAGGGAAATAAAAAACTCAAGCAAGCACCTGATAAAATAAGTTATCCAGAGCACAGGCCAACTTACAAAGACACGATTACTATTGTTAGTTTTCAAGGAAATGCAAACATGACCAAAAAGAGGAGCTAGTAGACACCTCCCCAGGAGCCAGGGCAACATAGCATAGGGATGGGTGGGGAGGGTGGCTGGGGACAGAGAGAGCTAAGGTGGGATGAACCCCCCCAGGTTGCCCACCTGGGGAGATGTGACAGCCCTGTGGAAGGCTGTGTCCTTGGAAGGAGGTGCTGGGCCTCACTCCTGCTGGGCACAGAGCTGGTGGTTTCCCCAAATCTGCACACACTGTGGATGCCTGTAGTCCCATTTTGAGTTACTCTGTTTGAAGAAGAGATGTCTGCTGGGAGCCTGGATTTCTCACTTTTGCTTTTCTAAGTTTCAGGACCTCCACTTGAGTTGCCAGCCCAGGTCTCTCAAGCCCTGGCACTGACCCACCTGTCCTGTCCCATCCTTCCCTGACCCTCCCTGTCCTGCATGGTGGTGCCAAGGCCACACTCTTCCCAGGTGCTCTGCCAAGACTGCACTCTCTGGCTGATTGTGAATGGGAGATGGTCACTGTCACAGCTCCCAGGGTCTTGGTCCATGGCCATAGGAGTCCCTGGGAAGGGACTGTAAGATCCAAACACACACACACACACACACACACACACACACACACACACACCCAGAAATGAACCCTAACTTGCTACCTTTCTCAGTCATAGAAAGCCTCACAGTAACGGCTGTCTTGGTACATCAGGCTGGATTCTTCAGACAAGGGGAGAGAGATGGGGAGAAAAAGCATGAGGAATTGTCCCTCACACATGGTGAACGTGGAGTCTGAAGAGCCACAGCTCTGCTGTCTGCAGGGCAGACAGGAGTGAGGGCTGTTCTTGTCCAGTCTGGCCCAGGAGCATGAGATGCTGCCACCTTGGCTTACAAACAGCGAGCAGAAGGCACATGTCCTCCTCCTCCTCTTCCGGCTTCCCAGGATGGAAAGATGCTCTCCTGCCTTGAGACAGCCGTTTGCCTCCTCATTCTGCTGCTCAGGCTAACCCTGAACCAAATATCTGGGTCCTTGTAGCCTAAGCAGGTTGACAGTGGGATCAACTGTCACAAGGCCACATGGGGTCTCAGCAGTGCATGAGGCTGCACAAGCATGTGACCTGCAATCGGTGTCCCACCCTCATCTCAGTCCTGCAAGGTCTTAGCATAGTGCCCAGTGGGTGTTGGTCAGCAAGAATCCAACCCATCTTCCCTGACTCACAGCTCTCGGGGTCCCAGATGGGCCATCAGGCCCCTTTCCACTGCTCAGCATCTCCTTTTGCTGACGTGCAGCTCACTGCTCATTCTAGCAGCTGCTGCAGCCTGGAAACATGAGCCTTAGAAGCAGAAACCACACCTTATCATCCCTCATCCTGAACTCGAGACTCACACACCTCTCGTTTTCTCTGGTGGCCGTTGGAGTTTACCTGCCACCTGTCTGACTGAGGAATCTGCCCCTGAGGAGCTGTTAGTGGATTCTAGAGAACCTGTATCCTTTTGGTGCCTGCAATGCAGGGTTTTTTATTGAGTGATCCCCGGAAGGGGCTGTGGCCATCTGTGCAAGGGTCATACACTAAAAACCCACAGGAAGGAGTAACCAGAAATGGTCTGTATGGATGGGAATCCAAACTACTTCATCCGTCTTAATGTTGGACTGCAGCATTTTGACACTGAACCTCCTCATGAGTGAACTTATTAACTTTTACGAACAAGTCCTTCTTCATGTTGCTTCAATGAAGTATCCATTAACTGATTCAGCGCGGGTTTACTAAGGGCCTCCTGTAAACCAGCCAGGGTATCTGAGTGCAAAGCAAAGGCCTCGTGGGCACAGTGTTCACACATGTTTAGCCAGGCAGCTGATGAAAATAACAAGGCAAGAGTGACGCAGCACATTAAAGTGTTACAGGAAAAGACAGATTAGATTGGTGTGAGGACAGCTGGTGGGCAGTCTGACAAGCTGCTCAGGGTTAGTCACACAAGGCCGACTGCAGGAGCTGAGGACGTGAGGGAATAGGACAGGCAGATAAAGGAGGACAGGATGTTCTGGAAGCTGGGGGCATCTGTGGGAACCCGAGGCAGGGCCTGTCTGTGTGTTCTGGGGGGAGACAGGAAGAAGCCAGGGTGACTGGAAGGGTGTGAACAGCAGGACCGTGGTTGTAGGGAGATGGAGTTAGGTCCTGGGAGCCCAGGAGACCCCGTGGGCACTTGGCCTCCCCTCTGAGGAAAGTGAGCCTGTGCTGTTCTAGCTCAGTCCTATGCCAGGAGGGAGTGGAGATGGGAATGGGAACAGGACCCATGTGAGGTTCGAGGCTCAGACCAGGGAAAGTGGCAGGAGGGGGCTTTGAAGGTTAGGGGCTAGGGATACAGCCCAGCGGCATAAATACCTGCCTGGCAAGCGCAAGGTCCTGAGTTCGATCCCTGGTACAGCCAAAGAAAAAAGAAAAATTGAAGGTTAGTGGCACGGTAACTGTGAGGTCAGAGGCACCAACTCCCTGTCTCCTTTACTCACACGGAGACCCCAGGTGGAGCAGGGGAGGGAGCAGAAGGCAGAACTGTGCAGGAAAGCAGGGAGGTGAGAGAGGACACAAAGCACACACTGTGCACAAGGCTTGAGGGGATGATGTTGGCCAAATGACCACCAGAGGTGAAGTCTCCCGCGTGGACACAGAGGAGCAGAACCAAAGCCTGAGGGAGAGGGTGCATAGATTTGAGACGGAGCCACAAAGTTGTCTTATTCATGTCAGGTATTGCAAAGTGGCAAGTAGGATGACAAAAGCACACACTTTACTTTCTGAAAGATGAGGAGGAGCCTAACTTCCCCAATTCCAGGTGGTGGGAAGGGGCTCAGAGCAGTGGGGCGACCAGGGTGTGCTTGGGGCCTGCAGAGGGAGGGTGCTCGGCTGCAGGTCTAAGTAGAAAGAGAAGTGGATTTCTCACAGCAGGCAACCTCACTTTGGGACTCAAGCCAGGTCCCTGATTTGCCCCATCACACTGGGCTTTGCTAACTGAACATGACTTCCAACCCTTTAGGTCCCGAGGCAGCCTGAGGTCACTAAGTGGGGATGTCACATTTGTAGGCCGGAGTCTTCCTCTGCACTGTGACCCAGCTTCCAGTGCATGATCTCTTCTGATAAGCAAATGTTAAAAACTTCCTCAAAATCTTGGAAAAACTACAGCTGACTTGAGTGGAGGTTCTATAACTTTTCAAACTTAAAACATCTGCCAATAAATAACCTGGAAAGGCACACACCTGGTTTGAAAATGAGTTATCATAAAACCAACCAAATGAAACCACTGGAACAGGATCTATAAACAATACAAAAAATAATGAGGAGAGGAGTAGGAAAAAGAACGTTACAAATGCAGAGCACACACAGAAAAAGGTTTCTGCAGAAAAACATTTGAAACCAGTCACTTTGAGACATCCTAAGCAAAAATCTGAGAGAAGATGTTATCTCTGTAGAACAAGAGCACACAGCAGAAATACAACAAACAAGGTAAGTCAGGCTCACAGAGGGGAGGGCTCACGAGGGTACATCCAGGGTAGGGCAGGGCTGGCGAAGGGCAGCCCCAACCAAGGGGCAGCTGGTGTCAGAAGTCGCAAAACCATGGCTGCTTGGCTGAGGGAGATGTTTCCTAGAAAGAGAAGGTGTGCCGGAATACAGAACCAAAATGACTCCAGGATTAGGGCCCACAGCATGCCTATTCCTCTGTTTACAAATGGGTGTGGCCAATTGAAACACATGGTTCCTGATCCTTCATTCACATCTGACCAAAGGCCGAGTAAAGTTTGATGGGACAGGTGTCCCAATGCCACCTTTGTATGAGGTGGGGGCCAGTCCAGGTGTCTGGGTGACTGAGGTCCCTTCCTCTCATGCACAGGCAGCTGTGAGCCTCCTGCCTGGCCACTCTTATCCCGTGGAGTGTGCTTTTCTTTGCCACTGAATAAATTCATACCCTGGCTGCCTTTTCTGTGTGTCTTGTCCTCTTCTTTGTTCAGGACACCAGGGGCCCCTGGGGCCCCTCATGTAACAACAGTGGTACACAGCAGGATGGAGCTCCAGCTCAGGTGGACGGAGTTCAGGGTGCTCTGCAGCAGTAGAAAATGTCTCAGAGTGACCAGGAAGGGCCAACCACCAGCAGGAGGGCACAAGACCATGCCAGGATAGGGCCCACACAGGAGGCACTTGATATTTATGAAAAGTGAATTTATTTGGGCTGAGGGAACAAAATTGAACACAGACAGGAAATGGAGGGACAGATGGGAAAGGGGACGAGGTGAAATGGGGGTGTAACTAGCCATAATGGGGGAGGAAGGAAAGGGCTGAGGTGACACACAGCCGACCTTACTGTGTACGCCGGGGATTGCGTGTGCTGAAACCTACAGGAAGAAGAGTTCACGTACACCCGAATTTTAACAATAGAAAGAGATTGAAATCAATTAAAATCAGACAGTGGAACCAGGGTGAAAGGAGGGTGAAGGGCAGGGCTCCTTGCACAGTTCCTAGTAGCTGGGGATTCAGAGCAGTGGACTGCCCCCAAATAGACAATGGTAGGCCTTGTACAAAATCGTGCTTGCAAAGGCACCCGCTGAAGTGAAAATATAAATCTTTATAATTAGAAAACCATGCACAATGAAAGCAGGCCATAATGAAGTAATTTTAAGCTATAAAAATAGAAAACATGAAATGATAGAACTAAAACTAAACATAACTGTGGTCTTAATAAGTGAATGAGCTGGAATAATCTACGTGAATGAAAACCAGCTTTGTTTAGTGACAAGAGACATGGATAAAATTAGTTATTTACATCTGAATACAGAAGTGTGTGCAGAGCTGTGAGCCAGTGTGTGTACATGCAGAAGGGAAGCAGTTAATTAATTTTATCACTGGATTAAATTGAATCCATGCCAAGACTTATGAATCAAGACAGAGAAAGACACGTTCAAAAGCCAAGGGATGAGAGGTCCATGTGGGGCCATGTGAAATAACACAGCAGCGACAGCAGGGATGTCAGCCACGGAGGCCAAGCACAGTGGGGGCCAGCAGGGTCCCCAGAGACCCTACAGTGTGTGGCAGATGTGGGGGCTGAGTACTGAGTGTCCTGGAAACCTGCACCCTGGAAAATGAGGATCTGGCCCTTGCAAGGCCCACAGGACAGTCACAGAGAGAATGAGGCAGCACTCAGAAGAGAGACAACTTCAGTACACTCTGAAAAGCAGAAGTATAGAATCTGACAGAAGTAAAAACCCCAGAATGTAATAGCAGGATGACACAAAAAAATACTTACAAATCAGATTTGAAAGTGTTCTCAATGATCAAATAAAAATCAAATAAAAATGTCAAGATAGCTATAAATAGCAAAACTAGTAACAACCAAAATAGCAACAGTTCCACACATCCAAACACTGGGATGAGTCCTCCAACCCACTCCTCCCCTCCTGTGATTTACACAGCCCACTGTGGGCCGTTATCACCCACTACTCCTGCCTGCTGTGTCCCCAGGTGCACCCCCCTCGTCAGACTCAGGAACCACCATCCCCCCAATTCTAAGGAGACAAAGGGTGCAGGAGAAGGGCAACCCGAGGGTACTGAGATGACCAGTGCCAGAAGACGAGGAAAACCTAGAAGAGATAGAAAAGAGACAGATGCTATCAAAGAAATTAATGAAATCAATTAATATATAGAAATAGAAAGAGGACTGCAGTTCAGCAGGACAGGACAGGGCATTGCTAGGAGTACAGGTGGAATCAGACATGTTCCCGGCCAGCCATGAGGATTGTGGGGTGGAGAGGGTTTGGCCTCCAGCACTGGGCTCAAGCCTGGGACTGGAGAAGCCCTTGGCCAGTGAGATGGGCAGGGCCTGCCCAGCTGCCCAGGATGCCCACACCAGACAGGTGCTCTGGGCTCCTGCCTCAGGGACTTCACTTTCTGAGGTGGTACTAGCCTCCCCCAGCCCAGCTGCTTTTGCTGCTCTTTAAACCTGGCCTCCTCTCCTCAGTGCAAACTGTCTGGGAGCAAAGATTGCAGGGTCCCTGTTGCCAAATAAGCAGGCAGCCAGGGGAGCCCAGCAGAGCTGCAGACACCACCTAGGGATTTCAAAACCTCCCGGAAACGTAGTCAGCCCCAGAACAGACAATTCACAGGCAGAAGGGGCTGTAGTTGAGGGTGGAGTCTCAGTAGGATCCCAGGGGATCACAGAGTGCCAGATCTCACTCACTAGGCCCCTGAGGTGCACAACCCTGGGAAATGCAGAGGCTCTGCCTTAGGTAGTCATGCTAGCCAGGCCCAGTCCTGACCTACTGAGCCTCCCCAGAGTTCCCCACAAGTGCAATACAGGCAGGAAGGCACCTGCATCTCCACCCCAAGCCTGCAAGAGCCTGCTACAGAGCTGACCAGTTGTCCTCTGTCTGGTCTCTATGTTTACTTTTATGAGAATGTCTGAGGTCAGCTTCATAGCATTACCCATGTTGCAGAACAGGAGTGAAATTTCTGACAAAGGCAGTGTTTTCAAGAACAGTCTCTCTCTACCCAGTCCAACGGCCTACACTGGGATTTCCACTGAGCCAAGGTCCTTTTGTGCATTTTGTTGTAGATGGGGCAGGGTGGAGATGGGGCCTGAGAGCTGCCTGCTCAGGCTCACAGAGTTGGGTGCCTGTGGCTGGGAGATGGTGCTGTAGGCCAGGCAGGTCTGAAGTTGCCCTCGATCAGCTCCTCCAGTGGCTGAGCACAGCTGGCCACGGGGCTTCCTCCAACCCAGGGGGGACCCTTGGCTCCGCCTCATCCTTGCCACAGGCGAGAGCGATGAGTCTTCAGGACGGGAAGGAAATTATTCCAGGACCTGGGAGCCATGGGGCTCTGGATGAGGCAGCCAGGGCTCTGCTTCCTGATGACCTTTTTAAAGGATTTGCTCTGCGCTTGATCTGAAGATAGCTGGGCACATCAGGATTATTTCGTCCTTATTTTAACTTGGGCTCCTTCCAGAACTGTGATTCTTTGAGGTCAGAATTTCAAATTACTCAGACTTTTCAGAGTCCAGACTCTAGATTAGCTGTGGTTCTCTGCCAGGCAATAAAACATCTTGGTTTTGTGCCCTTGGCAGGGTGTGTGCTGGGCAGGGCAGGAGGCAGAGGGGGCTGGTGGAGGGCGAGGGAGGGGAGCGAGCTCCGGTCCTCCTCACCCTGCTCTGCACTGGAGTTGCCCCTGGTTCCACCGTGATTTTGAAATGGGGCTGAGTGATTCCCTTTCGGTGTCTGGATCTCCAGGACATTAGTGTCTCACACACAACAGTGTGGACATGGCTGTGCTGATCCAGCCCTGCTCGGAGATCCACGCTGCTGACCCTGTGGGTGCTCCAGTGTGTGGCTCAGTCCTGGCCAGGGTGCTGAAGTGGGGAGGCGGTTTCTAGAACCGAAGAAAAGGCCAGAGGTGGCCGGTAAGAGGTGAGGGCTCTTCGGGCTTTGGCTTCATGGCACAGAGGCCTGGTTCTAAGAGTGGAACCTGCATGGCGTCCTTTGTTGTGGCCTTTGAAGCTCACAGGTTAAACACTCAGGAAACCATGGCCCACCCTGGCTACTATTTCCTCTTGGTCAGGTGAGTCCGTAGGGGCAGCCTCTGTCCAGGAGAAGGAAAGAATGGGCTTGGGTGAGGGTGTGGAGCAAGGAACCAGGGGACATCTTAGATTCTCTGTTCCTTTGAACAGGCTAGCTCTGTCTACCTGTCTATGTATCTAGTATTTTTGTGGTAATGAGGTTTGAACCCAGGTCCTTCTCACTGAACTACATCCCCAGCCCTTTTCCAACTTCTTATTTTGGAACAGAGTCTTGCTAAGTCACTAAGTTAGGGCTCATACTTGTTGTTCCTCCTGCCTCAGCCTCCCAAAGTGCTGGGATTATAGACATGCACCACCATGCCTGGTTTAAGTGTTTTTTTTTTTAATTCAGTGAGGTTTTAGAGATTTTAAGCTTAATTTAAAGAGACTAAGAGAGGTTTTCAGACATATTTGTAGTTCTTTTTTATTTTAAAGAGAAAGTAAAATAACAACAACCAAGACAAAAGCAAAACAACAATAAAAACAATAAAAATGGTACAGAATTTCAAAACAAGGTGATAGGAAGTTAAAAATTGTTGTTATATTACATACTGTTATCTTCAACCAAGTCACTCATATTACTAGATGTAAGAATGTGAGATTGATCAAACAATTAAAAATAATAAAAAATAATAAAAAACAGGAATGATACAAAGTTTCACTAATCAAGGTAGTAAGGATTCAACAATGGCTGTTATATTGCACATTGTTGTCTTAAAATTATTGTTCACATTACCAGATATAATCATGCAAAATTGGTCAGAAAAAGAGAAACATAAGCAATAACTATTCCTTTCAGTGAACCAAAAGACATCAGCAGTACAATTATCCCAGCTATCCTTATATATCCACATATATTCCCCATACTCTTAAGTGAAATAAATCAGATCTGCATGTGTGTAAACATCATATTATCTCCTTAGTGGAAGAACCTGAAAGGTACAATAAATATTGTGAAAGGGAAAGAAGTTACTCAAAGGGAAGGAACAACTGGAATGAGGGAAAGGAGAAAAGAAAGAAAGAAAGAAGGGAAAAAATATATATCTGTAGTTCTGACAAAAGCCACTAAGTACTCATAGCATTTAAGATGTCATGGGGGCGGTTTCTCTGGCTTCCAAGGACACCTGTGTGACAGCGGAATGAAGGGGAGAGCCCAGCCCCCTGCCTGTGGGTAGCTCAGGTGGTGCAGGGCTCATGCTTTTCTCTCTGAGTTTCCCTTCTCAGTTTGGAGGAGAAGCAGCCTCTGCCTGGACTTCTTCCTGGCACTGCGTGGCTAGCTGCCCATCCAACCTGTCCATCAAGGTCAGGGCCAGCAGACAGGACTGCAGTGACATTTCCTGTCCCACATGCTCTTTTTTGTTTGTTTTTTAAAATAACCTTTGTTTTTTAGAACAGCTTTAACAACTATAAGGACGCCATGCTTGATTCTCCCAGTGGTCTTCCTACCTCAGCATCCTGTGTCCGTCACAATGATGAGTGAGCACTGGAGCATTCTCATGACCCAAGTGGTACACACCACCCAGAGCTCCCTGCTGCTGGTCCGCTGCTGTTCACTTCTGCCCCACTGTTCTACCCAGGGGAGCCTGTGGTCACAGCCCTTAGTTCCTCTGGCGCTGATGCCTCCCCCAGGGGAAATGAGGTCCGTCCCTCTCCTGGTCTGGCCAGCTTCCAACTGTGACAACTGTGGCTTCCTTCTGACTGTGATATTCAGTGACCTCTCCCACCAGGGCCCCACCTGACCGTTAATTAAAGTTGCTTGTCTTGCAACCCAATCCGCTTTGGGGAGGCTCAGAGGAGTCCGTGGGTGTGCCGTGTGGAGAAGCCACAGGGATGTTTCCGCTGACACGTGCTGTGGTTATACCACTGTCCCCCGACTTCCACCCTGTCCACACAGACGCCCAGCGCTTAATCCCTGCCGAAGCTCCAGATCCAGAGTGGGGACCGGCCCAGCCCTCAGGCCCTGCCCAACTTCAGACAGAGTCCAGAAAGACAGCGCGGCGCTTGTGTCGGGACCGAGCCAGGCGTGGCAGAGATGAAGGGAGCACTTTGCACCGCACGGGCCCCTCGGCGCCCGGAGGACAGGGCTGCTTCCTGTCTTCCCAGGTCCTCGCTTAACTAGGAGGCCTCAGGCCTCTTTGAGGGGCCAGACCGAGGACTGTGATGGTTCAGGAGGGGCCGTGGGCCTGGATTCCTCCACGAGGCAGGAGAGTCCCGGCCTTCTAAACAGATGGCGAAGGTACCAGCCATTAGCACAGCAAAGAAGTAAATGACACCAGACAGAGGAGTGGGAAGGTGGGATGAGGACAAGGGATGCTGTGCGTGCTTGAGCCAGTGCGTAGCCTGCTCAGTGGGGCCGAGAGCCAGGCATCAGGAAGGTGGGACCCAGGCCGACAGAGCAGCATGTGACGGTGACCATGGAGAGAGCCCAGGGAAGTGAGAGGAAATGGAGAGAGGTCAGGAGGAGACAAACGCAGGCGAGGCGGAACTCACCACAGACACAGCCTGCTTGGTGCGTAGAAAGTAGACGCTCAGGTGGCACCAGCTCATCCTTGGGACAGGCACCTGTAACTCCTTGGGGAGGGGAGGAGAACACTTCTAGGTCCCTCAGGAAGTCCTTCCTCTCATGGAGGCAGGTGCCCACCCCATGGGCTCCAAGGGTCAGAGACAGCATTGTCTAAGGTGACAGCCAAGGTAATAAATTGGAAATGGTAACGCCGAGGACCTTATGTGCCAAGAAAACAACAACAAAAAATCTACAAACTGAAGTGGCTAAGAAAAGACATGGCTTCACACCAAGTGAGTGGGGATGGGAGGTCTTTGAAGCCCTGTCCTGGGCTGGGGATGGACAGGATTCTCTCCTGGTCCATTCTCCCCAGCTCCTGGAAGAAGCACCAGTTCCCACTGCTGATGAGAGGCCTGGGCCCTGGGTTGCACATGATGTCAGCTTGTCCCCAAAGGTCACGTGCAGAAGCTGGATGCCCAGTGATGTGATGTGGGAGGTGATAGGTCCGTAACCAGGTGAGGTCTGGAGAGAGGTGAGTAGGTCACTGGGGTGCTGCCCTCGAGGTTTAACTAGTTTTCCCAGAGCCTGATTAGCTGTCAGGAGACGGCTGAGGAGGAGCAAGGTGCCCCTGATACTCTGGCTTCCTTTGTGGACCCTGGACCACTCCTGGTCCTGGGGTGATGTGGCTGCTCACTAGGGTTGCAGGCAAGTGGAGCCTCTCAGGCTGAGCCAAGCCCCTGGCTCATGCTCAACTCCCAAACTGCCTTTTTTCTTTATAGAGTACATGGCCTCACGGGTCTGGTCAAAGCCACTAACCTAGCCCAGGATTCACAGGGGGAGCCAGACAGGGTGTAGGCAGCTGCTGGTCATGGCAGTCCTGAGCTCCTGGGGCCAGGCAGGGAGGCTGAGGGTGGAGGATGTGCACCCAGCAGCAATGCTCAGGCTGGCAACCATGGGCAGGGTTCACCCTCACCCTGAATCCAGTTCCATGTGTGGAAAAAAGCTCCTGGAGCCATGGTGCACCATCTGGGGATGGAAGGAAAGCAAGAAGCCCTTGTGGCTGGGACAAGAATGGAATGTGGGCTCTTCTGTGTAAAAGGATTCTATTTTTGTGCCTTCTTTCAGTTTTTGCCAGCAGAAACAGTAGTTTTATTTTGAAATGCATTGAAACTTCCCTTTCAGGGGCTTTGTCTCCCATTAATCTCTTGTGCCTTGGGACACAATTGTCTGCAGACCATCAGCTGGAGGGCTGAGATGCCCTGCAGCCTAGCACAGGCTGCCCTCAGTGCCTCTTCAGCCTTGGCTATGCCTGGAGCCATGAAGCCTGTGGCACCCAGGAGTCCCGTGGTGTGGGGAGCATGGGGCTGCTCATCTTCTCCTGGCTTCTTGCTCCCCAGCTGCCCACAGGACACAAATGCCGAGCAGAGGGACTGTTTTCTTCCAACTAAGAGGACCAGTGCTGGCTGCAAGCAATCTCATCACCCATTACAGCCAGGACTCAGTGCTAAAGCTGTTACACTGAGCCACGGAAGTAGCACAGGCCCTGAGTCCTGAGAAGAATGATTTCTAAGATGCTTGAACAGTGGCTAAAACACACAAGCTGTGCAACTCTGAGGTGCTACGCAAACACTGACCTCTGATGAGAACATCACAGGAACCTCCTGGGATTGGGGTGCTGCTGCTTCTGGCCTTTCGGGACTGTGCCTGGGCACTTGTCTTTGGAAATCTGCATCCCTTCTCACTTTAGCCCACCTATCCCAGCACATTTTTTACCACTGCACATTAACTCTGGCATCTGCCCATATGTTTTAGACCCATTATAGAGTCACAAGAAAAACCTCAAACAAATACAGAGAGTTCTCATGGAAGCATTATTTCACTTCCCTTATTGTTACTCATTTATATTATTGTGCTATGCTTATTACAATTAACCAGCCAGTTTGTTACAATTATTCATTAAAGTATGCTCTTTCTCAGATTCCCTTCGTTTTCACTGAGTGTCCTTTCCTCTGTCCCAAGATCCCACCCTGGATATCCTACTGCATTTTGGGATCCTTGCCTCTGTCTCCTTGGCCGTGACAAGCTCTTGGAATTCACTGTTTGATGGCCACTGGCTAGCAATTTTGCAGGCTGTCTGTCCTGCCATGTGTCATGGTTAGACTGGGCTTGTGAGTTTGGGGGACCACAGAGTTTGAGGGGCATTCACATCCCAGCAGGTCAAGGTGCACGCCATCCCTGAGATTCCTGTTTCCTCTACTTTGCCAGCTTCTGAGATGACTTTGGCCCTTGGTGTGGCCTCCTTCTCTCTCCATAGCCCCACTCTGGGCAAATTTTTCCCACATTGTGTCACCTGACTCTAGCTTTCCTCTTGCTTCCTTCTCACCCAAAGTCAGGACAAAGGTCATCAGGACCTTTGTCTTCACTTTGGGTCCTGCTGGATGGGGCAGGATCATTTCCTTTTCCCAAGGTCTGACTCATACCTGTATCTCCATCTGAGCCTTCATCTCCCTCAGCCGGGGAGCCAAACGTATGTCTAGGCACCTAGGGTTAGGATGTGGACATTTTGGGGGAAAATCAACCTGCCTACCACAAAATCTCAAATAGGGGTGTTAGGTGAATTGCTACTGAGGTATCATTGTTTTGGACCCTTTCAGCTGGGCAAGAAACTATGCATGTGCACAGTAACCTGGGTGTGTATGTGTCTCTCTCGTTTGTGTGTGTGGTAAGTTTAATATAGGTTCACGCTGACATTTCCACCTGGAATGCAATGTCACAGGGACACCAGCCCTCAGCCATCTGTGACTCCTTGAGAAAGCCGCCTCCCACATCTGTCTTCAGTTTGCTGGACTGTTCTGCTGGGCAGTGCATGTATTGAACGGTGTCAGAATCATGCCAGTTCTCCTGGGGGGGAAGTTTATCAGGGGAGAGAGGATGGTACTAGTGCCCAGGTCCTTGCACCTCTGATCTCTCAACTTCCACTCTGAAGAAAACCCTTGGGTCAGCACCACCCCTCTCTTCACCCTGCAGCCGAGGGCTCTGCATACACTTGGAGCAAAGCTGTTTTGGTCTGCACCTGCATTGTGCTCTGGGATCTTTAGCCCCTTTGGATGTAAAACTCTCATATAGGAATGTGGATGAGAAACCAGAGTACAAGTGTTCCTAAGAATAAAGAGATGTGATCCGTGAAAACACTCCAGCAGCTGGACCATATCCCTGCTAAGGTGCTAGTGTGACATCCACTGCTGGGAGCTCCTGGTTGAATTTCAGAGCTTGCTGTGTGGTTGATACTCTCTCCAGTGTCTTAGTTCTTTTCCTGCAGGCTAAACAAAGTTACATGCTTCCAAGCATGAGATTGCTTTCTGAATAAGTCTGTGGTCCAGGGGTGTGGAGGATCACCATGTCACCTTCCCCCGGAACCAAGTGTGATTGTGCTTACTAGCAAGCAGTGCAGGCCATACAGAGGTGACTTCCCTAAATTGGCTTTCATTTTAATTAGTGAGTCTGGTTGAAGTTGTGTATGCATCCTCATGAGAGCAAGCAAGTGGTATTGGGTGAGAATCAGTTTTGCTAATGGCCACAGTTGAGTCCAGAGAGGTGGGCTGTGAGACTGTGGGGCTAAGATATGAGACAGTGTTTCCACTGAGGCTTGTGTGACTCCAGAGAAAATTCCTTCCCAGAATTGGCTACAAAGCAGGTTACTCATTAACCACAACCTGAATCTGGCTGTTCTTTCCCTTTCACGAGAATGCTTTGTTCCCTCTTTTACAAGCCTCGCCTGCCTACCCACTTGTCTAGTACATCCAGCTACAATCTCCTCACCATTTTCCTTAATTCAAATGTGATCATTAAATACCAAGGTCTGGCTGGCTCCTGGCCTTTTGTTCCCTGTGAACAACTGGTCCTCTCATATCCCTACTGCACCTCCGCTTTGTCTCTTGCTCTTTCTTTTTGCTGTGTGCCATAACTCCTGTCAGGATATTGCGGCCCACTGCAGGGATCCTTAATACAGGAATAGTATATGCCCTCTGCTGCCCCTCATAGATAAATACACTATTTTTCCTTAGAGCTGCAGGTGTGTCTACCATGTAAGTCCTAGCCAAATCTGCCACAGCTCTCTCTGCATTGCTATCACAAGCATGGTCATAGAGCACATGTTTCCTTGGCATGTGTAGTCTGCAGGTCTAGTGAAGGTTAATGTGAAAGGTAAGTGTCTGAAATACAACGAATTGTAGCAAAAAGGCCTGGGATACTAGCTGTAGGGCCACAACACTTTCCCTGTGTTCCTTATGCTTCCTTGTTTGTATGATTAGAAACAGTTCCTACATGTTATAGGGAGTATTCCAATGTGTACCTTGGCAAGATGACTCTTACATAGAAGAGTCAGATGCAAAGCCCTTGGATAAAAGGTTATAGAATTTATCTCTTAGAATTGGTTAGTAACCGTATCAGTCAGCTTTTCTTTTGCTGAGGTTAAACACCCACAATTTAAGAAGAGATTTAATTTGGCTCATGCTTCCACAGGGTTTGGCCCATGGTTGGCTGGCCCAAGGCGGGAACATATGATGGAAGGACCTGGCAGAGGGGAACTTGCCTAATGGAGACCAAGAAGCAGAGCACCAAAGATGTGTGCCAGTGAGAGATGCAGCCCCAAAGGCTAGCCTCCTGGTGACTCACCACGAACATGGCCTGCCCCATAACAGCACTGTCAGCCATGGAAATTAGTGGATTAATCCACTCATCAGTACAGCCACTTCCCTAGGAATATCTTAGTCCAGTCAAGCTGATCATCAGGATTCACTCTCACCAGGACTTGTTTATTTTTTGGAGCCAAATGTGTTTCACTGTATATTTCCTTACCACCCTAGTTCTCTTGAATATTTCCCATCTCTGAGTTCCTACGGGACTGGCTGTTTGCACTGGGTGCTAGGATCTCTTTAGTACACTGTCACCATATTGGTCACATTCCAATGTTTCTACCATGTGTCCTCAAAAACACAGTAGCTACCAGAAGTAGGCTGGATATACCTTCCTCTGTGCTCCACAGGGCTTATTGTGAAATTTTAGACAGTGAGAACTCAGGACAGTCATGGGGACTGACAATGGACAGTTTCCCAATGCAGGCCACTAATCATCAAGTGAATAGAGCTCTTGTCCCAGCAACACTTAACCCACATTCTGCACTCTACAACCTGGAGAATAAAACATGTAGACTTTTCATTCTCATAGGGATTTAGGAAGCCAGATGTCTACCGGAACGCCTCCAAAAGCTGAGCCTGAGGCACTATTCTTGATGCAAAAACCTCATCTGAGAGGTGGCCCTGATTTTACGGCTTGTATCTAGATGTCCCCCAAAGCCTCATCTTCTTGGAGGTTGCTGGATCTAAGATGCGTCAAAGTGGATTATGGATGTAATAACTAAATTAGTCCACTGATTGCTTTCGCATAGTTCTGGATGTGGGTAATGGGAAAGTCCACTCTGGCTGTGGGTGGTAGCGACTAATAGGCTTGTAGCCTGGATGGAATAAAAGAGAAAGGAAGGTCACTGCTGCCCGCCTGCCCTGCCGTGGACTCATTCTCCTCTGCTATGTCCCTCTGCTGGGCTGCTCTGCCTGAGAGCCAGCCAACTATGAACTGAAACCTTTACAAACTGTGAACTGAAATAAACCTCTCCTCCTTTAACTTGTGGGTGTTGGATATTTTGTCTTAGCAATGAGGAAGTAAGACAGCTGGGAAAGACGAGCAGGGAGAGGGCAAGGAACAGAGAGGACACCGACGATGTGCCCAGTCCTGAGAGGCTGGCGCTGAGGGACGATGGGCCCCTGGCTCACTGAGGACCTGCCCGGAGAATTGTCCTGAGAAGCTTTAAGGACAGGGGACTGGACATTTACCTGTGGGCTCATAGGCAGTGACTGTCCATAGGGACATTAGTCCCCCTGCTCTGTCACCACACCACACTTACCTCCTGCCTGGGCTCCAGCTAGGCTTCTTTGCCTTGGGGAATCCCTAGAGCCGAGAAGCAGAGACTCGTGAGTGGTCCAGGGTGGGATGTGGCAGGGACAGAGGTATGTTGCCCTAAACAAGGGCCTGAGGGCTGCAGCACAGGGGACAAGAGAACTTTGCTGCATAAAGCATTGCTTGACTTTCAGAAAGTGGCTGAGACACAAAAAGCTGTTTAAATTCCTCTTCTGGCTCTCAGCTGAGAAGAGATTTGAGATTAGATTTTCATTTTAGAAATGTTTTCCCAAGCATTACTCTGAAGTATGTACTGTTCTGAATTTGAGTTTTATGAAATTGGATTGGTGTGGTTTGAACAATGTCAGACGTTGGCAGCAACCCATGAGGGTTTTGAACTTGGGATGAACAGCATCTCACAAAAGCCAGTTTTTGGGCTGTGAAATTTATGTGTAGGTCAGCAAATCACCAGGCTGTGAATGTGCCTGCTTTAATCCAACACAAGAAGTGTTCATATCACCCACATGGGGGTCCAAAAGATTCAACTTCCTCTGTGACTGGGGAATCAGGCTGCAAGAGGCCCAGTAGTTTTAGAGGGTTTCTTCTGTGAAGGCCAAGCTGCACACTGGGAGCCACAGCCATGGCCTGAGAGACCCAAATGCAGTGGAGTAATTGGATGCTGGGGTGGCAGGACCTAAGAGGTGGCTCCTAACGACCAAGGACGAGGTGGGCTTGGTGACCATGGGGACAGTAGAGTAACAGCCAGGATTAGAGGGCTCTACCTCCCCAGGACCCATAGCATTAACTAATTGGCCATGTTTCTAGGGCTAAAATGGGAAGCCATTGAGCTGTTACTGATCTAAACAGGCAGAGAAGTTCTCCAAGTACTGAGCCAAAGTTTAAGGTGAATCATGGAAATGAAGACCTATGACCACCTCAACCCCCTGAACCCCCTCACAGGTTGAGACTAGGTGAGTGGAAGGGAACCCAGATCCCTCCAAGGAAGGACCATGGTACTCTTACAACACACAAGAGCCTTCTGTTAGTATTTCCCAGGGTTTACCTAGGGCTTTCCATCCTCTTCTCCAAGGTAGCTGTGATTTGGAAAACAGAAATAACCAGGGCCTCCAGAGGGTCCTGGATGCTGGCGCTGCACTAACACCAATTTGAGGGGACCCACAGTGTCATTGTGCTCTGATATGGGCTCACAGGGCCCAGCTGGCCAAAGGGGTTCAGCTCAAGTCTATGTCACAGGGGGCCCAGGGCTCCCTGTGGCCACTGGCCCCATTCTGGAGTCTGTAACTGGAATAGGGGAGCACAGTGGCTTCCATTATGACATCTGAGTTCTCTGAGCCGTGGACAGGGCTGTGACTGCAGGAGACACCCCTGGAAAGGTCTCCACCTGAAAGGAGTCAGCAGAAAGGACCTGTGTTCTTGGTTCCTGGAGGGGCCTAAGAGATGGATGCTACCCTGAGGGTTCCCAGCCTCTCTGGCCATTGGTCTGTGCAGATATTGGTGAGGAGTACAGCAGATGATCTCGCGGTGCTGGGGTGTCCCCAGCACAGCTGCTGCATGGGATGGCTCTGTGGCTTGAACTCCTTTCTGAGTCCTCGCTCCTGATGTGAAGTTCTTAATCCAGCCAAGCCTCTCCTGAAGTGGTTGGCTTCCCACTGTGAGGTCCAGAGCACTCCCACCTGTCCTGCCTTGGGGTAGGAGAGCTGCCCACTTGGGCCATGGAGCAACATATCACCTTACCTGCCTGTGCCTGCTTCAGGACAGGCTACTTTTCCAGAGCACTGACAATGTCCTGCTGACCAGAATATGGGCAGCTGCCTGAGACTTGCTGCTGAGACATTGCAGGACAGAAGATCCTGGGGCCTCCACCTCAGACACATCCCCATTGCTCAGGCATGAGAGTGTCAAGATATCTCAACCAAGGCAAAGACCAAGCTGCTGCATCTCCCCTCCCACCGCTCAGCCCATGTGGCTGGTGACCCTGAGCCTATGGCTTTGAGGGACCCCAGGACAAGAAGACCCTGTGGCCAGTTGGTTCTTCTCCTTGGTTTTAGGAAGGGTAGCAGACTCTGGTGCTGGAGGTCTCAGTGGCTGATAAACACAGCTCATAGATGAATCATGGTGCCAGTCTCGGGCATGTTGAGAGGTTACCACCTGTCTTGGCCCTGAATCCTTGGTATTGCAGCTGGTGACAGCTTTTGTGCAGTCAGCAGAGCAGAGAAATCATGCTAAGAGCACTGGGACACTGAACCCTCTGCTGGAGGGCTGGGGGGAAGCGCTGGGATTCATCTGTGCCATAAAGATCACCCGAGATCCTTCCTCCTTCGTGCTTACCCATGACCGCCTCCCCTGAGAGTGCCCAGGCTTCAGAGTCAGACTCCCAAGGACAGCAGGGACAGAGTGGATGCCAGTGTGCTGCTGCTTGGTGAGCTGCCCAGCAGGAAAACTGATACGGACACCAGCAATGTGGAGGGTGCCATGGAGAAAGATGACAGTTATAATTTATAATAGGGGAAACTGGGCAGCTCCCAGATGCTCTGTGTCTGGTGATTAGGAAAACAAGCTCTGCTAAACTCAGCAGCAGAATACTAAGCAAGTACTAAAACAAAGCCATGTGAAATAATGCAAGGAGAAATATGCCAAGTGGAAAACAGGCTCCGAAGCCCACTAATTAGGGTGCAGTTTCTTATTGGTGAGGGAGGCCTGAGGAAAGTGTAGGAGTTCCCTCGGTTGTGGAACTTCTGGAGACTGATTTTCCCACTTGGTTTCCTGTGGATTTTTGGTAATGAAGGCTCACCTAGACTCTTCAGTGCTTTTCTTCCCCAGCCAGAACTTATCTGTACTGACTGAGGGGTGCTGAGTGTCTGGAAGCTCCTGGGGGAAGGGTGGCATGAGGGACACACAGGTGTGGGTAGGAAGTGATGTGACACTTCTGGGCTCCAGGCTCTGCACCCAGGACCTTTCTGATGGCACAGGATGTGAAATGGCTCCTGCTGCCCAGGCGGCCAGTAAAAGTCACTCTCGCCACCAGGAAACTCACTCTGTGGTCTACACCTGAGGTTCCACAGTGTGGTTCCTGGGTCACCAGCATCAGCATCCGGACACGGTGACATGCATGTTGACGCACATGTCCTGGGACCAGGCCTCAGTCTATGTGCACAGCCTCCTCGTGGGGGTTGCAGTGCGGGCTGGAGCTGGAGGTCCACAGCTGGAGCAGATGCCCTGTGCCCAGCACTTCTGCGAGGAGCATGCTCGTGATCCACGCCTCAGGGCTACGGACTTGGGCTGCACTGGCCCTGGTGATGACTCATTCTCATCAAGTACCTCCAAGGCTCCGATGTGATTCCACAGGGCCAGCTGCCTTCCTCTCACTGACAAACCTCATCTGCTAATCCTAGGTCACACCCGTGCAAGGGCCCACGAATGATGTCTGCTGCACATGACAGACTTCTGCACACAACAGCAGACAATTCCCATCGCATCCTCAGGGCTGACCTGCATATTGTAGAAGGTGCTGGGGGTGTTTTCTTTCCAGACCCACAGTCTGCCTCACACACAGGGAGTGACAAAGGTGAGGAGGGACAAATGGTGCATACGAGGTGCCCACGGTTCCCTGCAGTGCATGTGGAAACCTCTGAGGTCCCTTTCAGTGTGGTCACAGTGGGGGCCATATAGATCCCACATGTGGGCCAGGGAAGGCCCTTCCTGACATGGCGATCTGCAGAGACTGGGATTCCCTTGGACCTTTGATTTCCCCCTTGAGATGCTCGTTTCTTATTCAACAGGAGAGCACCAGCCGCTAGTACATGTGGAAGTTATTTTCTGTTGTCAAATCTTAGCAACCTTTGCCCAGCACCACTGTGCCTGGCATAAGACACAGCAAGGCTGTGGTGCAGGGCTTGCTCCAACATCCTGTTGCTGGCTAAACAGTTGCCAGCAGTTGTGTGCAGTTAGGGTCCTCTGTCTTTGAAAGAGAAATTAGTATAGGTAGAAGACAGGGACCAGCACAAGGATTAATAGGAACAGAACAAATGATTAAAAGCAGAACCTGCAGTTATTGGGAAAGGTCAGTGGCACAGAGGCTGCTTGCTTTGCAGAAAGTATCCAGGACATGGATCGGTTATGGTCTTTGCTTGCATGAGAGGTGACCATGGGGACACTTCCTGATGATTCTCTTCCTCTCCAGAGGTACAAACAAGAAGAAGTGAATGGGCCCTGTAACCATCAGCAAAACCCTCTGCTAAGAAAGAGAAGAAAGAACTTGATAGCAGAAGGATTTTAATCACTCCACAGGCTTCAAAGAGAAAGCTCCAGGACTAGAGAGAACATGACCCCAGTGGTCCTGGACAGATGGCATAGACACTCCAGGATGTCCCCTGTCCACATCAGGTCCTGGTGTCTCCAGCTGGGCTTCCCAGACTGGGCTGAGACCTCTTTTTGTGCACAGAGCCACTCATGGAACTGCCTATTCCTGGGACTCACCCAGTGATGGAGCAGAGATATAAACTCTGAAGTGCCTTCTTCTGGCGGGTACAGCTCTGCAGTGTGGTCTACACAATCCTCAGAGGGTTCAGCAGGGTTCAGTGCTTGGGATCTTTGACTGGCATCCCATAGGTACTGAACTTCCCTGGGTACCTGCCTGTGGGCGTGAGGAGCTCAAGTGGCACCCAGAAGCCAGGGGCTGGATGGGCCCCACAAAGCCACCTAGACCTCTGGGGAATAGTTGCCAGCTATGGGGCATTGGCCTTTGTCACATCACTGTAGCCCAAGGAGAAGAAGGGAAGGTAGAGAAGGAGGAGATTGTGGAGGACCAGTGTGTCCATGGAGGAAGAGGCCAGGACTGAATTTGGAGGAGGGTAGAAGAGGACAGGACCCCATGCCCAGGGGCCATCATGGAGCCTGTGTGGTCTCTTAGTGGGCAAACCAGGGCATCCTCACCCTTTTGCTATGAGAAGAGAAGATAAGGACCTCACAGCGTGGCAGTGACGTTTCTTCTCTGTGATCAGTGTGGATGTCCAGTCTTTCCAGGGACCTGCTCCCTCCCAAGGACGGTGGACACTTGGGAGGGTACAGGTGGGCCTGACCAGTGGCAGCAGGGCTGAGGCTACCTGAGCAGAGGAATGTGTGCCATCACTATTGCCACTGTTTTTCCAATCTAGTAAGAAATCTGTGTCCTAGGAGCTGACATTTGCCCAGGCCCAGCAATTAGAAAATGTCACTGTGTCTGGTATGATTTATGGGGTCCAAGTTCCTTCAGCCTCAGCTGACGTGTACTGAACAGCTAGGCCAGTGCAGGTGGTCACAATGTGACACCAGGTCAGTGCATTTCACAGCCACCTGCAACTGGAGGATCTGTCCTCAGAAGACGCCTGGCTCCGTGCATCTCTGCTGGTCCACAGGCTGTGTGCTCCACCATCTGGGACCTGTGACTACAAGGGCTACTGCTCCTGGATGCGCTGGTTCCAGGTGACCTGACCCTCATCCTCATGGTGCCCCTGAGCTCAGCTGGTGATAGCAGTGTAGTCTCCTCCCAGGGTGGCCTGGGGCCGAGGGGCCACTCACTGACCCTGCTAGGAAGAGAGCTCTGTCACCTTGTGCTGCAGTCAGAGCTCAGACACATGGCCAGAGCTGAGCCACATGCAGAGTCACATGCACTGGCTCGCTGTCCAGGTGGCTTTGTGTGCAATCACCATGCCCTCCTGTGGCCATGCTGGCACCACCTGATTCGATCTGGGTGCCCAGCACATAGCATCTGTCAGGAATCAGTGCGGGGTCTTCGTATCATGTGACCTTTGCCAGTGGGAAAGAGGACATCTGGATTTCTGTTCCCTAAGCTTGTCAGGGAGGCAGGGAAGCATGGGGTTGAGGGTCAGAGGTGCTAGCCTCTGGTGATATGGTGAACAGTTTGGGGCTGTTGTACACAGCAGGGTGGTGGAGGATGTGCTGATTTAGTTGTGATGATCATGATGTGGGGGACCTGCATGTCATGCACTCCCTGTCCATGGTGATGCTGGCCATCACCCTTGAACAGGTCATAAATTTAATTTGGTGCATGTGGCCAACATTTTTAGAAGGTGACATTAAAAAATAGAAAATATCAGAGTACATCACTGTAACAAGGCTAAGTATTTATAGCATGTTCTATTTTCAAAAATAGCTGCAGCAGTCTCTCCTGTCCTCTGGGCCCTTCTAGAGCGGGGCTTTTCTGACCCGCTGTGAGGAGGTAAGGTCTGCTCCTCTGCTCTGGAATCAGCGCAGACCCAGCACAAGCCAGGGGTGACAGGTGGCTGTGGGACTGGGCCAAAAAATCCAGGCCATGTGTGCCATGTCCACTGGAACCCTTGCTCTTGGGTCTTCACCTCTTGCGTTAAGGGCCAGGCCGTGCTGAGAATGGAAATTCCCAGTACACAAAAGATCACATGTGGTCCAGGCAGTTGCCCTGCACTCTGCCAGCCAGGCCAGGCAAGCCACCTTGGACTCTCCATGTAGGATCCTTGGTGATGTCCTGGGAAGCAGAAGTCTCCTGTTTAGACCCCATTTCAGTTCTTACCTACAGAATCCCAGGAAACACACTGAGACTCTTTTAAGGATACCTTATTACAAAGTAACAACCAGCTCAGGATCATCTGTGAAGCTGTTACTTTAGCATTATGTTGTGTTACATTGTAACATTATTATTATTATTTTAATAGTATGTGTTTGTAGCTCATGTTTGTATTCCTGTGTGGAGTGGGTGCATGTGTATGACACATTCTAATTCCTCCTTTTGAATTTTCCTTTAGTATGTCTTATACTTTATAAAAGTTTGAAAAGTACTGGTTTAACCAAAATGAGTGCCTAATGTTCACTGCATATAAGCTGCCTTTGTTGTTACTGTAAACATGAAGTGAACTGAAGTTCTCCAGGCAGCCTTGCCATTGTTGTGACATTTTCCCTTTAGCCATGCTCATAGCCATGAGCAGACTCTGGCCCTCTCTGTGTCTTGGCCTTTTCATCTGCATAGTGGTGATGTTGCACCTTCCTTGCAGGCTCTCAGGGGTTCAAGGGAATCCTCAGAACCTTACAAGGCACTGGGTAAGCCCTAGGGAGCACCTGGCAGAGCGCAGATCATCTTCAGGGTCCTGAAGACAGGAGAGGAAGACTGTCACAGACTTGTCTGGAGCAGGTTAGGGAGGAAGGCAGGGTGGAGGCTGGAACTGCAGGGCAGGGAGGGAGGTCTCTGTCACATACTGGTCTCCTGGACATCTCAGTCTTGCGACTTGACAGCAGCAGTCACTCTCAGTCACTCTGAACAGCCCAGGGAGCTGCTTGGGGAAGTGGCCCAGCTCATCTGCATCTCTGCTTGCCCACAGGGGGCGCCTTCTGCTATCTGGGGCCTATGGCTCCATGGGCTGGTGCTGCTACACTGGCTGGTTCCTGGCTACCTGACTGCCACTACCATGGTGGCCCCAGAGTGGGGCAAGGTGAGGTCTGAGGTCCTCCCTGGAGAGTACCTGCAGTGCTTGCCCCCTGGGTGGCATGGCTCCTGTGACACGCAGCAGGTGCTTCTGTGGGAGGACCGCTTGAGCTCACTGAAGCAACAGTCCAGACCAAACTGCCCTAGGGTATATGGGCTGTATTAAAGGGAAAAAAATCACATTCTTATCAGTGACAGCAAGTACTTGCTATGGCTTGACCATGACTAAAGTAACTTTAGTGCCACCAGCTGAGGTGCAGAGGCAGCACTTAGGTAGGGATTGCATGCCTAATTCTCAAATGAGAAACAGAAAAAGCCAAGCCTTACACACTCGAGGCTATGGCTCAAACTTAGCAGAAGCATCTCTCCTGTGACCCACACTGTGAGTCCAACCAACAGTCACCTAGCTGGCTCTGTGGCTCACAGCTTGCATTTGGAGCTCCCATGACAATTATTTCTTGCACACACATGGAGGAATGTGTATGCATTTCAGCACCAGAGAGCAAAGACAGGAGTCCCTGCCATGTCCACACCACTGTAGAAACAGAACCACAAAGTGGATTTCTCCAGCCATGGTGACCTCTGGAAATGCAGGCTTTGCAGGCTTTGGGGTTAAGTCAGGGAAAGGAGGTTCACTGACCACATCAAAGAAGATGCAGTGCAAGGGCCCAGGAGATGGAGCCTCTTGCACACCTGGCCCAGAAGAACAAAGTGGATGGCCATCTGGCTTTGGGGGTGACTCAGGAGCAGCACTGTACTGCTTCAATCATCAGGGCAGCCCAAGCTGTGAGCTTTGGGGCACTGTGCTCCCTCCTGGAGGTGGGGTTGGTGCCCTTGGACCTCCAACGCCAGCCCCAACATCCCCCAAAGAGCATACCATCACATCAGCCAGTTTGTCCCCCAGTTTATGTACAGAGTTCCAGAAAGAACTGGAGCCAGGTCCCCTTTTTGCTGGAGGTCTTGCAGGTCTGAGGCAATGACATGGGGAAATGGTATCAGGAGAGTCAGGTGCACAAGACTGGAGCAAGCCTTTGTAATTTTCCACAAATCAAAATTTAAAGTGTGAATCTTTAGCCAAACATAGCCTCCTGCCCAGCCTGGAAATCTCTTTGGGAGAAAGCCCTGGCTCCCCTCACCATCACCGGGAGAGAGATTGTCAGTAGAGAGAGGCTTCATGCATTTTCCTTGAGCCTGGCCCTGGGTTCTGCGGCTCTGCAGCATGCCTAGTGGGAATGCTACAACACGCAGGAGGCTTGGGGGTGTCCTGCAGGAGGAAGTGGGAAGGGAAGCAGCTGCTAAGCAGGGCAGCTTGTGGGCACTGCAGGGGGCTGGGCCCTGCTCCTCCAGGCAGGTTGCAGGGGAAGCTGGGCGATGCATGGGCTTCAGAGCCCGTAGGGAAGGGTCCTGTTAGCACCTAAAGCCCCTAGTGGGAGCCAGTCCAGCTGATGCCATCCAGAGACATCAATTATCCAGGCAGAGTTATTAATATGCATCACAAGACTCTCAGCCTCCAAATCACGGTAATTAAGTATGAACTCTGGATGGGGTGCTGATTAAGTGGCTTCAATTTTATGGGCACAGCTCCTAATGATGGCTCTTTTTGCAGATCAGGATGCATGAAGCTTAGGAGGGAATTCCTCTGCACTAAGAAGAAGCACACTGTGGTGGATTGACAACTGTTGGTCAACTCATAACACCCAGCTGAACTGAATCAGTGTGGTGCTAGGCATGGAGGGCCCACTTGAGGAGTGTTGCTAACAAAATAAAAAGAACCAGAGAAGAAGAAGACATGATGTTGGGGAGCTGTTGCTTCTCCAGGGGCTGTTGGTTCTCCTGGAGGAGCTTCTCAGGCTGGCTTTCCTGATATACTTGGCTGTTCTCATTGTCAAAGGAGCTCAGGACCTTGTCACTGAGAATGGCTGTAGTTCACTTTGGGGGAGCTCTGATCCTTACTTTGAGCAGCACTTCCTGGCTTCAGAGGGGAAGATGGTACAGTGTTTAGTGTCTTGGAGAAGCTTGTCATGCTAGCTTTCCTGATACGGACTTGGCTATTATCATGGGAGGACCTTGGGACCTCATTGTTTCTAAGGAGGGCTGTAGTCCTTTTCAGGGTTGCTCTGGTTCTTACTTTGAGTGTCACTTTCTGGCTCCAGTGCAGATCCCTCAGCCTGCTAAC
This sequence comes from Dinomys branickii, assembly GCA_004027595.1. Classification (NCBI taxonomy): domain Eukaryota; kingdom Metazoa; phylum Chordata; class Mammalia; order Rodentia; family Dinomyidae; genus Dinomys; species Dinomys branickii. The sequence continues at coordinate 632,081 of PVLD010000008.1, forward strand.
ACAGATCCTTCACCCTGCTGGCACAGACTTTCTAGCTTCCACCACTGAACTTTTGCCTTCCCAGTACAAATCTGCGAAAAAGGCCTCCAAGAGACATTGTCACAGGCCTTTGGCTTCCAGTTAGACTTGTTGGGGGCATTGTGATGGGCTCTAGGTCTTTTGCTGGACTCATGCAGGACATTACCATGGGATCTAGGCCCTCAGTTGGATTCTTTCAATCTTTAGTGTGTGGACAGATTTCTTGCCCTCTCTTTGTAGATGACTCTTTGGGTGACTATTATAAAATAATCCTATAAATTATGTGTCCTGTACTGTCTCCCTTGTAAACCCTGACCACAACAGACCTGAAGCCACTGGCTCTGGGGAGGAGAATGCGGCCGATGTCAGGAAGGAAGAGGGTGGGAAGGCTCTCTAAGGGGAGTGTCCCATCGGTGCTCTAGCACCAGGAAAGACAGCAACCATATCCAGCCAGATTCTGGAATGCAGAGGTAGGATTGAGCCCTGAAGCATGTTGAACTTGTTTTTCTGAAAAAAACACCAGAAAAGGTTCCAAATTTCTCTGTTTCTCCAAATACCAACAACTCCAGAAGATACCAGAGTCTCCTCATCAGCAGAGGAGAAATAGGTGTCCTATGAATCTTGAAGCAGCAGCACCCTGCCGGTCCCTCTCTGCTGTTGTACGTCACCTGCACTCCACAGCTCCAGCAGACCCAGCTGATCCCCTCTGAGGTCTCCTGCATGAGGCTGGCAAGGTACACACAAGAAAGCACCTCACTTACCTGAATAATACTGGAAGAAAAATGATTATTCATGTGTGAAATACCCACAGGTTGGTTCACGTGGCCCAGGAAGGGATTTCCACAGCCGAGGCCCAGAATGCAGTTCACCGCAGTTCCAGTTTTCTGATGAGGTTTAAGGGGTTCAAGAAAATTCTTATGATAGGAGAGTTGATTTCACATAGACCTGAGTGTGGCCATTTGAGTCCTTGGCTTCTCCCTGGCCCTGCTCAGAGAGAGGATCCCATCCTGTAGGACACTTCTGTGGAAAGCAGGAGGCCATTACAAGTGTCGTCTCCTCCTGACCGCTCACCACCCACTGCGCCCAGACCTGGGGCTCACCTTGCTCCATTCAGCCATCAGGATGAACCTGTGTCACACAGATGTGGTTCAGCGTCTGTCCTCTGCCAGAGACACACCGGAAATGCACTGTGGGCCCCAGCTCCAAGGCCTTCTGGGCAGTCTCTGCCTCCCTGCACTCTGACCCAGCCATAAAAGGATCATGCACCAGCCTGGCTCCCCAAGGCATGGAGTTCCATGTGGCTGACTTCACAGGACCTTGTCAGGAGGAGCAACAGAAGGAAGTGACATGGGTGCTCTGGGCTTTGGGGGCCACACATGGCTCTTAGATGCCAGGGTCACTGCTCTGCTCCGTGCGCACCACAGCTATGAACGCTTATTGCAGTTATATGTCAGCCTTTGCTTGCTTGACTCACAGCAGCTACTCTGGGGCAGTAGCCCTGTCGTGGTGTCTGTGGGCTTGAGGCCTTCCCTGCTGTCTTATCCCACACATTATCATGTGATGTCTGGGCTGTCCTGGGGGCTCAGTGGTCATTCAGTGATTGGATACACCTTTGCCTTCCTTGGGACGTTTGTCACTGTGGGGTTATAGCATAAATGTCTGGTGCTTCACCCCCACACACAATGCTTCCTCTCTGCTTCTCTGCCATTCCCTCTTGCCATGGCACAGCCTCCCAGCCCTGATCTCTGTGCCTTGGTGGATCTATTCACCCCCATTGGATGAGAGAAGGAAGCAAGAAGCAGCAGCAGCCTGCAGCAGAGGGCAGCTCAGAGCCGTTGGAAGGAGCCTCTGGTGGAGCAGGGATGGTGGGCACTGTGTCCTCTTTGCATGGGCGGAGGTAGAGGTGGACAGTATCATGGCTTTAAGAGCACTGAGTCCTTTGCATTTGCCTCTTGCGTCTTGTGTGTGGGTTTTCTTCTTGCTCTCTTCCTTCTCTGGGTTTGCAGAATGTGGTGGAAAGCCATGGGACCTGGGCAAATGAGTGGGGTTGGGCTAGGCTGGGAGAAGGTTCAACAGACACAGACCTCCTTAGGCTGGTTGAGCTCTGAGGACAGGTGTGGGTCTGTGCACTGCGACGGCCTCTTGTTGCTCTGGCTCAGCTTCCTTATTTCTGTTGCTGTTGGATGTCCTCCAGAAATAAGTAGCACAGCTCCCTCCCTCTGGCTAAGACGTTAGGGCTCTGCCTGGCTGAGCTACTGGCTGCAGCTCAGGGCCCGCCTAGTTTCCTCCGCTCCACTGCCTGCTCCTTCTGCCCCTTCACTCCTCTTCTGTTGTATTCTATCATTATCTTGCCAACTGCAGGTGGCCTCAGTCTGTTTCCTCCCACAGCCTGCTGTTCACACTCCCCGTCACTCCCTCACCAAGCTCTCCTTGCTCCATCCTTTTCCGGATCCTTGTGGTCATTTACATGCTCAATGGCCTCCATGGATCCTAGCTTGGCCCAATTTCTGCAGCCAGTAGCACTGGCTTCAGGCCACTGCTTGGGACCTGGCAGCAAGGCCTGTTTTCCTGGACCTGGCCTTGTCCCTCAGCCCATGTCCTCTCTGCCCATCCACACCCTGCATCACGAAGCCCACATGCCTGCTGTGGACGCATAGTCTCCCACTCATTCGACCCCCCTGAGTTTTATGCTGTCCTCTTCTAGCTCACTTCCAAATGACCTTTCCACCCTGATGCTGAAAATGCTCCCCTCTTCAAGCCTGGGCAGAACATGCTGCTCTCTCTCTTCTTCGGTGCTACTGTTTCCTCTGCCTTTTCCTCTCTTCCAAGCCTCCCCACCCCCGTCTCATCTGTGGGCTCTGCTCATCTCTGTGCGTGTGGTTCAGTTGTCCTTTCCCTGAGCAGGTGTCTGACCGCTGTCTGGTTCACAGGGTACACTTGAGGGTTGTTCCCACTGAAACCCACAGTACATGCCCACCTCCTCTTGGTGACCATGGTGTCACTGTTATTGTTGTTATCGATACTGCCTGGCCCTTTGGAAAGACAGTGATAAATATTTAGGGGTGTTTACTGCTTCCTGATTATCCAAAGGGACCCATCACTCCTTTGTGCCATATTCCATCTCTATTATTCTTCCTCAAGTATCCACTCTTCTTGACAGACCATTCATTCTTTAGTGACAGAAGCACTAAACAAGAGTAACAGAGTGTTAACACTCTTTGTTTTAGTTTCATCTGAGACCTACAAATCTTGAGTCTAAGGACCTTACATTCTACAGGGGTCTTGTGAGCCTTACATCTCCGGAAGGAGGGTGAAGCTGATTTGTCATTTGGAACTCGGTGTTGAGTCAACAGCCAGGGACCAGGCAGAGTTCCATGGTGCATGTGCCACTCCTTCCTGAGAGGGGAGGGCTGCAATTCTGGTTCCTGTTTAGCAACAGGACCATATGGGGACCTTCAGAAGTCTATGCAATATGTGGATACCAGGTCTGGGATCTGATTCCCACAAAGAAGGGCCTAGAATGGGGTGGAGATGAGTCTCCCTTTAGATGGAAGAGTGTGACCTGTTGGGGGCAATGTGGATGCCCACTATGGCAGGGGAAGGAGACTCCCAGATATTAAGGCAGAGTATGTGGGACCTACCCAAGAAGTCTGCGAAGGGATATAGATGGCTGCAGAAGCCAGGAGGACCTAGAGCAGCCCAAAGTGGCCCAGGTTCAGAATCTGCAGTGAAAGCCATCAGCTTCTGGTGACAGATGGCTCAGGCAGACACCGACAAACCCATTCTCCAGCTCATGCAGAAGAGGGGAGACTCAGAATGGCTGCTGGAGGAAGAGCAGGAGGTTAGAGCTGTCAGCACAGGCTCAAGATTCCCAGATGCTACCATCATGGAGCAGGCGCTGATGACGCCCAGACAGGGCACAGAGCAGGACAGACACTGACCCGCACTGGGCCATCAACCGACAATCAGTGAAGGAAATTCCACTAAGAAAAGAAAATCTTGTAAAAAGAGTTCCAGTAAATCTAAACATTGATATGAAAAAAGTGAACCTAGACACAGACCTTATACATTGTACAAAGATAAACTCAGAATCAATCATAGCCCAGAACAGAACACACAAAGCTATAAAACTTTCCAAAGAAATCCCAGCACAAAATCTATGCAGTGTGATAGGTGATGAATTTTTAGATGCAACACCAGAAACATGTTATATGAAAGAAAAAGTGACAAATTAGACTTTACTAAAATTGATACACTCTGCTCTGCAGAAAACAATAAGACAAACTGCAGACAGGGAGAGATAGGTGCGAAGCACACATCTGAGAAAGGATGTATGTCCAAATATACAAAATCTTTATAAATTCATCAGTAAGAGAACAAAGATCTTGAGGCAAATCTGGGCATATGATCTGAGTAGAAGTTTTACCAGCATGATATACAGATTACAAAGAGCAGGAAGGGACTTGCTGTTATCTGACACTGTGGAGCTGCAAATATGAAGGGAAACCTACAGACTCATGGGAGGGGCTGGAACACAGAAACTGTGACACCAGCCAGTGATGGAGACTCTGCAGCAGGAGTTTGCCCAGTTCCTACAGAGCTGGACCTTGTGCTCTGTAGGACTCAGTAGCCAACCACACTACCAGCCCTTTATCCAGCTTATCTGAAAACAACGTCCATACAAAGCCTGGGTGTGGATGCTATAGCAGACTAATTTCAATGCCGAAGACTGACAGTAATCAAGGTAGCCTTCCAACAGTGAATGATAAATAGTGGGTTTTATCCACCCATGCAATGAAGGATTACAAATGCTTGAGTCCATGGGTATCAAGCCATTTCTGTTGCTATAACAAAATACTTGAGTGGGCATGTTGTGAAGAGACAAGGTTTACTTTGCTCATGTTCTGCAGGCTCAAGGGCATGCGCCAGCCTGTGTGGCTCTGTTGATGCCTCTGGCCTTGTGACAGATGGCATCCAACAGGTCAGAGTGCATGGAAAGAGATCTCACTGCTAAATGGGAATTGAAGGGAAGGGCAGGAGGATGGGAGAGGAGGCCAACAGGCAAAGGTGCTTAGGACAAGGATCTCAACTCCAGGCACCCAAGCTTGAGCAGGGATGGAACTGGGAGCAGTTGTGAGGCTGAAACCCAGGCTGGGCAGATGGTGGCGGTGAACAGCGCATGGGTCTAACATCTGCACAGCTGACCTGGCTTGTGCAGTGGAGGAAGGAGGAGGCAATGCTGGAAGATGGAGGGAGCTGGGTTGGGGAAGTGGGGAGATGGTAGTGGCAGTAGTGCCTGCAGCACAGCTTTGCTAGCCAGGCCCCAGGCCCTATGCTGGCCCTGCAAGTCTCCATCAGGCATGGTCAGAGGAGATGCACTCAGGAGCCAGCTTCACTCTGTCTCTCTCCAGCACTCAGCTCTGTCCGCACTGACGCTGGTGTGCAGAGCCACAGTGTCTTGGTTACTTTTTTCTCGTTACTGAGACAAAATACCCAACACCCAAAATGAAGGAAGGAAAGGTTTATTTACCTGACAGTTCATGGAGGTCTCAGTCCATACTTGCCTGGCTCAGAGGCAGAGTGGCAAATGGCAGAGGGCAAACTGTTCATGGCAGCTGAGCATCGCAAAACAACCAACAAAAGGGAGGAATGGCTGCAAGCAGCCTCTTTTTCTCCCTTACTTTGTAAACACCCAGTGGGGTGTGTTGCTCTCACATAGTCTCCATGCCCTCCTCTTCCACAGGCTCAGGATGTGTACAAATTAAGCACCTTGGCTTCCTGCTGAGTCACTCAGCCAAACCCCTAGATTCCCCAAGTTGACACAATGTATAAACCATAACACACAGAGAAAGCCCAGGCCAGGAAAGGCTACCCCAAGCCCCTGCCTGAGGAGCCACCCACCCAGCCATTCTGGGCCCTCTTCCCTTCTGCCCCACAGTTGGCCTTGCTGATTTCTGACTCAACTTCTGGAAAGACTCTTGCTGTGCCAAGTTCAGGACCTAGATGTGCAGGAGGAAAGAGGGACAAGGCTGCTTGACCTCTATGATAAGGAGCTCAGAGCACGGAGAAAAAAATGACTCTTGCAGGCCTCAAGAGAAGGAGAGAAAGTCCACAGCTCCTCAGTCAGGACTGGGACCCAGCACTGTACACCTGCAGGACCTCAGGGGTAGGTTTCACTGCCCTCTGATACCTCTGCTCGTGGAGCCCAGAGAGTGGGAGCTTATTCTCTGCAAAGCCGATCCCAGCACTGGAGGCAACAGGACGCATGTTGAACACAGGGCCTGCTGACCCAGCTCACTGAGGCTACCCAGGCCCAGCCAATAACCCTCTCATGTATGGCACCACACCCATATTACAGCAATGTTGAACAGAGTGTTGGCAGTCATTGGGCTTACTTTGCAGACCCCCATCATTATCTCTGTGACCCCCACAGCAACCCGGTGAGGCTGGAGGTCCCAGCTTTGCCTGCCTTGAGGAGAGGCTCCAGCAGGGTGTAAAACCAGATGTTAGCTAACAGGGGCAGCTCCAACCCTCCCTCCCCACCCCCACCACCCAATCCACTGCTGCGCAGATGCTGTGCTAAGGCCCAGGGTCAGAGCAATCTCTGTGGAGAGGTCAGGTGCAGCCTCTGCGGTGGCCTGCCCTGTATCTTGGACTGTTTTAGCCTTGATTTCTTTACCTCTAACCTGGGGACAGAAATGCCTCTGCCATGGTGACTAGAGGATTCCCTCTTCCAGAGAGGGCTGCAGCTCCTAAGACAATTAAAGGACAAGTGTCTGAAGGGCTGTGGTGGATTGAAAGTGGTGGTCAACTTGTAACACCCAGCTGAACTGAACCAGTGTGCTGCTTGGTGTGGGAGGCCCACCTGTGTATTTTCACCAGCAGAATAGGGGCAGAACTGGAGAGGAAGAAGTTTAGAAGCTGTTAGGAGCTGTTGGTTATCCTGTAGCTGCTGTTGATTCTCTTGGAGGACCTTATCATGCTGACTTTCCTGATGAACTCAGCTGTTCTCATTGTTAAAGGGGCTTGGGACCTTGGTGTTGCTGGGAATGGCTACAGTTCATTTTGGGGGAGCTCTGGTCCTGGCTTTGAGCATCAATTTCTGACTCCAGAGGGGAAGATGGTGCACTGCTCAGTCTCCTGGAGAAGCTTGTTGTGCTGCTTATCCTGATGGGAACTCATCTGTTTTCACCATCAAGGGAGCTCAGGACCTCATTGTTTCTGAGGATGGCTGTGGTCCTTTTCAGGGTTGCTCTGGTTATTACTTTGAGTGTCACTTTCTGGTTCCAGTGCAGATTGTTCAGCCTGTCAGCACAGATCCTTCATCCTGCTGGCACAGACTTTCCAGCTTCCACCACTGACCTTTTTGCCTTCGCAGCACAGATCCGTGAAACAGACCTGCATGAGATATTGTCATCGGCTCTTGGCCTCCAGTTGGACTCATTGGGGGCATTGTGATGGGCTCTAGGTCTTTAGCTGGACTCATGCAGGACATTACCATGGGATCCAGATCCTCAGCTGGATTCTTTTGGGCTTTAGTGTGTGGACAATTTCTTGCACTCTCTTTGTAGATGACTCTTTGGGTGACTATTATAAAATAATCTTATAATTAAGTGTCCTGTATTGTATTGTTTCCCCTTGCAAAAGCCCAAACTACAACAAGGGCTGAGCACAGTGCCAGGGATACAGCAAGGCCTTCTAGAGATGAGTTAGCTGCATCAGTAGGGTGGGTCTTAGGAGTAAGCTTGCTCTGGGGCCAGAGGTATCTCTCCTGCCCAACCAGCCCTACAGGGAGGAGCAGCTGCTGTTCTGTACTAGCAATGGCCGATCACAACCTCTTGTCCCATGTCACCCCAAAGGTCTGACATGCAAAGCCCCTCCCCACCCTCAGCCCAGCTTACCCCACAGCTCACCCTACATCCTGGTGGCAGAAGCTCACTTCTCCAGTCCTACTGAGGCTGGACCCATTGTGTCCATGGTTTTTGGACTTGGATTTTCTCTGTCCACAGCTTCTGTCCTTGCCTAAAAGCCTCACTTTTACACCCTTGGTCGCCTGCCCAAATGCCACCAGTTTGTGCTAGTGGTCTCTCTTCAGCTTGGTCAGCTTCACTCCTGTTGGGAGATGCCCGGGAGGGCAGGGCAGGGGCTGCACTCAGCATGTGGGCAGTGTGACCATAGGATGCCCTCTTCTGGAGAGGGCTGCAGCACCAATGAGGAAGGACACCGCACCTTCACTGAAAGCATCATACCTATGGGTTCCCTGATTTCCCAGGAACCAGTGTAGCGTTTCTGAGTGAGCACCACTGGCCCCTGCTGGGTGGGAGATGTGGCCTGGATGTCCTTTTCTCCTCTCTTGTGGAACCATCTTGGGCTCAGAATCTACCCATGAGGAGTTCCAGGTGTGCACCGAGTCGTGAGGGCTTTCAGGATGGGGACAAAGTGGCAGGACAGTAAGATAAGCTCCAAGCATTGTCCCAGCTTGGCCCCATGTTGCTTTAGTCCTGCAAGAGTGGGAGCTGGACAGTCTCCAGCCTGCAGGTTTTGGGGAGACTCCTGGCCCCTGGGATCCTATGTGCCGAGGGTGCTTGGAGCTATGCTTGATCACCCACTGGGATACCCTTGAAATACACCCTTGGACCTGCCACACAGACATCGTCAGGTCTACTCTTGTTTGTCTGCAATTCCTGGAATAAGTGTACACGAGTTTGTTATAATTTAAAATAGTGCAATCATCAGCATTTATGTGTACAAAAAAGCATTGTTTTGCCAAATATACACAAGGACATTTCTAAAGAGATACGTTTCCCCACTGCTCACAGACCTTAACTTTTGCAGATTTTAAGGGCTCCCAGATTTCCTCCCTGGTTCACTCTGGACTTGTCAGGAGCTCGGTTCCTCCACGAGCTGGGGTTGGAAGTACCCACAGGTCCTTTGTGTTTCTACCTGGTGGACCCCCCCACCCCATGTATCCCTTTGAGCCTGGAGGTCTGTGGGGGAAAGTCTCCTTGTGCTCCCAGTAACTCAGCCTAGAGCAGTTTTTGCCAAGTGAGAAGCTGAGGACTGCATGGGGAGAGAGGCCCATGTGAGGGCAGGGACCCAACACCTGGCATTTATACCCTGGTGGCGTGGACTCCTCAGGTCAGTGCCTAAGCCTGTTGATTCAGTCATGAGCTGTGTCAGCGCTGCTGCAGGAAGCCAAGAGAAGTGACTGAGAGTAATTCTGCTCCATAAAGAGCTACAATGAATCTTATTCAAAGCCAATGTCACCCACATTTCCATGGCAACAGCATCCATTAGAAAGGAGTGAAGAGCCCAAACAATTGTGCTGTGAACAGGTCTCATAGAAGCACAGGGGCTGGGGGGCAGAGTGGACACACAGCTCCTATGATTAGGGAAATCAGTGCCCCCTTGGGAAAGGGCAGCTTGGGGCTGAGAGAGGTGTGTCCTGTTAGTCTTAGAGCTTAGCAGCAACCTCGTCCATGTGTGATGGAAATCACAGCAGCCTCTTTGTAGATCTTAGACAAACATTTGTGAGCAGGGACTTCTGCCCCTTTGGAGGGTGTGAGGAGGGCCTGGGTCTAGGTCTGGTCCCTGAATCCTTCCTCTCTGGCACTGCCTTCCTCTGCTTCCTGGCCACCATGAATTGAGCAGCTTGCTCTGCCATATCCTACCACCATGTTGTTCCTATCTTGGAATAACCAGGGACCGAGTCCCCTTAAACTGTGAGCCACATTAAGCCTCACCTCCTTAAGTTGGGGTGTTGGGTATTGTGTCCAGTCATGGGAATGCTGACCGATGCAGGTGAGTTGTACCAAATGTGAATTATACTTCAATAAAGAGATAATAACAAAAATAATGTTAGTCTTAGACTCAACCTAAACTTGTTGTAACTATGTGGCCTGTTCACGGAGGAGGAGCGTGAAAAGAACAGAGCAGAAGGTCAAGGTGTGAATTCTATTCCCAGTTATCACACAGAGGACTGTCACACACTGGCCTCAGAGGGGTAAAGTCTCTGCGTTTGTAGGTTTCAGCTCGTTTTGTGACATGGCAACTGGCCCTGAGCTATGCTGAAGTTTCAATGTTGAACCAGGACCCTGTGGAGACAGCAGATGATGTCCCGACTTTAGAATGCTGTGCTGTGTCCTCTCTCAGAACTGACCAGTGTAACTGCTGGCTCCTGGGGTGGCACTCAGCACACAGGCAGTGTTGCCAGAGGATGCTCTCTTCCAGAGAGGGCTGAAGCACCAGTGAGGAAGGACAAAGCCCCCTTCAACCAAGCATTATACCTATGGGTTCCCTGATTTCCCAGGAACCGGTGTAGCTTTACCAAAGAGGTTGACACCATGGGGGTCCATAGTAGCCTTTACCCCAACACAAGATGCACAAGGCCAAGCAGTCTCAGGCTTTGGCACACTGCAAGCCGGCACATGCCTGGGGGGACACCACTGCCTTCAGGAGGAGCAGAACACTTCTGCCTGGCTGATGGACTTAGGTCTATGGAACATGAGGCAAGCTGATGTTGCTCCATGGCACCCATGGTGACCCTCAGATCTTCAGCTCTGTTGATGGCTGAGCTCTAAAAGGCACCAAACGAAGTCACACAGTGGCCACCTGGGTCACAGTGATAAGCATTTCTAGGATGAGGTGGAAAGGAGTCTCATCACCACCTGGAGCCTGAGGTCTTGCGTGTTTTCCTTTTGCATGTTCAGACGAGAGAGGCTGTGGGGTGGGCTGCAGGGGCTGAGAGTGCATCCATGGGACCAAGAGAGGTCGTAGTGTGCATCTGTACCAGAATCCCCCACGCTTGTCTACATGGGGCTGGTGCCTCACTGGCTCTGCACCTGGGGCAAGCACATCTCAGCTCTGTGGACGGAATGGCAACCTTCACAGATGCGGGTAGATTTTGTGATCTATTTTTAAAAGACTCAATAAAACGATTTCACAATAAGACCCAGGAAGTGCATAACTACCGTTTTACACTCATTACTCATGTTGCCTGACACTTTCTTTCTGAGGTTGATTTAGATTTTTGCCAATTTTCCATGGAAAGTTTTGTTTTTGATTGGTGAAATGAGTCATAGTTTGTGTGAGTGATGGAGATTCATTGTCCCTCCATGCACACACCCGGGAAAAGCTCTGCTGGGACGGGAACCAGTCGGGTCTGTGCTGCTGTATGTGGGACCCTTGGGCCCTCCCCAGTCAGATGCAGAGCTGATGTGCATCTGTGGATGGCACAGCGTGGAGACAGGAAGCACAGGCTGTTGTTGCTTATGTGTCTTCCGTTCTGTCTCAAATCCACAGAACAGTCTCCTCACAGAGACCATGTTTTCCAATGTGCCTGTGCTTTAGGATGGAAAGAACACCTGACCTTCTCCTGCAGAAGGGCTCTGAACAAGCAGGGCTGCTGTTCTGTCCCCTCAGGACACAGATGCCTGGCAGCGCTCCAGCTGTGCTGGTTCCACGTCACACGTGCCTTTGTTTCTGTGGGGCCTGTACCAGCTGGATGAAGTCAGAAGGCAGCTCCACGTGTGACCGGCTCTCTGTCCCTTAGTGCATGGGCACCTGGCAGGGCTGTAGGTCTTTGTGGCCTGAAACAGAAGGCAGACAGCATGGCTCTGCTGGCAGGGAGAATGCCAGGCTCCAAGCCTCAAGCCCATTCTTGGGGGAGAGGGTTGGAGGAATGAGGGAGGGCTGGGGAGGGGAAAGTGGTGAAGGGGGGAGGGAGGAGAGAGCCCATGTGGTGAGTCAGTCTGCTGTCACATACTGCTCCCATCTCTGAACTCAGAAGAGGAGCAGCAGAGAGAGCTGGGCATCTGGATCACACTCCAGGGTCCTGGCTTCCCACTTTGCCTTGGGGCTGGCAGTTGGGCACATTCCCCATCCTTTACCCTGTGCAGGTACTGGGTGGCCTACAGTGAGGCTGTGGGCTGGTACAGGATGGACAGTGAGAACTGGCCCTGCTGGAGGCAGAGGGGCAGAGGACACCCTGGAAAGGAAGAGCTAATTTTAGGAGACAGAAAAGCAGTTGCAATTAGAATAGAGTTTTAGTCCAATACTCCATCTGTGGTTTTTGTGGCTGACAAAGATGCGGGTATTAATAGTTTAGGTCCTTTACTTTGGCTTATCAATGGTAACAAAAGGAAATTTGAATTTCAGTTAGAAATAAAGGAGAGAAAGCCATGTGTTTCCCTTTCAGGTTCATGGCCTCCTGGATTCCTTGTGTGGGCTTTGTTAAGGGCTGTGGCAGCTATGTGACCCAGGCAGGGGCTGTCAGTGCCCTGGGAGGATGAGGGCACACAGAGACTTGCAGCCCAAAGCCACCACAAGTGTCAATTCAGAGACTGATCAGGAGACCCAGTCTGACCCACTATAGAGAGCCCTTTCCAGTGTTTGTCACAGCCCAGGAAGTTTATATTTGTAATCCCATGAAAAGTTATGGAAATTCTAGAGAGTTAATGCCAGTCTACCATTTCCAGTGCAACCCATGGTAAGAATAAAAACACTAAGGCTTATGTAGTGGATTGACAACTGGTGGTCAACTTATAACCCCCAGCTGAACTGAGTAAGTGAGCTGCTGGGTGTGGGAGGCCCGCCTGGGGACTGTTGCCAGCAGTATAAGAGGCAGCGCTAGAGAAGAAGAAAGGCTTTGGGGAACTAAAGAGGCTGTTGGGAGCTGAGAGAGGCTGTCAGGGGCTGGTGGAAGTTGTAAGGAGCTGTTGGTTGTTTTGGAGGAGTTTGTCATGCTGGTTTTCCTGATGAACTTGGCTGTTTTCATCCTCCGAGGAGCTTGGGACCTCCTTGGCATTGAGAATGGCTTTGCTTCACTTTGAGGGAGCTCTGGTCCTCACTTTGAGCATCACTTCCTGGCTCCAGAGGGGAAGATGGTGCACTGTCAGTCTTCTGGAGAAGCTTGCTGTGTTGACTTCCCTGATGGGAACTCGGCCATCTTGATCATTGGAGGAGCTTGGGACCTCACTGTTGCTGAGGATGGCTGTGGTACCTTTCAGGGGAGCTCTGGTTCTTCTGAGCTTCGCTTCCTGGATCCAGTGCAGATCCCTCAGCCTGCTAGCACAGATCCTTCATCCCGCTGTCACAGACTTCCTGGATTCCACCACTGACTTTTGGGCCTTCCCAGTGCGATCCGTGAAACAGGCCTGCATGAGATGTTGTTGTGGGCTCTGGGCCTCCAATTGGATTCATAGGAGGCATTGTTATGAGGTCTAGGTCTTCAGCTGGACTCATGCAGGACATTTCCACAGGATCCAGGACCTCAGCTGGATTCCTTGGTCCTAGTGTGTGGACAGATTTCCTACACTCTTTTGTATATTGTTCTTTGGGTGACTGTTATAAATAATCATATAAAATGTGTGTCCCATCTTATATTATTGTTTCCCCTTGCAAATAAGTCCCAACCTACATAGCATATTTGTGGTTATGAGGAGTCAAGGGGTCCTAAGTCCATGATGGCTATCTGGAACAAAGGCCTTGACCTAAGGCCAAACCCAGTTTTTATTCATTCATGAAGAAGGGAGTGGCCTGAGGATGAGTGACTGTGAGAACTGTGGGAAGTAGGTGAATGCTGTGAGCTGGGCTGGGTAGGAGGCCTGAAATCACCTCTGCTAACACAGAGAGAAGCATATGCAGAAAGAGTAATCTGCATAACACAAGTGCGATAGTATCTAACGTTTCAGGGTTGGTGCTTCAGCTCTGATGTGTAATCTCTGAAGTACCAGGAAGTCATAGCCTCTATCACAAGGCTTGATCCCAGCCAATAGCTTGCAGCATTGGCTCACATATCCTGCCTCATCCCAGCTCACTTGAGAAAGCAACAGGGGGTCTGGGAAAACATGCCTGCCATCTGCAAAGATTACCCTCAGCACCTCAGCTAGACCCATATGCATTGCCCAAAGCCAATTGAAGAGATAAGGAAGGGGTCCTAGTCAACTCTGTACATACCAATACATGGAAATAGAGTCAGGCTCAGCCAAAATGGAGGCAATTGCTCCTCCTTCAAGGAGAATCACCTACGTGGTAGTCTACAACCCACCATGGAGAACCAGCATCTAAACAAGCAAGCAAGAGCTACCATCTTGGAGAGGAGCTCGCTGAGGGTGGGCACGGGGCAAGATGGGACAAATGCAAGAACCTGCACTCCTGGCACTCCCAGTGCCCAGTGCTGCTGCAGAGCTTCTAGGTGAAGCCTCTTTTCAGCCAGTGACATGCTTCTCACTGAATAAATTAGAAGCTCGTGGTGAGATGACCAATTTCTTAACCCAGGAGAGACGTTCCCTGTAAGGAGATGTCTTTGTCCATCTGTGTCATACTTGATCTCAGACACTGAGATCTATTTCTCACAGTGAGGAACAAGAAGTAACCTAAATTCCACAGCCATTCATTCAGAGGAGAGAAACAGCTTTAGCTGTGGCTTGAGGAAATGAAACCACCTGAAGCTATTGTTAAAAGCTGTGCAACACTGAGCTGGGAAAGAAACAAAGACAAGAAGCTGTATGGTTGCAGGAGCGACTTGGAGATCTCTCCACCTTAGTACTCCATGGAGAAGAATAAAATCACTGTGACACTGACCACACTGATAACAGCTTCCCTGATGACCAGACCCGCCACTGTGCATCCCTGCTCAGTTTTTCAGTGGGGTCTCTTTGCTTCCAGTTGCTCAGGTCACAAACCATGGAATCATCCTTAATTCTTTTAAAAATTCACACTCAAGTCATCTGCAAATGCTGTTGGTTCTATCTTCAAAACACATCCAGACTCTGTCCACATTGCCACCTCCCACTGTTACCATCCTGGGTCAAACTGCCATGTCCATGACCTTTCCTTCCTTCTCCCATCATAGCTGCACTAAAACTATCCACCTTTCCCCTTCTTTCCCCTTCTTTTCCCTTCCCTTCCCTTCCCTTCCCTTCCCTTCCCT